>BPTQ01000008.1:276543051-277284112 GCA_019973895.1 Chrysanthemum seticuspe | reverse complement strand
ATGAAGCGTAGGGAGATGATCGAAGAGAATGAAGCTCTAGGACCTCGGGGAATAGCGCTTGACTTTTTAGATGCGCTGAGGAAAATCCAGTCGAGGCACACACAACAACTTGTTCAATTCATACAGATTGTTGGTCAAACTGATGAAGCTATTCGTTTCAACGAAGGTTTTGTTAAGAAAATGGCTGAGCATAATGCCTGAATTTTGGGTTTTTCATGGGGGTAGATAAATGCGGTCTTTTGGGTGCTAGTTTTGGAAATATAGGTTGGTAAAAAGGGTATGTAAATTGGATCTTTTGTTTGGTTGTTGGTCTTGGTTTGATGTAGTTGTCTCTGATCTTGTAACTGACTATATTAATGATAAAATATCATCTAAGTTTTATGTATTTAATCTGTTCTTGTATTGTGATATTGGGTGTATTTTAGTCTAATTAGTATCAACAAAACCAAACATCCCCTTGTATCAGCAAAACCAAACAGCCCCTTTTATCAGCAAAAGTTGTATCAGCAAAACCAAACACCCCCTTGTATCAGCAAAAGCAAAGGCAGTGGTTTAAAAATATGTGTTGAAAATGCAAATGCTTTAGCACTAAATCATAATGTATCACCAAACATCCCCTTGTATCAGCAAAACCAAACAGCCCCTTTTATCAGCAAAACCAAACACCCCCTTATATCAGCAAAAGCAAAGGCAGTGGTTTAAAAATATGTGTTGAAAATGCAAATGCTTTAGCACTAAATCATAATGTATTGACAATGGTGTATTGTTTAGGAAGAAATTGGTTTGATGTTAGTGTTGACAGTGGGATTGAACACGCCCAATGTCTCAAATTGTAACATCTTGAATTTTGACTTACCCAAGTCAAACAAATTTATGAAAGGCAAAAAATTGTAACTTACTATTGAGGTATGACTTGGGTAAGTCAAACCTATTAAGAAATGCAAAACGATTTCAAGCAGATACAATGCACAACCAAACACAATTACTTACATAAGAACCCAATTTTTTATTCATCGATTTCATGTTCTCAACAACTACAAAGTTTTCTATCGTCTAAACATACACTTAGCTAGACCAACAACTCTCCCTATCATCCTTTTCCTTCATTTCTTTCCTTTCCTTAAGATATTTAAACAAAATTTCCAGATTTTTAATCCTTTCTCCCAAATCGTTAAACTTTGATAACACGATGTCAGCCTATTCCTTCTCCTTCTTAACACCCAAATCCTTTTCATTTGGGCAGTCTTCTTTCCTCAACGAACTCAACAAAGCCTTCCCCTTATCGTTTTGTGCCATTATAGTTTTTTTTTGCTTTGGGTAGAATGTGTGTTGCTTGTATTTTAGGGTTCAATGTTGTGTGTTGGCGGTACTAATATGGTTGAAGGTTGGGTTAGATTTTAACTATGTTGGGTCAAAATTATGAATGGTCTATTATACCCTCGAAGTAAAGCCAAAAAATTCATGTTGACTATGTCAATCCTGGTCAAGGGACTAGTCACGAGTATAAAACACAAGTTTTGGACCTCCATCGATGATAATGCCCAACTTTGTCCCATCGCGATGCGCATGAACAAGTTTAGGGACCAACGGTGTATTTTAGTCTAGTTTTTATTTAGAATAATGCACAAGAAAATTGTGATATCCTATGATCATCGTTCGAAATTCATCTCCATCAGTTCTTAGTTTGTGCCTTACAAATTGCTTTATCAATAAACAATCAACTGACATATTGGGATGTATCACAGATCATGTCATGCACATGCAATCCGCAGATGCATATAACTAACAAACACGAACACCGCAAATCGAAAACCTAAATATCAATCTTATTTTCAAAGAACTAATACAATCAATTGAGGATTTGATCTTAAAAATTAATTGATGGTTTAAAATCAGAGAAAAAAAGGATAATAGAACATCAAATAATCATAACAAATTAATATCTATAACCGGATAATAGAACATTGGATACAAAGTTGAGTGATAGGGAAAAGTTGAAGATTGAGGATAATATTGTAATTTAAAAAATGTCTGTAATGTTTTAGACCTGTTTCCCTTCCTAATCCGTCCAAAATTGGACGGAACAATATAACACTCAAAAGCCTATCCCTTCCCGTCCCTACCTTTCCATCTTAAAAAACTCAAGGACGCCCCTTTTTTTGATTTCCCTTCCCTCCCCTTCCATTACTTAAAAAAAACTCGAAAACAGAGCAATAGTTTTTGCCATTGGAATATTCACGAATAAATGCTCATTAGTTTCAGGAACCTCATCACATACCGGACATCTAGTATAGTGAACATCAATTCCCCAAGCATCAAGGTTACATCTAGTTGGTAATCGGTCCAAGCAAAGCAGCCAAGTATTAATGTTGATCTTTAGAGGTCGAATATGGTTCCATTAAATTGGATCAACAACTTAGAGAAAGGGTGAATGCTTCAAATTTTTTCCTGAAGAAAGAAACGATGAACATTTTTTAGGGGTTTATGAGGCAATCCCACGTAAAGGAGCACAAACCGTTTTTTTTCTTCCCCCTCTAAACCGAACCAGTTTTGGTTCGAGTTAACAAGTCAAAAACCGATTTTGCCTCAATCCGGTCCGGTTTCAAACCTATTTTGGCAAAAAAAAAAAAAAAAACCTAAACCGGTAATAACAAAACCTAAACCGGTAATAACCAGTTTAAACCGCTTTTTGATAAACCGGTTTTTGGGCTAAGCAGTGGAGTTTGGACAGTGGGTTGGAGGCCAAAAGTTTTGAAGTAATTTTTCTTTCTTGAATATAAGTCCATAACAAAACATAAACACTAAACATATTTAAATATCAAACATGTATTTTAGTTTATTATGTTCTTTTTGATGATAAATTTACGGATTTCAAGAATTTCGTTTAGCTCATGCCCATTTGGCTTGCGCCCGTCCGGGCTCAAGCCCATTTGGCCCGTTGCCCGCTCGGGCTTGAATATTTGTATAATGTGCTTTATTATTTATATTAGTGACATTTAATGCATGAATTGTGTTTAATTTGATTGTACAATATGCTTGATCATTAGATCAAACTAGATGGATAGTGAGGATTTGTCCCTTAATAAGTATGAATTTATGGGTAAGCAAAATAAAGTGTCTCTGGTGTTTCATATAGTTCAAAAGAAATGATTTCATGATAGTTATCTAAATTACATTTTATCTTTTTCTTTAATATTATATTTTCCTTTCTCAAATTATGATTTACACTACTACACAAACTGGTTTTTCCCACGGAAACAAAACTGTGTGAAATTTCACACAAGATACCGACAAATTACACACCAAATTGTTGACCAAATTTCGGTGGGAAATATGTCTTAAATTTCCCACGGATTTTTCACTCTTTACACACTAAATTCTTGACCGAGTTTTTGTGTGAAATCCGTCGCAAATTTCCCACATATTTGCGACCATATTCACATTATTTGTGTTTATTAGACGTACGTGTGAAACTTGTGGCACATTTCACACATATTAGCCGTGGCCAAAAGTATGTGGCAAATTTTAGCTCCATTACTCACGGATTTCACACGGACTTTTTTTATAAAGTAACTATTTAATCGGTCTGTGTGAAATCAGTGGGTCCTTAGCCACAATTCCCACAAAATGTTGTTTTTGTGTTTGTCGTGGGAAATATCTACAAGAAAAACCATTGTATGTTTTTGGACATCTACACGTATATGTTTCGTATGTCTATTTATGACCTTCATTGTATCTATAGATGTTTTGTATATAGGTATATCGATGTGTATATGCGTGAATGTGTAACTATATCAAAAAGGTAAAAGAAAACGATTATGTCCGTGGGAAATATGTGTGTACTTTCCCACAGATTACCCACCAATTTAATAAATTGGTGGGAAATACGTGTGTGAATACCCACGGATTTCCCACAGAAAATATCGTTTTTGTATTTTGTCTACTTACACATTCTCACATTACTTAATATGTCTTCATATGTGTTTGTAGTTTCATATTATATGTGCTTGTCAATTAATGTAACTATTTATGTCAATATCACAAGTGTATGTATAGGTTTAGGAATAACCTTTTTGTGTAACAAACCAATATATGTGTGTAGATATCTACACGTATATGTTCTGTATGCTTATTTATGACCTTCATTGCATCTATAGATGTCTTGTGTCTATGTATATCGACGTGTATATATGTGAACGTGTAACTATATCAAAAAAGTAAAAGAAAATGATTATGTTCGTGAAAAATATGTGGGTATTTTCCCACAAATTACCTACCAATTTAATAAATATGTGGGAAATACGTGTGTTAATACCCACTGATTTCCCACATAAAATATCGTTTTTGTGTTTTGTCTACTTACACATTCTCACATTACTTAATGTCTTCATATGCGTTTGTAGTTTCATATTATATGTCTTTTTCAATTAATGAAACTATTTATGTTAGTATCACAAGTGTATGTGTAGGTTCAAGTATAACCTTTTTATGTAACAAACTGTTGTATAGGTGTGGATATCTACACGTATATGTTACATATCTCAGTTTATGGCCTTCATTGTATCTTTAGAGCTTCGGTTTAAGTGAATTTAGGTTTCCACTATAGGTTGCCTAGTCTTAAACCACTCTTAGTTGCGGAATTAAGAAAGCATAAATCTATGGTTGTAGAATGAATTATGCGTTTGCGCTAAGTAAAAATGTTTTATATGTTATAGTGTTATTATGTAATTTATGTAGGTCCATGTGTGATGTTACAGGCCACTCGGAAGATGTTACAGTTATTGTTATAAAATCCTACGGGATATATAATGGTAATCCTTCGGGATATGTTATAGAGAATCCTACATGATGTGTTATAGTACGAGTTGGCAAGAGAAAGTTATAGAAGTCCTCCGGGATAAATTATTCCGTTAAACTATCTGCTGCTATAAAATCCGTTGCTATGCACGGATACTCGTCTAGTCAACTATATATACGCATTAACTATATGATTATTACACTTTCTTAATATTTAACATGTTAATTTAAATCTATAAGTTAAAATAAGATTTTACCGCATAATTTTTTTTCTTATCAAATAGTCGAATAATCAATGCTACATAGTGAAATGATAAAAACTTATTATGTTTGTAAAGTATATACATAGTGAAAATGGTAAGTATTTCAGCCTTTGGATAAACTCACTTGGATCGCCAACATGGCAAATTAAATGGTCATGATCAAACAAACATCTCACAAACTAATAGAAGTAGTATATCTTTATTTTTCCTGTGTCTCATATACAAACAAAGCCACACTTAAAAAAAAAAGACTCAAAGGCATATCTTCTTCTCCCTATCTTGATTCAGTTTTCCAACCATAGTTAACCCGCTGCATGACCGGTAAACGATCAACAAAACTGCGAGTGATTGAAATACGAGCCGAAACATCCTTGTTAGGTCTCGGTGTCACAGATCTATGGTTTTTTTTTTGGTTTTCGATTAGATCTAATAATCTATGTTGGGTTTCGATTAGATCTAATAATTTTTGTTGTGTTTTGGGTGTCATACAGAGTTTTATTTTCGGATCTAAATAATAGTTTGTGTTGGCTTCCTTTTTTATTATGATTGTATCATATTAAATTCATTTATTTTTTTTCAGATTTTTGACTGATTGGGATTGCATATTCAGGTTTGCTTTTATGTGTATTGTGTTTAGACATAAAAGCAATATTGAAGGTGTTTGTTATATGCTTGTCTAGTGTTTGAGAGGGTAAAATAGGCTTTTGATAGTTTCTCATCTCAAATTCATTCGTTATATGCTTAACCAGGTTGATAGTTGCTCATCTCAAATTCATTTGATTATTTCGAAAAGCAGAACGGCTCCAATAAGCATTACCAAACACGCTTCTAGAACTTATTTTATACATGAACCGTGTACTATACTTTGATTAAATAATTTTTTTATGTTGTTGTATGCACTAATTTGGTTTGGTATTTTGTTGACAATGAACAGGAACAGGTCGAAAATTTGCTCATTTGGCTAAGTTGGATGGATTATAAAAATCACACAGTAGATTATTTATGTAGCTTGTAATGTTAGGAAAGAATGTTAATTTGTTGTGCTTAAAATATTTAGTAGATAGGTTGAAACTTGTGGGCCGAGTATATTTGTAAGTTCATCACATGTGTTTTAATGAAATATAACGGTTTTTAGATTACGATTTCTTGTCTTTTATTACGAATCGCATCTTGGATATTCAATTGATGTCACGAGATAGTGTCGGAACACTATATTATATTTTGTCGATTTCTAGTAGTGAATTTAGCCACGTGTTTCTCATGGATTAATCACAAAATTCTCACATAATTGTTTGGGGGAAAATTTATTTTTCTGTGGGAAATCTGTGATAAAATCGTCAGAAATTATAGTGTGAAAATCGTTGAAAAACTGTGGCAAAAAAACCACGGATATGAGTGGAAAATGACTACTAAAAACTGTGGGAAATTCCGTGAGAAATATGTGGCAGAATTGTAGTGTGAAAATTGTTGGAAATCTGTGGCAAAAAAACCACGGATATGTGTGGAAAATGGCTACTAGAAACCGTGGGAAATTTCGTGAGAAATCTGTAGAAAATTAAACCCACGGATTATCCACAATGATATTTGTGGGAAATAGTCAACGTCCCGTGGGAAAATCAGTAGGAAAATATTTACCCACGGGGTTTTTACACACGGAATAATTTCGTGTGAAATCCGTGAAAAAGGGCATTTTTCCACGGGATTTCTCACGGATTTTACCGTGAGAAAAACCTGTTTGTGTAGCAGTGATATATGAGTCCTAATAATAAATATGCTCACAAAAAGACGATAGCAACGTCTTTTTATGCACCTAACATTAGTATGTAATTGTGAAGAATGTGGATAAGGGATTTTTCTTTTCTTTTCTTTTCTTATTTTTTCTTTTGCAAAAATAAAATAAAAAATAAAAAAAATAAAAGAAAAAGGAAGAATTAATTATTGACCAAAGATACATTATATGATATCTATATCTATAATTTGAGAAATCTCTTATCCACATATTTATTATTAGGACTCATGTAATTTGAGAAATCTTGATGCCTTTCTCATTGATAGTGAATAGATATATATACACAAGGAAGTCCCTATACATGTGGAAACCCTATTGACCACATAACAACTGATAACAAACTATACAGGATATTAGGACTCATATATTGACCAAAGATACATTATATGATATCTATATCTATGACTAATCTATCTAATATAATAAACAAGAGTTTTGTACCACCTAATAATGCACTCATTGCAATTAATTATCTGACGTGTCTTTGTTGTGATTGGTCAGAAAAAAAGGAAGGTACAAGACACTGTATACACAACATTTTTAATACTTCTACTCTTTTAAAAATACAATAAGTCAAAGCTTATTCAATACATGTAGAATTAATTTTTTCACAATCAAATAAACAATTTTATCAAATTCAAAAACACCTCCTCTATTCTTCATTCCTAAACCATACACCACAAAACTTGTATAGTACGATTCGCCTAATTCAATCACACCAAATCAGTTACTACAACTATACAATTAATTTTATGAAATTCAAAAACACTTCCAAAAATAACATACGGTTTATTATTTATAGCTTTGATTCCGAAAATGATTCATAAACCCTAATTTGCGTTATACAAATCATCCCAATTTTTTTTATTTTTTTTATCTCAAGCTATGCCGGTGGGTGTTTCTTTTAAAAATTTATATTTATATTGATTTGGTTTTTTTTCTTTTTTTCTTTCTCATTTTGTGTTTTCCTTACAGGTTGTTGCAAATTGCAATACCCTGATAAATGACGATCTTTGGAAGTTTCTACACAACATAGGGTAACTTTTTTGTAAACCTGTTTAATTGCAATTGATTTGGGTCTTTGCTTAATTGTAAATTTTAGTTGTATTGATATGGGTTTTACTATGTTAACAATATAGTTGTATCTTTGTTAAAAATGTAGATGTTGGAAGGGTGTCGGCAGAGTGTCTTGCGTTATTTAAGACAGAGATGACAATAAGCCAAGAAAAGAGGAAATACAAAGTGATTTTTAAGCGGCAAGTATGATGTTGTGACTTTTAAGCAGTAAGTATGATATTGTGATTTTGCTATTTACGTGTTAATTCGTTTTCGTTATGTTAGTAGTTAGTCAGTTTTTATTATTCAAAAAAGTTTACGAAGTGCTATTATATTAGATAAGGAGGTTTGTTCTTTCAAAAATCCGAATCTGAACTTTCACTTGAAAACGTAGTAACTTTTGATAAATTTTCAAATTCGCACTAAACATGTAAAGAAACAAGAAACAAATAAGGCATCACTTAGAGTAAGGTAGTTTGTTCCTACGTAGTGGTATGTAGCAGTTTTTGACTTTGAATGGAGTCATTTACTATGTATACTTTTTTCTGTACTCAAGAATCTAAGCTCAAATCGTTTAACTTGCACATTTCAGCTATGTTCATATTGGTGGTATTTGGATGCGTGTTTAACTAATTATTGTGATTTGTATTTTAAATTTGTATTTGTGATTTGAAGTCATTGTAAGTTTGTAACTACCTTTTAGTGTTTGGGTATTATTTAAATATCTGATTTCCATGTTTTTTTAACACTAAATGAGTTAGATTTTGATAATCTAATAAGAAGTTGTTATTGCTGGAGGTCTTATTTAGATAGCTAAAGTGCAAGATTTCATATGATGTCATCAAAAATGATCTATATGTTAACATTAACAGGTTATTTCGAGCATGTAGTGCTGATGACAGAGGAAGCCAACATCACTGGCAGCAGCTCCTTACAACTAGATGATAATTCCAGGTATATGCTCAACATGATATTGTATATTTCGTCTTATGAAATCAAATATCACAAATATCAGCCTCTACTCACCTAAGAATTTTAAAGATGGATTTCGGTTTATAACTTAGTCATGTACATGGTATACTGGAATATTATTTTTCTTCTGGGTACATTGTCCATGCAAAAATGCAAATTTGTCCATGGTAATGGTTTTAAAGTTTAAATGTTTTGTGTGGTATTGGGGAAACACATTTATTATATAGATGTGGAAATGGCAAAAATGGGTATGGGTTGAAACAGGTTATTTTCATACGGGTCAAACTGGTTGGTGTTGACTATTGAGACGAGCTTAGAACGCTCAAAATGGGCCGTATACATTTTATTGAGCTATTTTGTATTTACAAATAGTTTATGGGTAGAACGGATCAAAATGAGGATATGCGCTTATCGAAAAAGGATTATGCGGTTACAAAAATAAGCGATCACCATTAAAGGTATTGTCTAGATTTATTCTTTTTTTATGATTTATAAATATGCTCTGTCTTTATGTTTATCTTGCATTCATGTTCATGTATCTGATATGTGTTCTATGCAGGGACGGAACCAGGAAACAAAATGACCAGGTGCACTTAGAATAAACTAAACAATGCTACAAGCATAAATTTTAGGGATCGGGTGCATTTAAGAAAAATCGAGGTTTTTTTAACAAAATTAGCACTACGCAACAAAAATCCATGGGTGTCCTGGGACCCCCGGGACACCCCCTGGTTCCGTCACTGGTTCTATGTCTTTGCATTGAAGTGTCTAACTTGGTGGGTTATTTTCATATTTGGCATATTTTAGGTGCATGAAAATTGATAGTTTAGAGTAGCAAAAGATATGATGAATGAAATACTAAAGTGAGAATATTGTGGCTATGGATCTTATTGAACTATAAATATCAATTGACAACATTAAGGGATGAACTGGTATATGTATATTAATGGATGAACACGTATATACACAAATCTTTACTAACCGATGTGATCTTCTAAAATTTGTTGTTACACAAATGATAATTATGGTTTTTGAATTTTAAGGATGTGATTTGTGATCAAAACGGTAATATCTTATATTGTGTACATCAAACATTGTCTGCAAAGAGGTATTACAAGGTTTATGATCAATGTTCACCCGGTATGTACGAGTATTTAAATGAAATGTTTTATATGTTTTTTTAAACATCCTATATACTATTATCAATAACTTTCTTTTAGTCTAACTTTTACTTTTAAATATTTAGGTGTTCACACAATCTACATGGACTACTCAAGTGTTTGACGTTAGCTGCATAACTTTCCATTATAAGACTATATGTCAGTTGGAGATGGCGACACTTGCATGTTTATTTTCTTAATAGTTACAAACTAAATTGTTCATCGTAGCATTAACATATTACTTATTATTCTTAAAAAAAAATGAAACCTATCTATGTTTGTTGTTGTTTGTTAATTTATTCATGCACGTAACGTGTAGTTGAATAATTTATTTAAAAACCCCATAAATTCAGATACCTAATAAATTTAGTTTTTGAAAATAAGATACTATGGTTTAATGGATTCTTTATTTAGTCTTGAATGTAACAAGTGTTAAATTAAGCCCAATTAGCCCCGTAGGATTAGTATGGTCCCTCTTATATCCACGTGAGTTTTAGCTTTTTATTATTTTTATTTTAGCTCAATGTGGACGTGTCATCACCACATCCACTGTTGTTTTAGGATTTTTTTTGGTTATAGTTGCTGGATATCTTTGACATATGCAAATCTGACATGAAACTGTGGTGTGTATTATATTTTGGTAACTTGAGTAAGATGTTTCGAATAAGCAGCCTTCAATAATCAACTTCATATTGTTTATTTATTGCAAAAAAAGTTGCTTTGAACTTTTGATGGCGTATATATTTCAAGGGTGTTTGGGATTAAATAACTAAATCAAATTATTTGATCCAAGTAATTGAAATAAGGTCGTTCGGATACACACTGTGAAGTAATCAACTTCAAAGACAAAGCGAAGCAGAATGGTGAGTTACATTTTTTGTCAAAATTTAATTTCAAAAGGGTATATGACCGTGTATAATAAGAAGCACTTCATATATAGTGATGCATGAGTTGCTGCAATGAAATCAAGATGTTATGCTTGCTATATATACACAGGGTTACTAAGTTTTATTTCTCTTTTACATGTCTCTCATACGACAGTATCGACACAATAATTGGGTCATTGGGGAATTTATTGAAACATAATCTCTAATCACTCCATTATGAAGATTGTTAATAGTACACAAAATGGGAAGGTAATATTTGGCGTGTATTAAAACGGGTTGATCCGACCCAAATTTTCGTTTTGCCCAACTGCTCAACTTTAACAATGGAGTGTCAAGTATGATTTCAAAATTTATATCATTGCATTCATATTATTTTACTCTAGGCAATACACAGGTTAGAAAAATTGAGCGTTACGGATGAACCTCGCACCACATAGCATCTAATCTTTATATTTGGATTCTGTTGAATCTAATGTGTCGCTCCATGTAGCATCTAATCGACCCATTTAATTATAGTTTTTTCTATCATTGTTATTTGCAGGTGTACTCAATTATATTGATAACTTATCTTATTATTGTGAATATATATTCAAGAATTTTACAATTATATGTTTGCCCGTACATTGTAGGTTTCTTCGTGTAAGTCATTATTGTTTAAAGTTAAGCAACTAAGTAATTTGAAGAAAACTAATCCTACCACTTTATATTTATGTGTTTCAGATACAACAATATACATATGACCTGATTTATGCGATTTCTTAAATTTGCATCATAAACTTCTTTTATTTACACTTTTAATATATTTTTTTAAAACTTATTAGGTGCTCATGGAATGGACATTGGCTTATCACTTCATTAACGCTCACTACATACGTTTGCTTCTGAAGAACATCAAATTTAGAGAAGACGATGCATGGACGTATATTATATTTATTGTTACAAACATAATTGTTTATAAGATCGTTGACTTATCACTTATTATTCCTTTTAAAAAATAATGGAACATGTTTACGTTCGTTACTTTATCCACACACTCAACTTCTTATTGAATAATTTTTTTAAAAACCCCGTGAATCCACGGGTCTATAAGCTAGTATTTATCATAAACTACAGTCCCTCTTCTTGTGCTTTCCAAATTCCAACATAACCATCGAAATAGACCTCGTACCATCTTGGACGTGGACTTCGTAACAACATACGGTTTAATTTGACCAATGATGTTCATGGAAAAAGTCAACGTCATTTGTACCTCGAACAACAACATTAGAGTGTTAGATATATATAATCATGGGTTAATTCTCAAAAGAGGACAAAAAGTGTTGGGGGTTATTCGTCCCAAAGCAGGGTTAGATAATCAACTTCAGCAGAAACAACAATAGTCAATAGTAACAGATACCACTAGGTGGTTACCGGATATCACTTGGAATCGTGTGATCACTTTCCAAAGTAAACTATTCGACCCTAATGCCTGGGTATCACGAATATCTACTTGGGATAAGACCAAATGCAGTTAGAGAATTAGGCACAATTCTTTAACCCTTGCGCTTATAAGTGTTTAGTGTTTTCTGTATGTCCTTCATGCATGTTCAGATCTCCTATTTATAGGAGGTTACTCTTGACCGTTCCAATGGAATTATGAGTATTAATCGGCCCATTAATAGCCTCATAATCATCCCCATTATAGCCGTTAGTGGTTACATGACCAATTAAACGTGGTCATAATGATGCAGTTGTAACTGTCATTTATCAGTACTTATTTCAGTACTTTCATAGTGCTTTCAGTGGTTACACTGCTTCAGTGGAAACGCCACTGCTTCAGTATAAACACAACTTCAGTGAGATACCACTTCAGTGGAAACACCACTTCAGTGGAAACAATGATCCTGCTGAAGTACTGCTTCAGTGGAAACACTGATAATCAGTGTTAACCACAACAGTACTTTCACCAAGCACTACCAATACATACCACTATTAGAGTCAGGGTGTTCATGGACCTTATGGGTGTACACTCCGTACCTCCTAACCCATTACAAGGTGTGAACCATCCCACAAGTGCACTAAATTTTCCAACAATCCTCCCCAAATTTAGTTCACTTCCTTTGCATGAAAAATAAACATCAATCAAAACATGTGCATAAACGAAAATGTCCTGAGGATTGAATTTCCATCTTAGTAAATTACACGTTCAAATATTCGAGAATCATGGTGTTCTAAGAATTGAACCCTTCAACCCATTTGAATACCTGAAGATAAAATACACACAAGTTTTCAAACACTTAAAAGCTCCTGACACTATACAAGCCATGTGTCCATATCCAAATTCATAAATGTTGTAAAAGCTAAAGTCCAAAGCTTCCTGAAGCGGCAATACTTCAACATTTACATAGGTGGTTCCTCTTTAGTCATGCTCCTGCCAAGCACTTTTTCAAAGAAAATTAACCATTAAGAAGTAAAGACTTCATCCTCCTTTCAGCAGGTTCTGAGCACAACCTTGGGATGTAAATAAAACATGTGCTCCAGTCCACTGAATGTTCAGCTTTCCACATTGAACTCAACTCCCAAGTTTCCTTAGGAGGGAGTTGGGTGTCCTAGCATTCAGTGACTAAGTTGGACTTAAACCCATCCCTTTAGCAGACTTTATAACCAAGTCTCTAGCCAGTCCCTTCGTCAAGTGATCAGCTAAGTTCTGTTGAGATCTAACAAACTCTATAGATACCACCCCATTCATGATAAGCTCACGAATCATGCTATGCCTGACACCTAAGTGTCTAGACTTACCATTGTACATCTGGCTATAAGCCCTAGCCAATGTAGTTGCACTATCACACCAGATAGAAATGGGTGCTATAGGTTTAGGCCACAATGGAATCTCAAGAAGCAAGTTTTTCAACCATTCAGCTTCTTTACCAGCAGCTGCTAGAGCCACAAATTCAGATTCCATTGTTGAACTGGTGATGCAAGTTTGCTTCTTGGACGCCCAAGAAATTGCACCTCCACCAAGTAGGAATACCCAGCCACTGGTAGACGAGTTGTCTTCAGTGTTACTGATCCAACTTGCATCAGTGTAACCTTCCAACACTGATGGGTAACCAGTATATGAGAGACTATAATCCATAGTTCTCTTCAAATACTTCAGTACCCTTTGAACTGCTTGCCAGTGATGAGCACTAGGATTACTAGTATACCTGCTCAATTTTCCCACTGCAAAACCAATATCAGGTCTTGTACAAGTCATGGCATACATCAGGCAGCCAATTACCCTAGAATACTCAAGTTGAGATACAGCCTTGCCATGATTAGGCATCAGCTTCTCACAAGTATCCATAGGTGTACTCACTGGAGTACAATCAAAGTAATTGAATTTCCTCAGTACATTCTCAATACAATGAGACTGAGAGATAGAAATTCTATTACTTTCATGTTTAATCCTTATACCAAGGATAACATCAGCCTCCCCCATGTCTTTCATGGAGAACCTTGATGACAAAAATTCCTTTGTCAGGTCAACCTGATTTTGGTCAGTGCCAAAGATCAACATGTCATCAACATATAGACAAATGATGACTCCTTTACCAGATTCATCAAATTTGCTATATACACATTTGTCAGCTTGGTTAAGAACATAACCACTAGACAAAACCACTTCATCAAACTTTTGATGCCATTGCTTAGGTGCCTGTTTAAGTCCATAAAGAGACTTAATCAGTTTACACACCTTGTTTTCATTGCCTGGCATGATGAAGCCCTGAGGTTGGTTCATATAAACCTCCTCTTCCAATTCACCATTCAAGAAAGCTGTTTTCACATCCATCTGATGAATAACCAGATTGTGAATAGATGCCATAGCAATCAGCAGTCTTATGGTACTGATACGAGCCACAGGGGCATAAGTATCAAAATAGTCTATTCTTGACTTTTGTTTAAAGCCCTGAATGACTAGTCTAGCCTTGAACTTTTCAATAGTTCCATCTACCTTCATTTTCCTTTTGAAAATCCATTTGCAACCCAGAGGTTTGCAACCAGGAGGTAGATCAACCAACACCCAAGTGTTGTTGCCCATGATGGAATCCATCTCATCATTGATTGCTTCTTTCCAGAAAGCAATGTCCTGGGACTTCATTGCTTCCTCAAATGTTTTGGGGTCATCCTCAACAATGAATCAATAGGAGTATTGGTCTGAGACCTCATCCCTAGTACCTTCAACTAAGTATAGTTGAAACTCAGGTCCAAATGACTTTGGAGTCCTGACCCTTTTGCTCTTCCTGAGCACAGGTTCAGGTTGCTGAACCACAACCTCATCAGGGACCACTGATGGTTCATCATCAGGGACCTCTGATACACCAGTGTCATGAGTTCCATTAGGAATCCTCTGACTTGGTCTAGGGACTGATGAGAATCTATTCTCATCAAAATCTGCATCCCTTGATTCAATTATTGTGTTAACTGAAACATGTTCATTAGGTTCAATAACATAGAACCTAAAAGCCTTGGAATGCTCAGCATATCCAACAAAGATACAGTCAATGCCTCTTTCACCCAAAGTCTTTTGCTTTGGATCAGGGAGTCTTACAACAGCCCTACAACCCCAAACCTTGAGATAGTTCAGGTTGGGTTTCCTTTTAGTCCAGAGCTCATAAGGGGTAACCTTGTTCCTTTTGTTGGGAACCCTATTTAATAAATAGCAAGCTGTTAACATAGCTTCACCCCAGAACCCTTGACTCAGTCCTGAATAGGACAACATGGAATTAACCATCTCCTTCAGCACCCTGTTTTTCCTTTCAGAAATACCATTTTGCTGAGGAGTATAAGGGGCAGTCGTTTCATGGGTTACTCCAACAGACTGAAAGTACTGAGTATCCATGTACTCACCTCCCCTATCAGTCCTTAATCTTTTGATTAAAGACTCAAGTTGTAATTCAACTTCAGTTTTAAACACTTTGAATTTATCTAATGCTTCATCCTTGGTATGTAACAGATAGACATAACAAAATCTAGAAGCATCATCAATAAATGTCACAAAGTACTTCTTATTCCCCAAAGAAGGAGTGGCATGCAAATCACACAGGTCACTGTGAATAAGCTCCAAGATCTTAGTCTCACGACTAACACCCTGAAAGGATTTCTTGGTTATCTTGGTCAACATGCAAGTTTTACACTTTTCAGTGTCCATGTCAAAAGCAGGGATTAAACCATCCCTAGACATATCTTGCATTCTTTTATAGTGAACATGACCAAGTCTAGCATGCCACAGGGTAGAATCAGTTTTATCATATGTGGTCACAAAAGCTGAAATAACACTGTCAGTGGTAATATTAAGCCTGAACATTTGATTACATAAATAACCAAAACCAATAAAAACACCACATTTAGAAAGAACAAATTTATCAGATTCAATAACTTGTTTATATCCATGATTATTCAAAACACTACTTGAAACCAAGTTCTTCCTGATATCAGGAACATGAATAACATTAAACAAAGTTACAATCTTTCCAGAACTAAACCTAAGATCTACACACCCACGACCATGTACCAAGGCTGTTGACTCATTTCCCATGTGAAGAATAGAACCATCATTCAGTGACTCATAAGTCTTGAACCAACTTCTATCTTTACACACATGAACTGTTGCACCAGAGTCAACCCACCACGCAACATCATCATCCTGCACATAAAAAGATTCAGATACATATGTAACATAATAAATCTGAAAAGACTTATTAAACATATTCTGACCTTTCAGTGAGTTGGCTGAACCACCACTCCCTGAACCATTAGTGCCTGATCCATTGGCTTTACCACCAATTTTAACACCCTTGCAGTCCCTTTTAATGTGACCAGTCTTGCCACATTTCCAACAAGTAGGTGTTGCCTTCTTGTTAGGATCTGCTCTTGTGTTGTCATGATATTTGCGTTTGCCTTTGTTATCATTGTACCTGGTGGAGTTGTTATGCTCCACCATATTGACAACAGATGGTCCAGCAGCATTGCTACTCTTTGGCTTGTCATTATCCTGCACTTTGAGAGATTCCTCAATGTGCAGATGACTGCCCAACTCAACAAGAGTTAACTCCTCCTTCATATGTTTCAAGGTATGTTTGAAATCTTTCCATGAAGGAGGGAGTTTGTCAATGACACAAGAGACTTTGATAGCCTCATCCATGTTCATTTGGTGTTGTGTAAACCTTCCAAGTATTCCAAGAAGTTCATTGTATTGTTCCATAACTGGTCTTGAATCAGTCATTTTGTAATTTGTGAAATTACTAACAAGGAACTTCTTACTTGATGCATCCTTAGCCATATATTTGGCATCCAAGGAATCCCACAGTTCTTTGGAAGATTCAAAGTTCTGATAAATATCAAACAAAGAATCAGACATACCATTCAGAATAAGACCTCTGCATATGTAGTCATCATTCTCCCACTTGCTCCTCCTCCTGATTTGCTCCACAGTAGCATCATCCCCATCATCAGGAATTGGAGTAGTCAGCACATAGACCACACTCATGCTTGACAGCAAGAAGTGCATCTTCTTCTGCCACCTCCTAAAGTCCACCCCTTCAAACTTGTCCAGCTTAGCAAAGTTTGAAGCCATGTGTTTCATTGCAGCAGTTGCCATTGATTATCACAAAATAGTTTACTTTGATTGTTGGGGGTTATTCGTCCCAAAGCAGGGTTAGATAATCAACTTCAGCAGAAACAACAATAGTCAGTAGTAACAGATACCACTAGGTGGTTACCGGATATCACTTGGAATCGTGTGATCACTTTCCAAAGTAAACTATTCGACCCTAATGCCTGGGTATCACGAATATCTACTTGGGATAAGACCAAATGCAGTTAGAGAATTAGGCACAATTCTTTAACCCTTGCGCTTATAAGTGTTTAGTGTTTTCTGTATGTCCTTCATGCATGTTCAGATCTCCTATTTATAGGAGGTTACTCTTGACCGTTCCAATGGAATTATGAGTATTAATCGGCCCATTAATAGCCTCATAATCATCCCCATTATAGCCGTTAGTGGTTACATGACCAATTAAACGTGGTCATAATGATGCAGTTGTAACTGTCATTTATCAGTACTTATTTCAGTACTTTCATAGTGCTTTCAGTGGTTACACTGCTTCAGTGGAAACGCCACTGCTTCAGTATAAACACAACTTCAGTGAGATACCACTTCAGTGGAAACACCACTTCAGTGGAAACACTGATCCTGCTGAAGTACTGCTTCAGTGGAAACACTGATAATCAGTGTTAACCACAACAGTACTTTCACCAAGCACTACCAATACATACCACTATTAGAGTCAGGGTGTTCATGGACCTTATGGGTGTACACTCCGTACCTCCTAACCCATTACAAGGTGTGAACCATCCCACAAGTGCACTAAATTTTCCAACAAAAAGGTGGATAGTGATCACTTTGAGGTACAAAAATAAAGTTTGTTCCCAATTTGGTCATGTGCGAATGTGCGAATGTGCGACTCCACTAAATGTGCGACACGTGTCTACTTTTTTAATAATAAAGTACAATGGTAGGTAGGACTTTGACTTTGAATTTTTGTTTAAATGACAAATATACCCCTCTTTAAAATATAAATACATAACTCACCTAACTCTTCCACTTTATCACAGCCCCCCTCTCTCTCTCTCTTATCACAGATCTGTTGCTCCACCAGATCTTATTCTGGCCGGCCATATTTAATTCCTCTTCAGCTATTCCAGATTTTGAATTAGCTACATACGGAAATATATAATATGCAATCAAGTGCCATGTTATCATTGAAGTTAGATAGCTACATACGGAAATATATATCCAACTGATTATATCAGCCATCAGATGGCTTATCATTGAAGTTAGATCCTTAGGAAATATTCCATATTCGACTTATATATAAGAGGATTTTTGTAGTGTTTTATGTTGATGTAGGATTATTTGATCTTTAATCATTCCTTTATAATGGGTTGGGCCGGGCAGCTTGATCTTGCTTCTTCATAAACTCCCTCAAATCATCACCAAACATATCCACAAATGTCTTTTGCAAATCCTCTAGACTTTCCACCTGAGGTCGGTGTTTTTCAAAACTATCATTTTCAGATCTCGTTTTTTTTTTCTTTTTTTAGATCTTAGATCTGTGATGTGTTTGTGATGGTGAGTAGATCGGTTTTTGATTTTTTTGTTGTTGGACCGAAAGATTTAGTTTATGATTTTTTTGAAGTTGTGGCTTTTGTTCTTGATGTTCTTGGCCGGATCTGTGGTGGTGGTGGTGGTGGTGGTGGTGGTGATCATGGCCGGATCTGTGGTGGTGGTGTTGATCATGGTCGGATTTGTGGTGGTGATGTTCTTGGCCGGAGTTGTGGGTTTTGAAGTTGTGGGTGTTTGATCCTCTGGTGACGGTGGTTGATGGAAAAAAGAGAGAGTGGTGATCCTGGAAAAAAAAAAATGAGAGAGGAGAGATATTGAGGAGTTATTTTATATAAATTAAGGGGTATTATGGTCTTAACATCTTTAATAATAAGACAAAATGAGAATATATGGGAAAACACCCAACTACAACTGTACTTTAATAATAAATAAATGGACACGTGTCGCACATGTGATGGAGTCGCACATTCGCACATGACCAATTTGAGAAGTGAGGTTATTTTTGTACCTCAAAGTGATCACTATGGACCTTTTTGTACTCTTTTGAGAATTACCCCTATAATCATTGTATTGTTGTAAGATTGACCCTGTCATGGTTATGTAACGAGGAAGACGGCGCCGGCCGCGTTGCGGTGGGGTTTTTTTAGTTTTGGTTCGTGTTATTCTTTTGTGATGAAATTTTATGTATTGTTTAGGGCAAATTGGAATTTTGAATTCATACTGTATTTTTGTTTATTTACTGAATTCGTAAGTTAAAAAAAAAAAAAAAAAAAGAAAAAAAAAAGGTGACCAAGGTGAGGTAACTTGTCCACAAAAAATGAGTGAAAGTGAGAGGAGTAAGGAAGCTAACGTGATACTGAGGTTTAAAGTGAGTGGAACATTACCTTGCCATCTAGCCTTGGAATATTTTATGTTCAAATGTTAGTTAGAAACTATTATGCACTGAATTGGCGGACAATACGAGCATAGTTGGTGTGACCGATTTAGTCACACAAATTCAAACTTTTTCAATTTAAACGGTGTTGTATCATTCAAACAAAAACAAACGGTTTGGTTATTTAAGCCGAACCGAAACTGACTTGGACCAGACCAAGATTATGTCAACCGGCTTATATCAAATTAAAGGTTATTGTTTGGAACATGTGTACAGTGTACAAAGTACTCCGTAATAAATAAGTTACCAACATGGTAGCATGTACTGCTTATGAGCAACGGAGTATACCCATGGTTTTAAAAGGCGCGCAAAGATCTCACAAAGGTCTTGTAAAAACGTAAGGTTTGGTCATACCACCACATCACGCGTTATGTCATGTGTCACGTCTTTTTGTAAACTCGAAAAATGTGAAATATAATATAAATATATAAATATTTTCATATTTTGCGCCGCCTTATGCAACGTCTTATAAACGCAAAAAATTTGCCTTGGTCGCTAAGACATAAAGCTTAATCATGCCGTCACGTCACGCCTCGCTCTATTTATAACCTTGAGTATACCATATGTTTATTACCGTCACCATTCCTATTTGCGCGTTGATAATCATATAGGAATTAACAGATGTACTGTATTTCGAACTCGTTTATGTATAAAGCTCAATGTATGAATACATGAACCTCAAGTAACACAAAAGAACAATTCATGATGTTAAAGAACAATCCACATGGTATGATTATTTTTGCATCACTAGTGTAAATCAAGCTATCCGCATGCTTGGACAAATTTAGAAAAGCAAGGCTGGAACTTTGTACTTGTGACTGAGACGTAATTACATAGAGTAAACAACTTCCGAATTGAATTATCTTCTCTGCTTCTTTAATTTTTCCTTTTCATTCATCTTTCAAGCTTAACGATGAAAATAATATGAAATCTTACTAAAAATCAGTTTGATATAAGAGTTGCATTGTGAAGAAAAATAAAGATGGAAATAGCAATAGCGTAATACAACAATAAAAGATACTAGACTTGTTTTAGTGTCACTTTGACAACCCCAATGTTGGAAAATGAGTTTTGCAAAATGAGTTTTTGCAAATTTTGGACACTATTTAATATATGTATATGTTATATATATTTATGTTTCTTTGTAGCTTTGCGTTCTCCTCGACGAGAGCTTCACAACGAGCTAAAGTATGTCCAAAATGGAGTTGAAATGAATGAGATATCGTGTCTCAAAGTGAGGCACTTGAAACATAAAAACTTGGAAAAATGGGAGAATCCCACATCGCCCAAAACAAGAAGTGGAAGCTTGTTTATAAGGAAATTGTAGTTTTGGCTATCAAATTCCTTTAGGTTGGTTATGCTCCCACTCCTACGTGCGCGCGCGCAGGGGGGGGTGGGTGCAGAAAATGGGATTTCCGGGTCAAAATGAGTTCGAAGCTTCTGAACTCATGCGACACGAATGCAGCTCCGAAGCCTCGCATGCGTGCCTATCTTTTTGCTACAGATTCGTGTTTCATTTTTCCAGAATTTTCTGTAAATCTATTTAAGGAATAGATTTAAAACTTGTTAACAGAGTTTACAGAAAATATTTTGTGTAAATAAAAGATATGCATATTACGGTTTTAATTTAACAGATTTGCATATCGTGTTATTTTTTTAGCAATATACTGTCTTGGTGACCAAGACATTGTTACGCTATAAAATAAACCATTCCTCATTCAGTTTTGATATAGGAAAAACGTAACTCAACTTCAGCAGTTCCAGCAATTCGTTCGATCAGAAGCACATAAGTTTTCAGCAAATTTTTCAGGCAAGTAAGTCAGGTCCGACTGTGCAACAGTATTGAGCGTTGTACCCTGGGAAACAGACGGCGAATCTGTTTTAAGGGAATCGTGTTAAACACGAGCCTCGTTCACGACCTTTACTGCTTTTCTTTTATTAACGTTTAATAGTGTCTGTCTGCGTTTATTTACTGTTCTTACATTCTGTTATTTAATAATTGTAATCTGATTTATTATTATAATTTAAAGTGTACACCGTTTCCTACAGTCTTAAAACAGATTCGGTTTAACCGAATTTAGAACACTTTGTTATTAAATCGGATTATTATTTAACAGGATTTTATAAACTGTTTTCTATCGAAACCTTGTTGAGTTTCTTTGGAAATTAGTTTCTTTTAACAGTTTTATACATACAGTTTGGTTTGAACAGACTAACGTTTTTTTTTAAGCAGTTTATTATCAGTTTTAACGAAACCAAGATAGAGTTTCTATTAAACTGATTTACTCGATCCATCAAAACCAAGCTAGAGTTTTGTTGAATCAGATCTGGTACAAGTAGATACCATTTAAAACAGTTTGTTTAACTGTTTGTGTTTGATTTTCAGGATGACAAACACGACTACCCCTCCAGTGAATACTACTGTGAACGTACCTGGTGCGCCAGTTACCAACACGGTTGCTAATCATGCTGAGAAACCAGAGAAATTCAATGGGCAGAATTTCAAGGGGTGGCAACAGAAGATGTTTTTCTATCTGACTACTTTGAACCTTGCGCGGTTCTTAAAAGAAAACCCACCTAACGTGGAACCTCCTGCAGAAGGTCAATCCTCTAATCAACAGGCTGTTCAAGCCTTGGAAGCATGGAAACATTCAGATTTTTTGTGTCACAATTATGTTCTGAATGGTTTGGTTGATTCTTTGTACAACGTGTACTGCAAGACCAAGACTGCCAAAGAATTATGGGAGTCATTGGAACGCAAGTACAAAACTGAGGATGCTGGTACAAAGAAGTTCGTTGTAGCTCGTTTTTTGGATTACAAGATGGTTGATTCAAAGAATGTGATAAGTCAGGTTCAAGATCTGCAGGTTCTGCTACACGACATTCATGCTGAGGGAATGACTTTGAGTGAAACTTTTCAAGTTGCTGCTATTATTGAAAAGTTACCTCCAAGCTGGGTAGAATTCAAGAACTACCTGAAGCATAAGCGAAAGGATATGAGTGTTGAAGACTTGGTTGTTCGTCTTCGTATTGAAGAGGACAACAAGCTGGCTCAGAAAAACACGTATACGCCTGATTCTGCAAAGGCAAATATGGTTGAGCATGTTTCGTCATCTTCAAAGTCCAATGTCAAAGCTAAAGGCAAAGGAAAAGGAAAGAATGACAAGAAGGACAAAGGGAAGTCTGAGTACCTTGCTCCTAAAGCTGCAATTGTGAAACAGAAGTTCCAAGGGGTGTGTTTCAACTGTGACCAGCCAGGTCACCGTGCTACTAATTGTAAAATGCCGAAGCGGGTGACTCCACGCCAGGCTAATATGGTGAATGAAGATGTGGACATGATTGCTATGGTGTCTGATGTCATTGCCATGATCTCTGAAGTTAACCTGGTAGGTTCCAACAACAGGGAATGGTGGGTGGATACTGGGGCTACCCGTCATGTGTGTGCTGATAAGAGTATGTTTCACTCTTTCAGAGCGGTTGATAGTGGAGAGAAGCTGTACATGGGCAACTCTGCAACTGCTGAAATCAAGGGCAAAGGAGATGTAATCTTGAAGATGACATCCGAGAAAGAGCTCAAGTTGACTAATGTCTTGTATGTTCCAGAGATTAGCAAGAATCTTGTGTCTGGTTGGCAATTGAACAAGTTTGGTTTTCGTCTTGTTTTTGAGTCTGATAAGTTTGTTCTTTCTAAGAATCAAGTTTATGTTGGTAGGGGATATGCCCTGAATGGTATGTTTAAACTCAATGTAATGGTTGTTAAGAATGCTATCAATAAAATGAATTCTTCTGCTTACTTGATTGAGTCTTCTAATATGTGGCATGGCCGTCTTGGACATGTAAATTTTAATTCGATGCGTCGTTTGATTAAATTTAATTGCATACCTAATTTCCATATTGACTCAAAATATAAATGTGAAACTTGTATTGAAGCCAAACTTACAAGAGCATCTTTCAAATCGGTTGAACGAAAAACCGAACCACTTGATATGATACACACTGACATATGTGATTTGAAATCACTACCCACAAAAGGTGGCAATAAGTACTTTATCACGTTTATTGATGATTGTACAAAGTATTGCTACGTTTACTTACTGAAAAGTAAAGATGAAGCTATAGACAAGTTTGTTCTATACAAAAACGAAGTTGAGAATCAACTTGGTAAGAAAATCAAGGTGGTACGAAGTGATAGAGGAGGTGAATATGTGTCTCCATTTGCTGATCTATGTGCGAAACATGGAATTAGACACGAATTCACTGCTCCCTATTCACCTCAGCAGAACGGTATTGCCGAAAGGAAGAACCGTACCTTGAAAGAAATGGTTAATGCCATGTTGATAAGTTCTGGTCTAAGCCAGGACATGTGGGGGGAAGCCATTTTAACGGCAACTTATCTTTTAAATTAGATACCTCGTAAGGAAAAAGAAGAGACCCCTTATGAATTATGGATGGGAAGAAAGCCATCATATCAGTACTTACGAGTGTGGGGGTGTCTAGCAAAGGTCGCTATACCGACTCCCAAGGCCCAAAAGATTGGACCTAAATCTGTAGATTGTATATTCATCGGATATGCTAAGAATAGCAGTGCTTATCGCTTCATAGTACATGAATCGAAAAATCCGGATATACAAAAGGGTACTTTAATGGAATCAAGGAATGCTTCATTCTTTGAAACTATTTTTCCTTGTTTAACGAAGGAAACTGGAAGTTCATCTAGAATAAATGACGAAGTTGTCCAAGATAAGAGACAACGAGATGATAATGATCTCCAAGATGAGAGACAAGATCAAACTGAGGAAGAAGAGGTTGAACCTAGAAGAAGCAAAAGGGCAAGAACCGAGAAATCGTTTGGACCCGATTTTGTTTCTTTTATGGTTGAAAATGAACCTACTTCATACCGAGAAGCGGTTACTTCCTCAGAAGGTCCTCAATGGAAAGAAGCCATTAAAAGTGAAATAGATTCTATTTTACAAAATCATACTTGGGAGCTCGTGGATTTACCTCCTGGTTGTAAACCACTAGGCTATAAATGGATCTTCAAGAAGAAGATGAAAGCCGATGGCACCATTGACAAGTACAAAGCAAGATTAGTAATCAAAGGATTTAGACAACGAGAAGGTCTTGATTACTTTGATACATATTCGCCTGTTACGCGAATAACATCGATTAGGATGATACTTGCTATTGCCGCTTTAAGAAATTTGGAAGTTCACCAAATGGATGTGAAAACGGCATTTCTAAACGGAGATTTAGAAGAAGAAATCTACATGAATCAACCTGAGGGTTTCATGGCTCCTGGACAAGAGAACAAAGTTTGTAGGCTTGTTAAGTCATTATATGGCTTAAAGCAAGCTCCCAAACAATGGCATCAAAAATTTGACCACGCCATGCTAGAGAGTGGTTTCAAAATTAATGAATGCGACAAATGTGTTTATGTCAAAGACACAAATAGTGGATATGTAATCTTGTGTTTATATGTTGATGATATGCTTATCGTTGGCAGTAATGACAAGATGATCAAATCTACTAAAGACATGTTGAAATCAAAGTTTGACATGAAGGATATGGGTTTGGCTGATGTGATCCTTGGAATAAAGATCATACGAACTCAGAATGGACTTGTGTTAAGTCAAGCACATTATGTGGACAAAATTCTTAATACTCATAATGCGGGGGATTCCGGCCTAGCTAGAACTCCAATTGACACCAGTAAGCATCTATCTAAAAATAGAGGCTTAGGTGTTGCCCAATTAGAGTATTCAAGAATTATTGGCATGTTAATGTACTTGATGACAGGTACCCGACCTGACTTAGCATATGCTATTAGCAGGCTAAGTAGGTATACTAGTAACCCAAGCTATGCACATTGGGCAGCTATGACTCGGGTACTTCACTATTTGAGATACAGTCGCGATTATGGACTGCATTATGATCGATATCCAGCTGTTATCGAAGGATACAGTGATGCAAATTGGATATCTGACATAAAGGATTCTAGATCGACTAGTGGATATGTGTTTACACTAGGAGGGGCAGCTATATCTTGGAAGTCTTCCAAGCAAACGGTTATAGCTAAGTCCACGATGGAATCAGAATTTATCGCGTTAGATAAATGCGGACAAGAGGCGGAATGGCTACGTCAATTCGTAGAGGACATACCAAGGTGGCCTAAACCGGTAACGGCCATTAGTATACATTGTGATAGTCAATCGGCAATTGGCAGAGCTCATAGCATAATGTATAATGGAAAGTCCAGACATATCCGTCGTCGACATAATTCGATACGACAACTACTCTCAACAGGAGTTATCTCAATTGACTATGTGAAGTCAAAGGATAACATCGCGGATCCGCTTACGAAAGGCTTAAGCAGAGAGTTAGTAAGTAAGTCGTCTAGAGGAATGGGACTAAAGCCCTTGAAGGAATGAGTTTCTATGAAGGAAAACCTAACCCAGTTGACTGGAGATCCCAAGATCTGGGTTCAATAGGACAACCTAATCATAGAAATGTGGGGGAAGTCACGTCAATGTGGGGGAGTTACTAAATATTGTAACTTTCCTAGTCCATTCCTATAACAAATGTGACTTGTTGAAAGGTTAAACATATGGCTTTAATGATTCAGGATGAAATCATAAAGCATAATGATTCAAGATGAAATCACAAAACATATGTTTTTAATGATTCAAGATGAAATCACCTATGTGAGAGAGAAGTGGGGTCGCTTCGAAGGGAAATGTGGGGGCGCAATTCCTAAGAGCTCTTGCAGAACCAGGCTAGTGTTCATGACCATAACGAACACGACTATGAGGACTTGACATTGTCAGGGAGAGTCTTGTGTGAAGTGTAATGTCGTCTACGTAAATGGATAATGAGTTCAAGGACATCGCGTCTACTCAGATCTAGGAGACTAAGTGCATCTCACAAGGGAAGGTTCAAAGGGTAACACCTACCTATCCTATGCAAGACTTAACCGTAGAAATTTCACCGAAACTTTCGTGTGTTTTCGACCGATTTCCATTCATGTGGGGGATTGTTGGAAAATGAGTTTTGCAAAATGAGTTTTTTCAAATTTTGGACACTATTTAATATATGTATATGTTATATATATTTATGTTTCTTAGTAGCTTTGCGTTCTCCTCGACGAGAGCTTCGCAACGAGCTAAAGTATGTCCAAAATGGAGTTGAAATGAATGAGATATCGTGTCTCAAAGTGAGGCACTTGAAACATAAAAACTTGGAAAAATAGGAGAATCCCACATCGCCCAAAACAAGAAGTGGAAGCTTGTTTATAAGGAAATTGTAGTTTTGGCTATCAAATTCCTTTAGGTTGGTTATGCTCCCACTCCTACGTGCGCGCGCGCAGGGGGGGGTGCAGAAAATGGGATTTCCGGGTCAAAATGAGTTCGAAGCTTCTGAACTCATGCGAGCCCGCGCGACCTGCGGACACGAATGAAGCTCCGAAGCCTCGCATGCGTGCGTATCTTTTTGCTACAGATTCGTGTTTCATTTTTCCAGAATTTTCTGTAAATCTATTTAAGGAATAGATTTAAAACTTGTTAACAGAGTTTACAGAAAATATTTTGTGTAAATAAAAGATATGCATATTACGGTTTTAATTTAACAGATTTGCATATCGTATTATTTTTTTAGCAATATACTGTCTTGGTGACCAAGACATTGTTACGCTATAAAATAAACCATTCCTCATTCAGTTTTGATATAGGAAAAACGTAACTCAACTTCAGCAGTTCCAGCAATTCGTTCGATCAGAAGCACATAAGTTTTCAGCGAATTTTTCAGGCAAGTAAGTCAGGTCCGACTGTGCAACAATATTGAGCGTTGTACCCTGGGAAACAGACGGCGAATCTGTTTTAAGAGAATCGTGTTAAACACGAGCCTCGTTCACGACCTTTACTGCTTTTCTTTTATTAACGTTTAATAGTGTCTGTCTGCGTTTATTTACTGTTCTTACATTCTGTTATTTAATAATTGTAATCTGATTTATTATTATAATTTAAAGTGTACACCGTTTCCTACACCCAATACCAATATTAAAAGTTAAAAACTTGACTATAAAGCATAAACGCTAAGAAATTGGGAAAAAAATAAAATAAATAGAAAACAGGTCACGCATTATGTTTACTCATTTTGGTGTATACATTCATAATTAGTAAAATCCCATCTTATGAATATGGGCCCCGTTTGTTTTATGGGGTTAGGCATAGGATTTGGCTATGATGGTAAAAGATGTATGTTTGCTGCAAATTTGTACGCCTCAAAATTGGAAGTGGTTGCTTAATATTTGGAATATTGAATCCCCTACTAGTTTCCCGGTTTATAACTTTTATTTACTTAAAATTTTGTCTTTATTCTATTTCATGTGGCTCACTTGCATTTCAAGCATTCATTGTGTATTATTTATTTTTTTTAAAATATATATTTTAATTTAAATGTTATTATTAATTTAAAAAATTAATATCTTTTCTCTCTTCAAATCCAAATCCAAATTCAAATCAATGTTTTAATCGTAATCCAAGTCCTAATCCTAAACCCATATACAAACCAAACAGGCCCTAAGTTTGAGGAAACGGGCTGAGCTATAACTATACTATATATAAAAAACTATATTATATATAAAAGAAAAGGGGACAATATCCCTGCTATTTGAGCAAAAATGGTTACTGATTATTCACTTTTCAACCTCTCATTTTGAGCAAAAATGGTCCCTAATTTGTACTCGATTTAGCCCAACAGCGGAGAATCCTTGTTGTTTGCAGCAGGGATTATTTTCCCAAAAAGAAAAATAAAAAAAATAAAAAGTGAAAAGTGAAAAACTTAAAGTATTTTAGGAAGTCCTTACATTTCTTTCAGAAAACATATGCAAATTTGGACACTGTTAACACACTATTAA
Organism: Chrysanthemum seticuspe; assembly: GCA_019973895.1. Taxonomy (NCBI): domain Eukaryota; kingdom Viridiplantae; phylum Streptophyta; class Magnoliopsida; order Asterales; family Asteraceae; genus Chrysanthemum; species Chrysanthemum seticuspe. The sequence goes on along the minus strand of BPTQ01000008.1, from coordinate 277,255,197 downwards.
TACACATCGAAAACCGGGTTGACACGGGTCGCTTCAAACCCGACGGGTTGACCCGGTTTAATTTGACATGTTTTTTCAATCGAAACGATTCAACCGGTTAAACTCCACGTGAGGGGTATTTTTGTCATTTCACTTTTTCGCCATAAAATCTACCTTACACCCCACTTGCACACCTACCATTGTGTTGAAGGACATTTTTTGCAACCAAGTTTTCATTCTTATATAACACGTAACTTCGACCATTATTACACACCCACTACCATCTACACACTCACACACTTAAGAACATAATAATGGTGCTTTGCGGATGTGTCACACCCCCAAATTACATGTTTTGCAGCGGAATCGAATACCTGGGGGATGACTGTCATAGCATCAAAGTTACAGTTATATCGAACGACCTAAAGTGTCGTTTTGAAAATATCGTTTGATTAAGTAAAACGATAATAATGGTGCTTTGCGGATGTGTCACACCCCCAAATTACATGTTTTGCAGCGGAATCGAATACCTGGGGGATGACTGTCATAGCATCAAAGTTACAGTTATATCGAACGACCTAAAGTGTCGTTTTGAAAATATCGTTTGATTAAGTAAAATAATCAGAGTTTACAAAATATAGGTCCCAAAAGATTCTCAATGTACAAAAATGAGTTTGTTACAATCAAACGATAATTAAGTGCATAAAATTTATGTGAGACGCGTCTACATCGCGACTCTATGATAAGTCCACATGCATGCCATGAAGTGAATGCCTTAGATACCTGAGATAAAACATGCTAAAAGTGTCAACACAATGGTTGAGTGAGTTCATAGAGTTTGTTAAACATCTAAAACTTTTAAAGAGCGTTCATGCACCAAAGGCAAATTTTTGGTCGTTTAGAATAGTCCACAAAGCAAAGGCATTGTAAATCCACTCAGTTCCAAGTTCCGCTCATACAAAACTTGCAACCTGTGTGTTCACAACCCACTGCCAAAATATGTCTAGTTTATGTTCAAGCAAACGTTGTCAAATGAGTTCACAAAGCAAAGGCATTGTAAATCCACTCAGTTCCAAGTTTCGCCCATACAAAACTTGCAACCTGTGTGTTCACAACCCATTGCACAAAATATAGTGTGTCTAGTAGTCAAGTATACATTGTCATACAGTTCACAATATAGCACCACGTATATAATAATGTATGCAAGGCAAAGCCCCTAGAAAAAATAATATGCGTCCCGTAACATAGTGAACAAGAGGTTGGCCGACCTCTAATAGCGCTATCCATACCACTTAGTGATAGGAGACTAACAATGCGAATGTACGAACAGTACATCATAAAACTATTATACACAATTAAGAACACTCCGAACATGGGAGAATTTGCACTGCTCCGTACAAGGAAGACTTAGTATTGCTCCGTTCACGTAGGGAGACTTTATAGTGATGCTCCGAACATGGGAGACTTTATAGTGATGCTCTGATCATGGGAGACTTTGGGTCAAGGTCATAGCACGTACGGTTCAATAAGTTCAAACAAGTCATAGGTTCGTATTTAAGTTCAAGTGTTCCATTCAAAAGTTCGTAATTAAGTTCAAGAGTTTAAGTCGAGTTCAAAAGTTCAAAACAGTCAAAGAGCTCAAAACAGATCAAAAGGTTCAAAATAGTCAAAGGGTTCAATATTATGTCAAACAAGTTCAAAATAGTCAAAGGGTTCAATATAAAGTCAAACAAGTTCAAAATAGTCAAAAGGTTCAATATTAAGTTAAAAGAGATTAATTATATGTCAAAATGTTTTAAATCAAGTTAAAAGAGATAAATCATATGTCAAAAGAATTAAATCAAGTTAAAAGAGATTAATTGTATGTTAAAAGAATTAAATCAAGTTAAAAGAGATTAATTGTATGTTAAAAGAATTAAATCAAGTTAAAAGAGATTAATTGTATGTCAAAATAATTAAATCAAGATAAAGTGTTCAAATCTATGCCAATATGTTTCTATCAAGTTAAAAGAGTTCAAATATATATGTCCAAGGGCTCAAAATCAAGGAAAGTGGTTCAAATAATAGTGTTCATAACATAGCGATCAATTTAGTTCGGGCACAATCTACTTACTAGCATAAGTAGTGAAACAACAGTTATTTAAGTTCATATAAGGGTAAAGTAAAAGCAAGTAGTTGAGCATGTATCTCCCCCAAAGAGTTTATAAAACAATTAAACGAGTAAAAGTGGGGCTACGAACTCACCTGATGCAATGATTATGATGACAAAAGTAGATACACTGATATGAGGTGCAATCTCTATATGCAACCTAATATGAACGATATGTTCTAATGTAAGTCATGAAACAATGTCGTGCATGCAAACTCATATGATATCCATACCACTTGTACATTTGAAATAAAGTTTATCGTCAAAATTTACGTTTATGACATCTCGTCAGGTTGTAAAATACTTTACAAGTATTTACGTTGAAACGACATCCTACAATAGTTGCTTAGTGATTTATTAAGAAATTATAGTTTTTCGTGGTAAAACAATATAATTTTGACAACTCATGAAAGTGGCTAAATGGCCTCGAAAAACTAGTCGTAAAATAGTGAATATCGAGTGTTAGGAAACAAACTAAAGGGTTTTGGAAAGCTTGTAGCATTATCTCAAAATATTAGCATTTAAATTTTTATAATAGAGGTCTCGATCATGGAGAAAAACATAGGTGAAGTAGGGTACTTGTACCAAGAATATTGTTTAAGGTTAGTTTTCGGCAAAGTTTGAGTGACCGTATTTTATTCGTTACAACTCCGTTTGACGAACGGTTAAACATTTTGGAAAATAGGCTAGGTGAACTTACTTTTACTAGAAGACATCATTTTCTAAAAAGTATTCCTTCGATGTGAAAAACGACTCTCAACATGGTCACTAGCGACAACTAGTTTGGCTATTAGAAAATATATATATGTGTTATACTTGTGAAAGTTGTTACGACAACCTTATTTAAACGCGTATAATTTAGTCGTTATAAGTCCGTTTTCTACGTTTTATATGTCCTTAGCTTCGTGTTAAAGTATACTAATATATTTTTGATAAATCGACTCATTTAGATAACGCTTAAGACTCATTTTTTACCCTTAAAAATCTGGACAGCATGCTGTTTTTCAGGAAAATATAGTTTTCGTCGTTAAACTTGAAAATAGCATAACTTTTTCGTTATAAATCCGTTTTAACCCGTTCAAGCGACCACGGTTTCGTTTTAAAGTATATTTTTCTGAATATCTAGCCCAAAATATTTTATAAACTGTCAAAATTTCCAGACTTAGCAAAAATGATCAGACCCTATTTTTAGGTTGTCGAAAATGATTTCTCTTGTATAATACTTATTCTAACCACTTCAAATCAACACCAAATCTATTTTAAACTTACCATACACCTTCTTAGGGTGTCATGGGTTCCTAAACATCATCAAAAATGATATGTTTCAAGGGATTAATTATAGGATGATATATACTAATTATAAGTACTAAAAACATTAAAAGTGGTATAGAGATACACATGAAACTTGCATGATTTCTACTAGAATGATAAAAATAACTCATGAATATTATGAAAGAGTAAAAATGATCATGAAATGCTTACTAGTATGATGATGAGGTTTATGGAACAAGATTTTCCTAAATACCCTAGGTTTTTATTGCAAAACCCTTAAAAGAGTATACTAGTGTTTGTAGAAAATACTTGATCTTGCCAAAAACTTGCTTTCTTCCTTGGTTTTTCTCCTTGGCCGGTTATAAGAGAGAAAATGGAGAGAGTTTATTTTTTTCTTCACCTTTGCAAAATGTGTTCTATGTGTATAAGTTAATGTGTTATTAGAAAATAATACAAGTGCTAGACTACAAGTGAATATGTGTACAAGCTAGTGAAAGATCTTTATGTAAAATGTGTTGTGTCATCTTTTTTTGGTCGACAATGGGAAAGAAAAAGAAAAGGTGGTGCAATTTTGTGGTATTAAAGTGTAATAGATTAAATATAGTATGAATTTGATAAGTTAAAGCAATTATTTAGTGTAGCGTTGGCTAGAAATCGATTTTAACGGAACAAAATAAAATATATCGAAGTCATAAAAGTTATAAAAATACACTTCTCGTAAGAATTGAGTGGATAAATAATTATCGAGTTGAATTTACGAAAACCGCCGTAATTATATATACATAACAATTTATATACAAAATAAATTGAAAACATCGGGTAAACTAATAATATAATTTTTATAGTCTTATAATGAGTATAAAAATATATTAGGATAATTTTTGGAAGTGTCGGATAAACTATTCAAAATAAATGATTACGCGATAGCGTTTATTTAATAGGAAAATATACGTTTAATGAAATATGCAATCCATGCATGAACTAATATGATGATGATGTTACTAATGATATGTAGACTAAATCTAGTCTATATGAAATGTCCTCAATGATTTTTCATGAATTCGCAGCTAAGCCCTTATGGTTACGCGAATTTGATACTCGTAAACCTAGTTTACGAAAAATAATGAATAGTGAGTCAAGAATATAAATTTTTCTCCGTGAATGAATAGTGTATTTGTGAATAGTAAAATTTTGAAATAACCTCTCAAAATATCGACTCGACTTCAAAAACGATGAATAGTAAAATGATGAATAGTAACCAATGAATAGTAAATTCCCGAGATGAATAGTAAATTTGAGAAATGACCGGAAATTGAGAATTGTGACATTCTTCCCCTGTCAGAGGAATCACGTCCTCGTGATTCAATTGTTGATACTATAGTCCGAACCGCGACAAGGGTTCTAAAAGTTCATGCTCGTACGAATTGTTTAAATGATCATGTCAATGCTCATGTATATGGGTTCCTCATCCAACTAGGTACGTTCTTGTGCTATCATGACTATATCCCATTCTAAAGACATGCTCTCTTATGGTTAGGTTTGATGAGGCAAGCTTTCCCATTCTCGAGCAAAACACTCAAAAGACTTTTAGGTAACCGATTTTTACTTAATCCCACAACTCATCAAACAAGAACTGTCATACGATTAGGCTAAATCAGTTTAAGTAACAACTTGTTTCTAGCTTGATCTTTGCAACTCATCAAACAAGAACTGTCACTCGGATCAAACTGGAAACAAGTGGTTTGAATAAAATCTTTTGAAAATTTGGCTCGATTACGGAATTGCTTACACATATGAGACTACTACTCCCTTCATTGCATGATTCTTCCTAAATTAGACATAGGTGATCAGGCTATGTATAATTTAGGAGTAACTATGCAATGCTTGGACTAATCGACTAATATGATGTTTGGTGTTGAGTCATGAACCCGCATGTATAATGAGTATGCACTTATAATGCTATGAAGATGTAGTTATAGTCTAGGGTCAATGATGTAACCTAGTTCTCTATAACCGATGCTCTGATACCAATCTGTCACACCCCCAAATTACCTGTTTTGCAGCGGAATGGAATACCTGGGGGATGACTGTCATAGCATCAAAGTTACAGTTATATCGAACGACCTAAAGTGTCGTTTTGAAAATATCGTTTGATTAAGTAAAATAATCAGAGTTTACAAAACATAGGTCCCAAAAGATTCCCAATGTACAAAAATGAGTTTGTTACAATCAAACGATAGTTAAGTGCATAAAATTTATGTGAGACGCGTCGACATCGCGACTCTATGATAAGTCCACATGCATGCCATGAAGTGAATGCCTTAGATACCTGAGATAAAACATGCTAAAAGTGTCAACACAATGGTTGAGTGAGTTCATAGAGTTTGTTAAACATGTAAAACTTTTAAAGAGCGTTCATGCATCAAAGGCAAAGTTTTGGTCGTTTAGAATAGTCCACAAAGCAAAGGCATTGTAAATCCACTCAGTTCCAAGTTCCGCCCATACAAAACTTGCAACCTGTGTGTTCACAACCCACTGCCAAAATATGTCTAGTTTATGTTCAAGCACACGTTGTCAAATGAGTTCACAAAGCAAAGGCATTGTAAATCCACTCAGTTCCAAGTTCCGCCCATACAAAACTTACAACCTGTGTGTTCACAACCCATTGCACAAAATATAGTGTGTCTAGTAGTCAAGTATACATTGTCATACAGTTCACAATATAGCACCACGTATATAATAACGTATGCAAGGCAAAACCCCTAGAATAAATAATATGCGTCCCGTAACATAGTGAACGAGAGGTTGGCCGACATCTAATAGCGCTATCCATACTACTTAGTGATAGGAGACTAACAATGCGAATGTACGAACAGTACATCATACAACTATTATACACAATTAAGAACACTCTGAACATGGGAGAATTTGCACTGCTCCGTACAAGGGAGACTTAGGGTGTGTTTGTTTTTACATAAAAACGTCTGACTGCCTCTAACGTCTTACCAGTCAGACGCGGTCAGAGGTTTTTGTTGTTTGTTTTTTCATCATGAGTCAGACGTGGTAAGATCTTGTAAGTCTGACTCGGTAAGAGGTGGTGAACACATCTTACCGCCTCTTATCAAAACCCTTTCATCAATATCAACAGATCCTTTCTTCAAAACCCTTTCATCAACCCATTCATCTTCAAAACCATCACCCGCCGCCGGCCACCTCTCACCGCCGCCTTCTTCTCCACCTCTACGCCGCCTTCTTCTCCACCTATAGCCGCTGTCAGCTCCACCTATAGCCGCCATCTTCACCACCTCTAAGGTATGCTCTTTTTTTCCTCTTTACCTGCTTTACATGATTTTATTGTTGGTTTTAACTGATTTTATTGTTGGGTTGGTTATAAAGTGATATGGGTTTATGTTTTACATTTATGTATGGATCATATATGGGTAGATTCGTGTATGTTTATGGCTGAAAAATGGTCTCTTTGCTTGTTGAGTTTGTGGGTTTTTTCGTGTATGTTTATGGCTGAAAAATGGTCTCTTTGCTTGCTGAATTTGTGGGTTTGTTTGTGTATGTTTATGGCTGAAAAATAGTCTCTTTGCTTGAGGAATTATGGGTTTTTTCGTGTATGTCTATGGCTAAAAAACGGTCTATATGCTTGCGGAATTTATGGGTTTGTTCGTGTACGTCGATGGTTGAAAAAGCACTCTTTGCTTGCTGAATTTGTGGGTTTGTTCGTGTATGTTTATGGCTGAAAAATGGTCTATTTTCTTGCGGAATTTATGGGTTTTTTCTTGTATGTTTATGGCTGAAAAATGATCTCTTTGCTTGAGGAATTTATGGGTTTTTTCGTGTTTGTCGATGGTTGAAAAAAGACTATTTACTTGCTGAATTTGTGGGTTTTTCCGTGTATGTTTATGGCTAAAAAACGATCTATTTTCTTGCGGAATTTATGGGTTTGTTCATGTATGAGGTCGGCATTTACATAAATTAAGGCGTGATTGGTGACTGATTATCGAGGTCGGCATTGCTTATGCTATTTGTGCTAGGATTATTTGTAGTCTCGTGGCGTAAAGTTTCAAAATTTTTACGAAAAGTATACAAGTCTACTGGCTTAAGTTTTAATTTAAGTTGTAGTTATAACAAGTGACAATTGTTATATATAGATAGATAATGAGTGGTTTATTCGGCGTGAATTGGAAAGTATCTAACTTTACTTATAACAAGTAAAGTTAGTAGAAAGCGTAAAGAGTTGAGCCCGGTTTGATAATTTGTTTAGGTTTTAGAATTAGAGTAATCGTTTGGTTATTAGTCGGTTAAATGCGATTAGCTGAGCTATACCTAAGAGGAATGAAAAGTAATAAGGAGCATTTTTTATCGTATCTTAAAGTTCATTGTTCGGAAAAATGTTAATTACAATACTTTTTTGCATGTTGGGCGTGTAGATAAACCTGCGATTCTGCTTGATACTGACTAACGCAATTATTCAGTCAAGATGGTCACTTAACCAACTAGCTTTGCTTTATGTTGTTACTTGGGTACATTGGCCATTCATATTTTCTTTACTCGTATGGTCAGCACCTTGCAAGTTTTAACTTTGCTATGTTTATTTCTAAACAAAAAAATTTGTTTTCGTAATGCTGGTATGTTTGTCTTCGGTTTTTTAATATTTGACCCGTGAAATTAGTTGTCTTGAGCTGATGGCGCATGGAGAAAGCTTATATATTTCAAATGAGTGACTAAGCGCAGTACTCACTAGATTAGACTATTTGTTACTAGCTGACCATCAATATGTAATTCTTACCCCATAAAGGGGTGTTTGGTTTTGGCTCAAACTTGGGTCAAAACTCAATCTTACCCACTTTGACTTTACAAGTCAAAGTGCTTTTAAGAGTTTAAAGTAGTCCAGCAAGGGTTGAAGCAAGTTTTCAAGCTAAAAAGCAAAAAGTAAAAAAAAAAAAAAAATTGTGCACTACTGAACAGCAGCATAGCTGCTGATTTATGAGGCTTTTTGCAAGCTTATTCTTGATCAAAACTTTTTCAAAACTGCTTTTCTTAAGTCCTTTTGTGCCCATCTAGATATGTGTTTACTTTATTTGCATATAGGATAAGTTTATTTAGCTTAAAATTTGCATCCTAAATCTGCCATTTGGCCACTTCTGTTGCAGCAGAGCAGTCCCTCAATAAGCTGTTCACAGCTTATTTGTAAGCTGTCCTAAGCTTATCAGTAGTTCCAAAGTAGCTTTTTAGGAACCCCTCTATCCCTAGTTTTCATGTTAAGGTTCCTTGTAGGATTAGGACTAGATCTAGGTGCTTAATTTTAAGCCAAAACAGCCCCTAGTGGATTATGCTTCTAATACTTCATAAAAATTATAAAGATGAAAACTTAGGTTGTTTGGTATTTGTTGTGTTTAATTGATTGGTGGATATGTAAAGTTTGATGCTTTTTGAGGGTAGAGACTGTTCAAGAAGTTTAGGAGTGAAATTAACTATATAAGAATTGAAATTGATGTAACTATAGTTGTTTATTGTTTGTCTCCTTTATATGTTTTAATAGATCACCAGGCTACACCTTTTGATTATTTTTTGACATTAGTCTTTTGATTATTGTTTTTTTTTATAGGAATGGGTGAAATACTAAATTTTACTCCCGATCAATACAAGTTTTTTTTGGACTCATGTATCGAGGAAGTGAATAGGGTAGATGCTAAGGGTAATAGCCTACATATTGAGTAGTGGGCGATAGTCGGAAAAAAAATGAAGGAAACATTTGGCCTAACGACCACCCAAAAACAATTAAAAAATAAGTTTGATTACTACAAATCAAAACATCAGGTTCATGCTTATTTAAGAGGAAAAACAGGAAATATTTTCAACGCCGACACAAATACATTCAACCTAACAGATGAAGAGTGGAAAGCTTTAAACAAGGTGGGTTCACGAATACTTTGAACGTAATTTTTACATGTATATAATATAATAATGACAAGGTTAATAATTATACTTTCTTTGTGAATTTTGTTTAGAAATTTCCGAAAGCGAGTAGTTTGAAAAAGAGCCCATTGCAACATTATGATTTATGTGATTACCTATTTGCAAAGTGTGTCGCATCCGGTCCTATTCGTCGACCCGTTGCTGAACGAAGACCCTCTTCTCAAAATTCTCGTGTCAAATTAATTGAAGTTGAGGATGGTTCTGTTCATCGACTCTTTGTTGAAGGAAGGTCTTCTTCTCAAAATTCTGGTGTCAAAGTTGTTGAAGTTGAGGAGGACGTGAATAGTTTGAATGAAGATGGTGGTTCTTTTGCAGCTAGCGAGCATAGAAACTTTGATGCGGGTTATGACTCTGGTTTTGAAGGTGGTTCTTCTAAAGAACCAAATGTTGCACGAGGCAGGAAAAAGAAAAGGAGTAAAAAGGATTCGGAGTTGTGTGAATTGGAAGAAAATATGAAGAATGCCATTTCCAAAATTGTTGTTCAAGAAAACCTAGGTCCTACTATGGAGGAGTGTCATGAGAAGTTGAAGAATTTGAGGTTGGAATCTGAAGATCCAATTTATTTGGCGGCACTTGGAGTATTTTGTCAGTCAAAGAGCCACAGGGAGGCATGGATGCTATTACCGTCAGAACCAAATGTCTTAAAGAAATGGATTCATATGATGGCACGTCAAATTGGTATTTTGAAGTAGTATTGTTGAACTATTAGGAGTTTGTCGTATTTGGTGTGTTTTATCTTGAACTATTAGGATTTTGTCGTATTTGGTACTTTGTTATGTTGAACTATTAGGAGTTTATCGTATTTGGTACTATTTTGAACTATTTGGTGTTAGTTTTATTTGGTACTTTACGATGTTAAATTGTTTGATTTATTGTTATTTGGGTTCGATGTTAATTTATTTGGTGTTTGTTTTTATTTGGTAATAATCCTAAATCCATTTGGTATGTATTGTTTGTATAGGTTAAATGGATGTTGCCCAAAAACTTGCGTTCATCTATATTGTTTACTTTTATTTTAAGTATTTTCGGCGAAGTGTAAGGAAACGTAAGCGGGATAATACTTCTACACTGTCCGGGCATCAATATACTCAGGAGCTTTTGCAAGGAAATAATTTACAATGTACGGAGTTGATACGGATGTCTCGTGACTCGTTTGTTCGACTATGTAACCATTTTAAAGAAAAAAATTGGTTAAAAGATAGCAAACATATATCGGTTGAGGAGAAGATGTTTATCTTCCTTATGGTAATTGGTCACAATGAACGATTTTCTGTTATGAAGCGTAGGTTTCAACACTCGAAGGAAACGATTCATAAGTGCTTTCATGAAGTATTAGCTCAAATGTTGGTATTTGCCGAAGAAGTTATAAGACCGAAAACATTTAATCCAAATCCAAACATTCCAGGAAACAATAGAAGGGAGCGTCGAATGTTTAAGGTAACTGTCAAATTTAAAACTAGTGTGTCTCTTGGTTTGATTGTATTTTAACAATTTGTTGTTCTAAATTAGGGAGCCGTTGGTACACTTGATGGAACCCTCATACATGCTGTTGTTCCATCTCATAAACAAAATGTATACGGAGCAAGAGGAAGAGGTGATTGTTATCAAAATGTTTTGGCAATTTGTGATTTCAACATGATCTTCACGTACATTGTCGCTGGATGGGAAGGTACGGCACACGATGCGAGAATACTAAATGAAGCTTTAGTAGATCCAGTTTTTGAGTTTCCGATTCCCCCTGCAAGTATTTAAGTTTGGAATTGTAATATATATGAAAACTTAGATATCAAAATATCCAAAAATTAATATGTTTGTTTTTTTACAGATAAATATTATTTATGTGATGCTGCCTATAAGCACACGCGTGGGTTTATGGCTCCATACCGCAATGTCCGGTATTGGTTAGGAGACTTTCGTCGGAAACGTGCAATGAGCAGTAAAGAAAAATTCAATCACGCTCATGCAAAACTTCGGAACGTAATTGAGCGGGCATTTGGAGTCTTAAAAGCGCGTTTTCCAATCTTGAAGAGTATGCCCAAATTTCCTTTGGTAACACAAAGAGATATTACTATTTCATGTTTTGCTATTCATAATTTTATTCGAAAAGAGGGTCTAGATGATGATTTGTTCTCTCAATACGATCAAAGTGATGTACATGATAACGAAAATGTACATGATGATAATGACGGTGATGTTGAAGTTGTTCAACCAATTGGGAGTGACGCGGATCAACAATACATGATTAACTTACGAGATCAAATCGCGGCACAACTTATGCAAAGCTAGGTTTTAAATTATTTGGTATTGGTTAAGTTACTTAATTGTTGTTTTATAGCGTTAAGCTTATGTTTTATTTTAAGACGATTTATGTAATAGTTTTTATTATGTTAAGATTTGGATATGTATTAAGATAATTTATTTAATGTTTTATAATTGTGTTAAATCTATGATAAAAATGTTTTGTTTCAAGTTTATACTATCTACTTATTAATCGTATTTGCAATAGTTTAATATATACTTAAAAAAAGGAAAATTAAAACCATTCAGACAATTATAAAAAAACAAACAACACATTTTCATTCAGATTCAGACATTATAGCCACATCTTACTAGTAAGATGTGGTAGTCAGATTCAGACATAAAACATCTAAATGAAACAAACACACCCTTAGTATTGCTCCGTTCACATAGGGAGACTTTATAGTGATGCTCCGAACATGGGAGACTTTATAGTGATGCTCCGATCATGGGAGACTTTGGGTCAAGGTCATTGCACGTACAGTTCAATAAGTTCAAACAAGTCATAGGTTCGTATTTAAGTTCAAGGGTTCCAATCAAAAGTTCGTAATTAAGTTCAAGTGTTCCATTCAAAAGTTCGTAATTAAGTTCAAGAGTTTAAGTCGAGTTCAAAAGTTCAAAACAGTCAAAGAGCTCAAAACATATCAAAAGGTTCAAAATAGTCAAAGGGTTCAATATTATGTCAAACAAGTTCAAAATAGTCAAAGGGTTCAATATAAAGTCAAACAATTTCAAAATAGTCAAAAGGTTCAATATTAAGTTAAAAAAGATTAATTATATGTCAAAATATTTTAAATCAAATTAAAAGAGATTAATCATATGTGAAAAGAATTAAATCAAGTTAAAAGAGATTAATTGTATGTTAAAAGAATTAAATCAAGTTAAAAGAGATTAATTGTATGTTAAAAGAATTAAATCAAGTTAAAAGAGATTAATTGTATGTCAAAAGAATTAAATCAAGTTAAAGTGTTCAAATCTATGCCAATATGTTCCTATCAAGTTAAAAGAGTTCAAATATATATGTCGAAGGGCTCAAAATCAAGGAAAGTATTTCAAATAATAGTGTTCATAACATAGTGATCAATTTAGTTCGGGCACAATATACTTACTAGCATAAGTAGTGAAACAACAGTTATTTAAGTTCATATAAGGGTAAAGTAAAAGCAAGTAGTTGAGCATGTATCTCCCCCAAAGAGTTTATAAAACAATTAAACGAGTAAAAGTGGGGCTACGAACTCACCTGATGCAATGATTATGATGACAAAAGTAGATACACTGATATGAGGTGCAATCTCTATCTGCAACCTAATATGAATGATATGTTCTAATGTAAGTCATGAAATAATGTCGTGCATGCAAACTCATATGATATCCATACCACTTGTACATTTGAAAATAAAGTTTATCGTCAAAATTTACGTTTATGACATCTCGTCAGGTTGTAAAATACTTTACAAGTACTTACGTTGAAACGACATCCTACAATAGTTGCTTAGTGATTTATTAAGAAATTATAGTTTTTCTTCGTAAAACAATATAATTTTGACAACTCATGAAAGTGGCTAAATGGCCTCAAAAAACTAGTCGTAAAATAGTGAATATCAAGTGTTAGGAAACAAACTAAAGGGTTTTGGAAAGCTTGTAACATTATCTCAAAATCTTAGCTTTTAAATTTTTATAATAGAGGTCTCGATCATGGAGAAAAACATAGGTGAAGTAGGGTACTTGTACCAAAAATATTGTTTAAGGTTAGTTTTCGGCAAAGTTTGAGTGACCGTATTTTATTCGTTACAACTCCGTTTGACGAACGGTTAAACATTTTGGAAAATAGGCTAGGTGAACTTACTTTTACTAGAAGACATCATTTTCTAAAAAGTATTCCTTCGATGTGAAAAACGACTCTCAACATGGTCACTAGCGATAACTAGTTTGGCTATTAGAAAATATATATATGTGTTATACTTGTGAAAGTAGTTACGACAACCTTATTTAAACGCATATAATTTAGTCGTTATAAGTCCGTTTTCTACGTTTTATATGTCATTAGCTTCGTGTTAAAGTATACTAAAATATTTTTGATAAATCGACTCATTTAGATAACGCTTAAGACTCATTTTTTACCCTTAAAAATCTGGACAGCATGCTGTTTTTCAGGAAAATATAGTTTTCGTCGTTAAACTTGAAAATAGCATAACTTTTTCGTTATAAATCCGTTTTAACCCGTTCAAGCGACCACGGTTTCGTTTTAAAGTATATTTTTCTGAATATCTTGCCCAAAATATTTTATAAACTGTCAAAATTTCCAGACTTAGCAAAAATGATCAGACCCTATTTTTAGGTTGTCGAAAATGATTTCTCTTGTATAATACTTATTCTAACCACTTCAAATCAACACCAAATCTATTCTAAACCTACCATACACCTTCTTAGGGTGTCATGGGTTCCTAGACATCATCAAAAATGGTATGTTTCAAGGGATTAATTATAGGATGATATATACTAATTATAAGTACTAAAAACATTAAAAGTGGTATAGAGATACACATGAAACTTGCATGATTTCTACTAGAATGATAAAAATAACTCATGAATATTATGAAAGAGTAAAAATGATCATGAAATGCTTACTAGTATGATGATGAGGTTTATGGAACAAGATTTTCCTAAATACCCTAGGTTTTTATTGCAAAACCCTTAAAAGAGTATACTAGTGTTTGTAGAAAATACTTGATCTTGCCAAAAACTTGCTTTCTTCCTTGGTTTTTCTCCTTGGCCGGTTATAAGAGAGAAAATGGAGAGGTTTTATTTTTTTCTTCACCTTTGCAAAATGTGTTCTATGTGTATAAGTTAATGTGTTATTAGAAAATAATACAAGTGCTAGACTACAAGTGAACATGTGTACAAGCTAGTGAAAGATCTTTATGTAAAATGTGTTGTGTCATCTTTTTTTGGTCGACAATGGGAAAGAAAAAGAAAAGGTGGTGCAATTTTGTGGTATTAAAGTGTAATAGATTAAATATAGTATGAATTTGATAAGTTAAAGCAATTATTTAGTGTAGCGTTGGCTAGAAATCGATTTTAACGGAACAAAATAAAATATATCGAAGTCATAAAAGTTATAAAAATACACTTCTCGTAAGAATTGAGTGGATAAATAATTATCGAGTTGAATTTACGAAAACCGCCGTAATTATATATACATAACAATTTATATACAAAATAAATTGAAAACATCGGGTAAACTAATAATATAATTTTTATAGTCTTATAATGAGTATAAAAATATATTAGGATAATTTTTGGAAGTGTCGGATCAACTTTTCAAAATAAATGATTACGCGATAGCGTTTATTTAATAGGAAAATATACGTTTAATGAAATATGCAATCCATGTATGAACTAATATGATGATGATGTTACTAATGATATGTAGACTAAATCTAGTTTATATGAAATGTCCTCAATGATTTTTCATGAATTCGCAGCTAAGCCCTTATGGTTACGTGAATTTGATACTCGTAAACCTAGTTTACGAAAAATAATGAATAGTGAGTCAAGAATATAAATTTTTCTCCGGGAATGAATAGTGTTTTGTGAATAGTAAAATTTTGAAATAACCTCTCAAAATATCGACTCGACTTCAAAAACGATGAATAATAAAATGATGAATAGTAACCGATGAATAGTAAATTCCTGAGATGAATTGTAAATTTGAGAAATGACCGGAAATTGAGAATTGTGACAGGATGCGGTAATGTTGCTATCATCAAGACATCTTGGACGGACAGAAATCCAGGAAAAAGGTTCTTCTACTACCCTAATGTGGTAAGACTCGTTATACTAAATTAGAGGGAGTTATTTACATTAAATGTGATCACTGTCTTGTTGTCTGGATGATTTAGGGTTCGGACTGTGGGACATTCGGGTGGATAGATCCACCGATGTGTCAACGAGCTATTGAGATCATTCTTGGCCTTCTTAGGGCTAGGAATGTGCTGTTATAGGACATCGAGGAGTATGTTCAGATGTTCAAGGAGCAACAGGAACTGGTGATGCAGCTGAGGATATATCTGTTCTTTGCTTATTTTACGATCTATATCATATATAAATGGGTTCTAGAATCATGGTGTGAATGGTACTTTAGGTTTTATGTATTTTGGTTTGTTTATGTCGGATGTAGTTAATCCCTTTTTTTGTGAACGATATTGGTGGGATGAATGTAAACATGTTCTTATTAATGGTTTTTACTTACTTGTTGATTTAGTTTTTGTATAATGGGATTTGACAATATATACATAAAATGGGTTATTTTGAGCTCTCATTTGACTAAAATAGTCAAAGGAAAAAATGAGTTAATTATACTCCTCTATTGTTGGAGTTATAAACTCATAAGGATAGTTTCCTTATATTATGGTGGGGTAAAGTCCAAAATGATTATACTCCTCTATTCTGGGTTGTTCAAATGTCCAGTGTTTATGTGTAATGAATTTGAGGAAATTTGCTTGTTTTTCTAAAGCTGAGAGGGTCTGGGGAGATCTCAGTTGGGATTATAAGCTCATGTATGATTTTGTAATTCATGTATGTAAAGTCATCAAATTTGGTTGTCTATTGTTGGTTCTAAGTATTCAGCAACTATTGTTATGATTGGGATTCATTCATTACATTGGTTAGTTCAGATGGTGATGATATGAGTCTAATAAAGTGTTGTTAGCTCTTAGATATTGCAAGTCAACACAACAACAAGCATAAGGATGTTTGGTTGAAAGTAGATGGTTAATACCATGGTTCTGAAATAGTCTTTTCAGTAAGCTTTCTTTCAAACTCTATGTGGAGATGCAACAAAGCTCTGGTACAAATTGTGGAAAACTAGAAAGGGGTTGAATAGTTTTACTGTTTTTAAATTTGATTTTCTTTGAATAACTTTGCGTGAATTCAATCAATATAGATAATGAAGAATAAATAATATGCAAGTAAAGAAAGAAACGATCAAACCACAACACGGTTTTTTATAGTGGTTCGGTCTACAAGGACTCTTTTTCCTTGCCCTAATCCACTCCCCGAGTCTCCAACTCAAGAGTTATCTTCAGTAATCAACAAGTTCCTTTAGCCGGCGGAGAAAACCTTTACACGTCGCTTACACAATATTTCTGACCCAAAGCTAGATGTCGAGTTCTTTTACACGGGCACAACCACTCCCAACACACTATGTATTTTAAGGACTAAAACACTAACCGATCACTATAAGAGGTTTATGATGGTTTGGTACAAAAAATGATGTATGAATAACAACAATTCACACAACTATAAACAAACAAGACTTGCAACAATTCATTGAAGCTTGGAATGCCTTGATCTTCTTTGCTACAAAAAGAGGATCACTAAAATGAAATGAGAATGAGTTAGATGAAAGAGAATGATAGAATGTATGTGTTTTATGCTTGTAAATGATGAGAAAACAACTTGTTGTGGCTTGCTATTTATAAGGAAAGTCATCAGTAAACCACGGATGGGACGGAACCAAAAAGAGGGTTCCGTCCGTGTATGGTTTTGGTTCCGTCATCACTGACAGAAAATCTGCACAATCTTACCAAGATCTTAACATATATTACTAATATTACAATTGATATGTTGAGTGATAATCTAAACAAAATATCCAAAAAATCTTCTAAGGATTTCTAAGATGATGCAAGACATGATGTAATATGTATTTTCATTTTTAGTTTTATATGTTTATGTAAATAAACATTGTAATGTACATGTTAGTTTATTTGTAAAAACTAATTTACTTGTGAAAACTAAAAATGTAATGAGACATTTTATTTACCATCTAATAGTGGCATTTTTCTTAAAATGACAAACTACCATCTTGTGAACAAATGTTGAAAACAATTTGTGTTTAAGAAAAACTTGTAAATATATATAAAAGTCTTGACAACATTTATACTTTTGCTAAAGTGAAATTTATTATTGTTGACAACACAATAGAGCAAAGATCGTAAAATATTTAAATAACGTTTTTAGACGATATTTGTATTAACAGGAACCATAACCAAGAACTCTTACATTCGGCCTCAACAACAACATTTGCAAGAGGGTAAATACCATTGTTACCATCAGTACTATCAACCTTCAAATTTTGCCTTGTATATGGTCCTTTTATGAAAGCACTATCCAACCCCAATATCTCTCTTCTTGTAGCTATATACCCAGCTTTAAGTGCACCAATACACTCATAAATTCTTTTGAATACCCCTGAATTAAGAGTGGATCTGTGTTGGTTTCCACCTGGATCTTGACTGTTGTATCTGGGTTTTATCCATAGCATAATCTCTAAGGATAGCATACTGTTGTTTATGATCACATGTCATCTTCTGCTTAGCAATTTCCTTTGCCCTATAAGCTTTATGGAATGATACGTTTATTTGTAACTTCTGTTGCAATTCAAGGTGTAATGCCTTAATTGGGATTCTAGGATTGGTAGAAATTATTTGGTTGACATAAGTTGATAGAAACTGAGATGTAGCAGTATTAACATCTCTTGTTTGAATACATTTGTGAGCATCAGTCAATGTTTTAACCGACCAGCACTACTCATCCCCTAAATTTGAGACGAGTAGGTTTCATGGGCAAGGGGGTTTATGATTCTTGAGTTTATATCCTTTAGTACTTATGATTCAAAATTTTGAGCTAGAAAATGATTTGACACGCAGATGACGATAAATACATAGGATTCTCTTAACTTGATGAAATGCATCTAATATATGTATATACATATAATTTTGAGCTAGAAATTAAAATTGATAAGAATTTAAAACGTACACTTTTAAGGGGTCATTTAATCCCTTAATCGCCCACTTTTATATCCGCTACTGCTTAATTTCGTTCATTTTCACTTTTTAGGTCTCTTGGAAGCAAAATGCTGGAATGATGCATTTTTGGACGAAAAGGAGTGAATATATGAAGAAAATAGCTAAGTCAAGATTAAGACACTCAAGCTGCTGGAATTACACCTGACGGCGTCCCAAACAGAGGGCGACGCCGTCCCTATTTTGTGACGACTCATGAGCGAATTTGCTGTTTTACACCTGACGGCGTCAGGATTTGAAGAGTAAGGGCGTCACGAAGACTTTTCTTCTCAGACGGCCTAGATCCAGATTCAGACGACGTCACTGTTGAAGACTGACGGTGTCACAACCACAACGTGACGCCGTCCCAATGATGACTTGGCCAAGACAAAACCCTAATGGCGGCGATCTGACGGCGTCCCAGCTATAAGGTGACGCCGTCGCAGTTGTAAAATTATATATAGAAAACAAATTTTCAGACTTTTAGGAGGTAGACTTGTGGAGTAAAAACCTAAAATGATTTTTGTCCGGTTTGGACAGTATCTTAGGGTTCTCATACCCTATTTTACATCAAGATAAGTTATTTACTTCATTGATTTCATTATGTCTTCAATTGTATGTGTGTATGCTTGCATGTTTAACATGCCCCGCTAAATTTCTTGTATGTTTGCTTAGATCTATGAAACCTAGTTATTAATTATTGATTGGTTGCCTCTTATCTTAATTGTAATTGGCTTAGGATTGCACTAGGCCATCGTTGTGTTTTTAATGCTTGAGTAATCTTTGTGAACCTTAGTTTATAACCACCTAGCGTAATTGTAGGCTAAATATCCCAAGATAACCTTAGTGTTAGTTTATGAATCCTAGAGATCTCGTAGGCAATAACCTTAAGGTATTCTCAAAGAGTTAGGGATAAAAGCATACCCTACGACCTTAGAAGACACAACGCGTTAAGAATAAGGACGTGACAATTCAACCACCAATAAAAGATAACTAGGGAGTAATAGTATCTAGGTAGACACATCTTTAATCATCATACGAGCACACATCAATAGACATAGACTACCTTTTAGTTTAAATAATTAGATAAGTAGAGTAATCGGTAGAAGTACCAACCTCCAAATCCAAACCTCGAGATTTTACCCTTAGCTTTCTCAAAAATACAAAAAGATAAAAAATAATCTTCCTCAACCTCAAACCTTAGCGTAGTACATCTCTCACTAGCATTCCTATTCCCTTAGAGAACGATATCAATACCCGAGGCTTACCCAATACTACACTACAACGATTAGGTTCACTGCCTTGGGTGTTGAAAAACTTGCTCGATGAAAAGGAAGTTTCCTTTGACCCCGAACGCGTTATACGTGCATCAAGTTTTTGGCGTCGCTGCCGGGAAATAGAATAGCTAGTTAAATTTCTATCTCGTTTAGGTTCCCTTGCTTGATTCCTATCAAGTAAGATTTTTTCTCATTTCTAGCTTCCTCGTAGTCTATCCCCCTTCTTCGTGACCTTTGTTATTAATCTCATCACTTTTCATCATGGAAGGTGATAACATGCCACCACTCATCGATCCACCAATCATTGTCCCGCCAAGAGGCCGTACTCTTGGTGAATACTCTAGGCCAAGCCACCAAGGCTATAGGAACACTATTGAGCTCCCTGATCGAGCTTAAACTACGGCCCTGCGATCCGACACCATCTGGTTGGTGCAAAACAGATGTGCATTCCATTGACTTCGTTCCGAAGATCCTAACCAGCATCTCAAGGATTTCCTTAAGATCGTTGATTCCATCGACCTTGATGCAACCACACGGGAGACCACGCGCTTGCGTCTCTTCCAATTCTCTCTACGGGACCAAACTAGTAATTGGCTTGAGCGACTTCCCGCCGGATCCATCTCAAGTTGGGATGATCTCACTACTCGTTTTCTTGGCCAATTTTACCCATCGAGGAGAACTACTAAACTTAGGAAGGACATCTTGACGTTCCAACAACATCAAGGCAAATCTCTCTACGAGGCATGGAATGATTCAAGAACTTGCTCCATAAAGTCCCTCATTATGGTATTGATCTTTGGCTTCAAGTCCAAATCTTTTATGATCATACCAATTTCCTCACCAAGCGATCCATTGATCGAGCGGCCGGAGGAAGGCTCAGCGATTTCAACGCAGAAGAATCATGGGATATAATAGAAGAGCTTGCCAATCAAAGCTATGGAGATTGGAGTGAACCCCGTGAGAATGGTTAATGCCATATCAATTCCTCATGAGCCTTCCAACATTACTGAAGAGCAAATGAGTGCTCTTGAAAGAATGATCGACTATCTAATTGAGAGGCAAAAGAGAGTACCTGGACCAATCCCTCGAGGATCGGTTAACTCCATTAACTCCGCCAACCACCCAACACCTCTCTCTGAATCACCAAGCCGAGAGAAAAATCCCAATTCCGTACGACGCTTCCGTTCTACCTCTCCAAGATCCACTCTCACCAAGCTTCAAGGAACAAATGAGAGAGTATATAGCGGCCCATTCGGAAAGATTAGCCAAATTTGAAGAAGAGGTTTATAGGCAAAGGGAGGAAATGCAGGCAAAAATGACGGATATGATGAACTTTGTGAAAGAATATACTAAGACGAAGGTTCCCAAGAAGGTGCTAGTGAGAAACGATGATCACCCTACCCCCACTTCGTTTGTTAAGGCCATTTCCATTGTTTCCGATGAAGGTGGAGTAGTTGAGTAGAAGGAGACTGAGAGAAGCAAGGATAGTAAGGAAAAGGAGGAGGCTGAAACTAATAATGAACCCGAGATAATTGAATACTACCTTAAGCATGAGATTAATAAGAAAACAATTTTTAACCAAGTGAACAATTTTAGGTACAATGAAGTTCTTAGAAAAGCCCTCAAAGGAGAAATAAAGGAAGAAGAATATGACACCATGCCTATGGGACCCATGTACGAGTTGGTTCTAAAAAAACCAGTAACTAAAAAACGAGAAACCTCAGGGAACTTCGTAATACCATGTAGCATAGGCGACATCGAGTATATAAATGCCTTAGCAGATCAGGGATCCGATGTAAACATAATGCCGCTATCGGTCTATAGTAAGTTGACTAAAGAGGAGCCAACCAAGACCAATCTTAGACTTTCCTTATCAAATCACACATATGTTTATCCCGTAGGAATAGCAGAGGATGTCTTAATTGAGGTGGCCAATATTGTCTATCCGGTGGACTTCGTGATCATAGACATTGAGGAAGATAGAAACATGCCACTCATTCTTGGAACACCTTTTCTGGCCACCGCCAAGGCAACCATCAAATGCGGTGAGGGTATCATGATACTCAAAAGTGGCAAAGGATATATTAGGATACCTATTGTTCCGAGATACCCGTTGAAAATTATGGAGAAGATCAATGATGAGAATCCGCAGGTCTCCAATAATACTGTTAAGAAGAAGATTAATGAATGGGAAAGAGGGCTTAGAGAATTCATGGGTCAAGGGTTAAACGCGACATTATGGAAACGTGATAAAAAATTAGGAAACATAAACATGACAAAGCCACAACCTCAAAAGAACCCTAGAGAATTTTTGAATGGAGAAAAGGTGCTTTTGTATAAATCAAGAATAAAAGCATTAAGAGGAAGGAATAAGCCAACATGGGTTGGACCTTATACGGTGGTAGAAACTAATCTAAAAAATAAAACTGTTATCATAATGGACGGCGTTGGAGGAGAATTCACGGTGAGCATACAACGTCTACAACCTTATGATAAGGGCTTAGTGGAAGAAAAGAAGGACGAAAATGAAGTCACGTAGGAGCACGACTTCGAGTCTAGCTACAAGACTCATAAATAAAGAAAAGAGCTTCGTGGGAGGCAACCCATGCTTAATTTTTTGCTTGTTTGTGTGTCATATATCTTTTATTTTTAGTATGTTCTCATGTTTAAATTTGTGAAAATGCTTTATTTTGTCTTTAACCTCGTCTTAATTACATATAAATGTATTTTACAAAAAGGATAAGTGTAGGGAGGATTACACACGATTTTAAAAGAACGTGAACATGAGAATTACGATTATTGAAAAATATATATATGTGTGTTTGTTAGAGTCAAATGCTTGTATCGAGTCATAATGGATGTTTTGCAGAAATTTTTCCAAGGGGTGTGATTTTTCCAGAATTTTTCTAGAAAAACGCAGCAGACCAGTTTCCGTCAGGATTACAACCTGACGACGTTAGGAGGAGTAGAAACAGCTTATTACTTTCTCTCGTTTTCTGTGCTACTTATAAAATTTTGGAAATTCTCAGGTCTTAATTTTCCAAAAAATCTGCAAACATCCATTCCATAAGCATTATATCCTAGTTTAGTAGAGTCATATATAGTTTTACCGCCGATTTTACGCGAAGGTTTCGTCTATTTTCTTAAAGTGTGCAGGTTTTATTTATCAAGAAGAAGAAACATAAGAATGGATGGAGCTTTTCACGCATACATTCTTCTTGGAAAGAATTTAACCACTACATCATACGGATCCTACCGAGCTAATCAGGGGAGTACTAGTTTCTTTCTCTTTTAATTACCTTCCGTTATCATAACTTTGATACTTTCCGGGAACATTGGGGACAATGTTCAGTTTAAGTGTAGGGAGGGAGAATAAAACGGGAACTTTGAAACTATGCTTATCCTTGATCATTTGTCTTGTCCTGCAATTTTAGCGCCAAATTTAAAATTTTTCATGACTTGTACTGGTGGGTCTTTAGTCTTAATAAAGCATCTCATGGATAGGAGATATATTACTAGCACAAAAACCCTTTACTACTCAAATTCAACCCCAAAAATGTGAGGTTCGCCCGTAGATCTATAGGAATTAAAGTATTCACCTTTAATGCTTCGAGAGTGTACCGGTAGTATAATAGATTCTAGAACTTGTTTTGTGATGCATTCCGAGATCGCTAGAGAGACTACACTTGTGTAGTTAGGAATAACTAAATGATAAGAGGCATTAGGATAACCCTTGTTTGATACCCGTATTATAATTACTTCTTCCACATCGGTTGAGTACTTCCCCCACACCCTTGCGTTGTACTCATCTTTAGTACACGATACCCCTAGTTAACCCCTCAGAGCCTATCCTTTTCGCGGTTCTTGTGATGTTTCGGTTTTCAGGAATATCAATGAAGAGTATTGTTTACAATCCACCCCCAAATGTACACCCAAATCGCCTTAGCCTACCTTGTATGCACTCACTTTTAGTGCATTATTGTTATCATACTAAACCCTTAGTTCAATTATCTAGTTACTTGCATGGTTGCTAAGTCGAGTCATATCTTTTGTACACAGTTTTGGGACGATTGGGACTCATGGGTAAAATTAAATTTTATAGAGTGACGGGAAAGAACGTTAAATTCAAATTCCCTTTATTTACGTAATAATGTACTCCAAGTGTTTTGATCTTTTCAATTCGGGTCAGATTAGTGTTAGAGTAATAAAAACTCAAGTGTAGGGATGTGGCTATAAATCATTTATATTTTGATGTTATCGTAGAGGATGGTAGAGTAAAAGTGTATGCGCAAAAAAAAGAAAAGGGTTACCATCCTACATCTATCTTTAAATTTATATTTGTTTGTTTCAAGTTATCTAGAGTTTAGTGAGTCGAGTCTTGGATTAGCAATGCCATTCTTCTCATGCTTGTAACATAAAGACTTTTGACTTGCCACCACTAAATCGCCTATCCAACCAAACCCTTTGTTTCCCTAACCGTAAGCCTAACATTACAACCCTTTAAAAGACCTCTTAAATAGTTGTTCCTAGGTGCTTACGCCAAAGCGGTGGATGTTTGATCTAGTCTCAAGCCTATGGTAATCTATGTAATATGACCGGTTAATGAGTGTTTATCTTTCATTTCCATTTGATATATTTCATATACACCCGAGAGATGAGAGAATCCAAACAACCCTTGTGAGGTGCTAGTGTATAATTCCCGTGCTTGTTATGACTATTGCGTGGTTTTACTTGTTGTGAATTATGTTAAACCATTGCTTTATGCCCCCTAACTTAAAATATGATTGGCCAAAAGCACATTTGCTTGAGGACAAACAAATACCAAGTGTAGGGATATTTGATAAGGATTTAAAACGTACACTTTTAAGGGGTCATTTAAGCCCTTAATCACCCATTTTTATATCCGTTACTGCTTAATTTCGTTCCTTTTTACATTTTAGGTCTCTTGGAAGCAAAATGCTGGAATGATGCATTTTTGGACGAAAAGGAGTGAATATATGAAGAAAATGGCTAAGTCAAGATTAAGACACTCAAGCTGCTGGAATTACACCTGAAGGCATCCCAAACAGAGGGCGACGCCGTCCCTATTTTGTGACGACTCAGGAGCGAATTTGCTATTTTACACCTGACGGCTTCAGGCTTTGAAGAGTACGGGCGTCACGAAGACTTTTCTTCTCAGACGGCCAAGATCCAGATTCAGACGACGTCACTGCTGAAGACTGACGGCGTCACAACCACAATGTGACGCCGTCCCAATGATGACTTGGCCAAGACGAAACCCTAATGGCGGCGTCTGACGGCGTCCCAGCTATAAGGTGACGCCGTCGCAGCTGTAAAATTATATATAGAAATCAAATTTTCAGACTTTTAGGAGGTAGACTTGTGGAGTAAAAACCTAAAACGATTTTTGTCCGGTTTGGACAGTATCTTAGGGTTCTCATACCCTATTTTACATCAAGATAAGTTATTTACTTCATTGATTTCATTATGTCTTCGATTGTATGTGTGTATGCTTGCATGTTTAACATGCCCCGCTAAATTTCTTGTGTGTTTGCTTAGATCTATGAAACCTAGTTATTAATTATTGATTGGTTGCCTCTTATCTTAATTGTAATTGGCTTAGGATTGCACTAGGCCATCGTTGTGTTTTTAATGCTTGAGTAATCTTTGTGAACCATAGTTTATAACCACCTAGTGTAATTGTAGGCTAAATATCCAAAGATAACCTTAGTGTTAGTTTATGAATCCTAGAGATCTCGTAGGCAATAACCTTAAGGTATTCTCAAAGAGTTAGGGATAAAATCATACCCTACGACCTTAGAAGACACTAAGCGTTAAGAATAAGGACGTGACAATTAAACCACCAATAAAAGATAATTAGGGAGTAATAGTATCTAGGTAGACACATCTTTAATCATCATACGAGCACACATCAATAGACATATACTACCCCTTAGTTTAGATAATTAGAGTTATCGGTAGAAGTACCAACCCCTAAATCCGAACCCCGAGATTTTACCTTTAGCTTTCTAAAAAATATAAAAAGATAAAAAATAATCTTCCTCAGCCTCAAATCTTAGCGTAGTACATCTCTCAGTAGCATTCCTATTCCCTTAGAGAACGATATCAATACCCGAGGCTTACCCAATACTACACTACAACGATTAGCTTCACTGCCTAGGGTGTTGAAAAACTTGCTCGACGAAAAGGAAGTTTCCTTTGACCCCGAACGCGTTATCCGCGCATCAAAAATATATTAAGATACATCTAAATACTAGTGATGCATTGATGCAGGTTTTACTGACCAGGTTTTAATATTTATAAGTGTCTCGTTTACCTATGGTCCACCCTATGCACTAACGGGCAGTGTACCCGGTCGTGTGTATTGTAGTAATCGGTAAAACCGAGGTCGTCCTAAGAGCTATGTGAGCGGATTCTAATTAAGTCTAATTGTCACTGGTTTTAATTGGTTTAAGGTTGAAATGATTAATTAACTAATAAAACAAGAAATAAAAGCAAATAAAGGCAAAGGTTGTGATCAATAGAGGTAAAGTGTGCTAACCTAGTTACTCATCCTATCATGTTATGTTCACGTCTAATTACTTCCAATTGATTCAAGTGGGGGTTTAGGTCGTTAGGACAACATTTGGTCAGTTCGTCCTAACCTATCAGCAAAGGTTTCCACCGGAGATCAAGCTACTACCCTTGAAAGTATAGTTGTTTTTAGTCCCCTAAGCCAAGTCATTAAGTTCCGCTACATGCAAGATTCATAACAATGAGTGCCCGGGCGCTAGCATCTTAGACACTCATCCCTAACTTCTTAAGTTCATCCAAACGGCAGGTGATCATTTGGTCAGTTCGCACAAGCGAAGAAGGGTCGTCAGTTGGTCAATTCTTACCCTTCCCACTCAGTCTACCTACTTAGGGTCAGTTGGTCAATTCTCCTAAGCAACTAGACACTACCGCCATTCAAAATTACCGAAACAAGGGTAGCTACCAATGAACTATGAATGCATACACTAGAAACAATTATATGGAAGCAGTGTAAACGAAAACATAACAATTAAGAAATCATAACTGGGCTAGCACCAAAGGTGCTTAGCCAATCATATTAAATGAAACAATCAATTCAATGTTTGACATAATGAAATACATGAATGAAAGTAAAAGAAAAGATAACCGCTAATGCTTATCATTAGGGAGTGATTTCTCCCTTGGAGATGGCTCCGTATGCTCTTCAAGATCTGCCTTTAGACCCCTAATCATGTTCTATGCTTTTTGGTGTGGAGTGAATGATGTGAAATGCATAATTTAGGGCTTGTATTTATAGGTGAGATCTAGTTATGGCGTAACTTAAGTTGAGAGTTACACCGTAACCTTAATATTTCCATAATAAAGCTCTCGTAATAGCTGGTTACGGCGTAACACATGGATGAGTTGCGTCGTATCTTCAATACAGGTTACAAGTGACATGATTACGCCGTAATAGTTGGAAGGAGTTACGGCGTAGCTTATAGCGGCGTGGAACATCTTTTGACCTAATGGGTTACGGCGTAATCCTTAGTAGAAGTTACGCCGTAATCTTCTACTGAGCTGGCCTTCTGAGTCACGCATTAGCTACGGCGTAATGTGAGAGAGGAGTTACGCCGTAGCTTCATCACAGTGGGCATACTATCATAAATCTCTTTTAAAATCTACAAATCCGCGTCTCTTTAGCTCCAATGCTCGTAATTTACATGAAAGTGAAATATAGAAGAAAACAAGTGTAAATCCATAAAAATGATATAAAATACGAGCATTATCGCGGGAAAATAACACTTAATATTCAGGACTATTTGATGTTATCATGCATTTAATTATAAGAGTGCAAATGTGCAGTGTGAGTTATAGATCAAGTTATCCATACGTCATGTCACGTTTTACCCTATCACATTCCTAAAACAGGAAAAACACCCTCCCCGCTATAACCCAGGTTATAGTACACTTGGATCCCAGGTTTTTTTTACTTTCTTTAAAACAAACACATTTCATTGCTGTTAAGAACAACCGAGATCTAATGAAAATTTTCGCGTAGCTTCTTTGATTAAACTAAAATTCAAATTACAATACATTAAAAAACCCACATTTCGAAAATAATTAAATTAAAACACATAAAAAGAACTACATTCCTTTATGCTACATATATCGTTGCCAAAGATGATCCACAAGATCACGTCGAAGGTCGTTATACACATCTGTGTCACATGATTCCTTTTGTTTCCTTCGATGTATTTCGTATCTCTCGGCCCACGTACAACCTTAATAATTTATCAGCGCGTTTTTCGTCGGAATAACTCAAAATGAGAGTGCATATGTGATATAATATGAATTGGGGGAAAAGTGAATTGTTTTTGGTTGTTTGAATGTTAAATGGGATATTTAATTTTTTTTATACGTTAAACTAGCTGTTATACCTCAACGTGGTATCTATAATGCACCGGCATATACAGTATAGCAGTATTGTAGACATCAATCATACATACACCATCTCTATTATGTAATTATAGATAGTTTTTGAAAGTAACTTTAAAAAAGATTAATACATATTTCAAGTTAATGACAAAAGTATAAAACATTTGTTTTATTACATAAAAAAAATTAAGACAAAGCACTAAATTATAATTTAGAACATACCAAACACAAACGCAAACATAGGGTCAACCACGTCTCGTCGCATCAAACTACATCTACTACTACTCCAACAACGAATCTCTACACCTTACCAACTCATTTACTCCAATTTGCAACAGTACATGTAACACATTTTTATAAATAAACTTGGTCTTGACAGATCCAAAACAATGGCGGGTCCGGTAAGCCGTAGAGCAACAACCGGATCACAATCAGTTCGTGGATCTCGTATTATCATCGCAATTTCGATTGGGATTTT
Organism: Chrysanthemum seticuspe; assembly: GCA_019973895.1. Classification (NCBI taxonomy): domain Eukaryota; kingdom Viridiplantae; phylum Streptophyta; class Magnoliopsida; order Asterales; family Asteraceae; genus Chrysanthemum; species Chrysanthemum seticuspe. Next base: position 277,226,460 of record BPTQ01000008.1, on the reverse strand, counting down.
TCTCGGTTGTGTTTTCGCTGTTTTATATCCTCATGGAATCTTCTCCGCTTCGAATTCCGGGTCGCATTTTCAAAGCCGCCGCCTTTCTAAATCTAATCCACAGGTTCAAATTTTTTATAAAAATGGTTGCTTCTGTTTTAATTTGTTGACTTAATGTACTGTTGACTTTTTTTTTTATTGGATCAAGGTTTTGTTTTTTTCTTCTTGATTTGTGTGAAAGAGCATGGAAATCATGAAATATAAGTAATTAGTTAGATGGGATCTTGGGATTAATGTTGTTTTATATCAATGATCAAAATGTCGTTTTCTTGTATGAATGCGAAGGGTATTAGTTTCCGGTTTCCATAGGAATAGTTATTGTTGGTTTAGTAAGTGGGTGTATGGGATTGCTTATCTGCTAATTATAGAATAGCTAGTTTCTGATAAGTAGGTAGAGAGCTTATTTTAGGGGGGTGTTTGTTTAAGCTTTATTCATGGGCTTATGAGCTTATCTGTTTTCAGCTTATATTTCATAAGCTCATTTTTTTGGGTATATTGAAACTTGTGGGCTTATATAAGTTTGTTATGACATAATAAACTTATATATGGTCATAAGTCCCAACTTGAGCCAAAAAAAATAGGGCTTATGAAACAGAAGCCAAAAACAAATAAGCTCCTAAGCCCATAAATAAGCTTAAACAAACACCCCCTTAAACTTCTTATTCGAGATGAAATTAAAATTACTTATACTTTTTGTTTTTTATGTATTATACATGAGTTTCATTCAAGAGTATTGTTGCCATGTTTACAAATTCAGCGTATCCATGCACTAAGTTTTTAATGTGCTTATTTTTAAGCAGGTTATAAGCAGAAATAAATAAGCAATCCTAAACACCCTTTAAAGTTGATCTATTCTGATGGGTGTTTTTGGCTGTATTTTGGTTAGACGCGGAACTTATTTAACTTGATTGAAATTAAAAGAGGTTTATTTGGGTTTTAGAGTATAGTGAGGAGGTGTCGTTATCTTGAGTAGAATAAACCGAAACCACACTCCAGGATTTACCTGCATGTTATTAGATTTGGTTGGTTTGTTACGTGTTTACTTGTGTCTGTCTGAAAGTGAAACGTAAGATAGAAATTGGCCATGTTCTTTATATATTCTTTATTCAGCTCTTATGTTAGGGATAAAAGGACTTGCTTCTAAATTACTCAAATTTGGTTATTAATTTTGATAAGAACACTATTTGACTGTTATTCATTTATGCATTATTTAACAATAATATCAGGGACTTGCTTCTTGCTTACTCAATTTGTTGTTAAAGTGAATTAGAAAGTTAATTCTCATTGTTTTTCATATATCTTCTAGTTTAACTACTACTTTATGGACTTGCTTCTTACTTATTCAAAATTTGTTGTTGATGTGCGTTAGATAGAGATCTGGCATTTTTTTTATCTATCACGTATGCAACTATCAACTGGAGGACTTACTCCTGGCTCAAAGTTAGTTGTTAATTTGCACATTTGTGGACCTGTAATTTTCCTGATTAAATCAAACATAAGAAGGAAATATGACTTGTGCTTTTTGTTCAATCCCCTTGAGAACACTTTATGTATATACTTTTTCCTGGTTATTACTTCATCAATGTGGTTAAATTTAATTATCGATTATACTTTAGCTGTAAAATGTGTTCCGTAGACGCTTTGTCATGAAGTAAAAGAGTTACTACTGTACTAGTTTCAAAGGTAATTGCACAACCTAATATGTATATGTATTTATGTTTTCAGATTGGATCAACTTCATGTGAATCCACAGAGAAAGTTAACATGTTGAGATCAGACATTGCAGATTTATCTAACACAAATGATGAACTAAAAAAACAAATTAGGGATTTAACTGAAAAGTTGCAGGCAGCTGAACAGAAAAATGGTCAAGCTGAGCATCAAGTTGTTGTGTTTGGCGAGCCACAAAAAGCGGGGCCTTTTGGTACCGTCAAGGGTGTAAGAACTAACCCTGCTGTTCTTCCAGATGAGTCGGTTAACCCAAGACTCGCCAAAATTTTGGAAAAGATTGCAGTGCAAAAGGAGGTTATAGTTGCACTTGCAAATTCTAATGTAAAAGCAATGTTAGAGGTGTCAGTCTCTAGCATCAAGAAAGCAGGCATACCCAATTATCTTGTTGTGGCTTTAGACGACGGGATTGTCGATTATTGCAAAGAAAATGACGTTGCATACTACATGAGAGATCCAGACGAGGGTATTGATTCTGTTGCTAAAACTGGAGGTAATCATGCTGTCTCAGGATTGAAATTCCGAATCTTGAGGGAGTTTCTGCAGTTGGGTTACAGTGTTCTGCTGTCTGATGTTGATATTGTGTACATACAGAACCCTTTTGATCATATATATAGGGACTCGGATGTGGAATCGATGTCTGATGGGCATGACAATATGACTGCTTATGGGTATAATGACGTCTTTGATGAGCCTGGTATGGGTTGGGCTAGATATGCTCATACAATGCGAATATGGGTTTTTAATTCTGGGTTCTTCTATTTACGACCTACTTTACCTGCTATCGAGCTCTTAGATCGTGTGGCTGACAGGCTCTCTCATCCACCACCTGCTTGGGATCAGGCGGTTTTCAATGAGGAACTATTCTTTCCTTCTCATCCTGGTTATATTGGCCTTCATGCTTCTAAGAGAACTATGGATCGTTATCTTTTTATGAACAGTAAGGCTCTTTTTAAGGAAGTTAGGAAAGATGATAAGTTGAGGAAGTTAAAGCCGGTGATTGTTCATGTTAATTACCATCCTGATAAATTACCGAGAATGAAAGCAGTTGTTGAGTTTTATTACAATGGCAAGCAAGATGCACTGGAACCGTTCCCTGATGGTTCTGGTTAAGAGTCGCAAGCGTGATGCTTTACTTTTACGGATCAGGCAAGCTTACAATGAGAGTAATCCTTTTGAAAGAATATTAATGTGTAGTATGATGAAACTCTGTTCCACACTTCCACTAGCCTTGGGTTTTTATTGTTTGTTATCCTTTAGAAAGCAATTGTTTTTTTACTATTTAAGTATAGTTTGATCTTCTTTTCGTCACTTTCCATTGAACGGCATTGTTTTGGTCTCTAATGCATAACCCGCTTATCTAGTCGAGTGAGGCTATGCCTTCTTTCTAAGTAGGTATTGTTTTTTTTTGGAAATGTCAACAAGTGAAACATGAACCGTTAGCATTAGAAGTGTCTATAATTCATATGTAATCGGGTTTTGATCTAGTTTATGTTTACTTAATCTGATATTTAATAGCTACTCCATTAAGTCTGGTCCAACTACATTCTGTCCTTCCAGGAGGAGATGGATGAATGGAAAGCAAGTAAACAGGAAAGCTAGATCCAACTAATGCCCAAGGCTGGCCTACCCATCTCTAGGGGTGTTTCATGGTTCGATTATCAGGTTGTTCGATTTATTTGGTTCGTTTAATTTGGTTAATTTTGTTTTTGGGCAAAATCGAAAATCGAACTGAACCGAATTTAAATTGGATTAAATCAAACCGAAAATTGAACCGAATAACCGAAAGCCGAATCGAATAATCGAATTAAACTGAATAACCCGAGTTACATAAGTGTAATTATATATTTATTTAATTATATAGATTTTTTGCATAAAAAAAGATTTAAGTTTAAAAATTGTTATATTTATATTTTAAAAGAGTTTTAATGTATTTTTTTTATTAATATAGATATAAATAAAAATTATATATTTATGTGAATTCGGTTTTCGGTTCGGTTTAGTTTACATTTTGTCAAAATCATAACCGGACCGAAAACTAAATATTTAGTTCTATTCGGTTCGGTTTGGTCAATTCAGTAAAATTATAAATTCGGTTTGTTTTTTCTAGTTCAGTTCGGTTTTGATTTTTGTGGGTCAAACCCGAATTCTGCACACTCATATATCAACCTCCTACACAATGTAGTAGGTGTGGATTTCATTTTCAATAATAACTTTCTTTTTGAATTTACCTAGTTCGTCTCTCAATCTCTATTTTCTCTCTCTAAATCCTATCTTAGATTATTATATGTGTGTAATGAGAGTAAGGATCATATAAGAAATAAAATTAAAATGAGAAGAGTGAGAAAAAACCACAACCGCATATTTTATATGCATCTGAAAATATAGATGCATCCCCCCCTTAGATTTCTCTCTTTCATTTAAAATGTGTGGCTAATATTATTTTTTATTCTTCTTATTTCAATTTCTTTTCTCACTAGATCTATACTCTGTGTGATGATACTATTGTTGAGATTGGTATTAGATTTACATGATGATCTAACATTGTTTAAACCTTCAATAGGTATATATAAGAAGGTCCTCCTCTAGCAACACCCCATAAATTGAAAATCGGGCAAGCCTACGCAGGCACCCCACGTTTTCCTTGGCAGGCTCCTCAAGTAGGGTGGGTCCCCTCCCGTACGTACGGCGGCGACTTTTGATTTTTTTTTTTTTTTTTTTTTTTTTTTTTTTTTTTTAGTTGTGTGTGTAGTGTTTAATTTAGGTATATTGTATAGTGTAATTAATTTGTGTAGTGTTTTTATATGTATAGTGTATTTAATTGTGTAGTGTTTTTATATGATATTTATTTTACGTTATGCTTTTTAATTGTGTATTTGTTTCCATTTAATTAAACAATAACAATAAAACATTAAACAAGTAAAACAAGAAATGTTTTCAATATTAAAATGAAATCTACTCCACATGAAGATTATTAATGTCATCTATAAGCTCATAGAGTATTCCACTCGGCTGACATGCGTGATCAACTGGATTTCTTGCCAATTCCAGTGATGCCTCCAACGCCTTTATTTTTGCCCGCAACAAATTGTTTTCAGCCAATAGCATGTTGATCGTTGTATCTTTAGTTTCGCAGTTTGAGCACTGCGTTGAAGAAGAGGCTTCACCAAAGTACTTTTGTTGAAATATTTCCTTCCACATGAAGTATCGACACCCATAGTCTTTAGTCCCTGGCTGTTACATGACGAAACAATTATAAGAAATGTATTCTAAACAAACAAGTTATTGATATATTTACGCAAATAAGCAAACGTTTAATTATTTACCTTTGACAAAGGACATGCATAATACTTCAGACCACAAGTTTTGGGCTTGTGAGATGTTCTTTCAATTATTAATCCACGTTGACAACGACACAAGTAAGGATTTTCTTGTTGCATCTGGCCAAAAGAATTTGTACAATTATTCACAACATAAATTAGTAATATCATGGTTCACAAAATTAGAAGCTTCGAATACATAAATAACCAATCTTGTTATAGATTAATAGTTGATACATGGTTCACAAAATTACAATATAACTAGAAACTAAGATCAATCACGCCCGAGGCGTAGTCGCTCCAATGATGCTGCCATCTGTCCCACACGAGACTCTAACTCTGAAATGAGTCTCCTCAATCCGTCAATCTCTCGCTCGTACTCGTCAACGCGAGACGGCTGTAACAAAAGATGAGGAAGAACCGGAGGACGGTGTATAAAATTGTCCTCATCTACAGCTGGAGATATAGCTGGAGAGGGAGGCACATAAGATTGTGAAGAAAGCACATAATCTGGACTCTCAACACGAGCGGGTGTGTGGTTGACACAATGAATGTCATCCGATTCCTGTAACAAAACATGAGGAAGAACCGGAGCAGGAGCAGAAATCTGTAACAAAAGATGACGAGTCGTTTGCTATAAATCGGTAATCGTCTATACATGTTTTGTCATTTACAATATAAATCAGAAATCGTCTATACATGTTTTGTCATTTACAATATAAATCAGTAATCGTCTATACATGTTTTGTCATTTACAATATAAACCAATAATCGTTTTCTACGTATATCTAAACATCCTCTGTCGTTGAGTAAACACATGTTCCCATGGCGCGGCCACGACATTTCTAAAATATCTCCATTGTGGGTGATTATACGGGAGTGGTGAGTCTTCATCAAGAACCGCAAGAACGAAGTGAGCACAATCGTTGTTCCCCACACGAAGAATCACAACCGGAGACAATATTTCTGCTGAATCGGGAGAACCTCTCAGCGGAAGACACAAAAGAGATTGTGAATTGGTTATACATACAATAGGACGGTTAAGAGCTGTAGCAATAACCACTCCCATTTCTGGCATACTCATCCAATAACGCCGGGGTGCTGCACCGTTAAACCAATTCATCGAGTTACGTGTAGATGTAAAACCATCACCCCACATTTCCCTGTAAACTTTCTCGTGATTGTCTACATCTTCCCTGGCAAGAGCTCAAATTCTGGGCCACATTTCTTGCTGATGGCCAAGACCTATGGCAAGAGCTCGATAGCCACAATTTCCATCACCCTCCACGTTAAAGATCCCCATGATCCAGCGTCGTAAAAGAGCTGGAATTTCAGTCATACAATATTCGCTAAAGTAATCTGGAACGTACAAGTGGTGTCTTAAGTCGCCCTCGCTAGGTCCTTCGTTAGGTCCTTCGTTTAAGTCTGGGACGTTAGAAGGCTCTCCCACATAAGAACTGTGTCTCGCAGATTCTTTATTTACTTCTGGGACTTTTTTAGGTTTTGTGTAGCTTCTGCGGTGCCTTGTGGGGGGTTCTTCGTTCAAATCCGGGAGATTTGGTTTAGACTTGGATTTGTTGTCCTTTGCGCTCGGACGTCCACGATTACTTTATTTAACAGCAGGTTGTTGGGCTGACACAGATTCAGGAGCGTATATACCTCTGAGCAGGTTTAACATATTTTTTTTGACAAACGACGATGCTCTGGTATAAACAATTTGGAATTTCTGTACGTCATCTTGACAAGAAAAATATTCAGGCTCTTCAGGCCCTTGAGGCTCTTGAGGATATTCAGGCTCATCAGGCTCTTGAGTATTTCGGACAACAGGCCAGGGAACGCTTAGTGTTCTCCAAAAATTATCAACAAAATCAAGCGGAATTGGTAATCCTGTATTCGAAAAAAGGAACTAGTTAAAATTATCGGTATTGACGGGAAGAATAACTTGATAGGCATAAATTTTAAAGTACATACCGTTTGCTTGAAGCCAATACAGTTGGTGATAGCATGGTAAACCATACACTAACCGCATCTGATGACCACATGCATGTGGGTCAACATCCCGTTTACTTTCTGCGAGTATGAGCCTTAAAGCATACATTGAAACATTATACCGCAATTCGTTAAATAGAGTGCTCTTACAAGCATGCAGTTTCTTGATTTTGCTTATATTCAAAGAGGCTCGTATCGCAGTTTCTTGCGCAACTATAATCTTGTCGACCGAACACAACAACGTGTCTAAGCTGGACTGTGTGGAGCCCAAGTATAACTTCAACAGCGCGTGTTGACCCTCAACTCTACATGTTGTTGTTTGGCCGAAGTTGCGATATTGATCGGTAATGTACGACACAAACATGCGATCGTAATCTCGCAGCCAGTTACAAAAATACTGGAAAACATCTGAGAAAACAAAGAATTACTAAAGTGAGAAAACAATCCGAGTAGTTATTTATTAAATAATAATAAAAAAATGTATTATTAAATAACAATTCGAGTACCCTTTTTTTGGACCAATAAACCACGTAGGTGCTGATAATAATGCCTGAACACTTCTTCGGTCGGAGCTGTAATCATCGAATCCCATGTCAATCTAACGGACTCATACTCCTTTAACGTATCAAATCTGTTTCTGCAATGCTTTAGCACATTTTGATTGATATGCCATCGGCAGGGTAATCTGTTAGCGTTTGGGAATTCTTCTGCGCATGCCCCAACCAATGCTAAATCTCTGTCGGTGACGATAACCCGCGGGTAGTATTGTTCTTGTATCACCAACTTAACACATTCCAACACCCATTTGAAATTTGGCCTTTTTTCCTTGTCCAAAAAGCTAAACGCCATTGAGAATGTTGTGTTTGTTGGAGTAACCCCAACAACTGTAAAAAATGGCAGTTTAAACATGTTGGTGTTGTATGTGGAGTCCATCAGCATGATTTCCGGATATGTTGTCCACAGGGCATATGACGTCGGGTGAACAAAAAATATTTCATCGAGCTCATTTGTGTGGTCATTTATCCTAGGGTAATATGTATAACCTTTACGTCGCAAATGTACTAAAAGCAGTTGTATCGGAGTCAAATCACCACGACTGTCGCAACGTATCTTTTCTTGTGCATTATACACCGTTTTAATGGTTGACACGTTATTTGGATCCATCTCTTTTATTGAAGAAAGTATAATTCGTGGTGCTACACGCTGTTTTGTCATCTGCCTCACAAAAACTAACTCACTTTCTTTTAATCGCATGGCCTGTGAAAAACCATGCAACGAGTCTGGAAAATTATGATTATGCCCCGGACACTTAACCTTCAATATCCAACCATTAAAACGTTTTATAAATTTCGCTAGTAATCTGAATGGGCAATTACATTTGTCGGTACTAGTCTGCCGTTGAAGTTCATCTTCTAAACCTTCACATGAAGACGTCCCATGTCTAGAACACAAAAATTCGATAGAGTACTTATAGCCCCTATCTGTTTTACTTTTTCCAATAACAATAACAAAACCAATCGATTCAGCAGTAGATCGCACTCAATTAATTAAATCAACTTCAGTACCGAACACCTATACAATATAAAAACACAACAACCTTTTATAAAAAACTTTGATAAAAAATACAACCTTGTACAAAATATTTTTAAAAACTTTTATAAATACAAATTTTTTACAAACTTTTATAAATACTTTTTAGTATCTTTATAAATACATGTTTTTATAAATATTTTTAAAATACTTTTATTACTTTTATTAAATTTGTATTAACTTTTCTTTATATATAAAAACTTAAAAAAAAACGTTTATAAAAAAAACGTTTATAAAACAACGTTTATAAAACGTGTTTGTGTTTCTTTTGCTACGTGTGTGGTTCTCGAACGTTGTACGTGTTTCTTTGTATACCACTCTCTCGCACATGGTTTGGCAGTAGTTATTCCTGTCTCTCTCTCACTTCTGTCAAACGTAAACGTCTCTCTCTCACTTTAGCATACCTCTCTCTCTCTAAAAATTCTAGATCTAAACATTTTAGATCTAAAATTTGTATCTAACAAGTATTTTACTTGTTAGATTGTTGATGATGTGGTGGTAGTGGTGACTGGTGAGGCTGTGGTGGTTTACGTATGTTTCGTTGTTAAAGTTTTTAGATCTAAAACTTTTTTTAGATCTTGAAACGTATACGTTGTTGAAAAAATCATGAGGTATGTAAAAAAAAAAGTTATTTTTTTTTTTATTTTCTTAAAAAGAATGCTTCATTGTTAAAATTTTGTAGATCTAAAACTTTCGTTGTTAAAGTTTTGTGAGTCTACTGTGGTGGTAGTGTTGATGCTGTGGTGGTTTACCTATGTTACGCGCTGTTGAAGTTATACTTGGGCTCCACACAGTCCAGCTTAGACACGTTGTTGTGTTCGGTCGACAAGATTATAGCTGCGCAAGAAACTGCGATACGAGCCTCTTTGAATATAAGCAAAATCAAGAAACTGCATGCTTGTAAGAGCACTCTATTTAACGAATTGCGGTATAATGTTTCAATGGATGCTTTAAGGCTCATACTCGCAGAAAGTAAACGGGATGTTGACCCACATGCATGTGGTCATCAGATGCGGTTAGTGTATGGTTTACCATGCTATCACCAACTGTATTGGCTTCAAGCAAACGGTATGTACTTTAAAATTTATGCCTATCAAGTTATTCTTCCCGTCAATACCGATAATTTTAACTAGTTCCTTTTTTCGAATAAAGGATTGCCAATTCCGCTTGATTTTGTTGATAATTTTTGGAGAATACTAAGCGTTCCCTGGCCTGTTGTCCGAAATACTCAAGAGCCTGATGAGCCTGAATATCCTCAAGAGCCTCAAGGGCCTGAATATTTTTCTTGTCAAGATGACGTACAGAAACTCCAAAGTGTTTATACTAGAGCATCGTCGTTTGTCAAAAAAAATATGTTAAACCTGCTCAGAGGTATATACGCTCCTGAATCTGTGTCAGCCCAACAACCTGCTGTTAAAGAAAGTAATCGTGGACGTCCGAGCGCAAAGGACAACAAATCCAAGTCTAAACTAAATCTCCCGGATTTGAACGGAGAACCCCCCACAAGGCACCGCAGAAGCTACACAAAACCTAAAAAAGTCCCAGAAGTAAATAAAGAATCTGCGAGACACAATTCTTATGTGGGAGAGCCTTCTAACGTCCCAGACTTAAACGAAGGACCTAACGAAGGACCTAGCGAGGGCGACTTAAGACACCACTTGTACGTTCCAGATTACTTTAGCGAATATTGTATGACTGAAATTCCAGCTCTTTTCCGACGCTGGATCATGGGGATCTTTAACGTGGAGGGTGATGGAAATTGTGGCTATCGAGCTCTTGCCATAGGTCTTGGCCATCAGCAAGAAATGTGGCCCATAATTCGAGCTCTTTCCAGGGAAGAGGTAGACAATCACGAGGAAGTTTACAGGGAAATGTGGGGTGATGGTTTTACATCTACACGTAACTCGATGAATTGGTTTAACGGTGCAGCACCCCGGCGTTATTGGATGAGTATGCCAGAAATGGGAGTGGTTATTGCTACATCTCTTAACCGTCCTATTGTATGTATAACCAATTCACAATCTCTTTTGTGTCTTCCGCTGAGAGGTTCTCCCGATTCAGCAGAAATATTGTCTCCGGTTGTGATTCTTCGTGTGGGGAACAACGATTGTGCTCACTTCGTTCTTGCGGTTCTCGATGAAGACTCACCACTCCCGTATAATCACCCACAATGGAGATATTTTAGAAATGCCGTGGCCGCGCCATGGGAACATGTGTTTACTCAACGACAGAGGATGTTTAGATATACGTAGAAAACGATTATTGATTTATATTGTAAATGACAAAACATGTATAGACGATTACTGATTTATATTGTAAATGACAAAACATGTATAGACGATTACTGATTTATATTGTAAATGACAAAACACGTATAGACGATTACTGATTTATATTGTAAATGACAAAACATGTATAGACAATTACTGATTTATAGCAAACGACTCGTCATCTTTTGTTACAGATTTCTGCTCCTGCTCCGGTTCTTCCTCATGTTTTGTTACAGGAATCGGATGACATTCAGTGGAGTGACATTCATTGTGTCAAGCACACACCCGCTCGTGTTGAGAGTCCAGATTATGTGCTTTCTTCACAATCTTATGTGCCTCCCTCTCCAGCTATATCTCCAGCTGTAGATGAGGACAATTTTATACACCGTCCTCCGGTTCTTCCTCATTTTTTGTTACAGCCGTCTCGCGTTGACGAGTACGAGCGAGAGATTGACGGATTGAGGAGACTCATTTCAGAGTTAGAGTCTCGTGTGGGACAGATGGCAGCATCATTGGAGCGACTACGCCTCGGGCGTGATTGATCTTAGTTTCTAGTTATATTGTAATTTTGTGAACCATGTATCAACTATTAATCTATAACAATATTGGTTATTTATGTATTCGAAGCTTCTAATTTTGTGAACCATGATATTACTAATTTATGTTGTGAATAATTGTACAAATTCTTTTGGCCAGATGCAACAAGAAAATCCTTACTTGTGTCGTTGTCAACGTGGATTAATAATTGAAAGAACATCTCACAAGCCCAAAACTTGTGGTATGAAGTATTATGCATGTCCTTTGTCAAAGGCAAATAATTAAACGTTTGCTTATTTGCGTAAATATATCAATAACTTGTTTGTTTAGAATACATTTCTTATAATTGTTTCGTCATGTAACAGCCAGGGACTAAAGACTATGGGTGTCGATACTTCATGTGGAAGGAAATATTTCAACAAAAGTACTTTGGTGAAGCCTCTTCTTCAACGCAGTGCTCAAACTGCGAAACTAAAGATACAACGATCAACATGCTATTGGCTGAAAACAATTTGTTGCGGGCAAAAATAAAGGCGTTGGAGGCATCACTGGAATTGGCAAAAACTCCAGTTGATCACGCATGTCAGCCGAGTGGAATACTCTATGAGCTTATAGATGACATTAATAATCTTCATGTGGAGTAGATTTCATTTTAATATTGAAAACATTTGTTGTTTTACTTGTTTAATGTTTTATTGTTATTGTTTAATTAAATGGAAACAAATACACAATTAAAAAGCATGACGTAAAATAAATATCATATAAAAACACTACACAATTAAATACACTATACATATAAAAACACTACACAAATTAAATACACTATACAATATACCTAAATTAAACACTACACACACAACTAAAAAAATAAAAAATAAAAAAAAAAATCAAAAGTCGCCGCCGTACGTACGGGAGGGGACCCACCCTACTTGAGGTGCCTGCCAAGGAAAACGTGGGGTGCCTGCGTAGGCTTGCCCGATTTTCAATTTATGGGGTGTTTCTAGAGGAGGACAACAAATAGGTATCATAAAAGAAGTCATCCAAGTGCACCCCTAAAAAGTATAACGCAACAATGGATCCACCTCGTGTATAGATGCTATCTCTGCAATGTGTTTGATTAATGGATCATACCTGTATTTGTGCTCAAATTAATACTTGAAGCAGCTACTTCACATACATTATTTGAGCGTATCAACATGTATTCATGTCACAATACCTGTCCATCTCTAGCATCCAAATGAGCCTCAGTCACCTCTCCAGTTGTAACATCTAATTACAAAAAATAATATTTATAAGTAGCTTGAGTTGGTTGGTAGAAATGTTTATGTGGAAAACTAGAAGGGGGGGTTGAATAGTTTTACCAATTTAAAACTTCATTTTAAATATTTAGATCGACTTATGTCAATCTATTTGATTGTTTATGTTGGACGTTGATAGATAGATATATAAACGTGTAATGAAAGATAAAGAGTAAGAAGCACATCACCACGACACAAGTATTTATAGTGGTTCGGCTACAAGGACACCTTCCTTGCCCTACTCCACTCCCCGAGTCACCTACTCGAGAGTTCGTAAACACTACACCAACTCCTTATGGCGGAGAAGCCTTCACAACGTCGCTTAACCTTTTTCCGGTACAAAGCTAAATACCGAGTTCTTTCACACCAAGGCGAACCACACCTACACAACGTCGCCTACCCTTTATACGGTGCTAGGCTAACCACCGAGTTCTTTCACACCTTAGGAGAACTAACCCTTCACAACGTCACCTACCCTTTATTAGGTACTAGGCTAAGCACCTAGTTCTTTCACACCTTAGGTGAACTACACCTTCACGACACAACACCTAATCTCAAGGAGATCTACTCCTTGTTACAACACCATCAAGGATATCACCATCCTTGTATATAAACAAATACATATATGTATAACGATGCACCTCATCGATTATACGACCTAGACATTCTTCCCAAATGCTACTTGATTTGATTCTTTGGCATCCTTCACTAATGCCTTTGACACAACGCTTGGCACCCTTCACTAATGCCTTCGTCTTGACACCTTTAGCATCCTTCACTAATGCTTTGACACGGACGATGAGCACCTTTCACTAATGCTTTCATCTTGACACTTTCGGCTAAGGGTGAGCAAAACCGCCCGATACCCGCTAACCGACCCGAGCCCGACAGAACCCGATCAGCCCGATACCGACTAGCACCTTCTCGGGTCGGGACTCGGTTTACCATTTCACCAAATTCGGTAATCGGGTCGGGACGGGTCGGGTCGGGACGAGCCAAAAACCGAAAAAAAACAAGCCAAACTAGCCCGGAACCGAGTAGCCCGAACCCGATTAGCCCGAAACCGATCAACCGAATACTTCTCGGGTCGGGACTCGGGTTTGAAATTACGTGACTTTCGGGAGTCGGTTTAGTCGGGACGGGTCGGGTCGGGTCGGGCTCCGACCCGATGCTCAGCCCTACTTTCGGCATTCTTCACTAATGCCTTCAACCCAACATCTATGGAGAAAGGAAGAACTATCAACAAGATAACCTTAGTAGTCTTGATGATGACGAAGCATGGCAGCTCATGGACTTTGAGCTTGCACGTCTTCAAGAGGTGGTGATCTTTCCTTTAGGAGGAACCTAGTAGATCACACAAAAACAAAAGACAAACTACATAGATCACTTAGATCTGAGGTTAGAGGGTCAGAATACTTTGGGGAAGTTTATGTAAAAAGCACACATAGAGAGGAAGAAATGACTCTCTATTTATAGAGGAAATTCTCTTCTGTTTCCCCGGATCCCACGGATCCCTACCACAAGGGATCCGGCTAGCACAAAGCTAGGGATCCGTGGTCCGCTCCTCTTTGCCCATGGGTATTTTTGGTTATGGGTCATGGGTCATGGGTTATGGGTTGATCCATGGTTTTCTTTCTAGATACAATGTATCTTAAGGATACAATGAACTTGGTTAAGTGGTATATATAAAACCATGGGTTATGGGTCAAAACCATTTGCTAGTATTTACCCATTTAGTATATACTTGTATTTACCCAATTTAGCATACACTTAGTTTTTACCCATTTTAGTATACTTAGTTTAAGTATATGTTTAACCCAATATGTAAACACTAGTTGTTGTACATATGTATCTAAATCATAAAATCACTTATACTTGTTTTAGTGTTTTATGTGAAAGCGTAAGTGTGTTATAAAACTATTAACTCAAACTATTTACGTACTCTATTTGTTTCGTTAAAATGATTTTATATTTGTTATCGACAAAACATTAGAAGATCGTAAAATATAAATAAACGTTTTCACGGCTTATTTGTATTAACAATCTCCCCCTTTTTGTTGATGACAAAACATAAAAATATTTAAGGAAAAATCTAAAATTCGTAAAAGTTTGAATTTGTAGTTTTTACTTTCTTCTCCCCCTTTTTGTCGAAACAAAAAGTGTTAAAAGAAACTAACACAATTTTTATAAGAGAAAAAAAATGTAAGAATGTAAAGAGAGAAAGTGACGGGAATGGTACTTGTCTTAACTCCCCCTTGACGAGTCCATCCCTTTGAAAGGGCGTCAAGGACATAACGTAAAATAAACTAATTGTGTTTGCAATTAAGTTTGCAAATGGTTCGTCTAAGTGACGAGAACGTGCTCCCCCTTAAATATTGCAATGTTGCAATGGGGTGTCATGAAGTGTAACCCAAAATAGGATTAAGTTTGCAAATGATTTTGCAATGTCATTTGACACAAAGCTCCCCCTAGCTTTATGGTGTCAATATCTTCATGTGTATTTTGAATAACTACAAAACAAAGGTTAGAAAAACAAGAGTATAGTGCATAATTTCCTGCAAAAGAGACTCAAGTTAGTATAAATTTGTGCTCCTGTACCACGGATCCTACGGTTCCCTTCAAGGAGGGATCCGTCTAGTTATCTGGAAGGGATCCGGCTATCTGTTACAGTTTCTTCAGCAGTGAAGAAATGTCAAGGAATACTATTTGAGGGAATGAGATATATGTACAATATAACAAGCACAACACACATAATAATCATAGCATATAAGTATTCATTCAATAAAACAAGAGATACATAACCAAATCTCTAAAAACTAAGAGAATGAACTTTAGCCATATAAGTACTACTAATACTAATCTCATTTCGGGATTTAGAATGTGACAATGTGCTTAAGTCTAGGGATGGGTGGACTTGTTGAATTGATCCAACTTTGCAAGAAGATGATTGAACATGAAATGTATCTCATTTCGTACTTCTTGAACAAGTCCTTGAGTTTTTAGACAATTTGGGCAAATATTGTCTTGGTTTGGCCCCGAAGGAAAAAGGATGTTTTGAGGGGGCTCAATGTGTGTTTGAGGGTCTTCATTTTGAGAAGTAGGGAGAGGTTCTAAAAATGAGGGTGGTAATGGAACTTCTTCCATGTGATCAAGGTTGTTCCTTGTCTCCCATGATGGGCTAGTTGGTGTTGTAGGTGGTTCCCGATTCAATGAAAAGGTTGGTGAATGGGAGGTTCTTGGTGATGAATGAAACAATGAATATATGTTTGGATGCGGAAGAGGCTCATTCAATGAGTGTAGTCCATTCTCTATGAATGAAGGTTTTGATGGCTTGCTAGAACTATCCATGTTAGGTTTGGAACTAGATGATCCCTTTTCTAGTTGGAAAGATTTGATGCTAATCCTTGCGGTTCTCTTAGCTTTTGTTGGATGGGTTTGATGAGGTGGGATTCTAGAGTCATTATCTCTAATAGGAGATGTTTCGGTGGATGAAATTTCATGGATCATTTTGCCCTTTCTTTTGGATGATCCTATGTTTGAGGAGTTGTTGCTAAGAGCTTTAGTCATGGTGATGAAGGTGCTAATGTGAGCTTCTAATTTCTGATTTTTGAAAGGTAATTGAGGATGGTGCCATAAACCTAAGATTGTTTAGTTTATAAAGAGTAATTTGAATTTGGGAATTAAATTCTTGACCACTTAGAAGACTAAGCATGCTCTTGAGGTTTTGATCAGCTCTAGGTGAATAATTAATGTATGCTAAGAGTGGTTAGAGAACCAAAAGGTGACATGAGTTTGAATATAGAAGCAGATTTATGCTCTCTGCATCTACGGATCCCCGCGGACCCCTCTCAGTAGGGATCCGCCTGGTTAAAGACCAGGGATCCGGCTAACAGACAGGTCTAGGTGAAATTATTATGCTTTTGTAAGGTTTGTTATTAATGGATTTCGAGGGTTTGACTTAATTTTGAAGTCTTTAGCTGTTTGATGTCTCAAAACCATAACAAGTAATGGTGCTTAATGATGGTTTTGGCCAAGAAAATTTGACTTTGGGTAATCTAACTATATGTTTGATAATGATTCCATTTAATTCGATGAGGAGAAATGGTGATAACAAGTCCTAGAAGTCAGATGATGTCCTAATAGGTTTTTACTAAAATCCTTAAAAATAAGAAGAAATGAAAAGCTAATTTTTGACCCTAATTTTGATAAAAAAAATGATTGAGATCAATTTGCTAAAATTGAAAAATATATCTAACTAAGTGCTATCAATCGTGATAGATAATGTGTGAGTGTTGGAGCGGAAATATGGTGAGTTTTGACTAGTTGAAAAATCAAGGATATTTCAAAGATGTATCCTAGATAAGCCATGGATGAGAGTGAGGTTTTCAACTATAAGAGAAAGATTTAGTTGGATCTAGTATCTTGTGTTTGACTTGTTTGAGGTGATCTAGTAGACTATTTTGAAGTACCTAAATCTGTATTGTATATCAGATACCAAGGATCCCACGGTTCCCTTCTGGGAGGGATCCGTCTAGTACAAATGCTGGGATCCGCCTACTGCAGATCAGAAGGCTTTCAGCAAATGTGCAATTTTGCACTTCTTAGTAAGTGCTTCTCCTAGTTGTTTCTATGGGAACTAAATACAAGAACACAACTAATATAATTAATAATCAAAGTAGGAAGAACTAAAAGTCCTAAAATGAGTGACGACGACCACTCCAAGAGGTCGTAAAATCTCATTTTCCAAACACCCAAGTTAGGATGTTTAGTGCCAATGTATGGCAATACCTACATACTACAAGTATAGTTTAAAGTGTTTACAAACCATTGTTTGAGATTGTTTATCATACACTAGATTCCTAAGGTCTTACCTTTCTTTTCCTCCTTCACTTCTTCACCCGTCCTCCACTCTTTATCGAACTATCTTCACTTCTTCTTCCTCAAGAAATTGGCGAAGCATTTGAAGATTCCCTTGGTTTGTTGCCATTCGGGTGATTCATTAGGGATGTTTGGCAATTGGTTAATGTAGTCCAAGGGGTCAAGATCGATATTATCAAGTGGGTTGCTACTACTCCCTTCACCTCCACCTTCTCCTTGCCTTTCCCTTTCGTCCGAGGAATCCGTGGGTGGGTGTGGCCTCTTGCCTTCCACCATAAACCTTGTTGTTCTACCCTCGGTTAATGGTACCATAACCTTATTGCAGAAGCTATGATCCAAGGATTGTGGAGAAGGGTCTAATGCAAAGATGAATTTTGCAAGACGGGTTAGAAGCATTGCATATGGAAGCACCATCTTGTCCATGCTTCTTACACTTGCCATTCTTTTGATCATGTAGTAGGCAATGTTGAAGCGGGTCTCGGTCAGAAGACAATAGATCATGAAGCTTAGACATGCGTTAGGGTGATCCTTGTTTCCTACTAGACACACCACATTCTCCCTTATCACATTTTCCCATTTTCTATATAATGCAATGTTGGAATCACTCCTAAACAGTATTTCAAGTATTTATATTTCATATGTAATAGGTAGCTTTATTATGGCCTTTATGTTTGTTTAAGGTCAAGCTTATGTAGAAGGCCCATAAGCTTAGGCCCAAGCCCACATAAGAAAGGATGGGAACTAGGAGTGTTGCCCTAGCTTCCCTCCTATAAATACTCTTGTAAACCCTCATTTGAGGGTTGGTTGTTCAAGTTATTCTCTTTCACTCACTCTTTCCCTTAACCGTATTATTGTTTATGCGTGTGTGGGTGTTTAGCTTGTTCAATCGCCTTCATCTCTTTCTCTATAACTTGTGTTTGTAAAACTAGTGACCTAACAGTGGTATCAATCGCCAAATAGTTAGGTGTACACTTTGTTTTTGAAGTTTTTTGGTTTTGGGTCTTACGCGTAAAGATAACGCAATCTTTGAGTCTCTTAAAAACTCGTTTTTTACACTTTTTAATCCAAGATTCTTGTACTTTCAATGTTTTGAGGTGTTAAAATACTGGTTTTTGGCAAAAAGTTTCAAACTTTACGCGTGGATCTACGTTTTTAAGCTTGTTTTTGTTCGTGGGTGTCGTTCTACGCGTAACCCGTTTAGCAGTTTTGGTACATCAAGTTTCACATTTTTGTGTTATTTTGGTACTATTGAAGCTATTCCATAACAAAAATCTGGTTTAGAAACACGTTTGGGCAAAATCAAAGTTACGAGTAATCCTACGCGTATCAAAACCCTAAAATTACGCGTAAGATTTTCCTTGGTTTGATCTTCATTTTCCTGGTTTATTCCGTGTTTTCTTACTTGGATAAGTCTGAAAATACGTCGACTTTGGATATCTTTTGCACTGTGAAGTGTAAAAGATCATTTGGGAAAAAACCCTAAAATTACGCATAAGCATAAGCTTACGCGTAGAAATCCTACGCATAAGATTCACTTTACGCGTAAACTTAGGTCTACGCATAAGGTAATCCTACGCCTAACTTTCTACGCCTAACTTTTGTCTACGCATAACTTTAGTGCTTTTATCCTACTTACGCGTAAGCTAAATCCTACGCGTAACTCCTCATTGTTACGCGTAACTTTTGGTGTTTTTACGCTTAAGTACTACTTGGTTTCTTGCCTTTTCTACGCCTAAGAACACTTCATCAACAAAGGTTCATTCGACTACAAAGATCCATTTTTACCACACAAGTTTATCATCATGTCTCAACCACCATACTCTAACTATTTCCCTCACACTTATAATCATCAACAACAACAACAATTAACTCCACAACATCAACAATGGAATCAACAACAAGCTATTTATCAACAACAATTTAATCAGCAACATACTCCACAACTTGGTGCAATTCCACAACCACAAATGGTTCAACCACCACCAAGTCTTCAAGCTCTACCCTACACAAACGATTTCAATCAACATCCATCACGAAGCACTATGAAGGAACCCACTTGGTTTGCAAAGATGTGTGAAGCTTTAAGCAGCCAACAATCAATTCATGAAGCTGGATCACTTGATAGACCTCCAATGCTCACTCCAGGAAACTACGATCAATGGGTGATAAGGTTCTTTAGGTTTTGTGATCTGAAGAAGCCACATGGAAAGTTCTTAAAGAAGGTTATCTTGGAAGGTCCATTTGAGATGCCTACTGTCATTGTACCCGGAGATCCAACTGCTGTTCCACCAAGAGATGAACAAACCAACATTGCTACTGTTGCAGATCTAAATCCAACAGAACTTCTACACTATGAAGCTGATGAACTTGCAATGGAATACATCCTCTTAGGATTACCAAACCCAATTCTTCGTAGTGTTGATGCTCAAAAGACTGCACAAAAAATGTGGGATCATATTCGTCTTCTTATGGAAGGATCTGTACTCAATCAGGAGGATTTGGAATCCAAAATTTACTTGGCTTATGAACACTTCATGATTGAACCTGGAGAGACACTAGAGTCATATCATCATCGATTTTCAGACATCATCAATGATTTGGATAAACACAACATCATCATGCCAAGAATTGCAGTGAATACTAAGTTCCTGAGTAGTCTTGGTCCTGAATGGGAGAAGTATGTCATCTTTCTCCGTCAAGCGAAGAATATGCATCATTCTACTTATGGATTGTTGTACGATTACTTGAAGCCTCATGAAAAGGATTCTCCGTGCTCAAATTGCGAAACAGTCACAACCGGATAACCAACAACTTGCCTTGTATGCTCAACAGAATTATCCCTCTCAACCAGCAACTCAACCAACTGCTTCAAACACACCTTCACAGCAACAACCTCAACAAAATCAATTGGTTCCATACAGCAACAATGCTCAAGCATATGTCAGTGAAGCTACTGAGGAAATCGATCCATTCGAAGCATTGCAACAAGGATTTGTGATGATTGCTAATGCTTTTGGCCGTTACACCAACAAATCCAACAATCGTATTCGCTCCTCATCTAACACACGGACTCAAGCTGTTGTGAACAATGGACGTGTTGAAGATCAGAATCGTGATTATGGTCGTCAGATGGGCGGTGGTCAAGGGTTTAATGCTGTGGGTAGGAATAACAACAGAGCTCAAGTGGTGGAACAGGGAAATGCTCTGAATCGGTTAAATGGTCTTAGATGCTACAACTGCAATGAGAAGGGACACCTGGCTAATGCATGCCCAAAGCCAAGGACTAGGGGCAGTGCTTATTTCAAAGAGGCTTTACTTTTGGCTCTTAAGGATGAAGCTGGTGGATCTCTCACAGACAAAGAACAGAGCTTTATGGCAGATGCAGACTCGGATGATGATATGGAGGACTTGCAGGCCAATGCAGCTGTTATGTTGATGGCTAATATGCAAGAGTTACACATGAGTGAAACAGGCCCAGTGTATGACACTGATGGCTTGTCTCAGGTACCCGAACAAACCATCATCATATCTGAACTAATATCTCCATCAAAATCTGAATCCGGCACGGTTCAAAATGTTCAAAATGAGTCATCTACATCTCATTCTGACGATTTTCAAATAAACCCCGTAGTTACATTTGACGATCCAGATGACCTTATGGTTTCTATTGATAATCAAATTGACTCCGTGGTTATACTTGATGATCTACATAATGATCATGTTGTGACTCACATTGAACAAGATGAACCTTTGCCCCATCCAGATCTTGTTCTGTTACTTAAAGACCAACAATCCAAAATTGCTGAATGTGTTGCATTAAATCAGTCCTTAAAAAGTAAAAATGCACTGTTAACCAAGGATTTTGAATGCTTACAAATGCAACTCAACTTTTTCAAAACTCAAGAAAACCGTGAAAAAGGTTTTGAAGCCGCTTTTGCAAAATCTCATCAAAATGAAAAATATTTAGAGAGACAGATGCGTGATCTAGCCGCCTCGAAGAATGCTTTGTTGTCTGAATTAGAACAACTGAAACACGAACATAAAAAGCAAATTAACTCTCTCACCTTGGAAAATCAAAAAGATAAGGCTGAGTTGTTAAATTGTCAAAAACAGTTCTCCGCATACAAAAAGCATTCAACGAATCGGGTAGATGACCTTCTTGATGAAATTATCGGCTTGCAAAACAAACTTAAAGAGTTTAAAACTGTTGTTTACAAACATGGTGAATCAGTAACAGCTATTGAAAAGTTTACCTTAAAACCCAATCCAAAAGGATATGGAAAAAATCTAGCTGATTACAAACCAAAGCTTTCACTAAAAACATTCAAACCAACTCCTGAAGTTTCCAGTGCAGAATACAAAATTGATAATACTTTCATGAGTGTTGTTGAATATCATCATCAAGAGGAATTAGATGCAGAAGACGAGAGTCGATCTAAATTAAAAACCGTTGTTTACAACAAACCTTTTAATTATAAAAACGCGGTCACTTTCGTCACACCAACGGATTCTTCAAACACACCAAGGGTTATCATCAAAACACCTGAGTCTTCTATTGTTAATCCCAAAACAGACTTTGCACAAACTTATGGTCCTTTACCTTCCAATAGTGAAGTAAACTCACAACCTGAAAATCGAAAAATTCTTCGATATTTTGACATTTTCATGGCTGACCTCAAAATTTTACAACATGAGATAGAATATCGATCTGAAATCAAAGTTGAACATTTTCAATCGCCTCTGGCGCGAGAACAAAGAGACATTTTTCAGAAAAATCTTTTACCTAATGTTAAAAACTTGAAAAGTTGTGCAATTGCCTGGGAAAAGGATTTTCATAAGGAACTTGGGGTAATGAAAAACGTTTTCGAGAAAACAGAAACATCTATTTCTAACACAAAACGCAAAAAGAAACTGTTGAGAAAAGATGTTGATCGACTCTTGGAAGATGTTATCTGTGCTGATATCCATAATGTTGTGTTACTTCATGCTTTGCCAATTGCATCTGATTACATCTCTGCTGATATTGTTGAAAATGTTGTTACTGTTGAGAACACCGATAATGTGCTTCAGATCGAGTCTTTAAAAGCTGAAAACAAATGATTACTCACTGAAATTTACAATGCAAAACGTCGTCTTCATTGGTGTGAAAAAGATATTCACAACCATCAACTTAGTTTTCAAAAGAAAATCGCTCAGCTGAGTGCAAAATCTTCTGATCCTAAAATTGAGCAACTGGATGATCAAAACGTGTCTTTGAAAAGTCAAATCTCAAAATATGAACAAGAACTTTTAAAAGTTAAACAGGAATATGGTGTCATATTTGATTTACTCAAAAAGACTCGACTTGAAGCATCAAACGAACTTGATCACTATCTTGCTCACACTAGAGAAGTCATGAATTTTGCTGGTAATATTCGTTCTGAAAATCAAGATCTGATTCACACCATCTCTAAGTTACGGGAAATGTTAGGAAAGTATGAACAACTTCCGCCTACTGTGATTAAGAGATTAGCACCAGTCACACTTAGTAATCGTGAACCTAGAATTCCCACTGCCAAATCACAAGTTGCTAATGTGTTTCCCTCTACTGAAACAGGAATAGTTGCATCTTTTCCAAACGTCCGCACTTCACAGCCTAGAAGCACTCAATCGAAGAATAGGAAGTTGCGACCTAAGAAAAGATCAATAAGGAATGCTAAAGTAGAAGAACACCCTAGGACTCTGAATAAAACTCATGTTGCTTCCACTATAGATGTTGCGTCTGGCAAATGTAATACAAATAGTGATGTAACGAATGCTAAACCGTTAAGTACTTTTGATATTCAGTCTGATGCACCTTGTGTTATTTGTCGGAAGAGTATGAATTCTGATTGTCATGACAAATGTGTTGCTAAAGCTATAATCTCTCGATTACGAAATCCTAAGAATCGGAATACCTCTAGGCCCACTAATCATTCTAAGTCTGTGCTTGGTAGACCGCCTTCTTTAGATTCTAAGGCAACCATTGCTATCACAGTAGCTCCCGCTTCACCTCCTAAGAATGTAGTACCACCTAGTGCTTTCACTAAGACTAAAGCAAAGAGTAGTTATAGATGGCAGAAATGGATATATAACACACTAGGATTTAAATGGATGCCTAAAATTCTCAATGTGTGTATGTCTAACATACCTGCTTCGGAACCCTCTAACATTTCGGGTTCCATATCTACTTCTATTCCATCTGTGTCGTCTGTGTGTAATGCAGGTGATACAGATCATTCTCTGGATTGTTGATAGCGGATGTTCTCGACACATGACAGGCAACCTTAAACTGTTATCAAACTTTATTGCAAAGTTCATTGGCACTGTCAGATTCGGGAACGATCACTTTGCAGCTATCATGGGCTACGGAGATTATGTCAATGGGAACATCGAAATCAGCAGGGTTTACTATGTGGAAGGCCTCGGTCACAACCTGTTTTCAGTAGGTCAATTTTGTGATGGAGATTTGGAGGTTGCTTTCAGGGAGAAAACTTGTTTCATTCGTGATCTACAAGGAAATGACCTTATGTCTGGCTCGCGTAATTCTAGTCTCTACACTATCTCTATGCAAGACATGGTTGCTTCCTCTCCCATCTGCTTACTTTCTAAGGCAACATCAACAAAATCCTGGCTAAGGCACCGTCGTCTCTCACATCTAAACTTTCAAACCATCACCAACCTTGCTCGACAAAAACTAGTTGAAGGACTCCCACGATTCCGGTATTCAAAAGATCACCTTTGCTCAGCCTGTGAACAAGGGAAAAGCACTCGTGCTCATTTTCCTTCAAAGGTGGAACACAGCTCTCAGCATGTGCTACATATTCGTCACATGGATTTGTGTGGCCCGATGCGCGTGCAAACGATCAATGGCAAACGCTACATCTTAGTAATTGTTGATGACTACTCACGATGGACTTGGGTCTACTTTCTTCGTAGCAAAGACCAAGCTCCACAAATGATCATTACCTTTCTCACAAAAATACAGGTTCAGCTCCGCAACACCGTCAGGATAATTCGGACAGACAAAGGAACTGAATTTGTTAACCAAACCCTTCGTGAATTTTATGAGAAAGTGGGAATTCAGCATCAAACATCTATTGCACGTACACCTGAACAAAACGGAGTTGTTGAAAGACGAAACCGAACGTTAGTGGAAGCTGCAAGAACAATGTTAATCAATGCTAAACTTCCAGATTACTTATGGGTAGAAGCTGTATCTACTGCATGCTATACTCAAAACCGTTCTATGATCACAAAACGCCACAACAAAACACCTTTCGAGCTTGTCCACAACTATAAACCGAACCTCAAACACTTTCATGTATTTGGATCCCTGTGCTACCCGAATAATGATCGTGATGATTTTGGAAAGCTCAAAGCCAAAGCTGATATTGGAGTCTTTATTGGATACTGTGACAATTCTAAAGGTTTCCGAATCTGGAATCGTCGAACTAAGGAAGTAATGGAAACGATTCATGCTCATTTCGATGAACTCACGGAAATGGCTTCTGAGTATAACAGCTTAGAACCCGGACACAACCGTTTAAACTTCCCTCAACCCCCATCATCAGCTGAACAAAGCCCCCAGCTAACTCGTCAACAAATGGAAAGGTTATTTGCTCCTCTGTTCTGTGACGATATTGATGAACGTGCTCCAGGTGTATCCGCTGTTTCCGCTGCACAACCTGATCATATTCATATACCTGATACACCTGCTACAACAACTACTGTTGAAGATGCACCTACACCAGTTGACTCCAACACAACAGTTGAACACACCGCTTCCAACAATGATGACCCAATTGATGATATTCTGAATGAAGTACCCCCACCTGCAGATTTTGATCCAAATGCATTCTTCAACCCGTTTGCCAATGAGACTGCTGCACCATATGTCGCGGAATCTTCAACAAACCATTTGAACCCTCAGAATCTGCACAATGTATACCAACATCAACCCTCTACACATAGATGGACAAAAGACCATCCTCTGGCTAATATTATTGGCAACCCGAATCAACCAGTCGTTACGAGACAACGTCTTCACTCAGATGGTGAACATTGCATTTATGCACTCACTGTCTGCCAATCTGAACCTAAAAACATTAAAGACGCAATGACAAAAGACAACTGGATTGAATCCATGCAAGAAGAACTCAACCAATTCAAACGTCTTGAAGTATGGGAACTGGTTGAAAGACCAACAGGAGTCTACGTCATTGGTTTAAAATGGATTTGGAAAAACAAATTGGATGCTGAAGGGAATGTTATCCGAAACAAGTCACGGCTAGTTGCTAAGGGTTATCGTCAGGAAGAGGGAATAGACTTTGAAGAATCTTTTGCTCCGGTCGCTCGTCTTGAGGCTGTTCGGATATTTCTAGCGTCCGCAGCTCATATGAATATGACGGTCTATCAGATGGATGTCAAAACAGCGTTTCTCAATGGCCAACTTAAAGAAATGGTCTATGTCAGCCAACCAGATGGATTCGTTGATCCTGAGTTCCCGAACCATGTCTACAAACTGAACAAAGCTCTTTTTGGTCTCAAACAAGCCCCTCGGGCATGGTACGATAAGCTATCATCTTTCCTCATCGCCAATAATTTCACCAAAGGCTCGGTTGACCCAACTCTTTTTATACAATATCACGGGGCACATATCTTAATTGCTCAAATTTACGTGGATGACATCATTTTTGGGTCTACACATAAAAAGTTTTCAATCGCTTTTGCAAAACTAATGAAGAAAAATTTTGAAATGTCCATGATGGGTGAACTTACATTCTTTCTAGGATTGCAAGTTCATCAATCACCCCGTGGTATTTTCTTGAGTCAGTCCAAATATGCCCTTGAACTGTTAAACAAATTTGGAATGACAACCTGTGACACTTATGCCACACCAATGGCTCATACCAAGAAATTAGATGCTGATTTACATGGGAAAATAGTTGACCCTACCAAATACCGAAGTATTATTGGGTCCCTCATGTATCTAACAGCTAGCAGACCTGATATTGTCTTTTCCGTTTATCTATGCTCCCGTTATCAGTCGCGACCAACTGAAACCCACCTCTCTGAGGCTAAAAGAATTCTCCGATACATCAAAGGAACCATTAACTTGGGGATCTGGTATCCGAAGGATTCTGGTTTTGAACTAATCGCTTTTTCAGACGCTGACCACGCAGGATGCTTAGACTCAAGGAAAAGTACTTCAGGAGCTCTACAATTTCTCGGTGATAAACTGGTGTCTTGGCAATCAAAGAAGCAGGATTGTACATCACTGTCATCAACCGAAGCAGAATATGTAGCCATGTCCGCGTGTTGTGCTCAAGTCATTTGGATGAGAACACAACTCAAAGACTATGGTTACGTATTTGACAGAATCCCGATGTACTGCGACAATCGGAGTGCCATTGCAATCTCGTGCAACTCAGTTTAGCACTCGAAATCAAAGCACATCGATCTACGCTATCATTTCATCAAGGACCACGTGGAACAGGGTACCGTTGAATTATACTTTGTGGGTACAGAATACCAATTGGCAGATCTTCTCACCAAAGCCCTGCCTCCCGCTAGGTTTAATGAGTTGGTCCACCGGATTGGTATGAGGTGTTTGACTCAAGAGGAATTGGATGACCTCTTAAAACAGTCTTAAAAACCTGTCAAACACCAAAACATCCTTCTGTAAATATTTTTTCAAAAACAAAATACAAAAATATAAAATCCGATAAAACAACAAAAATATTCTCCTAATCTATCTTTCTTTCAACATGGCAAGTACATTTCTTCCGGCAACACTTTAATCTTTCAAAATTCAGTATTTTTCCGATCAAGTGTTGAGGGGGAGAAAATTATCTCTTAACTGTTTCAAAACATCTGTGTACTTGCATGTTATCATATCTCGGTTGATTTTGTTACAAATGGTGGTAAATTTTCTGGTTAAATAACACCCCTCGGACTAAATTTATAACCTTTCTTTATTTCTTAAGTCGAGGGGGAGTGTCGTCAAGTTTCTTTCCAAAAAATCTTTATTTGGTAACCAAAATGGAAGTTAAATGGCTTTGTTTGAAAAAGGAAAAGGTGGAGGGACCAAAACTGTCAAAATGATAAAAGCCATTTTAATAAAATACACCTCCACCTAACTTACAACTCACATTTATTATCATCAAACTAATCCTACGCCTAAAATTCGCTCATCAAATCCGTGTTTCAGATCTTCAATTTGTAAGTGTTTTTGTGTTCCTAACAAGATTACAAACAATGGTTTCAAATCGTTTTAAATGTTAACGGTTAGATATTAACCTATGGTCGATCTTGTGTTCTACGCGTATGCGTATGAACACATAATCTTGTTTATGTGTTTGTGGCTAAAACGATAGTGTCAAAATGTTTTAATAACATCAATGATACTTTTTCTATCCTCAAAACGAACCCAGATTCACGAATTAAATGAGTTTGAAAATTAGGGTTTATGCGTGGTTTTGGGTATTTTCAAATGTGATTGTTTTTTGGTCAAAAAGATTGTTGGGTTATGCTCTTGTGTTGTTGAATTAATGATTTCCAAGGTTTCTAACCACCCAGATACATGAATTGACTAACAATTTGAAATTAGGGTTTAATGTTCATAACTTTTGGGTATTTTTGATTCTCAGCAAACTGAGTGTTATAACTTGGCCTATAGACTCTCAACACATCTTAGGACTACCAGAATCAGTTTTATGCATATTCCATGGCTAAATCTCATACGCGTAGAATTAGGGTTTAGTCTACGCGTAAGATTTTCTTCGCGTAACTGACAAACTGTCCAAATGTGTTTTGATCTGTCATAAAATGAATGTTATGTGTTAAACATTGATGATATGATGCTTTGTTTCAGGCTTGCTACACTTAATATTCAGAATCAAGGTTGTTGTTACTCTACGCATAAGGATCGCCTTACGCGTAGCTTGTTATGCGTAAGATTAGTCTTACGCGTAGCTTCTACGCATAAGGTTCTACATATGGAACTACGCGTATCCTGTGAAGGATATGCGTAAACAGTGACCTCTACGCATAAGGTCAACTCTTACGAGTAGCCTTACGCGTAAGGTTAATATATGCCTACGCATAAGCTCTACGCATAAGGTCTCCTTTTTCCTACGCGTAATACTTCTTACGCGTAAGTTAGGATTCTACGCGTAAGTTTACGCCTACGCATATATCATTCCTGTCTACGCATAACTTTACCAATCCTACGCATAAGCCGAGATCATACCTTCGTTATGAATTGTTACGTGTACAAACTTGTAAATAAACTAATCATATCATCACGAATCCTAAAATGTCACTAATAAACTGAAATCGTTTGATATGTTGTGAACAATAAGTGATAAAATAAACTTTAAAACTTAAAGTTAACTAACTCACGAAACATTTCACGACGTCATTGGACTATTAAATATACAAGTGACTTAGGACTCGTAACAATCATTGACACTGTACATTCAATAACTAGACAATAAGACCTTCTGTTGACTAACATTATGTCTTTCGATATGTTGGTTCTTTTGGCTAATGTTATTTCAGATCACGACATGGCTGAACAAATGAATGTGGTTGCATCTGAAGTTCTCTCCATTGCTGATATCTATCCTCATGGCTATCCAATGAAGATTGGAAAGAATAATCTCCGTGTTGACTTTGACACCCTCACTTGCTCAGAATCTTCGTGTCTAATTGCTATTGATATTCTGAGGACTCATCCGTATCAGAATATGCTCACTCACTCTGCAACTGTTCCTGAGATCTACATCCAACAGTTCTGGAACACTATGGAAAGGGTCAAGGGACGGACTGCTGTAACAGTGACTCTAAACCACAAACAAGTCACCATTACACCTGCAGACTTAAGGGCTGCTCTCCTTATTCCTGAAGTCAATCCAACCAAACTATATGCCACACCTGTTGAAGAGCTAACTCTCCAATTCTTAATCGATATCGGTTATGACGAGGCTACAGGAGTAATCACCAAGCATTCTCACGTAGAGCTTAAGAGTATTCCTCAACCCTGGAGAACTCTCTACATGATCATCACCAAGTCTGTTTCTGGTCGTGACAGTGGCTATGAGCATCCTAAGCTCATGGAACTGCAAATATTTTGGGAATTGGTCAACATGAAACACATCGCTATCGAAGCTCTGATCTGGGATGACATGATGTCAGATCTCAACAAACTTGGCTCAAAGATTCCCTACATCAGATAAACTAAACTGTTGATCCAGAGAGTACTTGGACTTCATCCTGATATTCCCAAGAGGCTGAATGACCCCGACAATCACGATATGTTGACGGAACCTATTCTATCTGTCAGAATCAAGGAATCGTCTACAAAGAAACAAGGTGCTGTGTTGCCAGATTTCCTTCTAACTGAAGATGTCAGAAAGCTCGAAACGTACCAAAGGTATCTGGAAGCAGTTAGACAAGGCAAAGTTGGTCATCTCGACGAAAAATCTTCTGGTACACCTGTAAGAAGAACCAGAAGAGGAAGTGCAGGAAGCGCAACAAGTACTGTGAGTCAAAGGAAGTTTCCTAAAAGGAATCCTCCTTCTAGAAGGATTGTTCCCGTAAAGGAAGCCGAACCTATTCCCACACTTGAACCACAAAGACAACTTAAGGACGAGAGCTCTGAAGATACTGATACAGATGAAGAGTTTCATTACTCTGCAACTGCAACCGAAACACCTGCCTCAGTAGCAAAACCTCCAAGTCCTCCAGCTGTCCAAGAAAAAGGGAAGACTCCAGCAATTGTACCCTATGATGCGAGCTCTGAAGAAGAAGAAGAAGAGCAATTGGATAAATCATACAGGAAGAAGTTTCACAACGTCAGACACCTTCAAAAGGCTGAAGAATTTGCTAAAGATCAAATGGGTGGCCCCGGAGGATCAAGTGGTGCTGCCCACTCCTCACCAGATCCTGATACGGTTAATCGACCCGGTAAGGAATCTGGTGCCACCACTCTTCTGCAACAACAACAGTCTGTGGAGGATACTATCGTATATGATTTTGAGAAACCAGACACCAAGAAGTCTGAGAAAGAAAAGTCTAGAGATGACGATGATGATTATACGAAGTTTCTTCTAGACAGTCCAACACACTCAAAGGAGAAAACCTCAGAAACTCCTAAGGACCTGAAGTCTCCTCATGTCTCCTCATCATCAGACTCTTCATCTCATTCATCACAACCACCATCTAAGAAGTCAACCAGATCATCATCCAAATCAGTGAAGAAACCACCTAAATCTTGGATTTCTCAGACTCATAAAAGAATTGTGAAAGCTGTCCAACAAGTCAGAAAGAAGGACATACTTTACAGAAAACTGAATTGGTTTGCTGACCAAATTCAGTACTTAAATGATGAGAAAGACAAGATGGAGAAAGAAAGGGAATTTGTTCAGAAGTTCATGAAGAGTCATCGAAAAGAGGAACTGAACGAAATGATCGAAGGTTACACGAACAAGTACCTTCAGGATATCGTTCCTAAAGTCCAAAAGGAACTGGAGAAGACAGCAAGAGATCATACCCACAAGTTTCTTCTCGACACTGTCCCCGGTGTGACTAGAGAAGTATTTTCCAGACAACTCACCCCTAACATCATCGCATTGGTTAAACATACAATGGCCAAAGAAGCTGATCTCTCTGAATCTGAGTTAATCGCTAAACTAGTGATGCAAATGTCAAAGCGATCTGGAACGTTTACTTCGGATGAAGCTAAATTTTTCGAAGGTCTACTTGATTTTCAACTCAGATCATCATGCAAGGAGTCAGCCGATCAACCCAAACGGCCAAGAGATGACGATGATAAGGATAAGGACTCTGCACCTAAACGTCAGAAGCAGTCTGGTGAATCTTCTTCGATGCCACCTCCTCCACAACGGACTTCTTCTCAACAGAAGTCTCCTCCACCTCGCTCTTCCACTGATAAACCTCGGGATGATTCCGAGTTACCACCCATGGCTCAAAAAACAGGTGACTACTTTGAGTATACGGGTGGTGACGATGAAGAGGTCCTTGAGCCCCTACAACAACCCACCTCTCCCAAACAAGGACAAAAACCAGGATCATCATCTAAGCCTTCGAAAAAGAAGAAGAAGACGCTTCATACTGACGTCGTATCATGGCTAGATGACGATAAAACTGAAGAATTTGAATGGTTTGCTACACTTGTTAACAACACTCCCTACCCTGAAGAAGGTCAAGAATTGGTAGACGGTAATACCTTGGAGCATGCAAAGATTTTTCAAGAAAGGTTCCGCGTGAAGAAGATGACGAAATCCGAGTTGAAGCGCATCAAGAATGATGCATTCCTACTTTTGAAAAACAGCTCGGAAAGTGCAATCGAGGTTGAATATCACCTTGACAACATTGCTCGAGCCATGTCTAACAACATGGATTGGCTCAACCCAGAAGCAAACATCGACTTCACCAAATGGGACAATCCTCCATATTACACCGACTGGTCTCGACCTCTACCTACCATTGGCCAACCTGATCAGCCTAGGATTCCTTTCAGACATTTCTTCAACAAAGACTTAGATTTTCTTCAACACGGTGGCGATGGCTCAAGGAAATACGCTACATCTCTGACACTTCCATTCCCTGCTGCAATATACTCTGATTGTATAGCCATCGAGGAACGTGCTACCCACATGTTCTCCGACCAAGTGGTAGCATATGACCAAGATGCAATGTATGGGATTCACCATTGGCTGGAACGCCGAAGAATCTACTACAGAAGCTGCTTGGTCCAGAAGTCTCAACATGCAGTGTTCAGTACTAAAAGTATCGTGGCCATCCAACATGTTGGTCTATCGTCTAAATGGGACTACACTTTTCTCAAGAAGATTGTGGTCAAAAGACAAGACGAAAGGGACTATGCATTCTCTGAAGCTGACTTTGAGAATTTGAACTTCAACGATATTGAAGACATGTACCTTGCCAAAGTTCAAGGTCGCATGAGACAATTTCCAACTGAAGTACAACGTGAATTCATCAAGTCACTGCTCATCTTCATCAGACGCATAGTTATCAAAGAACGTGTTGAAGATCTTCAGCTTGCCGTTGAATCTTATCAGAAACGTGTAAACTTCACTCCACCACAGCTTGATCTTCCCGACATCAACCAGCTTACACAACTTACGCTCATCAGCAAACCTTTCGGAGTCGTTTACCGCAGTGAACTTCAACGAAACTGCTTAATGGCGTGTGACGATCTTCACAAATTTAGGGATCACACTTTGAAGCTGGTCAGGGATGGATTGGCTTATCGGTTGAAGGATATACATGAAAAGATTGGGAACCCAAAGCGATGGAACTCTAAGGATAGAAGGGATGTGAGAAGGATCATCAGAATGATTGATGAAAGGTTGTTCAGAAGGGATCAGTTTAGACGATTGGAGAGCTTTGTTGGTGGTCGACCCAAGATGAACATTACCGGCTTTCAACGCCCTGTTTGCACTCCTGGAAAAATCACTGGACTCCCTGGTACTCCTTGAATTGGTTCTTTCATATAACTTTGGATGATTGATTATATATGTCTAATGGCTTGTGCACACATAACAGTGTACAACCCGTAATTGTAAAGAAAGGACCCTGTGGTACGCCTCAGTGCCACAATCCTTATAAAAGGAGCGAAAGCTTCTTATTTTTGAGTAAAACCTATCAAACCTTTCTCTTTTCAAGGTTTTGCTCAAAAAGACAAGTACTTCCCCATATGATTTTTCAAAACCTCAACCGTTTATATCACTAGTTGAGGGGGAGTATTTGAATTCAAACTTTGTTCAAAAATTGTTCACAGTGGTCACTCTTCCCGCAACACTCAAAATGGTCATATTTATTCTCAACCGTTCAAAAATAACATTTTTATATGCCATTTTTGAGGGGGAGAAAATTGTGTGATAAGTAATATGTTGTGCAAAATGCAAATGAATCTGTGCACCTCAGACTTAACCAACGAATTGACGGTACTAAACTGTTTGTAACTCGAAAAGACTTGTCCTGGACGGGTAATAATTTCAAGCTAGTTCGCTAGTAATGTAAACGTGTCTCGCAAAGGACTTGTCCAAGTAGAAAGTACCATTCGAGAAACTTTTGATAGACATGAACTCTGACGGGTTTGACAACCTTCCAAGGTTCGTCTACACCTTCAAGGTAGTTATTAGAGCTAGTTGTCACCTAAAAGCTGACAATGTAACTCTTTAACTATTCAACGTAACCGTGTCTCGCGGGAGATTGTCTATCTTCAGTGGATCAATTCAAAAAGTGCGCGCTCTTTCCTCACTGTGCATTTAACCATTAAAACTATTAAGCACATGTGGAGGGGGAGTATTTATGCAAAACATCATCTCTCACTGTGGTTCAAACATGTTTTTCATTAACAAACCCTTTGAGAGATATTTTAACATACAGTGGTTTTAATGGCAAACATAGGTTAGTCATGGAGTTATAAGGTGACTAAGGTTAGGAATAACCATCCTATGATCCGCCAGAGCCGGAGGGATCTACCCAAGGACACTACCATTAGTTAGTGTTAGAAGTCCTTAGGAATGATTATAAAAAGGAGAAAATGAGAATCGGAGAAAGAAGGAGTTGAAGAATCAAAAAGAAATGTAAAGTAAAGGGTGAAAAGAAATAGCCCTCCAGATTATTCAACTTAGGGCAGACACCGGGTTCAATTCATATGCTACTGGTTGTCACTTAGTGACACCGGTATTGAAGATTAAAAGTCGTCATGGACCCAGTGACGCATGCACTAAACCTTCTTAGCCACTCAAGTTTCTCTCAACAGAAGCTTGTTTCATTCTCACAGGGAACCCTACATAAACTATTGGCTTTCTCTTAGAGATCGCTGGTATTGAAGAAGGAGACCCTCTCCCTAGTCTCCACTCAGGAAAACCAAAACGCACTATTGAGTCTAGAGCCACGAGATTCATCAAAAGATCTCTTAGGAACACTTGACATTTAATCACTTGATGATCAACAAATAAGATCATCAGTGGTTCATATCGAGTCCTTCACAGATCTTAGCAATCTGTCGAGAACATTTATGAGAGGTTCACATCTGTGATCCTCAGTGATTGAATGGAAACTCCTGCCAGGGTCAACATCAAACAGCCCTGACAGCAGGTCACTTCGGTAACTCCCCGTGGATTACGCGGAGTGTGTCTCAAACGGTCTACAGTCGTGAGGTGATGCTTCGGTGTACCTCAGCGACTCATCTGAACTGTAGATGTACTTCGGTACATCGCGTTATTTCACTTATGGGACTCCAGTTCAGGAACGGCCTTTGTAAGAATTAGAGTTGTGTTTTCACACTATGCTGTTAACACTCTCGAAGTTCAAACTTGTAAGTGCCGGAAACCGCTTATTACTAATCGTTTGAAATGTTTTCTTCTTATGGAAGCTCCGGAGCGGGATAATCGTGCTGATTCTTCTCATACTCACGCCAACATCATCACTGATGGAAGTTCTATTCGAATGCAACACAACAGTCAGAATGATTCTTCGTCAAACCAAAGAATCTACAATGTTAAAGACTTGAAGAACTTCATCGGCATTGAATTCCAACGTCAAAGAGCGTGTGAGCATGTTGAAGAATGACGTGGAGACACTGGAGCAGCGAAGCAGACCTGAGGCAGACTGATGCAGACAACAACATACTATCACTTTCACCACAAAGAACAATGATCAAAGAACAAAGTTAAAGATGACGTCGAAGCATAACTGTTCAAAGATAACTATCTCTCTACACTAGGGAGATTGTTCGAATCAAGACAATTCCTCTCACAAGAAAGAAGAATGTCAGAAGACGTCACAGCTACTATTACATCAACGCCTTCACCGTTTACATTCATATATACTTGAGGGGGAGATTGTTGGAATCACTCCTAAACAGTATTTCAAGTATTTATATTTCATATGTAATAGGTAGCTTTATTATGGCCTTTATGTTTGTTTAAGGTCAAGCTTATGTAGAAGGCCCATAAGCTTAGGCCCAAGCCCACATAAGAAAGGATGGGAACTAGGAGTGTTGCCCTAGCTTCCCTCCTATAAATACTCTTGTAAACCCTCATTTGAGGGTTGGTTGTTCAAGTTATTCTCTTTTACTCACTCTTTCCCTTAACCGTATTATTGTTTATGCGTGTGTGGGTGTTTATCTTGTTCAATCGCCTTCATCTCTTTCTCTATAACTTGTGTTTGTAAAACTAGTGACCTAACATGCAAACATCTCCGAAAGCTCCATTTTAAAAGGATCCCTATAGATCACTTTTGACTTTCTAGTCACCCTTGAAGGGGATGCTCTTGGCATAAACATGGTGTCCCTTACCGTGGTTTCTTCCGGGATTATTGTGTGATAAATGTCGTGATGATCAACCATAGAGTGTAGCTCCTGCAACGACCATTCATTTGAATACATACAAACACCATCGGATGGAACCCCTATTATTCTTCCAAACTCCTCAAGTGAAAGAGTGTACTCATGTCCATATATGGTGAATTCAATTGAGATGAATCCATCATCATTTCTAATTATACCCATAGTCTTGTAGAACTCAAGCATAAAGACCGGGCAAATTTGCTCGTTTATATCCAATAAACAATCAAACCCAATAGTTTCAAATACTTCCCTTATGTCGGTATTTGCAAGGAATGATGGATCAACAACTCTACCTTCATGAAAGAGTCTCCTTTCAAGCAACTTAAAGACTTTTCTATCGTCCGGACTTAAGCCATTTTTCCTATGATACATGGGTATGTAGTGGGCAGTGTCTTGGTAATCTTGTTGCTTGTTGCTAGGCATGATATTCCTAAACAATACAACCCAATGTGGTGTTAATGATGAATAGTAGCTTAGAGGGTTTGATCACAATTTTGCTCTCATCATCTTTGTTGAGTTCAAGAAATGTGTTTAATTTGTATTAACAATGTTAATTCTTTGATTTAGATTATCTTAGAAAACAATGTGGTGACAAATTATAATAAACCCATTTGAACCCAACTCTTAAAGATGAAGAAATTGTAATCCTAAGAATCAAGGAATTAAAATAACAATGTAGTGAAGATTATACTTACACAAGTGATTGTTAGACTTGAGAAGAATGATCAATTTGCTCCTATGAACAGTAACTGGGTTTTTGTTCGTGAGTCTTTGAGGTGGGTATTATTGTGGAACATCCATAGTGATCATTCTTGATCATATACTGTCTTCTGTTGCACGGATCCCGCGGATCCCTCTCATTTGGGATCCGGCTAGTGTAAACCGAGGGATCCGGCATAACAACAAAAATCAGCTCAAACATTCCTTGATAACTAAGGTTTGGGAATTCTAAACAACCTAATGTTTTGGTGTTTAAGGTTTTAAAACTTGTGATTTGAGGTTTTTGAAGATTTAGTACTATTCCTATTAGACGAGGTTCCCTTTTTAAGGATTAGTCATAATTCTTGGGAACCTTTTCAAACATTATAATAAAATCCCATTTTATTATAACATAAGAAATTTCACATGAAAATTTATAGACATAGATGAAGTGTCAATAAATTCTTTGTGATTAATAATGATAATGGTTCTCAAATAACCAAAAGTCATTATTACGAAATCATAATGTAGTTTCTACAAATAAGTCGAAGAATACTATTTTTGATAATGACTTTAATATAGAAAACTATTAGAACAATTACTAATCAATCATGCAACTATGATTTCAATAATAAAATTAAAAGCAAGTGATTAGTAATCATACCTTGGCTAAATATTCTTTTTGCGAAAGGAAATATTTAGATAAGTTCTTTATGCTCTTCTTGGTAGCTCCAAACTCAAGTATGGATAATGCTTTAAAAAAAATGTTAGATCATTCTATCATTGTCCAACAATAAACAATATAGTGATTTTAAAATATGATGAAGATAATCCTTCTTTGTAGTTTTCAAATATACACGGATCGTATTGAGTCTTTAAAGTACAGTATACTTTAAGAAACTTGGTAACGAAGCTTTGATGCCAATTGTGGAAAACTAGAAGGGGGGGTTGAATAGTTTTACCAATTTAAAACTTCCTTTTAAATATTTAGATCGACTTATGTCAATCTATTTGATTGTTTATGTTGGACGTTGATAGATAGATATATAAACGTGTAATGAAAGATAAAGAGTAAGAAGCACATCACTACGACACAAGTATTTATAGTGGTTCGGCTACAAGGACACCTTCCTTGCCCTACTCCACTCCCCGAGTCACCTACTCGAGAGTTTGTAAACACTACACCAACTCCTTATGGCGGAGAAGCCTTCACAACGTCGCTTAACCTTTTTCCGGTACAAAGCTAAATACCGAGTTCTTTCACACCAAGGCGAACCACACCTATACAACGTCGCCTACCCTTTATACGGTGCTAGGCTAACTACCAAGTTCTTTCACACCTTAGGAGAACTAGCCCTTCACAACGTCGCCTACCCTTTATTAGGTACTAGGCTAAGCACCTAGTTCTTTCACACCTTAGGTGAACTACACCTTCACGACACAACACCTAATCTCAAGGAGATCTACTCCTTCTTACAACACCATCAAGGATATCACCATCCTTGTATATAAACAAATACATATATGTATAACGATGCACCTCATCAATTATACGACCTAGACATTCTTCCCAAATGCTACTTGATTTGATTCTTTGGCATCCTTCACTAATGCCTTTGACACAACGCTTGGCACCCTTCACTAATGCCTTCGTCTTGACACCTTTAGCATCCTTCACTAATGCTTTGACACGGACGATGAGCACCTTTCACTAATGCTTTCATCTTGACACTTTCGGCATTCTTCACTAATGCCTTCAACCCAACATCTATGGAGAAAGGAAGAACTATTAACAAGATAACCTTAGTAGTCTTGATGATGACGAAGCATGGCAACTCATGGAGTTTGAGCTTGCACGTCTTCAAGAGGTGGTGATCTTTCCTTTAGGAGGAACCTAGTAGATCACACAAAAACAAAAGACAAACTACATAGATCACTTAGATCTGAGGTTAGAGGGTTAGAATACTTTGGGGAAGTTTAGGTAAAAAAGCACACATAGAGAGGAAGAAATGGCTCTCTATTTATAGAGGAAATTCTCTTCTGTTTCCCCGGATCCCACGGATCCCTACCACAAGGGATCCGGCTAGCACAAAGCTAGGGATCCATGGTCCGCTCCTCTTTGCCCATGGGTATTTTTGGTTATGGGTCATGGGTTATGGGTTGATCCATGGTTTTCTTTCTAGATACAATGTATCTTAAGGATACAATGAACTTGGTTAAGTGGTATATATAAAACCATGGGTTATGGGTCAAAACCATTTGCTAGTATTTACCCATTTAGTATATACTTGTATTTACCCAATTTAGCATACACTTAGTTTTTACCCATTTTAGTATACTTAGTTTAAGTATATGTTTAACCCAATATGTAAACACTAGTTGTTGTACATATGTATCTAAATCATAAAATCACTTATACTTGTTTTAGTGTTTTATGTGAAAGCGTAAGTGTGTTAGAAAACTATTAACTCAAACTATTTACGTACTCTATTTGTTTTGTTAAAATGATTTTATATTTGTTATCGACAAAACATTAGAAGATCGTAAAATATAAATAAACGTTTTCACGGCTTATTTGTATTAACAGTTTAAAATTTCTTACCTGAAGTACGGACAGGGGCAATGGCGTCCTGGGCAGCTTGGCCAATGGCATCCTTGACAACGGCATCCTGAAGAGCCAGGACTAAGGCACCATGGACATCAACATTATCTTGAACATCAGCATTCTGGGGAGCGTGGCTAATGGCATCCTGTACAACAGCACCCTCAGCGGCATTTTGAAGAGCTTGACCAATGGCATCCTGAACAACAGCACTCTGATGAGTCTGGAGAAATGCATCTTGGACAGAGACAATGGCAATGGGAGAAGCTTGAGCAGCGGCACCCTGAATAGCTTGGCCAATGGCACCCTGAAAAGCTTGGGGAACGGCGTCCCAGACAGCTCGAGCAGTGAGATCCCGGATAGGTCAAGCAGTGGCTGCCTGGAGAGCCTGAAAAAGAGTCCCCGGACAGAATCAGCAAAATAAAAACCTCCGATTCATTAATCTCTAAAGCACCGTATTTTCCATCTGGCAATACGCAAGCATTTGTTTGACCATACATTGTCTCAGGCCTAAGAGTAGCGGCAGCTAAGAAAACTTTCTTTCCTTCTAAAAATGCAAATTTATCAGGAAAAGGTGGGACCACTTCCATTTTGATAAGTGTATACTCTTGTGGAATAACACCTTCACCTGATGTACGATCATGATCAGCACATGGCTGCCCATCTAAAGGAGAATAGATTGTGTAACGTAAATCTTTAACAATCTTTCCATATTCTTTCAGTATTAAGCATTGTGCTATCTTCAGTATTAAGCATTGTGCTTCTAGCTATACTAACCTTTTTTGTATGCCAATTGGTTTACAACTGTGATAAATAAAATGGACCAAGTTTCCTTTGTGTATGCATAAATTACCTGAAAACATATTACCCACAAAGCTTTTTTTATGCAAATTGGTTTGGATATCCTTTGTCGAGCATATTAACCCCAAACCTAACAACGATCACACTTGGTCTAGTTCGTGGTGCAGAATGTGTTTCTGATACACCTACAATCATGTTCAGATAACAAATCCACCATCAGCACATAACATATTCTGAAACAAATCGGGAGAGAACAGAACGAAAACCGCACAGGTGGGTGCATTTGGCATACCTATATGTAAACTTGTTGTTCCAGAGGTGTTTGTCGTACCCATCACTGGACCTTACATTGATGGTCCCGTAACACATCCTACAGCTGTTATCATTTCTGAGTCATACGATGTTTGATGCAGGTTTTACTGACCAGGTTTTAATATTTATAATTACTTGTTATACCTATAGTCTACCCTAATGCACTAACGGGCAGTGTACCCGGTCGTGTGTAGTGTAGTATTTGGTAAAACCGAGGTCGTCCCAAGAGCTACGAGGATCGGAAATTAACTTAAGTCTATGTCACGATTTAAAGATGGTTTTGATATTGAAATAATAAATTAACTAATAAGACAAGAAAGTAGATAAAGGCAAGAGTTGTGATCAATGAAGAAGAGTGGTGCTAACCTAGTTAATCCTCCTAGCTAGTTATGTCTACGTCTACTTACTTCCAGTTACTTCAGGTGGGGTCAAAGTCGAGAGGACAGCATTTGGTCAATTCGCCACCACAGGAGAAATCAGGCGCACCGTCATAAGTCCTGTTGTTCCTGGTCCCCTAAGCCGAGTCATTAAGTACCGCTACATGCTAGATTTATAATAGTGAGTGCCCGGCCGTTAGGAACTTAGACACTCACCCCCTAATTCTTAAGTTCATCCAAATGATCGGTGATCAGTTGGTCAAATCGCACAAGTAGAAAGGGTCGTCAGTTGGTCATATCTTACCCTTTCCATCTCAGTACGCTCACCTAGGGTCAGTTGGTCATATCTCCTAGGCAATTAGTCTCTACCACTATTCAAAATTACCGAACCAAGGGTGGCTAACAATAAACTATGCATGCATACACTTAGAAATAATTGTACGGAAGTAAAGTAAATGCAAACAAAATAATTAAAGAATCAGAAGTAGGCCAGCACCAGGGTGCTTAGCCAAACATATAATTAATCATACCAACAAAAATAAATAAATCATAAATTGAATTGAACATAATGTTTGATACAAATTACTTGATGTAGAATAATGATGATGATTGCGAGTGAATTCTTCCTTCAAACTGGCTTCGGACTGCTGGAAAATGCCCTGGAGTGATGCCCTAATCGACCCCTAAGAGAGGGGTGAAGAGAGATACTGGAAAATGCAGATTTAGGGCTGTATTTATAGGCCCCGACATGGTTACGGCGTAACCTTAAGTGCAAATTACGCCGTAACTAAAGACTGCGTAAAGAAATCTGGATCTCGAACAGTTACGTCGTAACTAAAATAATTAGTTACGTCGTAACTAAGTTACGCCGTAACTAAAACTTCATTTACTTAGTAACTTCGAACTTCGTACTTTTCATTATCATGATAATTAGTTGAAACTTTAATACTCTTGTTAACGCTTTTAGTCCCTCATCGCTCTTGTTACTATTATAACAAGTCCTTGTACTTAATAAACTTCGAATTAACTTGCTGCTTTTAATCCCTGGACCACGAAACTTTGCACCCAAGTAATTAATTACGGCGTAACTAATTATCCGAGTTACGCCGTAATCCTTCGTCATCTCATACTTATCGGCTTGGAAATAATCTCTACGGTGTAAATAAATTGCCATGTTACGCCGTAACCTTCAAGATAATAATTACGGCGTAACCATAAGAAATGGTTACGCCGTATCTTTCAAAGCTCATATTTACGCCGTAACCTTATTAGCTAGTTACGACGTAATCTTCACATAAAATCCAAAGGCCCTCGTAAATCAATCTTCAGAACATATCTTTGGCCTTATATCACATCTTTTCCGCTTCAATGCCTCATTTATCCTGAAATGCAAATATGAACGAATATGAACGAATTAAGTACCATATTAATACAAATGAGGCCATAAACACAGGAATTTGACATATAAAATATCAGGCTAATTTGATGTTATCAAATATCCCCCCACTTGAATTCTACTTGTCCTCAAGTAGACCCTTTAAATAATTCTTAAAAGGATATCTCCCAAGATTAATTGGAAGATATGAGTCTAAAAATCACCTAAGCTAGAAAATTCCAAACCGAGCACCTCACGAAAAGGGAATTGAAATTACACTCTCTCTCATAATTCACGTGTTTATTTTAGGATGATCACTCAACTGCTCAGTCATGGCGAGTATTCTATCATAGGCTTAACAATGATACTAATCTCCACCACTAGAGTCTATAGATGCAGCTATTCTAAAAGGCAATGGGTTGACACAACATAAAGGCTTAGGGGTTATATTGTCATTA
Organism: Chrysanthemum seticuspe; assembly: GCA_019973895.1. Taxonomy (NCBI): domain Eukaryota; kingdom Viridiplantae; phylum Streptophyta; class Magnoliopsida; order Asterales; family Asteraceae; genus Chrysanthemum; species Chrysanthemum seticuspe. The sequence continues at coordinate 277,183,757 of BPTQ01000008.1, read as the reverse complement.
CTAACGAGCTACGGCAAGGGGGACAAAACCAATGATACATGACCAAATCCATGGCCAAGACATCAATGATTGCTCGCTTCCTCACCTAAGCTCGATTCACGACCAAGGGTAGGATAAGGCATGGGAAATTTTAATGGGTGTAAATAAAAAAGACACGAAACAAATAGATTCCTAAGTCCACAGTCACCCCACCACTAGTCGCATTCAATCCCATAGCAAAAATAGAGGGTCAAGAGTCAAGGGGTCTTCAATAATCCAATACACGAGTTAATGCATAAGAAATGTAATGTGGTGCCTCATAAACTCCATAATCTAGGCAAATAAGATGCATTAACTCGGCCTTCATCATGAATGAAAAAAGAATGTGCTATATAAAAAAAATTTAAATTTGGGTCAATTTAGCACATATTTCTATCAAAATGACCATTTCTATCTCCCATCCCCCCACTTGAAATGTACAATGTCCCCATTGTACAAATATTGATTAAAATTTGAAAGGCGATATAGAAATGTTCGGGTTACTAATTTTATCCGTAAGACAAAACGGATATGTAAAAATTTGGGCCTAATTGAACAAGGCGAGAACACTTATCACAATACGACACATAAGCTGATTTATATTTTGATCAGCAATAAACAAACTAACAAACTCTTGCTTGCATTCTTTTTTTTTCTATTTTTTTCACTTTTTTTTATGCAAGACAAGGTTTACACGAATATAAATAAAAAACAATACGAACATATAAAGTATCCCCCCACTTGAGATCAACTATCATCTAAACCCGATTTTCTTCCAAAACCCTTTATTCAAAACCCGCGACTTTCACTAGTGAAACCAAAATTAACCAACAGCGCCCGGACCATGGACATAAGAAACTACAGGGTAGGCTAGGCGATAGGTGTAACGAAACAGCATATATTGGGTGAACAAAATGAAAGGAAGGGCTCTGAAGGGTGTATCTAGGGGTATCTTGCACTAATGATGAGTGCAAAAAAAAGGGTTTAACATGGGGATTGACTAATCGATGTGAAAAGTCAATATACACAATCCATATATGGCTATTTGAGTTTAATCCTAAAATTGCCTTATATCCAAGCTGCACCGATCACACCAAGTTACCTCAGTGTAATGCTCATGATAATGGTCTCGAAAAGATATACAAAGCCAAGTTCTAAAGTCTACTACAGCCACCGGCACACTCATTTTTATGGAATTATGTATAAGGGGAAAACGGAAAGGCTTATCCTCACACAATGGGAATATAGGGTAGGTGTGCTCAGTCTAGATTAATCCAGTTAAGTAATGAAAAACATGTCAAAATTTACTAATGAAACGCTTTTCATTAAAAACTAGAAAAATAAAGGCAAGTAAAATCAAGCGGGTGTCTATGTCTAATCCCTTCCCCCCACGTGGGTCATACTTAAGCATATAAATAAAAGATAAGAAGGGTTAGAATTAGAACAGAAAACTCCCCTGGATTTGCTCGGCATGATCGAAGACTCACGAGTAAACGTGTCCCGCTTTAAGATCTATGAGCAAACTTTAATAACCTGAATTCACATAAGACAACCAAACGCATCATACTAGAAAAACAACAAGCAATAAAAGAAAAAGAAAAACCTAACTCACTTTCATAGGAAACACGGTTGCATTTAGTGTATGCAACAAGCCTTTTAAACCACTTGGTGTCCCAAGTGGACGAGTGAAGTCTCATGAGGGTTTACAGGGAACACACCCACAAATTTCATTTAAAACTAATACAAGGTTATTGTGTTATTATAGAAAGAATTTGAACTGGAGGATAATTACGCCGTAACTCTTTGAAGGAGTTACGCCGTAATTATGGCAAAACCTGGCAGTCGCTACTAGAGGGTAGCTACGGCGTAACCATAGCATGGGATTACGCCGTAATTGGTAATGCTTCTGGAGAGAATCGCTACTTGTGATGTGTTACGGTGTAATCATTGAGATGAGTTACGCCGTAACTGATGGACAGATCAGGTCCCCGTTTAAGTTACTGATGCAATCTTCTCTGATTCCTGCAAAAATGGTTAAAAACACAAAACCCAACTATACTAATAAAATGGAAAAAGAAAAGATAGGCATGGGGTGCCTCCCACGAAGCGCTTGTTTTTGTTCGAGTCACGAGCTTGACTCCACCCTTATTTACTACGTAAAAGGGTGTTCATCCCCTCACATGAAATCAAGTGTGGGTGAAAATAGCAATAAACTCCATGAGGGTGTGAATTTGCTATGGGATGAGGAAATGATAAATTATGATCATACCTAAAAGGAGATGACATTTCCCTCCATACTTTACCCGTTTTAGTTGATGGCATTGATGATTGGTTCACCTTGTGATGTGGCTGATTAATCGGCTCATATGTCTCCTTGTTAATCACTGAGGTGTCCAAGATTTTGTCTTCTAATTCCTTTTTAAGATCAACTAAAATTGGTTCAGTAGCCGAAGCTACATAACCAGTATCGGGTAATGTGATAGGTTGCATGATTTCATCCATAATTTCAGCATCCTGAATAGAAAAACAAGCAAGATTGTTAGGAATAAAAGAAGAGTTAGAAGTAATACCGTTTTGTGTTGTGGTTGATTCCTCATTGGTTTGTGGAATTGCTTCATCACCTTGTAAGCTCTTTGCTTCCATTTTCTTTGATTGATCATTTCCTGTTTCTTCATCTCTCGCAACCTTTAATCGTCCTGGAAATGGGATAGGTGGTACATAAAGTCTTATATAAGGTAAATCACCAGGAACCGGTTCGTTGTTGACTTCTTTCGTCTTTCCCACCGTTGCTTTGATAGTTCCAGCCGCATTCTTTTTACTTTCCAGGACCTTTTGGTTTAATTCTTCGAGCTTAGCCTCCAAACTTCTCCTCTTGGTGTCAAGGTCTTTTAAATTTAGGTCCGCGTCCTCCTTGAATTTCCTAATCCATTCATCATTCGAGTCGTCCATCCTTTTTAGATTATCCGAGAACTTATTGACGACTTCTTCCAATGACTCAATATACCTGCCCTGCTCATATTCTTCTTGTAGAGAGTGCTCTAGTATAGCATGAATGCTCTCTTTGGCCATCTTCATATCACATCCAAGTCTATCAAGCTGCTTGGTGATGTCGCCAATGTCATCCAAGCTGTTGCTATTTGTGGCCCAAGTGGTTGCTCCATCATACCAATTTTGTGAATGGTCAGCCATCATTTCAATTGATCTAAGGGCTTGTGTAGGTGGCATTGTAGGAATAGGTCCTTGAGAGTCGAGCATTTGGCGGGACGAGATGTTCAAAACTTTGTAGAAAATAAGGACCATTTGATGGTTGCTGATATCATGCGTTGGGCATCTGTAAAGAAGGTCATTATATCTTTCCCAAGCATCATCTAGCGTTTCATCCATCTTCTGTCTAAAACTCCTTATTTCTTCCATCTTCTTGGCAATCTTTCAAGGAGGATAATATCTTCTAATAAATGCTTTCTCCAAAAGATTCCATGTATTGATCGACCTAGCAGGAAGCATCTTTATCCATCTTCTGGCTGCACCAGTGAGTGTAATAGGGAACACTCTAAGCATTATAGCATCTTGAGTGATTCCTGGAGTGTGGAAAAGATCTGCGATCTCCAATACTCTTCGCACATGCAGGTGGGCATCTACATCATTAGTTCCTATGAATAGCATTTGTCTAAGTTCCCACATGAACTGGCAGCTGATCTCAAACTCGATGTCATCAATAAACTCGGGATATACGATGCCTGATCTTTGGTTACTTTGAGTCAAAGCGATATACTCTTCCATAGTGAGCATGCCAAAGTTTGAATCTTCCATATCCTGAAATATCAAAAACAAACAAAAACAGAAACGAAGAGAAAAAGAAAAACAAAATTAAAAGAAAATAAAAGAAAACTTAAATTAAAGTCCTAAATAGCTCCCTGGCAGCGGCGCCAAAAACTTGATGCAGATTTTACTGACCAGGTTTTAATATTTATAATTACTCGTTATACCTATGGTCTACCCTAATGCACTAACGGGCAGTGTACCCCAGTCGTGTGTAGTGTAGTATTTGGTAAAACCGAGGTCGTCTCAAGAGCTACGAGGATCAGAAATTAACTTAAGTCTATGTCACGATTTAAAGATGGTTTTGATATTGAAATAATAAATTAACTAATAAGACAAGAAAGTAGATAAAGGCAAGAGTTGTGATCAATGAAGAAGAGTGGTGCTAACCTAGTTAATCCTCCTAGCTAGTTATGTCCACGTCTACTTACTTCCAATTACTTCAGGTGGGGTCAAAGTCGAGAGGACAACATTTGGTCAATTCGCCCTAACCTATCAGCAAAGATGCCACCACAAGAGAAATCAGGCGCACCGTCATAAGTCATGTTGTTCCTGGTCCCCTAAGCTGAGTCATTAAGTACCGCTACATGCTAGATTTATAATAGTAAGTGCCCGGCCGTTAGGAACTTAGACACTCACCCCCTAATTCTTAAGTTCATCCAAACGATAGGTGATCAGTTGGTCAAATCACACAAGTAGAAAGGGTCGTCAGTTGGTCATATCTTACCCTTTCCGTCTCAGTACGCTCACCTAGGGTCAGTTGGTCATATCTCCTAAGCAATTGGTCTCTACCACTATTCAAAACTACCGAACCAAGGGTGGCTACCAATAAACTATGCATGCATACACTTAGAAATACATGTACGGAAGTAAAGTAAATGCAAACAAAACAATTAAAGAATCAGAAGTAGGCCAGCACCAGGGTGCTTAGCCAAACATATAATAAATCATACCAACAAAAATGAATAAATCATAAATTGAATTGAACATAATGTTTGATACAAATTACTTGATGTAGAGCTAATAATGATGATGATTGCGAGTGAATTCTTCCTTCAAAACTGGCTTCGGACTGCTGGAAAATGCCCTGGAGTGGTGCCCTAATCGACCCCTAAGAGAGGGGTGAAGAGAGATACTGGAAAATGCATATTTAGGGATGTATTTATAGGCCCCGACATGGTTACGGCGTAACCTTAAGTGCAAATTACGCCGTAACTAAAGACTGCGTAAAGAAATCTGGATCTCGAACAGTTACGTCGTAACTAAAATAATTAGTTACGTCGTAACTAAGTTACGCCGTAACTAAAACTTCATTTACGTAGTAACTTCTGTTAACTGATTTTTGTGACATGCCAACCGTGTTTCATGATAAGATCATAGGTGTAAAATAGTAGATAAACATCAATATTATTAGTTGTAATCTCTTAAGTGATTCCCTTGATTTTTGGGGTTTACCCAAAATAACTCTTGTATCCTCCTATATATGTAACCGATTATTTGTATGTAATCATCAAGTAATAATATCATCATTCATATTACACAACATATTCTCTTATCAACATGGTATCAGGCCATAAATAATTCCCTAACTCTCTCCAAGAAAACCGATCCTCCCACCCCTTCCTCCTCTTTCTCAGAGTAAATCCAACCATTCACCATTTCTATATTGATATCAAAAGAAAGGTTAAAACATTTAACACCCTTTGCTGTCACTGTTTTCCCTTTTTTTCTCTCTTGTGATTTATACATCTCATGAATCACAAATAACATATTTGCATGCATTAATTATTCTTGTGCTTGCTTGGCTACTTGCTTAGTTTCCCATAATTTACATACATAACTCACGTAATCTGTCATTGTCTTCATTATCTTCAACTTTCAACATAAAAAAAAAGTGGCATCCATGGTTGTAGATGGTGACTCTCCCACCCCTTCGTTGCATCATAAAGGTACTTCTAATGCTCCCGTTAATAAATCTCAAAGTTTACCACAACTATGTAATAACTTCAATAGAGGAACATGTAAATTTGGTGATGATTGTATGTTTATACATGACTATAGAAATAGAGTGGGACTGACTTCTAATAAAAATGCCTGGAATAATAATTGTGGTCACATGTCTAGTACTCTTGTTCATCCAATATCACAACCACACTATCCTACACCTATTCCTTACCACAATCGTGTGGCACAAGTTCAAGCAGTGAATCAGTTTACCAACCGACTGGGCCAAATAACCCCACAACCAATACAGGCCCAACAACCACCCATTTACTATATGGCCCAACATGCAACTGTATATCCAACTCAGTTTCAACACATTAAAAATTCGAATAGTGGTATACTTGGTGCAGCCCCGGGTTCGTATTCGTCTCAAGCTACCTCATTTCCTAGTGCTTTTAGCATTACGACATTACAAGACCCGACATGGAACATGGATAATCTTCTCATTTAAATTCTAGTACAAGTAATTTAAGTACCATTTTTAATAAGCGTTTATTCCCATTTGTACACGTTGGTGATGGTAATTCTATTTCCGGCTCCAATACCGGCCATAGCATTATTCCTTCCCTCCATCGCCCTTTACATCTCCATAATGTACTTGTCACTCCTAATATAATTAAAACCCTCATTTATGTTCGTCAGTTTACTAGGGATAATAACTGCACCATTGAATTTGATGCCTTTGGTTTTTCTATAAAGGATTTTCTGACTCGTCATATCCTCCTTAGATGTGACAGCTCGGGTGATCTCTATCCAGTTACCAAGTCGTCAACCATCCCTACCGCTTTTGTCTCCACCAGTTCCTCCACGTGGCATCAACGTCTCGGTCATCCCGGTGACGGAGTGCTACGGTCTCTTGTTTCCCGTCATTTTATTTCCTGTAATAAAGAAAAGACTACACATCTTTGTCACGCTTGCCAACTTGGCAAACATGTGAAGCTTCCTTTCCATAGTTCAGATTATATTGTTGAAAATTGCTTTGATATTATTCATTCGGATTTATGGACTTCTCCTATTGTTAGTTCTAGTGGTTTTAAATACTATGTCTTATTTCTTGATCACTTCTCTCACTATTTGTGGATATATCCCTTACGTTCTAAATCTGACATGTTCGATAAATTCTTGCATTTTCGTAAGTATGTTCAAAATCAATTTAAATGCGAAATTAAGAGCTTCCAATGTGACCATGGTGGTGAGTTCGACAACAACCGACTCCACACACTTTTTGCTAATAATGGTATTCAACTTAGATTTTCTTGCCCAAAAACCTCTCAACAAAATGGTAAGGCATAACGAATGATACGAACCATCAACAATGTCATTCGCACACTTCTTTTTCAAGCACACCTACCTCCTCCTTTTGGGTCGAGGCTCTTCACATGGCCGCCTACCTCCTTAACCTTCTCCCCTCAACTGCTATAAACAACGAAATCCCCTTTACAAGACTTTTCCAAAAAGAACCCGACTACTCGCGTTTACTCATCTTCGGGTGCCTATGTTACCCTCATCTTCACTCACCTCACAAACTTGCCCCACGCGCCACCCCGTGTATCTTCTTGGGCTATCCCGCCTATCATCGCGGTTTCCGTTGCCTAGACCTTGAAACCAATAAAATTATCCTTTCTCGGCATGTTACTGATTGCGGCCAAACAGTCAAGTCTAACAGACTTAAAACAGCTCAGACGCAAATGCAATTTTGATCAGAGGAATATAGGGAATTCCTGGGTCGTTAAGTCCCACGGAGGATGAATTGGTGTTTAAACAACTTCAGATGATAGAATGATCACTAATGATAGTGATCAGTAAGGTTTTCGATGGATAATTACCTAAAGAAAAGATTAACAAATAAAAGCGACTTAAATGCAAATTAAAAGAAATAAAAGTTAAAATCTATTAAATAAACGCTATCACTATTTTTACAGATCGATGAACGTTTATGATTTTATAAAACAAAATAACTTAAATAACCTATTTTAATCAAAACGTAAACCTAAATTACTTAAAAACGTTATTTAAAATGGAAACGAGCGTTATTTACGAAAATGGCGCTGGAGCGCAAGATAAAACGTAAATTTTATGAAATAAAAGGCCTACAAGTGTAAAATCAATTTTCTTACAAAATATATGATAAAAGAAAATTTTAGAAAAAAGATTTATATTTTTTTGACTTTTATATTTTTTATTATGATTTAAATAAGTTTTTACACTAATTAAATGTTTAAAAATACTAAAACTAATGAGAAAAATCTGAAACTTTTTGTAAAAATACTTTATACTATTACACTTTTATAAAAAATACAAAAACTGAAAAATCTATAAAGAATAAGCTCTAAATAAGCTATTAAGCTCGTATAAGCTTAAAAGAGGAAAAGAGGGTTATGTATTAATTTTTGCAAGGAATAACCAAGAAAGTCCCAAGGGCGCATGGTTTACAGGTACCCACTATCATCCCCATAAGGGAGAGGTCTCAGGTTCGACCCCTGCCTCTCCCTTTTTGCAAACCATTTTATTTTTGAAATTTTCTTTTTGCAAACTCTTAAATACAAGAAAATAAGCAACTTTTATAACTGGAGCTTTTTAAGAAAAGTACAAATAAGCTGAGTTTGAGCTTATTGTTTCCAACAGTGGGCTAAAATTGAGAATAAGCACAAGATTAAAGCCAAGATGGCTAATAAGCTAATGGAATAAGCAAATGCAAACTGAAATAAGCTAAACTAAAGATTATAAGCTATAATGAAAACTGAATAAGCACAAATACTGATAATAAGCACTTAATAAGCACAAATAAGCAAAAACTCTACACTGTTACTCAGTACACTATGGTTTCTAGCTACTTTCTAGATTAATTTTAAGTACTTAAATAAGCTACAAAATGAAAATAATCACTTGGACTAACAAGCTAACCAACTTAACTTTCTAAAAAACCATTTTACAAAGTTTGGCTTACACTATTAAGCTCTTGAGGAGCTTATGAAAAACTTGAAAAACACTGAGTTAAGACTTAATGAGTGCTGAGTCAAAATGGGACAATCAAAAAGCTGAGTGCAGCCCTATCTAATAAGCTAGATAATGAAAATCTAAACTTGGGTCATCAAGAATGCTTGGTTGGCTTCCTGAAAAACTAAATAACATAAGCTGAGACCAACTGATAAGCTCTGTACAAGCTTGTGAAAATGGTATCAAAACTGTGCACAGGGCATAGTTTTGACTTTTTGAACAAAATGCAAGTTTGACCTTTATGAACTTTTAACTGATTTTATGGACTAAATAAGATGTATTAAGCTATAATAAGACTACTTTAAGCTAGAGTACTGTGTTATAAGCTAGTTTAATGAATCTCATAATCTAGATCCTAACAGTTGGCTATTACAATAAGATTAAACAATATTTTGACTTTTTAACTAACAAAGACTGGATTTTCTACTTAAACTGAGCTATTAGATATCAATTTGACTTAAAGCAACCAAGAGCATTAACAAGCATTCAATGGAATTCAACTGAATCAGTAATTCCAAACACTAGTTCTGTTGACTGATTTGAAAATTTTCAAAGAGAAACACAGATTAATACCATCATATACTTTGCAGACCTAATGATATCATTAAATAAGACTCAAGGAACATAGAACAACAACATTAATAACATATAATTAAGAGATTATACTTACTCTATTTTCACTGCTTAAAATAAAATTCTTATTATCTATAAATTAAAAAGAACAGTTGACTATTTTTAAAGCTCAATTATACTCACTTAACACCAATAAACATAAACATGCAGAGATCCAAGCTTAGGATTAATTAAACAGTAAAAATGCAATAATTTTTAGAAATAGCTTACAAGTGAGTTCAAGTACAAAACATAGAACAGAGGCACAAGACCACTCCTATAGCTTCCCAAGAAGCTCTAAAACCAGGATTAATCCAGTATTCACCCTGCTTCACCCTTTGACATCTTCTCCATGGACCTTTTTTATTTTCAACTAATTTCTTGGTGATTTTTGGAAATTTTTGGAATTCAACTCTACAATGGATTATAATATTTCTAATAGCTTACAGAAGCTTTAGATAAAGCTAATATGAGCTTTTGAGTCCACTACAACAACCATTAACAACTTTTGATATTTGAACTTGAAATTTGAAAATGCACAAACTGAAATAAAACTGAAAACTTTAAATTGCTTCTTGAAAAAGAGTTAAAATACACTGAGATTACTTATTTAAAAGCTTGAAAGCTTAAACAAACACTGGAAAGTTTAAAAGAACTTAAAACGACATTAACTAAACTAATCTACTCTACTTCTCTCCTACACTGCATCTTTCTTAGTATTTATTGATCCTGGTGACTCCTTGTCGACTTCCAAGCATTTCCCACTTGACTTCTCTTCTTGAAATCATCTCAATCGTCCATGTGTAATTTTGGCGGGAAAAGTCTTATGAGCAGGTTATTGCATTTAATGGGATATGGGTTGGTTTGCAAGGTGGAGGGGAGTGGGTAGGGATCTGTAAAGGTGGAAAGGGTGAGGTGGAAGGGCAGGTGTGGTTGCAGGAGTGGAACAGGTGGAGGGAGGTAGGAGATGAACAGTGCACGCGGGTGTTATCTGTTTAAAATTTGGGCCGGGTTTGTATTTGGGCTTGGTATTGGGTTGGCAGGTTTATTTGATCCGTTTGGTTTTAAGCTTAAATAACCACAAGGACTTAAAATGTAATTCCACAAAACATGAAGGGTTGAAACTGTAGCTTTTCCAAGGCTATCATAAGGACTAAACCTGTAAATATTGATTAGTACAAGGACCAATATTAATTTTTCCATTTTTGTTAAATCCAAGGACCAAAATTGTCAAGTTTGAAATTTGAGGGACCAAACATGTAAATTCTCAAAAGTTATCATGAAGGACCAATATTGTCATTTATAAATAGTATAAGGTTTATTTTGATTATTTTCTTATTTTTTAAAACCTTAAGGACTATTTTTGACACTTTTGCAAAGATGAGGGACCAAAGTTGTAAATTTGTGATTTTTAACTTCAAAGGATTATTTTGAACAACTTGTGAATCCCAAGGACCTTTAATGACATTTTACAAGTTTTTGAATTACCAGGGACTAATTTTGACAACTTTTGTAACTTGGGGGACTAAAACTGCCAATTATGCAAAATTGATACGTTTTTCACCAGATTTTGATGTTTTTGCATTTAAAACATATAAAACACTTGTTTGTGATATTTTTATCATTTTAAAGCATTTCTGAGTGTTTTCAGATGTTTTTGGCATTCTAATAGTATAAAAATGATGAGTATTTAGACACTCATCAGTTACCTTTGATGAAACCCAATTTCCCTACCGCTCCATGACACCCAACTCCCCACCCTCGTACACCTTTTTAGATCCTGTACCTCCTCCACTTATCAATCACTTTCTAAACAATCCTGACTCCCCTACTCCCTCTCAACCTCACGGCAACACCAACCCACCCACACCGCAACCCAACTCTCCACACCAAGCCCATAACACCCCACCACCCATGAACCAAACGCAAACCCAATCCCCTACCCGTATAACCCTTGTCCAATAAGACATCCCAAGTCCAATATCTACGGCTCAAAACCACCAAGATCCATCCCACCTACCAACACCTCATGTTCAACACACACAACAGCCAAACAACACTTCAATACCAAACACAACCTCTGCCCCTAATCAGTAGCCCAATAGTGAAACTGCTGGTACTCACCGTATGGTCACTAGGTCTCAATCGGGCATTGTCAAACCCGTCCAGCGTCTATCTTTACATACATCTTCCATTTCCCCTATACCTAAATCTCCGTCTCTTGCTCTCAAAGATCCTAAATGGCGTAATGCTATGCATGATGAGTATAATGCGTTAGTTAAAAATGGTACTTGGGTTCTTGTACCGAGGCCCGATGGTGTTAATATGGTTCGTTCTATGTGGTTATTCAAGCATAAGTTTCATGCTGACGGGACTTTGAGCAGCTATAAGGCTCGTTTGGTTATGACGAGACTTTTAGCCCGGTTGTTAAACCGGCTACCATCCGCACTGTTCTCAGTCATGCGGTATCTCGAAAGTGGCCTATTCATCAGCTTGACGTTAAGAATGCCTTTCTTAACGGTGATTTATCTGAGACAGTCTATATGCATCAGCCGCCAGGATTTGTAGATTCCCGGTACCCTCATCATGTTTGTCTATTGCAGAGATCTTTATATGGACTAAAGCAAGCACCTCGTGCTTGGTTTCAGCGGTTTGCAGGTTATGCCACACGGGTCGGGTTTTACCATAGTCGTTGTGATTCTTCATTATTTATTTTACGACAGGGCTCTCAGGTTGCTTGTTTGCTTATCTATGTTGATGATATTATTCTTACAGCCTCTTCTACTGCCCTCCTACATCAGATCATTGCTTCCCTGCACAGTGAGTTTGACATGACTAATCTTGGGCCACTTAATTATTTTCTGGGCATTTCTGCTACTCGGCATTCTACAGGTCTTTTTCTGTCTCAGCGGAGGTATGCTACTAAGCTTCTTGAGCGAGCTCACATGAACAACTATAACCCTTCTCGAACTCCAGTTGATACAGAATCCAAACTAGGTCCCGAAGGTGTTCCAGTTCAGGATCCTACTTTATATCGCAGTCTTGCAGGTGGTCTTCAGTATCTCACATTTACCAGGCCGGATCTCTCTTATGTTGTTCAACAGATTTGTCTTTACATGCATGATCCTCGCGAGCCACATTTAGCTGCCCTTAAGCGTATTTTACGATACGTTCGAGGGACTTTGGATTTTGGACTACACCTATATTCATCCTCTACCACTTCTCTTGTTGGATACACATATGCAGATTGGGCGGGTTGTCCATCCACACGACGGTCTACTTCTGGATACTGTGTTTTTCTAGGCGATAATATACTTTCTTGGTCTTCAAAACGACAACACACCATCTCTCGTTCTAGTGTCGAAGCTGAGTATCGGGGTGTTGCTAATGTTGTAGCTGAGACTGCATGGCTTCGTAACCTTCTTCGTGAGCTGCATTCTCCTCTTTTTACTGCTACTCTTGTATACTGTGATAATGTTAGTGCCATCTATTTTTCTGCCAACCCTGTTCAACATCAACGGACCAAACATATTGAGATTGATATACATTTTGTCCGTGACTTGGTTACTGCTGGTCAGGTTCGTGTTCTCCATGTACCCTCCCGTTATCAGTACGCAGATATCTTCACCAAAGGACTTCCTTCAACCTTATTTGAAGATTTTAGATCCAGTTTGAGCGTTCGGCTACCTCCCGCTCCAACTGCGGGGGAGTGTTAACTGAATTTGTGACATGCCAACCGTGTTTCATGATAAGATCATAGCTGTAAAATAGTAGATAAACATCAATATTATTAGTTGTAATCTCTTAAGTGATTCCCTTGATTTTTGGGGTTTACCCAAAATAACTCTTGTATCCTCCTATATATGTAACCGATTATTTGTATGTGATCATCAAGTAATAATATCATCATTCATATTACACAACATATTCTCTTATCAACAACTTCAAACTTCGTACTTTTCATTATCATGATAATTAGTTGAAACTTTAATACTCTTGTTGACGCTTTTAGTCCCTCATCGCTCTTGTTACTATTATAACAAGTCCTTGTACTTAATAAACTTCGAATTAACTTGCTGCTTTTAATCCTTGGACCACGAAACTTTGCGCCCAAGTAATTAATTACGCCGTAACTAATTATCCGAGTTACGCCGTAATCCTTTGTCATCTCATACTTATCCGCTCTGAAATAATCTCTATGGTGTAACTAAATTGCCGTGTTACGCCGTAACCTTCAAGATAATAATTACGACGTAACCATAATAAATGATTACGCCGTATCTTTCAAAGCTCATATTTACGCCGTAACCTTATTAGCTAGTTACGGCGTAATCTTCACATAAAATCCAAAGGCCCTCGTAAATCAATCTTCAGAACATATCTTTGGCCTTATATCACATCTTTTCCGCTTCAATGCCTCATTTATCCTGAAATACAAATATGAACGAATATGAACGAATTAAGTACCATATTAATACAAATGAGGCCATAAACATGAGAATTTGACATATAAAATATCAGGCTAATTTGATGTTATCAATGTTTCAGCCACACCTTTAATCAAGTAGACATAACAAATCTAGTATCAGTAATTTCAGTATTGTAAGAAAAATCAGTAGGAAGCCGAATAAAATTTATGCAGCTCATCACATATGGCTTACCATTGGGCGTGACCTGGGTTGCAGACACATTTGTTCTACCTCTTTCCCGAACTGTCATTTGTGATATCATTGGGCACACGACATTCATTCCCACCTGTGGCATTTCCTGTGTATCTAATACACCTACAAAAAGAGTAAAATACCAGCTTTAATGGAAAGATAATTAAGAACACAAACGCGGCTCTGGCTGTATATGCAACAGACCCTAATCAAAGTCCAATTTTGCATAATGTGTATTACAAATTTGTAGAATATATGAGTCTCTACTATGAATTGAAAACTTTGGAAAAGGCTTGGGCAAAAACGTTCTAAATAGAAGCACATCCAAAGATCAGTGAAATATCTTGGAGTTGCAATTTATATGTGTCTAAAGTAAAGTAGTGACTTGCCGTGGGTGTCCGATTTAACTGACTAAGCCTGCAATGTAATTGTAGCAACTTAAAGTCCGTACACGGGAGTTACAATAAGATAAGGCTGTGGCACTCACGCTTGCGCGATGATGGTGGTGTGGCTGTCGCTCCATAATCAGTTGTGGAAGTACCGACTCACTAATCATCCACGCCTACAATTATTGGAGCATAGATGGATCAATAATATGAGCGGTCAAAAACAGTTTTACCATTTGTATATTGATTCTATTATAATATAAGTCTAAACATATATCTATTCATTTTGGCTTATTAAAGATCAAACTTTTGTGTAAGTTTGCTTATGCTTTGAAAGTATGTGGCAAACTATTAAACTATTTAAGAATATTAAAAAGCGTGTTTTCAGAAACAAAACCTATCAACTCCAAAACAAAGCGTCTATGTTATTCGTATGAACTCTCCGTTGTGAGACATAATTCGACAACTTCAACATATCTATGGGAACACAAAGAAGCATTGAGTAAGATAACAACCTATAGTTAAATCTTTATATGCCACGCAAAGAGTTCGCATTTCTGCCTCTCCATACCGTTCCATATGCACTTTCGCAAGTTTGTTCATACCCTGAAAATAATGATTCCAATATTTCAATCCAACATCAATTGAATAAAACACTTAAAGTTCATATTTTCAGCACCTCCTGTTTGCAAAAATTCCTTTATTTAAACAAACAATCTTCATAACAACACTAAAAAGGTTTTATCTTTTTTTTAAATGTCCTTAAAAGCTTCAAAGAAGTGTGAAACTTAAAATCCTTCACCTATCATCCTATCAGTTCCAGTTTGTTCAGCAACAAATAATTGCCTACTTTTCTGCTTGTTCTCGAGGTTTCTGATAACACGTTTCCTTGTACGTTGGCGGCTTGTGTCTTCGCTCCTTGATAAGCTGGTGAAATATAAACGGTACTTAAAATTAATAACACTCAAAATCTTATCGAAATTGCATATCAGGCAACTATATATCCGCGCATCAAGAATTTGTAGAAACTCAAAGAATGGAAAAGCAAAAAAAAAGAAAATAAAAAAGTATTAAGGAAGGTGTTATAACAAAAAAGCCATACATGCACGCGCCTGTGATGCTATTGCCCTTGGTATGGGGCATGTTTGTCGAGCCATCATTTGTGGCCCTTTAGCTGCCTGTGTAGATGTTGTAGGTGCATGCACAAATGCTGATTCGGATGTGCCTGCTATGACAATAAGATAAGAGGCGTCTAGACTGAAATTACAAACGGTTACATCTACAACTTTTGCTATAGACAATCTACAACTTTTATACACATAGTTTTACTAATGATTATCTGAAAACTCTGGCCTCAAGGAATTGGACCGGTGAAAATTAATTTTTTATTCAAGTCCCTCACGCTATGTTATATTAAAACAGCTTATCGTAATGATGTTAACAATGTACTCAAATTTTAAAAAGCCACTTACATCAGCAAAGAAGCTTATGAACTCCACTTTATGGCTTAACAAAATCAATAATCCTAAGCTAATAAGCTCATACGCAGTAAAAAGTAAGCATATTGATTTCGAAAATCTTAATAAGCCAATAAACCCAACCCCTAAAGTAGTACGCCACTGAAAGAAATTGCATACATCGTTGTGCAATTTAGCTTCTGAAAACTAAACTAATAATGAATCTACGTATAATACAGAATGTGGTGATCTTTCTCATCTCTCAAAAAGTTGGGGTGAAGACAACTTGTATGGACTACGTAGTACAATTTAGCTTCTGAGCCTATGCTAGAAAATAAGGAAACTCAGTTTCGAGCATTGTTTGACACTGAACAGGTTTCGACTGATAATGATCGAGTGTAATTGCAAAAGCTATTCTCCTCCAATGCAACAAAAAACTATACAAATCAAATATCTTATTGTATAAACAAAAATTAAGTGTAGGAAACTATATATACAGTATCTATGACGATGTCATACAAACCTGTAACTGGATGCTACAAACGGCCCAGAGCAAGAACCTCTCTTCACCAGAGATTTTGTACATTTTAATGGTTGTCTACAATAATTTCAAAGAGAAAAAAAAACATAACAATTTAAAACTACATAACGATCAGAAGAATTACAGTTATGATAATATCTTCGATTACCATCAACATGGTGCTGCTTCACAAAAGAATATTCACGAACATAACAATTGAAGAGTTCCATCACCAGTTCCAAATTGTTTGAGAAATTTTCGCATGCAACATACTCATAACAACTGGTAGCCATGTCCATTGAATATGGAAACATGATAGCAATATATCAATCAACAAATACAACAAAAACATACCTCATATCGTTGCCGGGTATGAATCATTGATACAGGATGCTCCTGCAAACAAATTCAAATATATATTAAGATCACATAGATTTGATGCTTGTATTATAAGAATAAAATTATTGATCATAGATAAATCACGTTAGTTTTTTTTGAAGAGGTAGGGAAGAAAGAGTTTATTAGGGTTTTGTTTTAGTTTCGTAATTGTAAATAAAATGGCTAATTATTGAATTTATGTTATGTTATCCTTTATAGATTTGAAGTTACAGAACATTACAAAAAAAATCTGGTGGTCTAGTGGTTAAGATACCACATAAAATCTGTTTGGTCTTGAGTTCGAATCCATATAGGTGCTTTTTTGCCAAAAAATAAAACATCCTAATTTAATAAAACATCTGAATTTAATTTAAAAAATGCTTACGTGGACAACTTATGATTACGTATAAATATGGGATTTGTATTCTAGTATAGGAATCAATATAATTATAGGCATTTATAGAAACATAATTATCAAAATAACTTGTTGCCTAAGTGGTAAACACACAAGTTATTTATCCAAATGACCAAGGTTCAATCCTTGCAAGGCCCCTTTTTATAAATAATTTTCAAAAATATTTATTAAAAATACGAAATTTACAAAAAAAATTATTAAAAATCCGAAATTTATATAAAATCAAATTAAATTAAAAAAGTTAGTGCTTAGTTGGACAACAAATGCTTATGTGGCATGAAATTTGATTATTTGGCATTGAGGTGGCATTGATGTGGCATTAATGACAAATGACTTATGTTATATATAATATAGAGACTTCCGTTCTAAAATTTAATTATAATTTAACTTTTTGAATTGAAGTTTGACCTTAAATATTTTTGTTTATATTACTAGACGAGTACCTGTGCATAGTAACGGGATTTTATAGCGACGATCGTTTTGTGTTAAAATTTTTTATGGGTTATAAACGAAAAATAATAAAAATTTGAAGATTTGGGGATTAAACATAATATTTTGAAACCCGGTTTGACCCGGGTGGTTCAACCGGTTGAACCTTTCCAGTCGAAAAACGGGTTGATTTAAACAGAGTCAACCCGACGGGTTGGGTAAAAACTGGACCAAATTAAAACGGGTCAATCCATCGAGTTTCAAGCGTCCCGGGTCAACCTAGTTTTCGATATGTATTACTCCCTCCGTCCCTAAATAAATGTCCACTTTGACTTTTTGCGGTCTTTCTTGTTCAACTTTGACCTTAAATATTTTCGTTTGTGTTATATAATACTTGATGCAAAATATATGAATGGATTGAGTTTTAAATGTATTTTCATTGATATAATTTTCATCAAGTATTATATAACACAAACAAAATTATTTAAGGTCAAAATAGAACAAGAAAAACCACAAAAGGCAAAGTGGACATTTATTTAGGGATGGGGGAGTAATATTTTCCTTTTGAAATATAGGTTTTCAACATTTTCTTTTTTAGTTTCAACTTTTCACTTTTTACTTTTTGGTTTTTGCTTTATATATATTATAGTAGGGTACCCGCGTGTTGCAGCGGCGGATACCCTATGGTGATTAACCGGAGAAATAGATCTCAATGAGACTTGATTCACCAGTTTGTATCGGTTTTAACGGGTCCTCTCTAGTTCGTTTTCAGATGGATTTTAGCGGTGTTTTTCATTTTAAGGTGTTTTAATAATATGTACTTTTTATTTTAGGGTGTTTTAAAAATAACATTAATTAATATGTTTAATTATTTTATATTTTGGATTATATTGTAGATTGTTTAAATTGTAAATTCTGAAAATTTTATTGTACTTTTTAGTAATAAGTGTTTTAATTAGTTGTTTTTAATTTGGTAGATATGCTTTTAATTGGTTGTACAATGTGAATAAATTATTGTACTTTTAAGTAATGAGCTGTTTTAACAAAAATATTAATTACACTATATTTTTTTCTCACATTTGACTTTCAACATTTCACTTTTTAAAGTTTGACAGTTTTTCTTTTATATGTAGTATAGATATAACTTTTGATGAAAATTATACTAAATGAAAACATATTTAAAACATAATACATTTATATATAACAAATAAAAATATTTAAAATTAAATTTTAATTAAAAAAATAAAATTAAACTCATATATCTGAAAGTTAAATCGGAGGTATATATATAACAAGAAGATTTACCACATTTGGTAAAATAGAGTCCAGGCAGGCAATCTAAAATGTGAATAATAGATGCGTTACGGTCTCAACTTATTGTGTGGTTATTTATCATTCATATAAATACGGTGAAGACGAAACTGATAGAGACTCCCTCCCACTGTGGCAAATCACTGCCAGATAGCCTATCCCTCTATCTCTCTCTCTCTCTCTCTCTCACACACATTTATTATGTGAAAAAAACAAATTCAATAATTGTCGCACTAATTTCACAATGCCGTTATAGTTACTTCTATGTAAGTTTTGTTTTTACATTTATGTTTTTATATTTATAATTTTTGTTGTTGTTGATTTTATTCGTGTGATCTGTTTATTCAGTTGAGTTTTTTGTGGGATTTGTTAGCAAGATCTGGCATAATGTTAGTGATGAATGTTTTTATTTGTTAAAATTTTAGATTAGATGATAAAGATTTTGAGGTGAATTTTGTTACAGTTGAAATTGTTGTTTGTCAGACGCTAGTGAAATGACAATTTAGCCGAGAATGCCCGTTTAGCCTTCAGATTGTTATAAGCGAGTTAGCGAAATGACAATTAAAGATTCTTGTTAGGTAATGTTTTAGGTGGCACGTGTGTGTTTAGTTTTTGGTATTTGTTAGAATTATAGGTGTCGTTTGGCAGTAATTTTCCGGTAATCCAGAAAATGAGTCAAACTCGGACATGTGGTTAGTTTGTGAACCCGTTTTCCTGATTGTCGGAAAGTTACTGCGAGATGACAGTTAAGCTAAGAATGCCCGTTGGTCCTTTAGAATAGTTATTTACGAGTTTGGATTAATTGAGGCATTAAGCCGAGAATGCCTGTTGGTCTTTCAGAATTATTAATTTGTGAACTATTTCTGCAGTTTTTTTTCTCCTGTCTCTTGTGCTAGCTATAGTCTTTGCTGTTTCTAGAAGTTTGTGGCTGAGTAACTATGTTAATGATTAGCTACCGAACTCTTATTTCATGTTATTCCGCCTGGTAACAAAGATGGCCAATTGGCTTCCAAGTTTTATTAAGTGCAGCCTGCAAGAAAAAAAACCCATAATTTTGAGGGAAGAAGAGAAAATTAGCCTGACATGGGTTCGGTCGATTAAGGTGCCATTTATGTCTTTCTGAAACTAGCAACATAAGGTTGAAATGTTAAGAGTGGATATCAATCATAAGACCAATACAATTTAACAACTTCACAGCGGTATTGTTTTAAGCTGCAGAAGTCCAATATGTTGAGAAATATTGTTTAATCATTTGACTTGGTATTAGGTAAAGGAATCTTAATTAGTTCTCTTTAAATGATTGATTTAAGTCATGGGCTCCCACTCATGGCCTTTAACATCGTTTAGAAAATGCAATTTAAAATTCCTTTTAAGATGTTAAAGTCAACTCAGGGAGTTTACTAACGAATATCCTCTTTTAAACAACCAAAAAACGTGATAGTTGCTGAATGTTAAATAAATTTTATGTGCCAAATTGTCAAATTATCCAAAGTCTTAATGTGGAAATTTGAAAATAAATGATGCCTGCATTGGGATATTTTCACAAAATTATCCATAAGTTTTTACATTACCATTACCAGATGGCCTTTCCTCTTTCACAATCATCTTCCCATTGGAAATCTCACTGTCCTCCTTGAAAGTGTCACAAACCTTTGTCTCTCCCGAGAATCTTAACCCTTTGCCTTCCCCTACGTTCCGTTTACCGAAGTCTATGACCAGACCGCCATACTCACCGCCTTCATCCCACTGTCTATCATCCTCCTCCTCGTCACTTTGATCCCCCTCCCCACTGTTATACTTCCCATTATCCTCTCCGTCCTTTTTATCCACATCCATAACATTACCCTTTTTGCTCATCTCGTCTCCCTCGATTATATCATGTCCGTTTGTATTTCCCTCTTGACATTCCATCATGGTAATGTCTCTAGCTTCTTCCATGAATTTCAGTTCATGTATTTTGCCTCTAACATTTACCCTAAGCATTTCATGTATCAATCCTTTGTTGAACGTGTGAATATGACCCATACAGTATATCATGATTTGGTTTCCTTCAAGACTACATTTATGTAAAGCAAGAATGCTTCCATGCATAGACGCAATTTTTTTGAACATGTTTTCGCCCCAACACGATATTGGGAGCCCATTACAGTGATCCATGTTAATCTACCCACTGTCCTATGAAAACTTCCACCACCTCTTAGCTTGTGCATCCATCTTCTCAAACTATCTTCTTTATCTTTTAGAATGCTACTCGCCATATTCTCATTCTCCATCACCACCATGACTTCTAAATCCCCCAACAACTTCACTTCAATCTTAATTAGTTCTCTTTAAATGATTGATTTAAGTCATGGGCTCCCACTCATGGCCTTTAACATTGTTTAGAAAATGCAATTTAAAATTCCTTTTAAGATGTTAAAGTCAACTCAGGGAGTTTACTAACGAATATCCTCTTTTAAACAACCAAAAAACGTGATAGTTGCTGAATGTTCAATAAATTTTATGTGCCAAATTGTCAAATTATCCAAAGTCTTAATGTGGAAATTTGAAAATAAATGATGCCTGCATTGGGATATTTTCACAAAATTTGATAGACTACTAGTTCTGGTCACAATAGTCGGTTTAGTTATTCTTGGTGTATACTATTAACTCATCAAGTCTTACATCTGGGAGTCGAGATTTAACAAGTCTATTTACTAATGTAGGTTTTCTATAATGTAAAGTTTCGGGTCAAATTGATGGGTGAATGGGTCACAGACTTGCAAACTATTAAAAACACCGGTTTTGATTGTTCTTAATCATAAAGAATATGCGATCTGGTATAAATGCCAACTTAGTATTGCTATTTTTGTGTCAATTCCCTTTTATATGCCTACATTATTTATCTCTTGACATTCAATTCCATTTATTGAAATGGTCCACTTTTATAGGATGGCATTAGGTGCTGATTGACTTCAACACAAGCACCATGAAGTTTGCACCAATGAAGGGATTTAAGTCTATTGTCCCACTCCGTTTGAAAGGAAAATCAGCAGATCGTTTTTGTCTATTTCCAAAAGTAAAAGACGATTATGGGCCAGGCAATACGCCTGTTTATCTTAATGTGTACGACTTGACACCTATGAATGGCTATGCATATTGGGCTGGCTTTGGCATCTTTCATTCTGGTGTGGAAGGTAATATTGCTTTCTATAATTTATATAAAAAATGGAAAAACGTATTCTGTTAATTTTGTTCCTGAAAATGCAGGTACATATGTAATACATAATATTTTTCTACGCTAAATTCTTTTAAAAAAGAACGATCTGTTTATAACAATAAACATATGGTGTTCGACTCTATAATATGCATAATAAAACTGACTTGGGCGGATTTCTATCTCAAGTAACGAAATTTGTTTTACAACTATAAAAAGTATTATACTTACATTTTAAGGTACTCTTGTAACGTAACTGGTTTCCTGGCGCCTTATCAGCGCCATTGGAGAAAAAGCTAACATGGTTAAAGTTACATACACGTCAGCTGCAAGGTAACATCATGACCAGGTAATGGATAAAAGTTTATGTTGGTTGCCTTAAATTGAAGGTTTCGAAACTATGTTACCTTGTATAAAAAACCGCCCAAGTACGTTACTTCATGTGCAATTGGTCAAGATATTCATTAAAAAGCAATTTAGCATAAGCCAAATGTTCATAGTGTCCTCACACATATGCGTAATTTTCTGATGCATTGTGCATGCACTCGACAGTTCATGGTGTAGAATATGCGTTTGGAGCTCATGACTATCCCACAAGCGGTGTCTTTGAGGTTGAACCTAAACAATGCCCAGGCTTCAAATTTAGGAAGTCAATATTAATCGGAATTACAAGTCTGGATCATAATCAGGTCAGAGAGTTCATGGAGCATCATGCAGGAAGCTACAATGGTGATACCTACCACCTGATCGTCAAAAACTGCAATCATTTCTGCAACGACATCTGCCAGAAGTTGACCGGAAACACAATCCCAAAATGGGTAAACCGGATGGCTAAACTTGGTAATATTTTCTCATCATTTACTATTATTTTTTTTAGCGGTGGCAATTCTTTTATCTATTACGAGTTCAATTAAAAACTTAATAAGTTTTGCTAAAAAGGAAACGAGGCATATGGGTCGCTGGTCAAACGGGTCAAAAGTCACTCGTAATATATTTTCAATACCTACGCCTTGCTAAATCGCTTTACTCAAACAGTTGGATTATTACTGTAACAATATATTTTTCTTACAAAGATTATATATAACAAAGGGTTTAAACACATTTAGGATGTTAGTGTGTTGGGTCAACCCGTTTTTGACCGATGTCCAAATTGCAGGTTCTGCTTTCAACTGTGTTTTACCGGATGCCCTCCGAGTTCCCGCTGTGGAACATATTGCTTGTAACCAACCAGCCGAGAGTGAGAAACGAACACTAAGAAGTAATAGTTTTAGTTGTTTATCATCAATCTCTTCAAGGCAGAGACACTTGTCAACATCTTCATTGATATTGCAGTCTCCCTTAAAGGGCTGCTTACCAGCCTGGGAGTTGAAACGGTCTAAGAGTCGGGTCCCCAATGAAAGGTAAGGGCTCAAAAGTGAATTGCTTAAACTTGCTTTTGGTTTATCGTCCTGTTTTCCTAAACAAGATGTAATTGGTATCAAAACTAGTTAAAGCTTTAGGGGAAAAGAATGTGGCTCATGAAGCACTAGATTAGTGTCAAATATATGTATGAAGATCAACACACATGGTAAATGCTCCAGTTATACATCTACTTATGTTATCCTTGTTTGCTGTTAGCCTGTTAGGTCCCATAGTATACGACTGTTTAAATACTTGGTTTGGATGAACGATTATAGTACCTTTTTGTTCCAAAATAAGTGTTCGCTACAGAACTATGGAAGTGGCACATAATTTTAAGAAAATACAGTTACTAAGGTGTTCGCTAGTTAAATGTATTATATCATAGAAATGTTTCTTATTTTTTTTCAAATTAATGTTAATAATAATAAACTAACAAGAAGTTAGGAGTTACAAGGATGTTTACATGAACGATCTCGACCCCAAACCTACGACGCCCCTCTAACTATCACGACCCTAGAGAGATTACAAAGACGCACAAAACTATTCTAACCTTGATTCACATCTACAATTTGGTTTTTTAAGTCGTAGAAATGTAACGAACTTTCATAAGTGTTATAATTTTGTTCCGGAATGATGTGTCATACCTGAAAATCTGACATGTGACACCATTTATAGCGTGACACGTCATCATCAAGTACCAAATTAAAACACTTATGAAAGTTTGTTACATTTCTGTAACTTAAAAAAAGTTCACGTACTAGATTTAGATCGATACATTTGGAAAAGTACAATACTATTCTTCGACCAAATCTTGAAAAAGAATAGTATTTGGTTGGATTAATTGGAAAATAATAATAAAAATAACAGTAATAACATGAATGATAATAAAAGAAAAAGGGTGAAGTGGGTTATTTTGGGTGGGGTGTTTGGTCACTTTATATTTATTAATTGGTCAAACTAACAATCAATGAAAAATTAGATTAAACCCGCAACGTGTGTTTCGTTTTGGGTTAAATTTGAAACTTTTACAAAAGCAAACTAAAAATAAGATACCCGATAAACCACAAGGTCCAAAATGCAGTTAACTCAAATTTTATGTACACGTGTAACACCAAATGCACTTAACTGAAACTTTATAACACGTATAGTAAAACCAGATTCCTTCTTTAAGCATTAGAGTATCCGCAATACTAAGTTTTAGAAAAGCTTTTTACTATTTGGCAAAGTCTTTCAAATGACTTGATAGCATTGGAGAAGATGACTTTTCTATTACTTGTTCATGAAAGACTTGGTATGCATCAAGCGTTTGAAGGTTTTGAAAATATTTATATTTTAAGTATTTTTCACTTTTACTCTCACAAGTTCTTTCTTTGATTGAATAAGAAAAGCTTTTTAAATGTTTGTTTCATTAGAGAACCTATTTGACAATGACTTGTTGGTAACAAAACATTAATGAAAATTAATGAAAACATGACATGTCAAAAACTCCAAGTTGTTAAAAAGCATATGCATTGGGGTTTCTCTTACAAAGAAACAGACAAGTGGGTTTAATTTTCGCATGCAACAACATTTTGTTACGTGTCTACTTTTCCCCTGCATTAGCGTTAATTATATACTCCCTCCGTCTCATATTTATTGTCCATATTTCTTTTTATGGATGTCTCAAATTAATTGTCCACTTTTCTATTTTAGTAAAAAATAGAGAATATAATGAGGGAATATTTCATTTGAGTAGTTGAGAGTTATAGTGGTACAACTTTTATTAATATTTGTGTTTCTTGTCTCCTGACAATAATTTTGAGACGGAGGGAGTATAACATTTGACAATTACGAGTCATTCATTATATATAATATTTGACAGGGATAGCTTGGCTACAATTTTTGTAGCCAATTGGTTACAATCCTTGATAAAAAATACACTAACAATAAATTTGGAACCCACAAAAAAAATCAGAGACTCACATTATATAACACAAAATTGTAGCCAATTAGCTACAATAAATTGTAGCTAATATATTCCCTTTGACAATTACAAGTATCTTTTAAATTTGTTATTGAATAACTCAAACACTAAAACCCATCTCACTGGAACCATTATTACAAAGTTGTTAACTACATTATTAGATCAAACGAACCATTATTGGAAATTCTTAACATAATTAATGATTATCCAAATACATACTAACCAAGGTAGTGTTATTTATTACCAACAGACATGAGTAGTTCTAGTTTCTGCTGCAACTGCATTCAATTAGATAACATGCAAATTCTGCAATCTCCTTGTAATCATGAATCATCAACAACTATCCAAGTTTCCATGACTCAGCAACTCGGGCGAGTGTTTCATACGATGAACCGCCACAACTCATTGTCGCTCGACCACTTGCTTCGAGCTCCTTAGCCCTACTTCTAATCTTCGTACCTTCTTCACCTTCCATAACCATTTGCACCACCCACTTTATCTCGTTCCGCTGGACAACCACTGTCTCTCCTTTGTGCCCCACCACAGGCATCTTCACTGCCACCGGCCCTACCTCCTTGCTTAATATTCTCGCATTCATCCTCTGCTCCGCATACATTGGCCACCCGATCATTGGCACGCCATGTTTAACACTCTCCAATGTCGAGTTCCACCCACAATGTGACAAAAATGCTCCTGTAGATGGGTGGCTTAACACGGCAACCTGCAGCAATGGCGGAGCACATGTTAAGCAATGTAGGCAACACAGGATGAAATTATATGGACTTGAGCAGCCGTAGACACATATATTTTTTCTTTGATCGAACACCATGCACACCATGCTCTAGTACATGTCCTTGATACACATTTTGTCAACATTTGTACTTGATTTGATCTTAACTTCTGATTGAATTATCATCTTGGTAGGTCTAGACTACAAGCTCAAATGTCGTATATATATATGAATAATTATGCTATTGTCAATTTAGTTTAGTCCATAGTATGATTTATGATATGACACGAAACTTTTATCTGAATGTGTCTAACCTGCGGTGCCCATGAAGTGACCACCAAACCTAATCCTTTCGTTCTCTTCATGAACCCATCTGGCAAGTATGCTCTCAGATCATCAGGCTCACATCCCACGTTGAAAAACGCAGCAGCAGCATAGTCATTTGGCTTTCGTACCACCATGAATCCATGATGAACCGCTGCTGACTCAATTCTAAACCCCAAGCCAACTCAGCGAGTTGTTCACTTGTTAGTGTCCCACCACTTCCAAATGCAACATAGAGAACAGAGTCTTTTGGCTGTTTATCAAGCCATGCAATAATTTCTTTCTCATATTTGGTCACAACAGGATCAATCTGTTTGATGAGCGGTCCGATAGGGTAAACAGGTGGCTTAGGAATGTTAAGAAAGAATGGTTCATGCTTCACTGCTTTGAGTGAGACCGGTTCAAGATCGTCCCATGTATTTATAAATATACCTGTGGCCATGTTTAACCTGCTGACGTGAAACAAGTACCATTGATAGTCGTGATCAATATTTCTGTTACTTGCCTGTACATCAGGTAAGTCGTGGATTCGTATTGGGTTACATCCCGGGACCTTAACGGGTCCTGGTAGATCCATGAACTCACCTTCCACCTCCCGGTCCAGAACTGGTAAATACAAAGAGAACGTGAAAAGAACTGCTGACGCAGTGAAAAATGAATAAACCGGAATAGATAAGTCATTACAAACTTCAAACACGCCCGTGCAAAAGATGTCAATGACAAGTGCTTTGAGTTTAGGTCCCTTAGATCCAGATAATATTGATCGAAGTGGACGGATGGACTCTTGGACTATGATGCAAAGGCGAGCGACTGCTGTCATGTCATCTGACAGAAGGCCAGACATGTCAGCAGGTGGGAGGTCGATGATATGCAGGTCAGGATGTGGGTTGGCATTAAGGTATTTGCTTTGGGCAAGGGTGGATGCGGTTGTGATGACCAGAAAACTGACTTGAAAGCTATGTTGAGTGACGAGACAAACTGCGAGCTCGTAAAGAGGGGTTATGTGTCCCATTCCTGGGCTTGCAAGGAAGGCAACATGGGGTTTATGTGTATATTCACTGTGTGCTTTTACTTGTGTCCCCATTGCAAGACTGAGAAACAGACCGTTACTATAATAGAGACTAGAGAGTATTTATATAGAAAAATACTCATCAGTACTATACCCCCACGCCTTAAGCCCATAAATAATTCATATATACTTATACAATCTTCTTTGATATGGTATCTCGTAGATGTGATCATGTGAGCCTTCAATAAGAAACGATTTTCATTTTGTTTCATTGAAGAATATCAAGGTGGTTCAGTGGAGTTGGTCCTTAATCACAGCGCACACAAGAGTGGATATAGCTAGATAGAGAAGATTAGGTAATAAGATCAAATCAATGCATCTTCATTTATTGTTTCAGTGTATAGGAAAAGAAGTGTTGTAGCCATGACAGCACGGTTTAGTTGATGTTGAATGAGATAAGCTAGACTTTTGATGCTTAAGATCGAAGTGCTGCATATCATCAACTAGTTTATTGACCTGTGAAATTCACGGGATTAAATGAAAAAACCGTGAAACTGATAGAGAATGTATTATGTAAAGACATTTAACAGATAAATGAGTGATTGTTAAAAATATGTGAGTAAATAATATGTTTGATCGGGGTGATATAATACTGAAAGTATTAGATACTGAAATCACTACAACAATCGTCGCTTTCGCAGGCGAAATATCAGGGCTTTCGCCGGGGGCATGTCCCCTGCGAAACCTTTCCCCGGGGACATGTCCCCGGCGAAAGATCCCCGACAATACCTTCTCGGGAATACTTTTCCCGGGGACTTTTTACCCATTTTACCGGGGACATGTGGGTCCCGCAGCCAATTGTCGCCGGTCAAACATGTCCGACGTGACATCTATTTTTGCCGGGGACACGTCCCCGAGGAAACTATTTTTGGACTATAATTTAAGTACCGTAATTACGTTATTAGTCCGACGTGGCACACGTTTTGCCGGGGACATGTCCCCGGGGAAGTACGTAACCTTTGTTGAGTTAAAATCTTTCCCCGGGGACATGTCCCCTGCAAAAGCGTGAGGCTACTGTTGTGTTTTCAGTTTTGCCGCGGACTTATCCCCGGGGATAGTTGTAAATTGAAATATGCTTTTGAACCTTCGCCAGGGACATGTCCCCGGCAAAACTAACTGACCCATTATGCAGAATATTGCTACAAAATGGGTAATCTCCAGATTTTTTCCGGAAAAAATCTACAACCTGTTTTACCAATGGCACAACCTGTTTTAATATGCCAATCATAACACAAATTCACTAAACATAATATCATATATACCCATCAATCGCTAACATAGTTATCCTTTTCCAAAATCGCCAAAACGGTTCCTAAACCGTTAACGCATGATCATATACAAAACTATCAAAAACTACCTATCCGCAAATGGTCCAAAACTATACGTATAATCTATTTACGGGAATCCTAGCACATAATGCGCATAAACGACATAATAATCCATGTTATTCTCTACAAACATATCCAAAACGTGTTAAAGTAACATAAATCGGCATCTCAAACCCCACTACCCCCATTACCGTCCCCGGTATCTCTAGACTCACCGGATGGAGTAGCACCAGATCCCGACCCACCCTCTCCAGATCCCGACCCACCTGGTAGAGTAGCACTTGATCCCGGGGCGGACTGTATTCGCTCCTGCCAACCCGGCAATGGCCTCACAAACTCCATGACCTGGTCCATCTGACTCCTCTGTGTAGCGAGCTCCTCTGTCTTTTTCTGCACTGTTTCCCGCAGTGAGGACACATCCGCTGCATCACGAGGTCGGGAGGCGCTAAAGGTCTTCTTCACTTCACCGCCGGGTAAGACCTGACCTACACCAGGAATATGACCGCGCTGGTTACCACCAATCACGGTACGCAGAATCTCACGGTCAGTCATGCGGGTCCCATCGGAGGTGCTCTCTTCCCGCATCCGCATCATCTCGTTCTGTTTAGTTACAAAAAAACAAGAAAAGTAATATATAAGTCGTGATGCATTATATTTCATCAAAAATGGGTAACTTTGAAAATAAATTATACTTACATATCTAGCCTCAGATACTGGGGACTCAAAGACATCGCCCCTCATATGGTTCCGACGGTAAAGCTCTATCAAGTCTTCTCCAATCGCTGCCTCAGTCTCGCTGCTCAATTGTTTAGAAATAAAATCAATAACGACACACCCAACGCCATGTATATATATATAAATAAAATGATTAAATAGTTTCTTACAAAGTTATGGCGAATAGCAGCATACAACTGAGATCCGTGAAGGCTAGAGCTCGTGTTCGCCATTCGGTTTTGTCGGTTCACCTCTGAGATCTTCTGCTTCTTGGGGTTTGTCCAAAGCTTAACATGCGTATTTTAAATTATAAAAACTATTATATAAATGAATTATTATTATTATTATTATAAAGTGTCGATCCAGAAATTTACCAACGCATCCCAATCCTCTTGCGTCTTGTTCTCTGGACGCTTTCTTTTGATCTCCTCAATTTTCTCCACCCCACCTGCTGACGTAAAGTTATCTTTTTTGTATCTATATTTGTTGTCGTCGTATCGTTTTTGGAGATAATACTAAACACTGTCAACAATCTGCTCTCCATTCGAGCCAGCAAGGTGTCTGTCGAGATCAAAGTAGTGCTGCAATAAAATATAGATAAAAAAATATACAAATTTAAATAAACAAACAAGTTTGAATAAATAAACACAATAATTAAAAAAATAAAGGTTAAAAAAACTTACGTGTAGATGCTCATGGATGTGGGCCTTGGCCGTTTCGGGAACCTTAGCCCATGAATCGCAAAACATGGGAATCGAGTCCCGTAACACCTCCCCAACATAGTTGGAGAACCAAGAAGAGTGAGGGCCCACGTGTGTCCAAAACCCCTCCTGGTTGACCCGAAAATCGATCGACACAGGACGACCATCCAGTGCCCTCTTCGCCTTGAGTGTCGTGTTCTTAGTGGGACCACGCATCACCTTCCCACCTTTCCCAATTTTGGAGTTTGGGTTGGCAGCTTTGGATTTAGAGCCTACAAGTAATCAAATTCAAGTGATGATGACATAAAATAATATTTTATCAATTTAAAATAACATGTAATCAAATACAGTTTAGTGAAAAATAATCCAGAAATTCTTACGCTGGCAATTGGTGCCTATCCTCCTCGAGGGACCACGAGGTGGCGAATTACCTCCATCGCCACCGTGAGACCTAGCTACAACATCTGCCATCTGTTAAATGAACATAGAAATTAGTGAAGAAACATATAAATAAATAAATAAATAAATAAATAAATAAATAAATAAACAAACAAACAAACAAATAAACACATTTAACAGTATATATCAACAAGATAATTATAATAAATAAATAAATAAATAAACAAACAAATAAACACATTTAACCACTCGATAACAATTTCATTCAAATAATTAAGTGTTGTTCTACAAATTACAATTCGAGATTAATCTCCCACATCATCAACATAAAATTCAACATTATTAGTACTGTCATCTTCATCATCTTCATTCTCGTGGTCATCATCATCATCAGATGCTAAATCATGAGGAACGTGATCATCATAATCAATATCATCTTCGTCTTCTGTAACCACCGGTAAATTTCACCTCGTATTGTTATACCCCTTTATCACATATATCTTATCACAAATACTCACGAACCAAACACCCACGTTATACACAAGGATGTTATGCGTAAGATGAAGCAAAGAAAGATTAAGAACTTGGTGACTTGAATATGATAGATCGTGTATATGTTTAGAGAGATAGAGAGAAGAAAGAAAACAATAAGTTGTATATTGCTTCAAGGAAAACACACACACACACACTCAAGCACACCCCTCAAATGACATACTTGAGGGGTATATATAGGTAAGAGAGATGATGCCCTAAGGCTTGGCCATGGGCCTTGAGATGGACTTGGATTGGGCTTGGGTTTCACGAACTGGACAAGGCTAGCTTAACATAACTTATGCCCAATTAGCTTAGCCCAATCCACGAGCCCGTTGACTATTCTATCACGATATCTAACACGCGTTACAAAGTTCCTAAACGTGAATGACCATCACTTCTAATAAAAACTATTAAGGCTAACAATCTCCCCCTAAGGGGTGGTCATTCAAAAGATGCTCCACTTGATAAGATCTTTACTTTCCTTGAGCTTGAACTTTGCGTGTAGATATAGAATAGTCTTGATTCTTTGTTCCTTCATGCTTTGTGATCAGATAATGTGGTTGTCTGCCATTGTCAACTTCGTTGGTTTGGTATCTCCACGTCTTTCTCCACCATGCTCACACTTCTATTTGACTTTGAGTTTCCAATGATGAAGTTCTCGAGTCTTTACACTTTGTAGATTCTTTGACATTGACGAAGAATCATCTTTAACTTTGAGTTGCCTTTGATTTTGATGAGAACTTTTCATGTGTTGTTGGTATGAGCATGTGGTGAGTCTACACGATCCATCCGCTCCGGAGCTTCCATAAGAAGTAAACATAAAAACAGGTTAGTAATAAGCGGATTCCGGCACTTACAAGTTTGAATTTCGAGGGTGTTAACAGCATAGTGTGAAAACACTTCTCTAATTCTCACAAGGGCCGTTCCTGAACTGGAGTCCCACAAGTGAGATAACGCGATATACCGAAGTACGTCTACAGTTCAGATGAGTCGCTGAGGTACACCGAAGCATCACCTCACGACTGTAGACCGTTTGAGACACACTCCGCGTAATCTACGGGGAGTTACCGAAGTTTCCTGCTGTCAGGGCTGCTTGATGTTGACCCTAGCATGAGTTTCCATTCAATCACTGAAGATCACAGATGTGAAACTTCTCATAAATGTTCTGGCAGATTGCTAAGATCTACGTAGGACTCTAGAATATATCACTTGTGCCCTTATTGATGAACAACAAGCGATGTCATGTCAAGTGTTCCTATGAGATCTTTTGATGAATCTCGTGGCTCTAGACTCAATTAGTGCATTTTGGTTTTCCTGAGCGGAGACTAGGGAGAGGGTCTCCTTCTTCAATACCAACGATCTCTAAGAGAAAGTCAATAGATTATGTAGGGTTCCCAGTGAGAATGAAACAAATCCCTTTGGAGAGGAATTGAGTGGCTAGAAGGTTTAGTGCAGTGCGCCACTGGGTCCATGACGTCTTTGTCTTCAATACCAATGTCATCTAAGTGACAACCAGTAGCAGATGAATTGAACCCGATTTCTGCCCTAAGGTTGATTATGGAGGGCTATTTCTTTTCACCATTTCTTTTACTTTTCTTTTTAATTCTTCAACCCCTTCTTTCTCCTTTCTCACATTACTCCTTTTTTCAATCATTCCTAAGGACTTCTAATACTAACTATTTGTGATGTCCTTGGGTAGATCCCTCTGGCTCTGGCGGATCATAGGACGGATTTCCTATCAATAGTCACCTTATAACTCCATGACTGTCCTATTCTTGCCATAAAACCATTTTCTTGAAAATCTCTCAGAGTGTTTATGATAGAAAACATGTTTGAAACATTCTGAGAGTTTTGTATTTTCAGAAACACTCCCCCTTCACATGTGCTTATAAGTTTTGACAGAAATCTGCACATAGAGGGTAGAGTTCGCACGTTTTGAATTGATCGACTTTAAATGAACTAGACCGATTCGAGACACGTTTACATCACTAGTGAACTAGCTTGAAATTATTACCCGTCCTGGTCAAGTCCATAGAAAGTTTCTCGAGATGGTACATGATTCCTCGTCAATTCAATGGTTTCAACTGAGTCGAGCTCTTTTGAGATTCAAACAACGATCATTAAACATTTTAGATCACATTTTAATCACGTTTCTCCCCCTCAAAAATAGCATATCCATGATGTTTTTGAAACAAAATGATTAAAAGATGTTTTTCGAAAAGCATTTGGAGAGAATCTGATTTAGCATGAATTTTGGAACAATTTTAGATTTATACTCCCCCTCAATGAAAGCATTTTTTTCATACAGAAAATTTAGAATCAATTAAGGGTTTAGAGGGAGTTATCTTGGTACAAAATGTGAGAGATTTTGAAAAAAAATCTTTTTGAAAAATTTCGAATCAATGGTACGCAAGATGAAGATTTTAAAAATCTTTTGAAGATATTGAAGAAGAATTATCTTCATTTGTTTTAGGATAAGTGCTCGATATTTATGAAAATCGATTTTGCGTAGCACTTTCCTTTCTTTAAAGTTCGGGTTGCAAGCGGAAATACTTACAAGCCATTGTGTTTTTAGGAATAGTGCTTGAAAAAAATATTTTAAAACCTTTTTATTTGGTTAAGCACTTTCCTTTCTTTGAAGCGCGGGTCCTGAACTGATGTGTTCAGAAGCCATTATTTTGAAGTCCGGGTTTCGTACTGAAGTATACGAAAGCCATTATTGAAGAAATATTTGAGAAACGACATGTTTTGAAAAACATTAAAGAACTCTCGCTCAAGCATCTGTACATACCCGTATCATTGTTGAATGACTTTTCTAGAAACGTACAGAATATCGATTATACAAGAGACATGTCGTGAGAAGAATATTTTTGGATTTTTGGTTTTATATTGTTTTTGTATTTTTGAAAGTTTTATATTTTTATATTTTGCTTTTGTTGGTTTCATAAAAGAAATGGAAAATCAAAAATAGAAGATAGAGAAAATGAAGAAGAAGATTTTACAGAATTGGAACCCTCTGATGAGCTGGGTTCAGAGATATTGGATTCACCTGCAGCCAAAGAAGAAGAGTTTTCATAGATAACAGTGTTAGAAGTACAAGATTCCTCACGGTGAGGGTGATCACTATCAACGGTTGTAGTGGATTCGACTTCCTTAACATGACGAGTTTCACTATTATCTGTGTTGGTGCAAGTATCAAAAATCTTTCCTGTGGGAATCCATCTAAGACCTATTCGTGGGAATCCACCTAAGGTAAGATCTAGGAGTTGTTTTCTTATCAGATACAGCGGAAGACTCATTTTTGGAAAAACTACGTCCTGAAGAGATCCACCTATTAGGTTTCCTTTTGATGTTCATCTTGTCA
This sequence comes from Chrysanthemum seticuspe, assembly GCA_019973895.1. Taxonomy (NCBI): domain Eukaryota; kingdom Viridiplantae; phylum Streptophyta; class Magnoliopsida; order Asterales; family Asteraceae; genus Chrysanthemum; species Chrysanthemum seticuspe. Next base: position 277,149,027 of record BPTQ01000008.1, on the reverse strand, counting down.
ACGGGTTTGTTTCGGTTTGGAGTCTTAGTGGATTGTGCCTTGGCACGAGAATTATCTTTCTTGAGATATTGTGTGACACATGCCTCATGATTAGCTGAAAAGACACATTTTTTACATGTAGTACAGACAAATTCAATATTCTTGTTTAAAACAGCAGCTTTAACTTTGTCACTACAGTCTTGTGGAAATTGATTCTTGTTCGAAAAAGACTTAGAATTCCTAGTGTTGTTTTCTAAGGGCATAGCATTTTCTTTTGCGCAACTACTCTTAGATGCAAGCCAATCCATAGTCTTTTGTAGAGTGTTCCTAGGTAATGGTTTACTACTACTAGCAGTGCCTTGAAATCTTGTAGAATTCATCACCCTAGATGTTGCACCTAGAATTCCGTCTTTTCGAGTCTGTGCCTTTTTCCTAGCTTCTTCTAGATAGTGATTGTTGACCATGTTGTTAGAACCAACAGATTCTTTAACTAGATTTGTGGTCACATTCCTTTTACTATTCCTAGAAATGCCAGGTGTAATCACTTTTTCTTTATCAAAAACAGGTTTTTCAAAACCTTTGATAATTCTCTTTTTAATAGGCAAAGACTGTGGAGTGACTGTTTTTGAGAAATCATTTTTCTCATTGACTTTTGGAGGAAACTGAGAAATAGACATTTTTGGTTTGAAAACTGGTTTGGGAACATTTGTTTTCTCCTCAGTCAATGGTTTTGCAAACTTAGTATCCACAGCCTTCCCTTTTAGACATTCCAACTGAGCTCTCAAAAGATCATTTTGCTCTTTCATGTCCTTGTAGGCACGCTCATACGACAGTTTGTCATACTTGCATTCCTCAGTTTTGCGATCAAGTTGTTTAAAATATGAGACATTTTCTTTTTCAAGTTTCATAAGAGCTTTTTCATATTTTGAAACAATTTCGGAGGTCTCAGACTGGAGTCTTTCATGATCTTCAACAGAATATGTTTGCAAAATGATGGACATAATATCAGTAGTCAGAACATCTTCGAAGAGAGAATCATTTAAATTTTCCAAAACTTTGATGTGTTCAACACTTTCATTAGCTTGCTTTACCAGGGATTTATGGTCCTTGACAAAGTCAGCTGTTTCTTTCAAAAAGGCTTGTTCAAAATGGATTACCCTTGAGTTGATGTTAGTCAGCTGAGGGGCAATTTGAGTTTCAAAAAACTTTTTCTGTTCAATATCAAAACTATTAAACCAGATGTTTGTTGTAATATTGGTTTTAGTTTTCACTCTCTCTTGAAGATCCGCAATTCTAGTTTTCACATTTTCCAAAATACTTCTCGCATCACTTGTGTTAAAAGGATTGTTTGAAGACATTTGTTCAATGTTCGAAAGAGAATTGGAGACAACAACTGGTTTTGAAACTGATTTTGAAGCTGGTGTTGACACTTTGTTTGAAACACTTGGTTTGGTGGAAAACGTTGATTGAGAAACAAACGAAATACCATTAATTTGGTTCCATTTATTATAATCAATAGGTTTGATTTCCGGATGTTTTTGTTTCATTTTTGATCTACTCTCCTCAGATAGTTCCAACGTTTCAAGAGAGTCATGCACAATTATAGGTTCATGCAAAGGTTTTCCATTGTTCAACACATTCCGTTGTTTCTGAGCTTTCTTGAGGAAACAGGGAGGTGAGTTACCAAGAGCCATTTTCTGTGTCGTATGAAAAATCAGATTTACTTGATTAGAAAGCATCTTGTTTGTCTTAGCGGAATGACCCGTTGTAAGAAGTAAATTATCCAATTTTTTGATAGTTTCATTTTTATCCAGAATCTCATCAAGAAGAGAATCTTCTCGTTTTGAAAAATCAGAAATCAACTTGATGTTGTAGCAACGATATGTAAGTAGGTGCGGAGTTTCAGAGTTAGGTGCGGAGTTCCAGAATCTCATCAAGACGATATGTAATGTTGCTAATCAACTTGATTTTTATCCAGAATGGGGACGATATGTAATGTTGCTACAACGATATGTAAGTAGGTGCGGAGTTTCAGAGTTAGTATTGCTACAACTCGGATTATCCATGTATGTATCACAAGTACCGCTAGATGTTGTGGCCTGCTGATTGATTGTAAGACAGTAGTTTGCATTATCGATTGCTTTATCTGCCCGTCCTGGATACAGAAATTCGTATTCCTCAGTAGTCAACTCTATTCCCGACTCTTCTTTCTTTGCTAACAGAAACCTGTACTTGAGGTTCAGAGGTAGCATACTGAACCGACGATGCCCTGAATCTTGGCTTTGAGGTTCGGAAGTAGCATTATGAACAGAAGTCATATAACAGTTATTCCCATTTTGAGATCCCATATTCTGATTCACAATCTGACCCCCTTGATGTCCAACATACTGCCCTGCATATTGCATCTGATGCCCCATTTGTATTCCCGTAGCAAATCCATTCTGATTCCCAATAACATCAACCATTTGTCCTCCTTGACCAATATTCATACTCGGTTGAGCAAACTGCGGATTATATGGTGAAATCCATTGGTTGTTGTTATTTGGTGTGGAATAGCGACTTTTGAGTGCGTTACCCAAGACAGAGTATATTTGTTGCAAGGTCGCTTCTGGGTCAGTTTCAGGATCAGTGATTCCTTGTTCCTGGTATTGTTGATCTGGATAGAATTGTTGTTGTGGTTGTGGAATGTATTGCTGCAAGTTGTTGTTGTTGGAAGATGATGAAGCTTGTTGTTGTGTATTCACTGAAGGTTGAGTCTTTGCAATAAGTGCCAATGGATCATGATTCTTTGCCAATCTTTCTTTCCTGACTTCATTCACTTCAGCTTGGTTTTGTTTCAGAAAATCGTTGAGTTGATCAAAGTTCACCTGATGTAAGTCTTTTGTTTGGTTGACAATAGTTACATATCGTCCCCATTCTTCTGGAAGATTGTTCAGGAACTTGATGTTTTGAACGATAGTTCTGGGTGTCAGCTTGTTTCTGATTAGCTCATTCATCAAAGTGCAAAACCTTCCATAGTAGGATTCAATGGATTCTCCTGGTGTAGATGTGAACTTTTCCCATTCAGTTAGCAACTTGTTCTCCATGTCTTGTTGACCAATTTCTGTTCCATGACAAAGTCGTCTAACACGTTCCCACATATCGAAAGCAGTTTCACAACTGTCTACCGCAGCAAAGATGTCTATTGGTAAACCCAGTTGGATAATATGAATTGCCATGTCATCTGCTTCGACTTGTTTCTGATCCTCTGCAGTGTATTCAGATTCGTATTGAAGACGAGAAGATGGTGCGACGAGAGGTGTTGCATCTGCATTTCCAGGTACATTAACTTGTCGAGGCTCGAAGGGTCCATCCTGAATGGATTTAATCATGAGTTTCCCATTAGGTTTGGTCTTGATGTAGTGGAGCATTCGACTTGTCCATTGAAGATAACCACCTTTTGCCAACATAGGAGGTCGGTTTCGGCACCGGCTGCATGAATGTCTTGTTGAGTTGCCATTGATGAAGGTATGTTATGATAAAGTTGATGTAGGATCGATTCAACGATAAAGGAGTTGTGGTTGATGAAGATTAAGCTTGGTTGAGGTGTTTCTGAAAGTCGTACTCGTAACCTTGGTTCTTAAAAAATTTTCGCCCAAAATTTGAAATTCACTATAAAAATCAATTCTAAGGTCGTATGAAAAATTTGAGTTATGACAATTTTGACGCCAAATTTGACCCGAAAAATTTGAATTTAGGCCCAAAAATTCGAATTTTTGACCAAAATTTTCACAGTTAAACCAAAATTTGAATCTTGCGTAAAAATTGAACGTTTAGTCTCCTAAAAAATTTAAATTTTACTCAAGATTTTTTTTTTTGAAAATGAAGAGCTTAGGCGTAGTAACACGAAGTTACGAGTAGACGAGGCTTAGGCGTAGGATCTTATGCGTAGGATCTTATGCGGAGGAATCTTATGCGTAGGATGCTTAGGCGTAGGAATCCTTAGGCGTAGGAAATTCTTATGCGTAGAACCCAACTTACGCGTAGCAAGAGTGCTTACGCGTAGGAATAGCTTACGCGTAGGAATGGCTTACGCGTAGGAATGGCTTACGCGTAGAATCCAAAAATCCTTTAAACTATCACAGTGTAAAAGATATCCAAAAGTCGAAGTGTTCCACAAACTTATCCAAGTGAGGAAAGCACTGAGTCACCGTTATAGCTCGAAGAAACTTCACCAAAAAGTTACGAGTAGAAGCTTATGCGTAGTTGACTTTCTTACGAGTAGAACTAGGGTTTTGACCTACTCGTAAAAAATTTTCAATGATTCAACCGATTTCTCTTGCACAGATAGCCTTAAAAACACTCGAATAACCCAAAAATGTTGACATTTTTCACCCAAAGTGCTTAGAAAAGTTACGAGTAGAAATGACCAATGAAACAAAATGAGTTTAAAGCTTAACCAAAACGCGTAAAGCTTCGAACTTTTTGCAAAAAACTGAAACTTTAGCACCAAATAAACCTTAAACCACAAGAATCTTGAATTTTTAGGTGCAAAAATTAAAGTTTTATGCGTGACAAATATGTAAAACGAGAACTTTATGCGTAACCCTTCAAAACAAACACAAACACTCCTAAACCATTGTTAGGCGATTGATACCAATTGTTATACCCCTTTATCACATATATCTTATCACAAATACTCACGAACCAAACACCCACGTTATACACAAGGATGTTATGCGTAAGATGAAGCAAAGAAAGATTTAGAACTTGGTGACTTGAATATGATAGATCGTGTATATGTTTAGAGAGATAGAGAGAAGAAAGAAAACAATAAGTTGTATATTGCTTCAAGGAAAACACACACACACTCAAGCACACCCCTCAAATGACATACTTGAGGGGTATATATAGGTAAGAGAGATGATGCCCTAAGGCTTGGCCATGGGCCTTGAGATGGACTTGGATTGGGCTTGGGTTTCACGAACTGGAAAAGGCTAGCTTAACATAACTTATGCCCAATTAGCTTAGCCCAATCCACGAGCCCGTTGACTATTCTATCACGATATCTAACACGCGTTACAAAGTTCCTAAACGTGAATGACCATCACTTCTAATAAAAACTATTAAGGCTAACACGTATTAAACTGATATAATATTCTAACGAAAAAATACTTATCCATTTTCTACGTCCAATTTTTTTTTAAGAAACGATATCCATTTATTTGATCACAACAACTAGCCAATGTGATAAACATCTTTATATGTTAAGCTATAAAAATTTTCAACTTTTATTTACCACTTTACGTTAACGTACGATTATTAAACTTTCGAACTAAACGTTAGCCATTTATTAGAGTTTTCACGAAGCCCTAATTTATTTTAGCTATGATTTTACACAACTAAATCATAATTCCTAAAGTACAACATTTTTACCTAGAGTACAAGTCATTAAAGCACGGAACCTAGCTATACTTTAATTTCCGTTACAAGCCCTAATATACAACTCTATGATTTTATGTACATGATATATTTTCAAAATATTAATGTACAAGTCTTTCAAGCTTCCGTACAAGTCTTTAATGCATAAAGCTTAATGTTTACATAAAATCACATTATAAACCTCAATGTACCTACCTTAACGCACATGATACAAAACCTATATTGCACAAGCCCTTAAAATTGACTTTCCTAAATTTTCAAACCTAATGTACAACTCTCTGATGCTTGTGGTACAAGTATCCTATGCATAAAGGTTACTTATTTAATATACATAAGCTAAAATTCATTATAAATCTTAATGTACTTAATTTCAAACACATTGTACAAATCTTTCAAAGCACAAGTCTTACATATATATTTCATTTTTAGTAAAGTACAATAAAACAATGCAAAGGTATACACAATAGTGCACTAAACTTAAGTCTTTATTTTTATTAATTACATGTATATTGACCTAAACTAGTTTTTACCTAAAATAAATTAACTACTTAACTAAGTACTTTTACCATTTCTACAATAGGTACAAACTAAAAAGCCTTAAGTACTACCCACTAAAGCCTACGCCCCCCCCCCCATTTACCCTAGTTAACATTGAACTAATCTAGTTACTACTTAGTTACTTGGTGTTACTTGTTTAAACCCTAGCTACAAACTATTTACTTGCATATAAAAGTTACACAACACCCTTTTTACCTTAAAGACTTACCAAGGTCAAACATTAGGGGCATAGTTCATGGTTGTAATACATGCCACCCCACGCCATCTTTAAGTTTCACCACATGCAATCTTGTTAACTCCTATGCACACCTCATCATGTCCCATTGATTTCACTTACACCATTCAAGTGTAATTGAACACATCACAATGTCTCTTGTCTTGTGAGACAAGGTGATGTAGCACTTGGGAAACCATGCATGCATTGCCTATAAATAACGCCCATATACACCTTCCACTTGAGTCCCATGCAAACACACACAAGATACCATATCACCCATATATCCTACGCCCCATATAACCACTTATATAGTCACAAACATTCTGAAAATTTATCTTAAGAAGTGAAGGAAAAAGGGTAAACAAAAGCTTAAGGAAAAGTGAAATACTTGAGGAAAATAGCAGCTCTAGGGAGGATTTTTCTTGTGGTTAAGCATCATATTAATTGTAAGTACACTCACACTCTTTTCTTTAGTCATTTTAAACATCCAATAAAACATATAAATAACTATAGACTTGTGTCATGTGGAAAAACAAGGTCAAAAACAATTTTTATAAACTTATGTAATCTTTCTGTAATCTGTGCGCTTCATAGACAAACACCTAAATCTAATGCGTTTTACTTAAATGTTAGAACATGTTAGGAGTCTATTTAACAAGCAAAATAAACATCTAATCTAATTACCAACACCCTATAGGTTTATATTAAATAAAGTGCATGTTTTAGATTTCTCCTACTGAAAATGACGCCAAAACAGGCCTAACCCCCCTACTTGCCCCTCATTTATCTACTTCATGTTAGAGGTGTTAGGGTCAACTAAGGTACCATTGTAAATACCACCTGTGATACTACAAAACGCCCCTATAACCCGGTTAAAAAGCCTAGTCGTTATCTTTAAAAACAGCCATCATTTTGGGCAAAAGTCATAAATGCTAAAAAGCTTTTTACAACAAATAGATGGGAAAACATGGGATTTTTGATAAATTTGATTAGAAAATGTATTGGAAACATTGGAAATGGGTAAAATAATATTTCACAAGGTCGCATGCAAAAGGAATAGTCTAAAACTGAAATTTTCATAAAACACAACGTGGCCAAGTAGCCATGTTTGTGGACTTGTATCTTTCTAATCAAAGACGACTAGGACATGAGACTTATGCCATTTAAGAGAGCTTACAGCAAAGGGTGTGAAGGGTCAAACGCGCTGTAGAAACCCTAGCTGGAATTGTGTAAAATCTGCCCTCTTTTAGCCCCGTTATTGCCCAAAAACAACAAAAAGCACATAACCCCCTACTTTGGAAAATCATTGTGACCAAACCGTAAGAGCTTAAGACTTCAAGTTTGAACCATTGGAAAGATCACCAGAAAAAATCTTGAAAGGATCAAGAATGTAGTAAAAACCTATTGAGGCCTCGCTTTTATTCACCCGTACTTTTATCCATTTAGGCCATAAACTAGTAAATTTCTCTTTTAAAATTTTAAGCATGAAAATTGTAATTTTTGTAAAATAAAGTTCCTTTGGACTAATAATGTAATTTTTGTGAAGTTAGTCATATAAGGGCTGATTTTGTCAATAATCCATAGTTGAGGGTTTAAAGTGTCATTTTTGAAAGTACAAGGGTAAAAACTGTAAATACTTAAAATTGGAAATTATAATATTTTGGAAACATAAATTATTTAACAACTTTGGTTTTGATAAAAACTTATTGTTAATCATTTGAGTCATAACAATAAGAATGATAAGCATATTTAATTTTTGTAGAGACTTCATGTTATCTACAGAACATTTCCGTTGCATAAACTTGAATACAAATACTAAATACATGATATACTAACTCAGGTCGAGAGTGGGAGCAGTTTGTTCATATTATCTAATTTGTTTTCCATCCAGAATACAATAACACCGAGGTGAGTTCATAGTCTCACTTTTACATAATTGTTTTCAAAACTTGTGGGGAGATACATGCTACAAAAACCGAACACAAGTATTTTTCTATGCTATACCTACACCTGATTGCTATTGCTTAAGTTACTTACTATTGCCACTAAAAGTCCCTCATATCATGAACCATTAATCACTTGCGAGTGAACGCGAATATCGTGAATAGATCTATTGGCAGTTGACGCCCCATTTGTGTTAGCCGGATAGGTAACCAAATGCACGTTATTTGAGAATACTAGGAGAATGGAAAGCTCCTACTCGAGGGCCTTGTTACTTACATCATCTCTATGATGTCCGTAACTTACTTCATTAGTTCATTACTATGATTCCGTACTGTTAAGGTTTGCGTTCATGAGACTTAAGGCAATATACACTATGTTGCAATGATACAAATGCTGCAACTAATGAATATATACTGTACTGCAATATTACTGATTTTACTAATGCTTATCTTGTGTTCAACTGATTATTATTCAAACACTATGGATTCACTCAACCTTTGTGTTGACTTTTTAGCATGTTTATCTCAGGTTCATAATTTACGAGGATGGCATGGAAGGGCACGGATACTCAAGAAGGCTATATTATCATTCGAAAACTTATTTAATAAACTGTAAAACCATTGGGACCTCATTTTGTAAACTCTGATATTTATATAAATCGAATGATAAATCTTTTAAAACGACTCAATTAGGGTTCGTTTTCTATTGATATAACTGTTGTGCCATGAAGTAACACCCAACTTGAATTCCGCTGCGTATCACGAAATTGGGGGTGTTACAGATTGGTATCAGAGCTGCAGTTATAGAGAAACGGATCTAGTTGAGGTCCGAACTATAACTATTTTTACAAAGAAAACATTTTATAGCCTTTCGCTCTCCGTGCCTTCCACCCTCCAGGTAATTATGTGACTTTTAGAAAGTTTATGCTACACAAACACTTTAGTATACTGATAAATACTTCTAATCACTTTTAACGAAATAAGCATACTTGCATGTGTCTATTCTAAGGCATTATGACTTAATCACATTTCACCGAGCATGTACATACTTTTATATTTTTCAAATTTATGAAACTTTCTCAAGACATTGTAACCAATTACAATGGTCTCTCCTACTTATCTTATTTACACTAAATATATATACTCACCAACTATTTTGGCAACTTTCCTTGATATTCTTACTTCCATCTCTAAATGATGAGTGAAAACACTCCTTCTGTACTTCCAGAACACCCAAATCTCTTTGTAACTCATCAGTTAAGTACGAATGTTAAGTCAGAAACTCTTAAGTAGGATGATTTACAATGTCTTTATTTGAATGGATTGGGACGCCTTTTTATTTAAATAAAGAAATTGTGAATTGCTGAACCATAAGTTTATATTTCTTTATTTACATTGTTTGGGACGCCTCTCTATGTAAATAATGAATTATAGATAAGTGGGCTTATTTGTATCTGAAATAATATAAGTACAAACTCGAGGATCACAAAAATTCACAAAGATATATGGCAAACACAAATAACGTAAATTTTTATTAAATTAGAATCCATAAATATTAATACATAATGATATAACTAGCATCGGTAGTGCTAATGTTACGAAAATCACCAAATAAGGTATGGTATCGCCAAATGGTTGATCCGCCAAGCTAATGAAAAACACGACTACACCTATGAGAGCGAGAATCATGACTGGATGCAATATCTTGATTATTCTGTATAACAAACATAAATGAGTTATTAAGCATGGTGAATGAAATAACAAGAGACGTAGCTCAATATATAAAACGCTTCCTTTTTATAACGAAAAGTGGGCTTCAACACATTAGCAAAACAAACAAACACAACCCACATTTAGATTAAAAGGGCCTCGGCCTAGATTACATAAACAAACACACCATTAAGGATATTGGGTTTCAACCCAACAACCAACACACGACCACAACTTAATACTAACGCGTACGATTACAAAATAACACAAATTAAACAATAATTTATTTCAAACATTCCTAACATAATTACCCCCATAATTTATCCACACCGATGGCTAGGACCACAAGTGGTACGAGGATCACTAAGATCACGGCCAAGAACTCGTAATCTTCATCCGTAACGTTGGCTAAATAGATAGCCGCGACAACAACATATGCGAGTGCAATAATGGTAATAAATGCGGCATTTTGAAAGTATGATATGAGAAATGTAGGTGGAAAAAGTTAGTATGAAAGAATGAGGATTAAAATGGGGTATTTATAAAAAGAAAAGTAGCTGTTGGGGGTACTATTCCTGACCGTTGGGGGTACTATTCTTGACCGTTGGGGGATACTGTTCATGACCGTTAAAAATCATTGTTCACCTTACTAAGGAACAAACTAATTTATCATCTACAAAAGCTGAAGTTCAATAACTTTCTCTACATTCAACAATTTCTCACCCGAAATTTTACTTATTAAAAGACAGTTTTCGATGTTAATAATTTGATTTTCACAAATCATTATGAACCATGTTATTTTCAAAAATTAATTACTAAAACATGATGACCCTTATAAAATAACAATCTTCATTCAAAATAAATTTTCTTAAGTTTATATGACCTTTAGAATAATGTTATTCACATGTAAAAACAATAAATTCTAACTTATAAGCTTTCACAAATAAAACCACATTTCATCCTCATTACTTCAACATTTAACACGGACTGAATCTCGGGACGAGATTCAATTTAAGGGGGTAAGACTGTAACCACCGGTAAATTTCACCTCGTATTAAACTAATATAATATTCTAACGAAAAAATACTTATCCATTTTCTACGTCCAATTTTTTTTAAAGAAACGATATACATTTATTTGATCACAACAACTAGCCAATGTGATAAACATCTTTATATGTTAAGCTATAAAATTTTTCAACTTTTATTTACCACTTTACGTTAACGTACAATTATTAAACTTTCGAACTAAACGTTAGCCATTTATTAGAGTTTTCACGAAGCCCTAATTTATTTTAGCTATGATTTTACACAACTAAATCATAATTCCTAAAGTACAACATTTTACCTAGAGTACAAGTCATTAAAGCACGGAACCTAGCTATACTTTAATTTCCGTTACAAGCCCTAATATACAACTCTATGATTTTATGTACATGATATATTTTCAAAATATTAATGTACAAGTCTTTCAAGCTTCCGTACAAGTCTTTAATGCATAAAGCTTAATGTTTACATAAAATCACATTATAAACCTCAATGTACCTACCTTAACGCACATGATACAAAACCTATATTGCACAAGCCCTTAAAATTGACTTTCCTAAATTTTCAAACCTAATGTACAACTCTCTGATGCTTGTGGTACAAGTATCCTATGCATAAAGGTTACTTATTTAATATACATAAGCTAAAATTCATTATAAATCTTAATGTACTTAATTTCAAACACATTGTACAAATCTTTCAAAGCACAAGTCTTACATATATATTTCATTTTTAGTAAAGTACAATAAAACAATGCAAAGGTATACACCATAGTGCACTAAACTTAAGTCTTTATTTTTATTAATTACATGTATATTGACCTAAACTAGTTTTTACCTAAAATAAATTAACTACTTAACTAAGTACTTTTACCATTTCTACAATAGGTACAAACTAAAAAGCCTTAAGTACTACCCACTAAAGCCTACGCCCCCCCCCCCCATTTACCCTAGTTAACATTGAACTAATCTAGTTACTACTTAGTTACTTGGTGTTACTTGTTTAAACCCTAGCTACAAACTATTTACTTGCATATAAAAGTTACACAACACCCTTTTTACCTTAAAGACTTACCAAGGTCAAACATTAGGGGCATAGTTCATGGTTGTAATACATGCCACCCCACGCCATCTTTAAGTTTCACCACATGCAATCTTGTTAACTCCTATGCACACCTCATCATGTCCCATTGATTTCACTTACACCATTCAAGTGTAATTGAACACATCACAATGTCTCTTGTCTTGTGAGACAAGGTGATGTAGCACTTGGGAAACCATGCATGCATTGCCTATAAATAACGCCCATATACACCTTCCACTTGAGTCCCATGCAAACACACACAAGATACCATATCACCCATATATCCTACGCCCCATATAACCACTTATATAGTCACAAACATTCTGAAAATTTATCTTAAGAAGTGAAGGAAAAAGGGTAAACAAAAGCTTAAGGAAAAGTGAAATACTTGAGGAAAATAGCAGCTCTAGGGAGGATTTTTCTTCTGGTTAAGCATCATATTAATTGTAAGTACACTCACACTCTTTTATTTTGTCATTTTAAACATCCAATAAAACATATAAATAACTATAGACTTGTGTCATGTGGAAAAACAAGGTCAAAAACAATTTTTATAAACTTATGTAATCTTTGTGTAATCTGTGCGCTTCATAGACAAACACCTAAATCTAATGCGTTTTACTTAAATGTTAGAATATGTTAGGAGTCTATTTAACAAGCAAAATAAACATCTAATCTAATTACCAACACCCTATAGGTTTATATTAAATATAGTGCATGTTTTAGATTTCTCCTACTGAAAATGACGCCAAAACAGGCCTAACCCCCCTACTTGCCCCTCATTTATCTACTTCATGTTAGAGGTGTTAGGGTCAACTAAGGTACCATTGTAAATACCACCTGGGATAATACAAAACGACCCTATAACCCGGTTAAAAAGCCTAGTCGTTATCTTTAAAAACAGCCATCATTTTGGGCAAAAGTCATAAATGCTAAAAAGCTTTTTACAACAAATAGATGGGAAAACATGGGATTTTTGATAAATTTGATTAGGAAATGTATTGGAAAAATTGGAAATGGGTAAAATAATATTTCACAAGGTCGCATGCAAAAGGAATAGTCTAAAACTGAAATTTTCATAAAACACAACGTGGCCAAGTAGCCATGTTTGTGGACTTGTATCTTTCTAATCAAAGACGACTAGGACTTGAGACTTATGCCATTTAAGAGAGCTTACAGCAAAGGGTTTGAAGGGTCAAACGCGCTGTAGAAACCCTAGCTGGAATTGTGTAAAATCTGCCCTCTTTTAGCCCCGTTATTGCCCAAAAACAACAAAAAGCACATAACCCCCCTACTTTGGAAAATCATTGTGACCAAACCGTAAGAGCTTAAGACCTCTAGTTTGAACCATTAGAAAGATCACCAGAAAAATTCTTGAAAGGATCAAGAACGTAGTAAAAACCTATTGAGGCCTCACTTTTATTCACCCGTACTTTTATCCATTTAGGCCATAAACTAGTAAATTTCTCTTATAAAATTTTAAGCATGAAAATTGTAATTTTTGTAAAATAAAGTTCCTTTGGACTAATAATGTAATTTTTGTGAAGTTAGTCATATAAGGGCTGATTTTGTCAATAATCCATAGTTGAGGGTTTAAAGTGTCATTTTTGAAAGTACAAGGGTAAAAACTGTAAATACTTAAAATTGTAAATTGTAATATTTTGGAAACATAAATTATTTAACAACTTTGGTTTTGATAAAAACTTATTATTAATCATTTGAGTCATAACAATAAAAATGATAAGCATATTTAATTTTTGTAGAGACTTCATGTTATCTACAGAACATTTCCGTCGCATAAACTTGAATACAAATACTAAATACATGATATACTAACTCAGGTCGAGAGTTGGAGCAGTTTGTTCATATTATCTAATTTGTTTTCCATCCAGAATACAATAACACCGAGGTGAGTTCATAGTCCCACTTTTACATAATTGTTTTCAAAACTTGTGGGGAGATACATGCTACAAAAACCGAACACAAGTATTTTTCTATGCTATACCTACACCTGATTGCTATTGCTTAAGTTACTTACTATTGCCACTAAAAGTCCCTCATATCATGAACCATTAATCACTTGCGAGTGAACGCGAATATCGTGAATAGATCTATTGGCAGTTGACGCCCCATTTGTGTTAGCCGGATAGGTAACCAAATGCACGTTATTTGAGAATACTAGGAGAATGGCAAACTCCTACTCGAGGGCCTTGTTACTTACATCATCTCTATGATGTCCGTAACTTACATCATTAGTTCATTACTATGATGCCGTACTGTTAAGGTTTGTGTTCATGAGACTTAAGGCAATATACACTATGTTGCAATGATACAAATGCTGCAACTAATGAATATATACTGTACTGCAATATTACTGATTTTACTAATGCTTATCTTGTGTTCAACTGATTATTATTCAAACACTATGGATTCACTCAACCTTTGTGTTGACTTTTTAGCATGTTTATCTCAGGTTCATAATTTACGAGGATGGCATGGAAGGGCACGGATACTCAAGAAGGCTATATTATCATTCGAAAACTTATTTAATAAACTGTAAAACCATTGGGACCTCATTTTGTAAACTCTGATATTTATATAAATCGAATGATAAATCTTTTAAAACGACTCAATTAGGGTTCGTTTTCTATTGATATAACTGTTGTGCCATGAAGTAACACCCAACTTGAATTCCGCTGCGTATCACGAAATTGGGGGTGTTACATCTTCCACAATAGTGATAATTGGTGGTGGTGCCTCAAATTCCGCTGGTTGAACATCTATATTTATAATGTTATAATTCAACTGATCCAACTCAGCAGAGAGTGTGATATGTGATGAGTTGTTGTCATGTACAACATCCTGGTTGTCTTCTACCACAATGATATCCGGGTTCCAAATCTTTCGATAATAAGAATCTTGGACGGCCTTCCAATTACCACGTTTACCCGGGAAATCAAGGTAAAAGACATGTGTTGCTTGCGTTGCAAGAATGAATGGTTTATTTTGAAACGATACACGATCGGTCATAATTTGCGTAATGTTGTTTCTATAGGTACAACGTTTTAGGCGATTACTGTTATTAGTGTCAAACCATTTGACTTTGAACAACACAACATTGAATGAAATATATGAAAACTCGAGAATTTCTTCAAGCTGGCCATAATGCGTCCCTCCATCAGGGTTAGGAGTTTGTTAGTGCAAATATTACGATATTTAATCTATACAGTCTCGTTTGTTTTGATTGATGACAAACATGTAACTTGTAATACATAACGTAAAATGTACAAGTTACTTGTAATTACATTTGTCTCAACATACATTCAACACCTCTCGATGTCTCAAGTCCTCGTATGTTACAACACAGGTTCGTACATGTTTGTTATGTGGCATTATGATCAAACCCATTAACAAATCATTTAGAATGTTTAAAATACGTTTAGAGTCACTAAGTATTTTAATAGGTTAACTATTCTATTTCGAACCTCATTTTACATTTTGCATTCACAAGTATTTCAAAAGGTAACTAGACATTTTATTAACTAGTTACATAATACATTTTACAAGTTTACTTTGATAAACCTTTTAATCTAAAAATGGAAATACATGTTACATCATGTCATGCATCATCTTTGAAATCCTTGAAAGATCACTTGAATATTTTGGTTAGATTGACACTCAATATATCAAATGTGATCTTAGTAAGATTTGGTAATATCTTGGAAAGATTTGAAGAAAGATTTTTTAGATTTTATGTCAGGCACCCACGGCACCAAATTGTATAAAGGACGGAACCCTTTTAAGGGGTCCGTGGTCCGTGGACGCTCCTGACCACTTTTGGCTATAAATAGAAGCCCATTGTTTTCCCATTTCTTCACCACTTGAAAGCACATCTTCTCCACCTTCTTGCATACATTTAGATCAATCATTAACAATGTAGTAACACACATTAAACACCCTAATGATCATGATCATAATGCTTCTAACATTCATCTTTGTTGTAAGCATACTCTTTGATCAACCAAGGAAATCTTGGAGATCTAGCCATCCTCACTCACCACAAGTTGAAGATCTATCACAAGAAGTTTAGGGAACTTGTGATCTTCATCATGAAGGCTTCCTATCAATGGAAGTTCATTTAGAAGTAGTTATTCATATCCATTAGACATTTGTGTCATGGATCATTAGTGTAAACATCATTGCATCATAACAACACTTTCACCAAACTAGATTAGACTGTTTATGTGTTTGTGCCATAAAACACAAGGTTTGTTATGTTGGGCCATAAAACATAGTGGGAGTAGTTGTACCCTTGTAAAAGAACTCGACATCTAGCTTAGTGTCGGAAATATTGTATAGGCGACGTTAGGTTGGTTCTACCTCGAACTAGAATCCGGTATTTAGCTTTGTACCGGAAAAAGTGTAAGCGACAATTGTAAGGTTTTCTCCGCCGAGAAGGGAGCTTGTTGATTTAGTGAAGTAACTCTCGAGTTGGGTACTCGGGGAGTGGAGTAGGGCGGAAAGGAGATCCGTGACCGAACCACTATAAATCATCGTGTTCGGTTTGCACTTTCCTTTCTTTATCTCTTTACTTTTATAGTTGCACTATACTATTGCTTGTGATGTGGTTTGATGTTAATGCTTGTATGACAACATGGTTTACTATGCTTTACATTGGTCACAAACATTAATTGGAACTTTCATATTATAACAAGCTTCATAAGCGATTTGATACTAAAGATCTAAAGTTTTTAAATCGTAACGTATTCACCCCCCCTCTACGTTTCCACAATTGGTACCAGAGCCACGTAGCTCGTATTTTCAAAACAAATGGTTTTTAAAATAGAGTACGATCCATGTATCAAATTACCATTGAAGCAAAAAATAATATGAAAAATGCTTTGCTTGTTATACTTAGAAATTTTGTTGTTAAATGTAACTTTGTATACAAGCTTGAAGGTTTTCTTGAAAAATAAAATAAAAGTTTGTTGAAAGAACTAGTAAGTATTGTATTGTGTGCTTATAGAAAATTTACGAAGAAATGTGATTTTAAAGGAGTGTTTGGGATAACTATAAATCTAGTTGAAAAATCACCTCCGTAAATGTTTAAGATAAGTTACATAAGTAGATATGTTGTTAAGTATGTGTATTATATGTTTACTATGAAATCTAGTAAGTCACACACGTTTTCTCTATGTCAAATACTACTTGTGGTGAATCTGTCTCAGAGGACCACGACACCAAATCTTATAAAGGGCAGATCCCTTTATTTGGTTCCGTGGAATCCGTCTGTACAGTATGCAGTTTTTTGGGCTACTTCAAAAAATCATAACTAATTAACCGTAAGTCCGTACGAGTCGAGCTACATATCATTTTAAAGGGAATTGAGTCTAATTTCACTTAAAAATACTTTTATGGCCTGAGTCTAATTTTAATTAAGTAAAATAGACCAAATACTACAGTATGTCTAAAATATTAAGTTTCGCTTTAACATAAAAACTCAAATTTTAAAAACTCAAATTTTTGAATCAAACAACTTAAGTTGGTATTCTTAGAACTTTGATACAACTTCTTTTGAAACTAATTAATTTGGTAATATGTTTAAAGAAAACTAATCAAGCTTGGTATACATCGTCATATTTAAATGCTAAATGACGAAAAGTGTTTTTCTTGTCATACTATGCTAAATGACCACTTGTTTATGTTATTTGCATATATGTTGCTTGCTTATTTTCAAATTATTGTTTACACTTGTTTGTTTGCATAATATAAGTGTCAATCTTGCCATGTTACTTATTCGCTTGTTTGACGATTTCTTGTTTATGCACAATAGGATATTTGCTAGATTTTGTGCACTAAGTTGGAAAATTGTTTTACCATCGCTTGTAGAATTAGATCACCTTCTTTGCATAGGTTATACTAACATCTCACATAACTTATGAAATGTTATAACTCGCTTAGCAATAAGTACTAACTAAATTAGTTAAGTACTTTGAAAAATGGAGGTTTTAAGAGAGTGTTTGGTACAAGGACAAAAACAATGTTGTATGATGTAATTTATGTGTTTTTGCTTCGTTGGATGATAAACTAACTTAAAACATTGATGTATGCTAATCGGTTCATGCAGGGGGATAACACACGGGTGTTATCAAATTTTACCCATTTTCACTTATATGTGAAAATCGTTAGCCCTTGGGCAAAGTCTATACTCTACTATGTTTGTATATGTGTTATTGACTTTTCCTAACTAGAAATGATTAATGTCACATGTTTCAAGCAAAAATTCAGGTTTCGGAAAACTCCCCGACACCTAAAAAATGGGTCTGTGAAGTTTTCTGGTGTCCACGGATTAGACGGCACCAAAAATTTGGTACCGTCTATTATGCATTTTGGTACCGCCGTTCCTGTACAGCCGGACCAGGCGGCACCAAGTTAAGGGTTCCGCATGTGCAAAAAATTGGTGCCATGGATCCTACAGGTAAGTTGTTGAATTTTACTAAATCCCGCAATCTAATTTACCAAAATTTGTTTATAGGAGAGTTGTTAATGCATATCTTTCATATCTCACTCAACACATCCTCAATGGATTAACTTAGGATGTTTGACATGATCTTAGACACTTCCATCTCATTAGAAACTACCATCTTTGTATGGATTAACATCAAATCCGTGAATCCTCAGTTTGGTCATTTTCACACCTTCACTGTTACTTTTCCTTAAGCTTAGCATTTCTTAAAGCAATGGCTAAATCCTCAACCTCAAATAAGCCACTTAAGAAAAACCACTAGGATTAGCATTCGATCTTGTTGCTTCATTAACTTGAACTCTTCATCATCAAACTTATCACCTCTCAACATCTCATTCAAGATGTGAACTTTCTAAACTTAAGTGCTCCAACTCCACCACCAAAATAACCCACCATTATGACTTCTTCACAACC
Source organism: Chrysanthemum seticuspe (assembly GCA_019973895.1). Lineage (NCBI taxonomy): Eukaryota > Viridiplantae > Streptophyta > Magnoliopsida > Asterales > Asteraceae > Chrysanthemum > Chrysanthemum seticuspe. The sequence continues at coordinate 277,130,130 of BPTQ01000008.1, read as the reverse complement.
ATCCAAAAACACCTTCACTACCAAAGGTTCCAAAACTTATACCTATCGAACTTTGTGTAACACCACCAACATATTCTCATCTATTAGCGGATAACTTAGATGACTTGCCACCTAGACTAACAAATCCGGACTCATTATTTGCAAAGATATCATACACAAGTCTAACATATGACTTTAGATATTATTTTGTATCTACATGTATTGCCTCACTTGGTTAACATGAAAATAATGTGTCATCCTCCAAGACGATAAGTATTTACATCGAGTCATAACTCACATGTATGTTAAAGAGTCTTATTATCCTCGAGTGCAATCTAAGCTCCATAGTCTTAACAAGGTAGGATTAACAACTTAAGTATTTCATCCGAAATATTCAAGTATATGCGACTTACGATTGTAGTCATTAAAAGCCATATCCGAAAAATCAACACCCAAGTATTTTAACAACACATGTTGAAACACTCAAACACTTATCCAAAACAAACAACCCACTGTGCCACTTATCCCTCTTTAACACCCACTATCCATCTTCCATATTTTGGCACCATTAAGCGTGTTGCTCATGAACTTCCGAGAGCATCCTTTAAACCAAACGTGCCCTTTCAAGGTGAACCTATACCTCAGCCCCTAAGCTTCATACACAGAACCAAAACTTCAAGCACTTCACCCACTAGTTGTAGCAACCAATGAACCATAAGAATTGATATCCGTACTTTTTGTGTTAAACATCTATGGACAAATAATAAACCTAAGTACTCCCATAGCACAACAAAACCCTACATCACTACATCGTTAGTTAGACACACTAGAAGACCTACCACCTAGATCAACCAATCCACCATCCTTACCATCATTTGAATTCGTTAAGTGTATTGCTCAAAAAGCCCTTGTGTCCAATACTTGTACTGAATCAAATGCCCTTTTGAACAAACTCAACCATCCTTTCCCACATATAAGGACTTAGATAATTCATTATGGCTAGAACCTCAACTATCAAATAAGCATGGTGCTCTTGGTAATTATTGTCAATTTCCACTAGGTATAAGTAGTACTACTTTCACAAATTATCAAAGTATTAGTAATACTTTGTCGTTAAACTTCTGCATAAATTTCGTTAAACCTCAAATCAACATTTCAACAACATATGTTAAAATGCAATCTCAAAGCCAACATCATACACCCCAAGCAACAATGACTCTTGAGGAGTATACGTAAGAAACTCGAGTGAATTCCTCTTGTCATCATCTAGTGAATATAATCTTGAGACCAAGTTTATTTAGATGGGACTATCCGATTCAAACACTTTGGCTTCATATCTTCATTTAGGAAAACATGATGTTTTAAAGAACATTATGACTAAGATTCATGCGTTAAGCTTTCATTTTGTTAAAAGGATATTGTATATCCTATGCATCACTCTTGCGACATAAATAGTTGTGTCACAAGAAATTTCATTACACCTCATTGGCTAAATGATCTTGAAACAAACATCTACAAGTTCTATGAACTAGCATATCTAATTCATCTTGTCATACTTGTTTTCATAAGCATGATAACTTTGTCCCATGGGATAATCTCATTTGTTGAAAGATACTATTTGTATCTATTTCCTTTCAAGCGTACATCATAACCTAACCTTGCTCAAACCGAGTGCACATCCAAGGTTAAAACTACACATCTTTAGAGCATACATAAGATCTATTGAAGTTGGTAACCTCACTTAGACTCTTGTTAAATAATATTCCAAAGAGCTCTCTTGAGAACGTTCTTAGTTTAACATATTCCATTCTCTAGTCTTAGATGATCAATTAACATTTAAAGTACACACTTCAACTAAACATAAAAGATGTCATCCATTAGATCATACAATTAGCTGTGTAATTTGAACAACTTTAGATTCTAAACACAAGATTCAAACACATTGTTTATCAAACACACCATTGTTAAAATTCATGTGTATAACATGACGTCTTCATCACCTTAGTTATATTGCATATTAGTTAAGTCACATTAAGCCAAGTATAGTTAAACTATCAACATTTATACACTTTAATGGGAAAAAGTAGGAATTTCCATCTTTCTAACATGAGAATGACTACTGGAGAACTTATTGCACTAGAAACTCAATTTGACCTAACGGTTGAATTGCTTCCTAGAGAGAAGTTGGGTATGTGGAATCACCCGTAAAAATGGTCATGTTTAGCCTTAATTGAGCACCACTAGTAATAGTCTCATATTCATTCTCCAACTTGAAAAATCTGTTTTCCTATACTTGCCTAAAGTAAGTGTTAAAACATTGATAGTTTTCCTCGCCTTAGGAATACTAATTAAACAAGTAGTATATATGAATTTTCTTTTAAAACCACTTGTATTGCACTTACATGTGTTGATTACATGTTCTTGTTTGATACGATAAGTTGATTTGACATTATCTTAGTGTTTGATAACTAGTCAAATGTGTAAACCTTAGTAAAACCACTTGCATTGCACTTACATGTGTTGATTACATTTTCTTGTTTGATACGATAAGTTGATTTGACATTATCTTAGTGTTTGATAACTAGTCAAATGTGTAAACCTTAGTACGGTTTTATCTTTATAATGGTTGTATTCTTGTTTCATGCTACTAAACGTTTAAACCTAAACTTTGTTTGCATGATACTTACTTTTGAATTATCTTTAGCATGATTAACATGTTACTTATGAACTAATAATATGTCATTTTGATACATGATAATTTTGATATGATATATTTGTGTTTGAACGCTATTAGTTGGCATTCATTATATCTATGTGTAGTACGATCCAAATGATACATGCTCCAAATTGTTATGTCTCAAACATGGCTTGCATGAATCTTTCATCTTGTTTCTTTTGCTTCTTGTCACACTATTTGTTTGCTACGTGTGCACATATAATCTATCAAAATGCTTTTGCTATGACAATCTTTTAGAAGCCTTTTTATCTTACAAATTAATCACATAGATTATTGTATATCCAAGTATGCTTAAGTGTCTAAGTCTAACGACTAAACAATCTCATAATGAAATGTCTTGAATAAAGTCGTATTCTTGCATAATATGATTGTTTTGATGCTATCTTGTGTGGTGATTTCTTGTCTGCTAAGTGCAATGTGTTGTTTTTGCTTATATAATATGTTATCATTTGATTTCTATCATGTTAACATCTTTTGTCACTAACAAATTTGTTTTGTAGGTTGATAACAAATTATTTGTTATCTCAATTGGTTCTAACTTTTATATGCTCATTTTGCATAATCCCCTTTATTGCTACGTAGATTAATACTATGCTTTATGGGACTCCTACACTTGCATATAGTTTAAAAGCATATAGAATTAAGTTCTAGAGGGTTGGGTTTGCATTTTTGTCTTTCAACCGACCTCTTTCCAAATCTCATTTTTGCTTTCGCTTTCCAAAAATCACCTCCATCATCATTTAGTTATAACAATATTCTAATCCTCTTCACTTCCTATTAGGAAACCACATGCCTCATCATACAATCATCTCGTATTAATCGAGAAGAGGTACGTGACTTTAAGGATGAAGTTCATTGTATGCTAACCATCATCCAGAAAAACATCACTAAGCTCATCTCTTTCGTTAACCCGAATAACCTCCTAAACACTTTGTTTTCATTCCTTATTTGATACATTACACATTATGTTGGATGTCCACCAATTAAGGGGGAGAGAAATTCATTCACATAATTGTCTTCTGTCAAATTTTATGTCTCTTAGACTCTACAATACCAACACATAGGTAAACACCACTTAGCTAAAGCCGGTTCATTAAACCACAACTAGTTCAACCTTTTTCGCACCAATACCTCATCAAGTGAAAAAAGCATCATGTGTTTTTACAAAACGTCTTCATCTCCACATATAGGATTTTCCTTAAACTAGCACCTTACAACTTCACTATCTAGAACACCATCATAGGATCTTATCCTTTTCTCGCTTATCATGCATGTCCTTGTCAGTGCAAACGATATATTAATCAAAACAGCCATCTCCAACACGTTGGTCCATCCAACTCTCACTTATATGATGTCATTCTCATCCTCATATAGGTACTCATTATTAGTATTTTCCATATTGTTTTCACTTCTTTTCAAAGTGATAATCATCCATGTCGGTCAAAACCATGCTAATACTACCTTTCCCATTGTCACCTAGAATAGGTCATTTTCATAATTCGTGTCAATCAATGAACGAATTTATCTTCATCACTTTTATACTTTTTGGTATCTTCATTATAATATTCTTAGATAGAACGCATTATTGATTACTCTTGGGTTGAAGCATATGAGAACTTGCTCAAAACAATAGATTGTTAGCATTAATAAATCATTCAAATCATAACCCTTATGCATCATTGAAATGAAATGTCTATTCACATTTTTTTTCTTTTCTTCTTCTTAGCTTTGGTCACTTGACATGACGAAAGGATTGCATGAGTCCATATTTTTATATTTGCTATACATACGAGTTTATAACTCCTTAATAGCTTTCTACCTAATCACCACCACCTTCCATCACCACTTTCACTAATCATCACTGATGAGTGTCTAAATACTCATCATTTTTGTACCATCTAAACTGCAAAATCATCTGAAAACACTCAGAAATGCATCAAAATGATGAAAATATCACAAATCAGTGTTTTATGTGTTTTAAATACAAAAATATCAAAATCAGATGAAAAACGTATCAAGTTTGCAGAATTGGCAGTTTTAGTCCCCCCAAGTTTCAAAAGTTGTCAAAAACAGTCCCTGGTAAAGCAAAATAAAACAAAATGTCATTCAAGGTCACTGAAATATTCTAAGTTGTTAAAAATGGTCCTTGAATGAATCTTTGGTCAAATGGCGGAAAAGGTCCTTCAAGTTTGAAAAATGTCAAAAATAGTCCTTGGACTTATAAAAATGGAATTTTATGCAAAAGTGGTCCTTGTACTATTTAAGTTTGTCAAAATTAGTCCTTTTAATAACATTGGAAAAAGTCAAGTTTGGTCCCTCATGTTTGGCCGAATTACAAAATTGGTCCTTGTGCTTCTATTAAACCAAACCGGATCTAATATCAAACCCAAACCAACCCAGCTGGCCCATCTTGCATATCCAAGCCCAAACCCAACTTGACCCTTGACCCCTTGAGCTCTTGACCCTTGAGCAAGGCCAAAATTCACTTATGCCCTGTCATAACCCAATTGTGACCCCTCCCACTTATTATAATACCACGGGTCAACAAAGTCAAACCCAGGTACTGTGCTTCTCTCTCACAAAAACGCGCCAAACCAGTGACTCCTCAAACCACCATGGTTTTCAATCCCACTTGCTCCTATCACCTCACCCCCACCTTACCTTGTCCCCCTCCACCTCCACATCTTCCAAACTTCATTTATTGATTGAAACCTGCTCAAACCTGCTTATAGACTTTTGGCGCCAAAAAAATCCAAATGGATGGTTATGATGATTTGTGAAGATTTAATGGTCTAGATGAAGTGGGAAAGTTTCAGAGGTCAACAAGGAGTCTCTAAAGTCATTATAAAGAGAAGAAGAAGCAATGTGGATATCTATCTAGTGTAATTTTTATTTTCTTAGTCGTTTTTTTATCATTTTAAGCTTTCTAGTGTAAAACTTAGCTTTCAAGTACTGTTTTAATCAATCTCAGTATATTGTGAATCCTTTTTTATAATCAATTTCAAGCTTTCAGTTTCAATTTCAGTATTTGCAAATTTCAAGTTCAAATTTTCAATATGTTTTGAATGTTGTTATTAGTTGTTGATTTGGACTGAGTAAGACCACATAAGCTCCAAGAAAGCTTATTAAAGCTTTTAGTAACTTTAAAAATCAGTTTAGAAGTTAAAAAGTAAAAATACCAAAAATACCAAATAAATAGTTGAAAATTCAAAAATCACAAGAAATGGTGATCAAAGCTGGAGCAGGGTGAATATTGGATTGCCCTGGGTTAGAGGCTTAGTGGTAAGCCTATAGGATTGGCCTTTTGATCTTGGTTCTGTGTTTTCAGTTGCATAGACTCTTGTAAGCTTTTAATTCAACTTTTGCATTTTACTGTATAAGCAAGTTTATTGCTTAAATCTTTGTATTTCTATGTTTCTTAGTTATAGTTAAGTTTATTTAAACAATAAAATCAGTTGTTTGTTCTTTTAAATTTGTAGTTAGCAAAAATCTCATTTTGACAGTTATAATATGTAGCAACTCGTAAATTTTCATAAGGTAAAATGACTATTTTACCCTTTGACATCTTAAAAGTTGACTTTGACTTTTTACTATTTGACTTTTACCGTAACGTAAAAGCAAATACTGTAACTGGTAGTAACCAGTAATTTTTCAAGTTAAATAATTCACTCTGTTTCGAATTATTACACTTTAAACACTTTTGTTCACCTTTGGCTATAAATAATTATTTAAAGTCGTTACTTTAATAATTACGAAAGTTTAATCGTGTAAACTTTCCCTACGGTCAACACAAGACTACGATAAGTCTAGGTGTTCAAATACTCTATTTTCACAAATAGTCATATTTTATATGAACTATTGCCACTTTGTTAGTTTTACGTAAATATTTTAATCTTTACGTAATACGCGTGCCCAACCTACGTTATTAGGTTTTAACAACATAGACGCACCCAAATAGACTTATCACACCTTTAATATATTTAGTTGGAGTATATTGATAAGTTTGAACATTTTCATAAGTATTATATTTTTATGTTGCCCGGTTTTAAGTTTCGTGACTTAAGGGCTTAACATTAGTAATTACCGAGACCAAACTATACTCTCTAATCACTAAACTATCATTATATTATAATACTAACACTAGATACACAAAAATATTGCATCTTTTATCCCCTTGTGCCACGCCATTCTCATGCAAATGCATACACGTCATTAGTTTATGACATTTTTTCTTAATCATTAAGTTACAAAGATCTTATCTCATTTTATAAACAAGTTAGTAAGAAAAACTCAACTATTTTTCTCTTTTCCTTTCTGTTGAACGTGCACCATCAACACCAAGTTCACCAATCCATCAAACATTTATTAAATATCTTACTTATATATTGAAGATCATAGATCCTTTTAATTAGTTCTTGATTCTTTTCACCTAAACACCAATCAATCTCATCAAAGTCTAGAATTATTATGAAAGATTAACAAGGGTTTGATCAAGAGGTTGATTACAAGATGATATAAAGGTTTATCAAGTTTGGGTAAAGATTGAATACAAAGGTTAAAGAGTACATGGGATTAAGTATTGATTTGTAGTTGTTGTTTTTGTAATCTCTCATCATCACCTTGTAAGGTTTGAGTTTATTTTCATATTCATTTAATATGATTGTAATAATTTATATTTATTGGATGTAAATTTGATATAAGTAGTATATGTAATATGGCATTATTGATGTTGTACATGAAGTTTGTAACATGAAAAGTAGCTAAAACAAGCTTTAGGTAGGTTTTGTAAGTTGAAATCTGGAACAGGCCCAAAGATCGACTAAACTGATCATCTCAGTAAACTTTGAGGTTAATTCAGTAAGATATGCTTGTAGATCTATGTCTTATGGTCGTTTCGCCGGGTGGCGCACCTCATAACTCCTCCCGATGAGTAAATGAGAGCCAAAATGACGAAACATGTCAAAATCTGCACACCAGATTTCATTTAAGAAAAGCCCATGGTTCTGGTCATTTCTGGAAGTCGACTCAGTTTTATGAAATGTAGCTAAGACATAAACTTGAAGTTTGGCGAAGACCGCGTGTCAAAACAAGTTGTAGAACTCAACTTATGGTCGTTTTGGCAGGGCTGAATGTGCAGCCAAACTTTCTGCAATGAAATATAGGTAATTACTTGTTATTAGACAATTGATATAAGTAAAATTTGGACTTTGGACTTGATTAAGCTTGAGAAGCTGTTAGAGGAAGTAAAAACTAAAGCTTGGGCTTTTGAATCACTTAAAAAGGACTTATGGTTAGAAAGTTATGACTAAAAGAAGATGGCTAGATGAAAACTTGATATTGAGTCAAAAGCTTGCTGAAACGATTTTAAAATGTGATTTAAACCCTTTTCTCGTCCGAATCAGCCAAAGTGTAAAACATGAAAGTTGCTCGGAATGAAATTTTCTACAAAAACTCGGGGGCACATAAGCAGAAAGTGAACGGAAAGTCTTAAAAACAGCAAATACTAAACGGACCTGTTGTGACTAGAAAAGAGAACAACCATGGTCATAGAAACTTAATTGTATTTTTGATTCTTTGATACCAAAACGAAGCCAAGGTTAAGCCGAGACTGTTGTCTTAAGGTCTTTAAACTTAAACATAATCATAGGAATGACCTTGAATATCATCTCAAGTTGTTTAAACATAATTTAGCCGCACGGCTAGTTTGGACTTAATGGTCAATTCTTGTTTTAAAAATTGGTTCATTGGGTTAGACTTTGACAAACTAAGTAATGACCATATGGCATGTTAAATGCTTCACGACACACAACTTATATCATCATATCATCACACAAGTCAATCAATAGTCTTTGACGAAACACGACACATGTTTTATATAACATTTGTCTCGTCAAATACTTTACTTATAAATGACAAGTACAATAATAGTAAGGAATTTCATTACCATAAGAGGCCTCTTCGGGGTGTCGTATCGACGAGTTGTGGATTTACGATTTAAAGTATCCTGGCTCCTCATACGTTCACTACACGACCTCTTGATTTTGATAGCCCGAACGATGGTACGAGGTTATTTATAAAAGGGCTATAAGCCAAACAACATTTAAGGGATACATTAACTTAAGATTCATGTACAACATCATATTGAAAGCCAACAAACTACATATACGTGTACACTTATATCGTACACCATACTAAAACGCGAATACTATGCTTTCGTAGGTGATCATTAAAGATCGTGATCTTGTCATACTCTACCGTTGATAAACATTATATCGTTACACTCCGCTGCTGATCACTACTGTGAGTTTCATAGCCCCAGCTTTTGTTTAACTGTTTTATAAACTCTTTGGGGGAGATACATGCTACTGCTTTTACTACATGCTAAAATGCTTTATTATGGACAATTACTTGAAAACTGAATGCCTTGACTGTATTATTGCATACCACTAAGTTGTTTATGCCAAAAGTCCCCAACATCATGGACCACTAATCACTGGGAGTGAGCGCAAATATTGTGGATAGGCCTATCGGAATTGACGAACCCGTCTATGTTATCAGAAATAACAAGGCGCACTATATTTGAGATTATCTAGGTATAAGGCAAAATACCTACCCGGGGCAAGTTATTTACTGTATATATCGTCCGGTGATATATATACAACAGTCAGTCGTGAGTGCCATGAGCTTAGAGCAATAATAACTTTCAAGAGATAATTGTGCACATTGCAATTATACTACAAACTATATTGTCCACTACTGTTTTCAAACCTATGAGGTTTTTATCGTTTGTATTGACCGGTTAAACAATCAAACACACTATGGGCGTAGCCCACTACTTTGATAAACTTGATATCTTGTGATCAACTGTTTTGCTTACAAACCTATGAACTCACTCAACCTTTGTGTTGACACTTTTTAGCATGTTATCTCAGGTTCGAAAGGAATTAGCTGGCATGGCATGTGAAGGCGCACGGAAAAACATTTTGAAGACAATGCATATATTATCATTCGAAAAACATTACAACTTTTATGTTGTACTTTGTATGATTGTACAAACTTGTGGGACCGGTTTGTAAACTCTGATATTTTAATCGAATGATAATTTATTTCAAAACGTCTCATTTAGAGTCGTTTTCTGTAACTTGTGCTGTGAACTATGAAGTAATACCCCAGTGACACAATCTTCCGCTGCGATAATTTTAGGGGTGTTACAGATAGGTATCAGAGCTTCAGTTATAGAGAACCAGGTTGCATATGAACCTAGGCTATAACTACATCTTAGATTAAACTTGTATCACTCATTGTTGTCTTCAACATTCCGTGCGCCATGCCTACTCCTTAACATAATACTATATTATTTATATAAAGACTGTTTATATAAACGATTGACTAAACATAACTACATATGTCATTCCAAGGTATTATGGCACAACCAGATATCCCCGATCATATACATTTTGTGATCTACGAAACTTTCTTAGACATTGTAGTTGATACAATGGTCTCATTACTATTAAGACATTGTAAGTATGCAATGGTCTTTCTTATATCTCAAACATCGTGAGATACACAATTGACTTAGATATATCTCAAACATCGTTAGATACACAGTTGACTTAGATATATCTCAAACATCGTTAGATACACAGTTGACTTAGATATATCTCAGATATCGTGAGATACACAATTGGCCTAAATATATCTCGGACATTAAGAGATACACAATAGTTTTATCTATTTCTCAGACATTGTGTGTGTGCACAATTGCCTCACTGGTATTTCTCAAACATTATGAGAAAACTATTTCATAACTATAAATTCACCAACTCTTTTGAACACTATGTTGATTCTTTTTGATTATTTAACTCCTCGTCTTCGAAGATGAGTGTGAACATTCATTCAATACTCTTGGAACACTTACGAAGTCTCATAATACACCGCCTTGTAACTCATCGATTAAGTATGAGTGTTATGTCGGAAATTCTTAAGTAGGATGATTTGGAATATCCTTATTTAAATGGACTGGGACGCCTTTTCATTTAAATAAAGAGATTGTAAATCGCCGAACCATAAGTTTATGATTTCTTACTTACATAAATTAGGACGCTTCTTTATGTAAGTAATGAATTATAAATAAGTGGGCTTATTTGTATCCGATATGACATGAATATGACACTCGAACTCAAGAATCACAAGTATTCTCCGAAAAGATCTAGAAAACACGATAGTGTTTTACCACTCAGCAAAAATCTTAAGACCTCATTTGAACAACCTAAGTTCATTCTTAAGTTATCACTTTTGCTGTTACAAATCCTTACAAACATGAACCGGTTGTTGAGCTAACAAAATTGGTTAAATTCAATTGAAACCTGATCTGATAGAATCAGATGTTTCAAGAACATAGTTGAAACCCGATCTGATAGAATCAGATGTTTCAAGAACATAATTGAAAACCGACCTGATAGAATCAGATGTTTCAAGAACATAATTGAAACCCGACCTGATGGAATCAGATGTTTCAAGGACATAATTCGGATGCCACGGACTTGATTATGCACGAGTCGCATAAGTCAAAGTATTCCATATTATTGAGCTAACGAGCTTGTTACACTCTTGAACTAATGGACTTAGTTCAGTCTCAAACTAACAAACTGGGTATGATGTCCCATTTTCCATCACATAAGCTTTCTCATGAGCTCATCTGATGTGTTGGCTATTATTTTGGGAACACTATTTCTCGAAATGCTCTCACTTTCCACATCCCATCACCATTTGTTATTATTGTTGTTACTGCTGTTACTTTGCTATTGTTAGATCCTTGAGCAGTCTAAGCTCGCACAACTTGATCCACTAGGTTACGAGACATGTGAATTGTTTCATCCAGTGTGAGTGATCAAACGAAGCTACATTCTCTTGAATACTGAATGGAAGTTCTGAGACGAACTTTTCCCATAACTTCTCATTGGTTGAGACCATCACTGGGCACACTACTGCCAACGCTTGAAAGCGATGAATATAAGTTATGATATCAACAACACTTACAACAAGGAAACTTCACCTCCATTTCTTGCACCTCATTCCGAGGGCAATACTTCTTGAATTATAATTTCTTCAACTTAGTCCAAGCAATCTAGTGAGTATTCTCAATACTAATAGATTGAGCAACAACATTTTACCCTGACAAAGCATTGTCTAGAAGCATGCTTGCGGAATACTTGACTTTGCAATCTTTAGCACAATTGCTGATTAGAATTTTTGGGCTTGCCGCTTACGATATCCTTGTAAGGAATCTAGTACAATGTTTACTTGCTGGCCCCGCAATATTAGGCCACACATTATCACAAGAAAGGTTACACAGATGTAAGCGTTAACTTTCAAAATGTCATACTAGGATTAAGGTTTTGTTGAAAGCCTCATTGCTGTAAGGTATGATTTGTTTGGGGAAATTAGAAAAACCAAACTTAAGATATATTGGACTTTATACGATATTAGCAATAATTGGCCTGGTAGCCTTCAGACTCGAGCTACTACCCGAACTTGGCAGTGTACACGCCGCCTTTCGTGTGTGCATTCTGAAGAAGTGTCATACTGATGAGATACTCCCTATTTCTCTGGAAGGGATCCAGATTGATTTACGTTTGATCTTATCGGAAAATCTACTGAGATCATGGACCATGAGGTCAAACGACTTAAGAAAAGTCTCATTCCTATTGTCAACACTCAATGGAACTCTAGAAGAGGTCCTGAATTCACATAGGAACGTAAAGATGAACTCAAATATACTGTTAGTAGATAACACTCACTGAACTTTGTGACGAAGTTCCATTACAGAAGTACCCCCACCTCTTCTCAGGAACATCATTAACTCATAACACGAACTAAATCATGAGGACATGATTTCCGTAACTGGTGGAGGCTGTAGCAACTCGTAAATTTTCATAAGGTAAAATGACTATTTTACCCTTTGACTTCTTAAAAGTTGACTTTGACTTTTTACTATTTGACTTTTACCGTAACGTAAAAGAAAATACTGTAACTGGTAGTAACCAGTAATTTTTCAAGTTAAATAATTCACTCTGTTTCGAATTATTACACTTTAAACACTTTTGTTCACCTTTGGCTATAAATAATTATTTAAAGTCGTTACTTTAATAATTACGAAAGTTTAATCGTGTAAACTTTCCCTACGGTCAACACAAGACTACGATAAGTCTAGGTGTTCAAATACTCTATTTTCACAAATAGTCATATTTTATATGAACTATTGCCACTTTGTTAGTTTTACGTAAATATTTTAATCTTTACGTAATACGCGTGCCCAACCTACGTTATTAGGTTTTAACAACATAGACGCACCCAAATAGACTTATCACACCTTTAATATATTTAGTTGGAGTATATTGATAAGTTTGAACATTTTCATAAGTATTATATTTTTATGTTGCCCGGTTTTAAGTTTCGTGACTTAAGGGCTTAACATTAGTAATTACCGGGACCAAACTATACTCTCTAATCACTAAACTATCATTATATTATAATACTAACACTAGATACACAAAAATATTGCATCTTTTATCCCCTTGTGCCACGCCATTCTCATGCAAATGCATACACGTCATTAGTTTATGACATTTTTTCTTAATCATTAAGTTACAAAGATCTTATCTCATTTTATAAACAAGTTAGTAAGAAAAACTCAACTATTTTTCTCTTTTCCTTTCTGTTGAACGTGCACCATCAACACCAAGTTCACCAATCCATCAAACATTTATTAAATATCTTACTTATATATTGAAGATCATAGATCCTTTTAATTAGTTCTTGATTCTTTTCACCTAAACACCAATCAATCTCATCAAAGTCTAGAATTATTATGAAAGATTAACAAGGGTTTGATCAAGAGGTTGATTACAAGATGATATAAAGGTTTATCAAGTTTGAGTAAATATTGAATACAAAGGTTAAAGAGTACATGGGATTAAGTATTGATTTGTAGTTGTTTTTGTAATCTCTCATCATCACCTTGTAAGGTTTGAGTTTATTTTCATATTCATTTAATATGATTGTAATAATTTATATTTATTGGATGTAAATTTGATATAAGTAGTATATGTAATATGGCATTATTGATGTTGTACATGAAGTTTGTAACATGAAAAGTAGCTAAAACAAGCTTTAGGTAGGTTTTGTAAGTTGAAATCTGGAACAGGCCCAAAGATCGACTAAACTGATCATCTCAGTAAACTTTGAGGTTAATTCAGTAAGATATGCTTGTAGATCTATGTCTTATGGTCGTTTCGCCGGGTGGCGCACCTCATAACTCCTCCCGATGAGTAAATGAGAGCCAAAATGACGAAACATGTCAAAATCTGCACACCAGATTTCATTTAAGAAAAGCCCATGGTTCTGGTCATTTCTGGAAGTCGACTCAGTTTTATGAAATGTAGCTAAGACATAAACTTGAAGTTTGGCGAAAGCCGCGTGTCAAAACAAGTTGTAGAACTCAACTTATGGTCGTTTTGGCAGGGCTGAATGTGCAGCCAAACTTTCTGCAATGAAATATAGGTAATTACTTGTTATTAGACAATTGATATAAGTAAAATTTGGACTTTGGACTTGATTAAGCTTGAGAAGCTGTTAGAGGAAGTAAAAACTAAAGCTTGGGCTTTTGAATCACTTAAAAAGGACTTATGGTTAGAAAGTTATGGCTAAAAGAAGATGGCTAGATGAAAACTTGATATTGAGTCAAAAGCTTGCTGAAACGATTTTAAAATGTGATTTAAACCCTTTTCTCGTCCGAATCAGCCAAAGTGTAAAACATGAAAGTTGCTCGGAATGAAATTTTCTACAAAAACTCAGGAGCACATAAGCAGAAAGTGAACGGAAAGTCTTAAAAACAGCAAATACTAAACGGACCTGTTGTGACTAGAAAAGAGAACAACCATGGTCATAGAAACTTAATTGTATTTTTGATTCTTTGATACCAAAACGAAGCCAAGGTTAAGCCGAGACTGTTGTCTTAAGGTCTTTAAACTTAAACATAATCATAGGAATGACCTTGAATATCATCTCAAGTTGTTTAAACATAATTTAGCCGCACGGCTAGTTTGGACTTAATGGTCAATTCTTGTTTTAAAAATTGGTTCATTGGGTTAGACTTTGACAAACTAAGTAATGACCATATGGCAAGTTAAATGCTTCACGACACACAACTTATATCATCATATCATCACACAAGTCAATCAATAGTCTTTGACGAAACACGACACATGTTTTATATAACATTTGTCTCGTCAAATACTTTACTTATAAATGACAAGTACAATAATAGTAAGGAATTTCATTACCATAAGAGGCCTCTTCGGGGTGTCGTATCGACGAGTTGTGGATTTACGATTTAAAGTGTCCTGGCTCCTCATACGTTCACTACACGACCTCTTGATTTTGATAGCCCGAACGATGGTACGAGGTTATTTATAAAAGGGCTATAAGCCAAACAACATTTAAGGGATACATTAACTTAAGATTCATGCACAACATCATATTGAAAGCCAACAAACTACATATACGTGTACACTTATATCGTACACCATACTAAAACGCGAATACTATGCTTTCGTAGGTGATCATTAAAGATCGTGATCTTGTCATACTCTACCGTTGATAAACATTATATCGTTACACTCCGCTGCTGATCACTACTGTGAGTTTCATAGCCCCAGCTTTTGTTTAACTGTTTTATAAACTCTTTGGGGGAGATACATGCTACTGCTTTTACTACATGCTAAAATGCTTTATTATGGACAATTACTTGAAAACTGAATGCCTTGACTGTATTATTGCATACCACTAAGTTGTTTATGCCAAAAGTCCCCAACATCATGGACCACTAATCACTGGGAGTGAGCGCAAATATTGTGGATAGGCCTATCGGAATTGACGAACCCGTCTATGTTATCGGAAATAACAAGGCGCACTATATTTGAGATTATCTAGGTATAAGGCAAAATACCTACCCGGGGCAAGTTATTTACTGTATATATCGTCCGGTGATATATATACAACAGTCAGTCGTGAGTGCCATGAGCTTAGAGCAATAATAACTTTCAAGAGATAATTGTGCACATTGCAATTATACTACAAACTATATTGTCCACTACTGTTTTCAAACCTATGAGGTTTTTATCGTTTGTATTGACCGGTTAAACAATCAAACACACTATGGGCGTAGCCCACTACTTTGATAAACTTGATATCTTGTGATCAACTGTTTTGCTTACAAACCTATGAACTCACTCAACCTTTGTGTTGACACTTTTTAGCATGTTATCTCAGGTTCGAAAGGAATTAGCTGGCATGGCATGTGAAGGCGCACGGAAAAACATTTTGAAGACAATGCATATATTATCATTCGAAAAACATTACAACTTTTATGTTGTACTTTGTATGATTGTACAAACTTGTGGGACCGGTTTGTAAACTCTGATATTTTAATCGAATGATAATTTATTTCAAAACGTCTCATTTAGAGTCGTTTTCTGTAACTTGTGCTGTGAACTATGAAGTAATACCCCAGTGACACAATCTTCCGCTGCGATAATTTTAGGGGTGTTACATAATAGCACATAGATCATTCTTGAGTTGTATGATGGTGTTACTGTTATTTAGTGCTTATTTAGTCTTATTACATGATATTATAAGCTTCTTAATCAAGTTCATGGTCTTAATCTTTGTTAAGCTTTGAAAAGCTTCTTAACAGTCTTTAAAAAGGGTGTTTGGTTTAACTTGATTTACTGTGTTAGAGCTTTTATTCTTGGTTGTTCTGTGTCACCTTAGTACCCAATATCTCAGTTCAACAGAGAAAACCAATGGTCATTTGTTAAAAAAGTCAAAAATCCCTTTAATCTCACTTAGTTGTTAACTGTTAAAGTTTTAGTTTGTCAATCTCTTCATATTAGCTTAAAACTTGTTAATCTAGCTTATTTCAACCTTATTATAGCTTAATATAACATAATCAGTAAGTAGTTTTGATTCAAAGTTCATTATAGTCAACTTCTTTGGTTTTTATAAAAAGTCAAATTTTCCATTTGGTCGTTTTTAAATAAAATAGAATATTTTATATAAGGCTTAACTTTGAGTTTTATGTTTTGAGCTTTTGGAATAGTGAAATACAACTGCTCAGCTTTAACCTAGTATTTTTTATATTTTCTGTTTAGCTTATTTAACTGCTTATTACTCAGCTTCTTTTGAGTACCTGTTCTGAAATGGTGCCCTATGCACAGTTGAGTAGTCTAATTTGATAAGCTCCCACAGAGCTTATTAGTTGGTCAAAGCTTGTGATTCTTGGTTCTTTGGAAAGCTGACCTAGCCATCTTGAGGTCCCAAGCTTAAATTTCCATTTTCTAGCTTGTTTGGTAGGGCTGCAATAAGCTCAAACTTTGTCCCATTTCTGTCTTTTAACAACAAAAAGCCAAGAGCTTATCTGCTTATTCCCAGCTTTTCAATATGGTTCTCTGTGTCTTTTAGCTTCATATAAGTAGCTTGTAGCTTGTTTTAGCTTATTTCACCTTTGTTTCCAGCTTGCAAGTTTATTTGGGCTTTTAAAATCAATATAAGCTCATAACTCATACTGCTAGCTCATAAGCTTATCAAATAGCTTATTTTTTAAGTTTGTAAAATTTTTGTTTTCATAAAAGTAGCTTATAATCAGTAGTTAAATAGTTTTGAAAAAGAAAATCCACAAAAACATCATTTTAAATATAGTGATAGCGTTTATTTAATATTAATTAGCTTTTTGATTTTTCTTTTCAGCTTATTATTAAGCAAATCTAGTTTTTATATTTTTCTTAGATTTCTGTCACCTTAAGTTATTTTTAGAAAAAGTTTCATAATTTTCCTAATCTGTTTAGCATTTATTAGAATTTTAAATAGTTAAAAGTATTAAATAATTAGTAATAAATAATTAAAAAGCAAAAAAAAAAAAATATCTTTTCAGTTCTAAAATTAGTTTTATCATATTTTAGATTTTTCTAAGTTAAAATTTTATTTTTCCAGGTTAATTTTATATTTTCTTTTATTTAAGTGTATTTTAAATAATAATTAATTAGTAATAAATAGATAAAAAGTGTAAAAAATATATTTTTAGTTTTAAAATAAGTTTTATAATATTTTTGATTTTCTTAAGTCATAATTTCATTTTTCTAGCTTTATTTTGCATTTTCTTATATTTTAGAGTATTATTAAATAGTTTAAAATAGTTTTTAATTAATAATAATTAAATAAATAGTTATAAAAATAAGACTAAAATACACCGTTGGTCCCTAAGCTTGGCACGGTGCATCGCGATGGGACGAAACTCGCCCTTTTCATCGTCGGGGGTCCCTATTTCAAGGTTTTCACTCGCTACAAGTCCTTTGACCAAGTCAACATCTGATTTTTGTTTTGTAGTCGAGGGTATTTTAGTCCATACACATTTATACTTTTATAACACATTTATATTTTAGCCCTTCATCTTTCATCCTCGTCATCATCTCCCCAAATCATCATGGTCATCGCCTCCCCTGCTGGTTCATTGTTGCAGTTCATCATCACCAAGCACTTTATTTTAATGAAGGAGATGCTGCTACTTTTCTTCCTTGTATATCACATGGTATTTATAATTATTATGTTTTTTCTTTTGCATGTTTATTATAATACTTAAAGATCCAAAATTTCGGAGCACTCACGATCTCATGAAATTTGATCCATGTCAATAACTCTCTGGTCTTGACAACAAATACTTTTATGGACGTCTCTCGTGCAACCCAATTCATGGAAGGTTGGTAATTCTGGCTCTCTCATCGCTAAGGTTTCATGTGGTGAAAGTTATTTGTGTATAACTTAATTGACACAAGAAACTTCTTGCTCTCTCTTGGTGTGCCACTACTACTCATTGGCATGAAACTGGGCAAGTAATTTATATATCGATCTTAAGTTACAAAAGGTTCTATTCAAAAGGTATGTTGAGCACCTTGTGGTTGCTCCGGTTCGGCCACCACCTACCACCATCACCTCTGCCGTCATCGTTGTCAATGAAACTTTCATCTTTTCAGCCACCACCGCTGAAGCCACCACATCTCATCCCAATACCTACTGCCAATCTAGATGTGGAAAAACAGAACAGAAGTAACGACTGTACTTCTTTTGAATAAGTTCTCTAATAAATTTACACTAGTAATCTGGACATAGAAAATGGGAAAGGTGTTCTGGAAACTAGGTACAACAAACTGGAGAAGATTTTTCTGCAACTAAAACACCTAAAACTTTTTGACGCTTGGCTTGGCAAGGCACTCAAGCAAATTGAGTGAGATAGCACAAGATTATAATTTTCTATATTTGTAAACTGCAAATACCAAACAGGTATGAATCCTCAAAGAAATACATCAAAACTCGGTTCTTATTTGCTGGCAAACCTAAAATCACGGAAGCCGGACCATAAAATGAATGTATGAGAGCCTGAGAGGTGTGCGACAGTAAACGAATGTGTATGAACCAAAAGGTGATCTAAAACAAAAGACAAACAGCAATTATGTACTAATTTAACATAAAACACATTCTATGGTCTAAACTTTGTAGAGATTTACCATCGATTAATACCCAATATGAAGAGAATTTACAAGGAAGAAAAAACATAATAATTATAAATACCATGTGATTTACAAGGAAGAAAAGTAGCAGCATCTCCTTCATTCAAATAAAGTGCTTGGTGATGATGAAATGTATTGCATCATTAAATTTTGTACTCATATCACAAGAAGTTTCATGGGGGATTATATCTTCCTCAATATGATATATCTTTTGGATAATTTAAGTTCTTTGCAATCTTTTCTGTTTCAAAAGAATCTGGTTTCAGAAGAACTTGAAGACCTTTTCAATAGTACTGAATCTGGTTTCAGAAGAACTTGAAGACCTCTTCAAGACGCAGCTGGAAATCACCAAGCTGATACTGAAGGATGATGTTGAGGAGATGAATGATTTGGGGAGATGATGATGAGGATGAAAGATGAAGGGGTAAAATATAAATGTGTTATAAAAGTATAAATGTTTATGGACTAAAATACCCTCGACTACAAAACAAAAATCAGATGTTGACTTGGTCAAAGGACTTGTAGCGAGTGAAAACCTTGAAATAGGGACCTCCGACGATGAAAAGGGCGAGTTTCGTCCCATCGCGATGCACCGTGCCAAGTTTAGGGACCAACGGTGTATTTTAGTCTAAAAATAATTTTCTTTTTCTAATAATTTTCTTTTATTTTTAGGATTCCAAAGATGTCATTTTCATATTTTTAGGTCTTTTATTTCTTAGATCTCACTTTTTATTTTGTACGTTTACATAGTTTATAAACGTACGTATTTACGTTTGTTTTATCTGATTGTTGTGCTTATCAATTCTGTATCCAATCTCTTTCCAATCAATCAGTAGTGTAGTTATCAATCCAAATCCTTACTGATCACTATCCTTAGTGATCATTCTATCGTCTGAAAGTTTTGAAACACCATTGAGTCTCCGTGGGACTTAACGACCTAGGAATCCACTATATTCCTCTGATCTTAATTGCATTGGTTTCTGAACTGTTTTAAGTTTGTTACGGTTAGCCATTCACAAGTGGTTAGCTTGTGTGATTAAACTTGACCGTTCAGGAGCCAACCAAATTTTGGCGCCGCTGCCGGGGAGGCTTTAGCGCGTGTTAAACCTTTTTTTTCAGACCCATTCTTGCACATATACCATCTTTTGTAAAAAGTTTTTTTGTAAAGTTATTATAAATCTCAAAAAGTTCATTAACACTTTTCCTAAAGTGTTAACAAACCCAAAAAAACAAAATATAAAACAACAAAACAATCGTAACGTTTTCTAGCTTGTGTTTCCTTTGAGGTGATTCTTAAAGAGATACGATTTGGTTAAACGAGACGATACCAAAAATATTGTCCAAAAGTTTTTAAACCATCAGCACATATCTATACCTACGTTTTTTCAGTGGTACTTAATATATACATAAAAATCAACCACCGCAAATCAAGGCAGTACACCTACTAACCGGGGGTGTGACCATAATAAGTTCCCGAACAACAGATTTAAAACTTGCCTTTGTGTCCTTGTGATTTGGTGTACCTTTTTCAAAGAAGCCATTTCATTTGTGATTATTGGTTAAGTTCACTTGTCGTTTTGCCTCGCATTTGTTTTGAAAACTGATTTTTATACTTAGTGCATGCGCACTCGCTCTTCCAGTTCTACAAGTCCACTTTCTGAGCTTGCAAATATTCCTCGTAGACGTAGAGGACGTTCTGCTCCTTCAGCCGTGACTGAGGAACGTCTACCACCACCACCCCCTGTCGAAATGGCAGAAGATAAGCCAATGAATGAGCTTCTCCAAGCACCCATCGAGGGTTACGGAGATGCCATTGTTGTCCCAGCCATCGTGGCTGATACTTTTGAGCTCAAAACCGGGCTGCTTAATCTGGTAACCCAAAGCCAATTCTATGGTTTTGAGCGGGATGATCCTCATGCACACATTCGATGGTTTAACAAGATTGCATCTACCATCAAATATAAGAATGTCCCACATGAAGCTATCAAGCTTCTTATGTTCCCATTTTCTCTAGAGGGACAAGCCCGGAATTGGCTTGAGAAACAACCCCCTCGTTCCATTGAGACATGGGAAGATCTAGTCACCAAATTTGTTAACGAATTCTATCCTCCATCCCGAACTACAAGTCTTAAGAATGAGATAATGAAATTTTCTCAGAGATTTGATGAATCATTCGGGGAGGCATGGGATCGTTACAAAGAGTTGCTTCGCAAGTGTCCGCATCATGGTTTTACTGAGTTAATGCAAATGGATACTTTCTACAATGGTCTGAACCAGACAAATCAAGACTCTTTAAATGCCTCCGCGGGAGGTAATTTCCTGAGCAAGACCACCAAAGAAGCCTTGCAAATCATTGAAAACAAGTCTCAGGTCCGCCCTTTCCGAGCAAAGACATATCAATCTCAGTCTAATGCTGGACCTTCTGCTTCATCCCACGTGAGTACATCTAGCACCGATGCTAAGATTGACAAACTCACGGATATTGTTCAGGCTTTGGTTCTTGCTAACCAAAAGAAAGTGACCTTCACACAGACACCATCGCATGGTGAAGTGAAGAAAGTCGAGAGTTGTGTTACTTGTGGTGGCCCTCATGCATACTACAATTGTACTGCCACCGATGGTAGTCCATTTGAAGCCAATGCTCTAGCCGGTACTTCGAATCAGGGAGGTAATCAATACCGTCCTCAAAATGAACCAAACTACCGTGCTAACACTTATCAGGCACCACCCGGTTTTAACCAGAATCATAACATGCAACACCGGAATCAGAACCAACCTAGAATAAACCAAGGTTATCAAAACCAAGGTAATTTCTATCCCGGACCAAATCAAGGTTTCCAACATCAAGGGAACCTTAATCAAAACACTTTCAATCGAGGGAATCAATTTCAGGGAAATATGAATCCTAATCAAGGGAATTTTGGCTATAATCAGAACATACGGCCTCAAAATGTCCCTCCACCTCCACCTCCTCATGTATCAACATCTGATGAGCTTTTAAATCAATTCATGAAGTCTCAAGAGGAGACAAACAGGTTGTTGGTCAGTCAGATCGCTGAATTAAAGAAGTCTTTAAATGATCAACCCTCAGGCTCAGGAAAACTTCCGAGCAACACGATCGCTAACCCGAGGGGCGATGCAAAGGCGATCACAACCAGAAGTGGTGTTTCATACAATGGACCCGCTATTCCTACTACCTCTTCTTCTTCTTCTCTCCAGAAGGTAGTGGAAAGTGAACCTGAGGTAAGAAAGGAAAAGGAACTTCCTAATAATAACGGAGGTACCAACAATGTCCAACCTCAAGTTGTCCAGAAACCCAAGTCAAATCCAGGAGTTGTTTTTGAACCTCCAGTAGCTCCCATTGAAAACCAGAAATCCAAATCTTCTATTCCTTACCCATCACGTTTGAATGAGCAAAAGCTCCGCGAAAAAGCCAGTCATCAAATGGACAAATTCTTTCAAATTTTCCAAGAACTACATTTTGACATAAGCTTTGCGGATGCTATCATGCTGATGCCCAAGTTTGCATCAACTCTCAAACACATGTTAAGCAACAAGGAAAAGCTGTTTGAAATGGCTAAAACTCCTCTGAACGAGAACTGCTCTGCAGTTATTCTTAAGAAGCTTCCAGAAAAGCTTGAAGATCCTGGAAAATTTCTCTTACCTTGTGTATTTCCAGGAATGGTTGAATGCTTTGCCTTAGCCGATCTTGGTGCAAGCATCAATCTGATGCCTTATTCAGTATGGAAGAAACTCTCTCTTCCGGATCTTACTCCTACATGCATGACTCTCGAGCTTGCAGATCGTTCCATATCCCGTCCTCTTGGCATTGCCGAGGACGTATTTGTGAAAGTAGGAAAGTTCCATTTTCCAGCTGACTTTGTGGTTGTTGATTTCGATGCCGATCATCGGGTTCCTCTCATTGTTGGACGAGGATTCCTGAGAACGGGCCGTGCTCTCATTGATGTATTTGAGCAAGAAATCACATTACGTGTTGGTAATGAAGCTGTCACCTTTAACCTTGATCAAACTTCGAGGTACTCCGCAAACTATGATTCTGAGTCGGTTAACCGAATAGATATCATTGATGTTGCTTCTGAAGAGTACTCTCAAGAAATTCTTGGTTATTCTCATAATTCTGTGAGTGGGGATCCCACCACATCTTCTCAACCTATCATAGCCAATTCTACTCCTTCTCTCACTCCGTTTGAGGGAAGCGACTTCATCTTGGAAGAGATTGAAGTATACTTGGCTAGTGATTCTGTTCCATGGGAAATTGATCACGCTCCAATTGACATTGAGGGGGACATACTTCTCATTGAGAAGTTGCTTAATGATGATCCATCATCAACTCCTCACACTAGTGATTCAATTCCAGATGAGATTAATCAAAATGAGATTAATCTGGAGGGAGATATTCTTCTTGAGAAGTTGTTAAATCATGACACTTCTCCTCCTCTCCCTCCCGTCGAGCTTCATAACAAGGAAGTCAAGTCAGTTGAGAAAACTGAAGAATTTCCTGAAGTCGAACTTAAGGACTTACCACCTCATCTCGAGTATGCATTTCTTGAGGGTGATGATAAATTACCTGTCATTATTGCTCGAGATTTGAGTAAAGATGAAAAGACTGCTCTCATAAAGGTCTTGAAGTCACACAAGCAAGCAATTGCTTGGAAACTCTCCGACATTAAGGGTATCAACCCTGAATTTTGTACTCACAAAATCTTGATGGAGGATGACTTCAAACCAGCAGTTCAACATCAGAGAAGAGTAAATCCAAAAATCCATGATGTTATCAAACATGAGGTTATCAAACTTCTTGATGCAGGATTGATTTACCCGATCTCAGATAGTCCTTGGGTTAGCCCAATTCATTGTGTTCCTAAAAAGGGTGGCATAACTGTTGTCACAAATGAAGATAACGAGTTAATTCCAACTCGATTGGTAACAGGATGGCGTGTTTGCATTGACTATCGTAAGTTGAATGACGCTACTCGTAAAGACCATTTTCCTCTACCCTTCATGGACCAAATGCTTGAGAGATTAGCAGGGAACGAATACTATTGTTTCCTTGATGGTTTCTCGGGTTATTTTCAGATTCCCATTGATCCACAGGATCAAGAAAAGACTACATTCACCTGCCCATACGGAACTTTTGCCTACAGACGTATGCCTTTTGGCTTATGTAACGCTCCAGGCACGTTCTAACGATGTATGATGGCCATATTCCACGACATGATCGGGGAAACAATGGAGGTGTTTATGGATGACTTCTCGGTCATTGGGGATTCGTTTCAAACATGTCTCTCCCATTTAGATAAAATGCTCAAACGGTGTGAAGACACCAATCTTTGTCTAAATTGGGAGAAGAGCCACTTTATGGTCAAAGAAGGCATAGTCCTTGGCCATAAGATTTCAAAAAATGGGATTGAGGTCGATAGAGCAAAAGTCGATGTTATTGCTAAATTACCTCATCCTACTACCGTCAAAGGTATTAGGAGTTTTTTAGGTCATGCCGGTTTCTATCGCAGATTTATACAAGATTTTTCTAAAATCGCCCGGCCTATGACCCATCTTCTTGAAAAAGATGCTCCTTTTATCTTCTCACCTGAGTGCATCAAAGCTTTTGAAACATTAAAGAAAAATCTTACTGAGGCACCCATTCTAGTTGCCCCCGACTGGGATTTACCCTTTGAGCTCATGTGCGATGCAAGTGATTTTGCTATCGGTGCAGTCTTAGGGCAACGCAGAAACAAGCATTTTCAGCCTATCCACTACGCGAGTAAGACTATGACTGAAGCTCAAACTCATTACACCACCACAGAAAAAGAATTACTAGCCGTGGTGTATGCATTTGAGAAGTTTCGACCATACTTAATCTTGACCAAATGCGTTGTGTATACGGATCACTCGGCTCTCAAATATCTCTTTGCAAAACAAGATGCAAAACCGAGATTGCTCCGTTGGATTCTCCTCCTGCAAGAATTTGATATCATTATACGTGATAAAAAAGGAGCTGAGAATCTAGCTGCTGATCATCTGTCCAGATTAGAAAACCCTCACCAAGATGTTTTCGAGAAAAAGGAAATAAATGAAACATTTCCTCTTGTGACACTCAATGCGGTTTCTTTTCGTGGAAATTCTACCACCCCATGGTTTGCTGACTTCGCAAATTACCATGCGGGTAACTTCATAGTGAAAGGGATGTCGACCCAACAGAAGAACAAATTCTTCAAGGATGTTAAACATTATTTCTGGGACGACCCCTACTTATTCAAAATCTGTGCGGATCAAGTCATCCGAAGGTGTGTTTATGGACAGGAAGCTATTGACATTCTCAAAGCTTGCCATGCTGGACCCACTGGGGGCCATCATAGTACAAACTACACTGCCAAAAAGGTGTTTGATTCCGGGTTTTATTGGCCCACGATTTATAAGGATGCCCATGAATTTGTCAAAGCATGTGACGCTTGTCAACGTCACGGAAATATCTCGCAAAGAAATGAAATGCCGCAAAATGCCATTCAAGTTTGTAAGATCTTTGACATTTGGGGTATTGACTTTATGGGGCCATTTCCATCTTCTCGAGGAAACAAATACATACTTGTGGCTGTTGATTATTTGTCAAAATGGGTTGAAGCAAAAGCTTTACCTACCAATGATGCCCGAGTTGTTGTGAAATTTTTGAAATCTCTTCTTGCTAGGTTTGGAACTCCGAGAGCTATAATCAGTGATCGTGGTACACATTTCTGCAATGACCAATTTGATCGTGTCATGCAAAAGTATGGTGTAACCCACCGTCTCTCTACTGCATACCACCCCCAAACAAGTGGGCAGGTGGAAGTTTCCAACCGTGGTATTAAAAGAATTCTTGAAAGGACAGTAGGCGAAAAT
The DNA here is from genome assembly GCA_019973895.1 of Chrysanthemum seticuspe. NCBI lineage: Eukaryota > Viridiplantae > Streptophyta > Magnoliopsida > Asterales > Asteraceae > Chrysanthemum > Chrysanthemum seticuspe. Next base: position 277,103,895 of record BPTQ01000008.1, on the reverse strand, counting down.
CGTGCATCCTGGTCGGATAAACTGGATGACGCACTCTGGGCCTTCCGTACAGCTTACAAAACACCCATCGGGTGTACTCCATACAAGCTAGTGTACGGAAAGGCATGTCATCTTCCGATTGAGCTCGAGCACAAGGCATACTGGGCCTTAAAACATGCAAACTTCGATATTCAGACAGCTGGTGATCACAGAAAAGTTCAAATGAATGAATTAAATGAAATCCGTGATCAAGCATACGAGAACTCTTTGATCTACAAACAAAAGACAAAGAAGATTCATGACTCTAAAATCAAGAACCGCGTTTTCAACGTTGGTGATCGAGTCCTTCTTTTCAATTCAAGATTGAAGATTTTCTCGGGAAAGCTCAAGTCCCGTTGGTCTGGTCCATTTACTATTACTAAGGTTTATCCTTATGGTACCATTGAGTTATCTCAACCCGATGGTCCAAATTTTAAAGTGAATGGTCATCGATTAAAGCATTATTTTGGAGAGGACATTCCTCCTGTGGTTGTCCCGGATCTACAAACTTTCCCCATGAACCAATGAATGCGGGGATCGAGTCAAGCTAGTGACTCGGGAATAAAAAACAATAGCACACACCATATGGGTTTTCACCCATATTTCTGTCTTCTTTCTCTGTTCTACCATCCTAGTATGGGGGAGTTTCCCCCCGCTATTGTATATAAGTTTTCTCTAAAAAAAAAAAAAAAAAAAAATCATTTTCAAATAATGGCCGTAGTATTTCCCTTTTACTTTCTTAGTTTCGGCATAACCGCCGGTACTTTGAATATTGAGGGAAATATTCATTTCTAAGTGTGGGGGCAATATTCCACCCAATTCCCCCGTTTTTGGCCAAAATTTTTTTTTTGAGTAAGTGTTTTTCACTTACTCAGCTTATGGTTATCAGTCCGCCATGTCTAAAAAACAAAAGGATTGGCTAATCCAGGAGCAAACGGCTCTTGGTAAAGATTTCTCAAATCCGTTTATGGCTTGCAATTTGCCCAAAATTGTATGGTGTTCAGCTCACCATATCTTAAAAAGTGAAGAGTTGGCTAGCCCGCAAGTTTATGGCTTGTGGTAAAGGCAGTAGAAAAACCATAATTGGTAATCAGCTCACCAAAGATAATACTGATAATTTATCTAAGAGTTGGCTAGTCCAGAGCAAACGGCTTCTGGTAAAGACAAATCAAATCCATTTACAGCTTATGATTTGCTCAAAATCATTTGGTTATCATTGTACCAAGGTTCTTACTTGAACTGAAACAACTGGCTACTCCAGAAGTGATGGCTTTTGGTAAAGAGTTCTTTAAAATCCATTAAAGTTTCAAAACATTGCTAGGGACTAGCAATATCTTAGTGTGGGGGATTGATGAGTGTCTAAATACTCATCATTTTTGTACCATCTAAACTGCAAAATCATCTGAAAACACTCAGAAATGCATCAAAATGATGAAAATATCACAAATCAGTGTTTTATGTGTTTTAAATACAAAAATATCAAAATCAGATGAAAAACGTATCAAGTTTGCAAAATTGGCAGCTTTAGTCCCCCCAAGTTTCAAAAGTTGTCAAAAACAGTCCCTGGTAAAGCAAAATAAAACAAAATGTCATTCAAGGTCCCTGAAATATTCTAAGTTGTTAAAAATGGTCCTTGAATGAATCTTTGGTCAAATGGCGGAAAAGGTCCTTCAAGTTTGAAAAATGTCAAAAATAGTCCTTGGACTTATAAAAATGGAATTTTATGCAAAAGTGGTCCTTGTACTATTTAAGTTTGTCAAAATTGGTCCTTTTAATAACATTGGAAAAAGTCAAGTTTGGTCCCTCATGTTTGGCCGAATTACAAAATTGGTCCTTGTGCTTCTATTAAACCAAACTGGATCTAATATCAAACCCAATCCAACCCAGCTGGCCCATCTTGCATATCCAAGCCCAAACCCAACTTGACCCTTGACCCCTTGAGCTCTTGACCCTTGAGCCAGGCCAAAATTCACTTATGCCCTGTCATAACCCAATTGTGACCCCTCCCACTTATTATAATACCACAGGTCAACAAAGTCAAACCCAGGTACTGTGCTTCTCTCTCACAAAAACGCGCCAAACCAGTGACTCCTCAAACCACCATGGTTTTCAATTCCACTTGCTCCTATCACCTCACCCCCACCTTACCTTGTCCCCCTCCACCTCCACATCTTCCAAACTTCATTTATTGATTGAAACCTGCTCAAACCTGCTTATAGACTTTTGGTGCCAAAAAAATCCAAATGGATGGTTATGATGATTTGTGAAGATTCAATGGTCTAGATGAAGTGGGAAAGTTTCAGAGGTCAACAAGGAGTCTCTAAAGTCATTATAAAGAGAAGAAGAAGCAATGTGGATATCTATCTAGTGTAATTTTTATTTTCTTAGTCGTTTTTTATCATTTTAAGCTTTCTAGTGTAAAACTTAGCTTTCAAGTACTGTTTTAATCAATCTCAGTATATTGTGAATCCTTTTTTATAATCAATTTCAAGCTTTCAGTTTCAATTTCAGTATTTGCAAATTTCAAGTTCAAATTTTCAATATGTTTTGAATGTTGTTATTAGTTGTTGATTTGGACTGAGTAAGACCACATAAGCTCCCAGAAAGCTTATTAAAGCTTTTAGTAACTTTAAAAATCAGTTTAGAAGTTAAAAAGTAAAAATACCAAAAATACCAAATAAATAGTTGAAAATTCAAAAATCACAAGAAATGGTGATCAAAGCTGGATCAGGGTGAATATTGGATTGCCCTGGGTTAGAGGCTTAGTGGTAAGCCTATAGGATTGGCCTTTTGATCTTGGTTCTGTGTTTTCAGTTGCATAGACTCTTGTAAGCTTTTAATTCAACTTTTGCATTTTACTGTATAAGCAAGTTTATTGCTTAAATCTTTGTATTTCTATGTTTCTTAGTTATAGTTAAGTTTAATTAAACAATAAAATCAGTTGTTTGTTCTTTTAAATTTGTAGTTAGCAAAAATCTCATTTTGACAGTCATAATAGCACATAGATCATTCTTGAGTTGTATGATGTTGTTACTGTTATTTAGTGCTTATTCAGTCTTATTACATGATATTATAAGCTTCTTAATCAAGTTCATGGTCTTAATCTTTGTTAAGCTTTGAAAAGCTTCTTAACAGTCTTTAAAAAGGGTGTTTGGTTTAACTTGATTTACTGTGTTAGAGCTTTTGTTCTTGGTTGTTCTGTGTCACCTTAGTACCCAATATCTCAGTTCAATAGAGAAAACCAATGGTCATTTGTTAAAAAAGTCAAAAATCCCTTTAATCTCACTTAGTTGTTAACTGTTAAAGTTTTAGTTTGTCAATCTCTTCATATTTGCTTAAAACTTGTTAATCTAGCTTATTTCAACCTTATTATAGCTTAACATAACATAGTCAGTAAGTAGTTTTGATTCAAAGTTCATTATAGTCAACTTCTTTGGTTTTTATAAAAAGTCGAAATTTCCATTTGGTCGTTTTTAAATAAAATAGAATATTTTATACAGGGCTTAACTTTGAGTTTTATGTTTTGAGCTTTTGGAATAGTGAAATACAACTGCTCAGCTTTAACCTAGTATTTTTTATATTTTCACTTTAGCTTATTTAACTGCTTATTACTCAGCTTCTTTTGAGTACCTGTTCTGAAATGGTGCCCTATGCACAGTTGAGTAGTCTAATTTGATAAGCTCCCACAGAGCCTATTAGTTGGTCAAAGCTTGTGATTCTTGGTTCTTTGGAAAGCTGACCTAGCCATCTTGAGGTCCCAAGCTTAAATTTCCATTTTCTAGCTTGTTTGGTAGGGCTGCAATAAGCTCAAACTTTGTCCCATTTCTGTCTTTTAACAACAAAAAGCCAAGAGCTTATCTGCTTATTCCCAGCTTTTCAATATGGTTCTCTGTGTCTTTTAGCTTCATATAAGTAGCTTGTAGCTTGTTTTAGCTTATTTCACCTTTGTTTCCAGCTTGCAAGTTTATTTGGGCTTTTAAAATCAATATAAGCTCATAACTCATACTGCTAGCTCATAAGCTTATCAAATAGCTTATTTTTTAAGTTTGTAAAATTTTGGTTTTCATAAAAGTAGCTTATAATCAGTAGTTAAATAGTTTTGAAAAAGAAAATCCACAAAAACATCATTTTAAATATAGTGATAGCGTTTATTTAATATTAATTAGCTTTTTGATTTTTCTTTTCAGCTTATTATTAAGCAAATCTAGTTTTTATATTTTTCTTAGATTTCTGTCACCTTAAGTTATTTTTAGAAAAAGTTTCATAATTTTCCTAATCTGTTTAGTATTTATTAGAATTTTAAATAGTTAAAAGTATTAAATAATTAGTAATAAATAATTAAAAAGCAAAAAAAAAATATCTTTTCAGTTCTAAAATTAGTTTTATCATATTTTAGATTTTTCTAAGTTAAAATTTTATTTTTCCAGGTTAATTTTATATTTTCTTTTATTTAAGTGTATTTTAAATAATAATTAATTAGTAATAAATAGATAAAAAGTGTAAAAAATATATTTTTAGTTTTAAAATAAGTTTTATAATATTTTTGATTTTCTTAAGTCATAATTTCATTTTTCTAGCTTTATTTTGCATTTTCTTATATTTTAGAGTATTATTAAATAGTTTAAAATAGTTTTTAATTAATAATAATTAAATAAATAGTTATAAAAATAATTTTCTTTTTCTAATAATTTTCTTTTATTTTTAGGATTCCAAAGATGTCATTTTCATATTTTTAGGTCTTTTATTTCTTAGATCTCACTTTTTATTTTGTACGTTTACGTAGTTTATAAACGTACGTATTTACGTTTGTTTTATCTGATTGTTGTGCTTATCAATTCTGTATCCAATCTCTTTCCAATCAATCAGTAGTGTAGTTATCAATCCAAATCCTTAATGATCACTATCCTTAGTGATCATTCTATCGTCTGAAAGTTTTGAAACACCATTGAGTCTCCGTGGGACTTAACGACCTAGGAATCCACTATATTCCTCTGATCTTAATTGCATTGGTTTCTGAACTGTTTTAAGTTTGTTACGGTTAGCCATTCACAAGTGGTTATCTTGTGTGATTAAACTTGACCGTTCAGGAGCCAACCAATCACCACTATGGATTAGCGAAAACTTGCTTTTGTAAATCTCGAGTCATCTACCATCACCACATGAATCCTACTAGTAAACTGACACCAACACTAGCACCACTAGTGGCACACCCGGTGAAAGACTTCATGTCTTCTTTCTAGGAACTATTTTGTAGGCTTTTATCATATTATATTCTCACTTTTCTTATGATTGTAATTAGGAGACTACACTTCATGAGATCTTTGATTATATCATTTATCACATATATACATCTTATTTTTTGTCAAAAAGGATGAAATATATTGCACTAATGTTTTTCATTACAGGTTCATCATCATATAAACTAGATTGTATATAACTTACTCATCTAAGGATGAAGTTTGCATCAATTATTTTTCTTATTTTAGGTGCTTCTTGACACCCTCGAGCAAGGAGGAATATCCTTTAAGCACTCTTATAGCATCGTCTATACACTTGGATGTATATGGCATATTTGTCTAAAGACAAAGCTTCTATTATAATAATATTTATTTTGAAGGTTCATCTTGACGCCCTAGAGCAAGGGGAGCTTCCGTCAATAATTTACTGAATGCATCTTATACACACTTTGTTGTATATCACTTACTCGTCCAACGCCGAATATACTTTTGCACTAAAATTTGTTTTGTAGATTTTTAATCATACCCTGACGCCTCAAACAAGGGGGAGCAACCGTCAAGGGGAAGCATGCACGCATTTAGCATCATTCTCACTTTTCAACAAGCATTTGTGCTTCGATAAAAAGTGGAGAAAATAGGCTAACATTGCTATGCCTTTTTCTTTTTCATATATTTCTCATAATTTTTGTTGCATAAAACTAACCTTGATGTAGGTTAAGCCTCTTAATTTGATCCATGGATCCGCTACCTAATAAAGAACGGATTGAAGTAGACGATTTAACTTCACTAGGGATGATGCAAGCTCGCCTTTTTCGGGAGAAATGAAGTTAAACTCCAAGGACACACCCTTTTTGTTTCGACAAAAGAGGGAGAAGAGTGTAAACGGAGAAGGTAATGTAAAGGTAGAAAGGATACAATACAAGTAACTTTTTACATTTTACTTTCTATTACGTTTACATATCTTTGTCATCATCAAAAAGGGGGAGATTGTTAGTGCAAATATTACGATATTTAATCTATACAGTCTCGTTTGTTTTGATTGATGACAAACATGTAACTTGTAATACATAACGTAAAATGTACAAGTTACTTGTATTTACATTTGTCTCAACATACATTCAACACCTCTCGATGTCTCAAGTCCTCGTATGTTACAACACAGGTTCGTACATGTTTGTTATGTGGCATTATGATCAAACCCATTAACAAATCATTTAGAATGTTTAAAATACGTTTAGAGTCACTAAGTATTTTAATAGGTTAACCATTCTATTTCGAACCTCATTTTACATTTTGCATTCACAAGTATTTCAAAAGGTAACTAGACATTTTATTAACTAGTTACATAATACATTTTACAAGTTTACTTTGATAAACCTTTTAATCTAAAAATGGAAATACATGTTACATCATGTCATGCATCAGCTTTGAAATCTTTGGAAGATCACTTGAATATTTTGGTTAGATTGACACTCAATATATCAAATATGATCTTAGTAAGATTTAGTAATATCTTGGAAAGATTTGAAGAAATATTTTTTAGATTTTATGTCAGGCACCCACGGCACCAAATTGTATAAAGGACGGAACCCTTTTAAGGGGTCCGTGGTCCGTGGACGCTCCTGACCACTTTTGGCTATAAATAGAAGCCCATTGTTTTCCCATTTCTTCACCACTTGAAAGCACATCTTCTCCACCTTCTTGCATACATTTAGATCAATCATTAACAATGTAGTAACACACATTAAACACCCTAATGATCATGATCATAATGCTTCTAACATTCATCTTTTTTGTAAGCATACTCTTTGTTCAACCAAGGAAATCTTGGAGATCTAGCCATCCTCACTCACCACAAGTTGAAGATCTATCACAAGAAGTTTAGGGAACTTGTGATCTTCATCATGAAGGCTTCCTATCAATGGAAGTTCATTTAGAAGTAGTTATTCATATCCATTAGACATTTGTGTCATGGATCATTAGTGTAAACATCATTGCATCATAACAACACTTTCACCAAACTAGATTAGATGGTTTATGTGTTTGTGCCATAAAACACAAGGTTTGTTATGTTGGGCCATAAAACATAGTGGGAGTGGTTGTACCCCTATAAAAGAACTCGACATCTAGCTTAGTGTCGGAAATATTGTATAGGCGACGTTAGGTTGGTTGTACCTCGAACTAGAACCCGGTATTTAGCTTTGTACCGGAAAAAGTGTAAGCGACGATTGTAAGGTTTTCTCCGCCGAGAAGGGAGCTTGTTGATTTAGTGAAGTAACTCTCGAGTTGGGTACTCGGGGAGTGGAGTAGGGCGAGATCCGTGACCGAACCACTATAAATCATCGTGTTCGGTTTGCACTTTCCTTTCTTTATCTCTTTACTTTTATAGTTGCACTATACTATTGCTTGTGATGTGGTTTGATGTTAATGCTATTGTGACAACATGGTTTACTATGCTTTACATTGGTCACAAACATTAATTGGAACTTTCATATTATAACAAGCTTCATAAGCGATTTGATACTAAAGATTTAAAGTTTTTAAATGGTAACGTATTCACCCCCCCCCCTCTACGTTTCCACAGAGTTGAAATTCCGCTGTTTTGAGTTGAACGACGTAAATCACGGTCGTGCACAGTAAACTTCACATCGTTGACTACGCAAGAGTTGACTGAGACTGCAGTACATGATGGTCCACAAGCCAAAGCAAATAACTCGGCGGTACAACTTAGGTCCTTCTGTACTTTTAATTCACGAATTTATGAAAAAGTTAATAATAGATATATATGAGTAATAGTCGTTATTTATACAGGGTAATACATACAATAAGTCTACCTTCATCTCAAACCAGCGAGGAAACCCTTCTTCCAAGTCTCTGCCAGGAATGCCCTGTAAATGTTCATGATATTAGAATAAGTCGTCGAATAACAACTTACGTGAAACAAATTTTGAAATAAAACGCGTACCTCTTGTACGCATTCATGTACGGGTCGATTTCATGACTGTTGTGTAGTACGTACCATACTACTTGCTTCATTGTGTCTGCTTTAAACCGAACTAATGATTGTTTACCATTCTTTTTGTAGACTGATCGAAACACCTCAAATCGACTTGTTGGCCTTGGACCGTCCTCATTCCGGTCAGGACGATTAAATCTCGTCTCAACACCCCGAAAATAATGCGAATAGAAAGTTAATGCTTCATCAGCAATATAACCCTCCGCTATTGAACCTTCAGGCTTGGCTTTATTTTTGACATAATTTTTGAGCTTTTTCATGTATCTTTCAAATGGATACATCCACCTCATGTAAACAGGACCGCCTTCAATAGCCTCTTCCGGTAGATGAATAACCAAGTGAATCATAATGTCAAAAAATACTGGAGGATATATTTGCTAGAAACTGCACAAAATATTGATCAGTTGTTCTCTAGCTTTCAACATGTCATCCACCATCAAAGTTCGAGCGCATATTTATTTGAAGAATGAACAAAGCTCGATTATTGGTGTTGCGGTGGTTTGGTCCTTCAAGTAATTTTGAAGTCCAGCAGGAAGCAACCGTTGCATCATTATGTGACAGTCATGAGCCTTCAAGCCTGTTTTGTTGCTATCGTTGTCGGTCACTTTATGCTTGAAGTTAGATCCAAACCCATCAGGTAGTTTAACACCTTTGATGAATTAAGAAAAAAAATCAGGATATTAGAATAAGTTGTCGAAATGAATACGCGAATTAATTCGAACAAAGAAATTTTCAAATAAAACGCGTACCTTTAATGAATTGACAAAAAAGTTTTCTTTCTTCGGTTGTGAAAGAGTACATAGGATGAGGCTTAGAGCACTTCCCGTTTCCTTTGTTGATGAGCCACAAGTCAGTACGAATATTCAAATTTTGTAAGTCTTGTCTTGCCTTGTTGGTGTCTTTTGATTTGTCATTCATTAACAAAGTACCCAACACACTCTCATACACATTTTTTTCCGATATGCATGACATCTAAATTGTGTTTTAGTGTAAGAAAAGACCAATACTCTAGCTCGTAGAAAACAGATTTTTTTGTCCAATTGTCTTCGCGATCAGGTTCACGTTTTTTTTTCGCACCCCCATATCTTGGATGTTTCCCCGGGACACATTTAGGCAATCTTCTTAGTTTATCCAAGATGTCATCACTGGTAAATTTTCTAGGAGGGTCTGTATCATCTACCTCTGTATAGAATGCCCTTCTATTCTTCCGCCATTTATTGGTCGTGCTTAAGAATCTTCTGTGACCAACATAAGCGGTTTTGTTTAACACGCGCATAGCTGGAGTGTCTACATTACATGTCGGACATGCCTTGTAACCTTGCCCACTCCACCCAGACAAACTACTTAGAGCGGGAAAGTCATTGATAGTCCATAAAAGCGCTGCTTTCATACAGAATTCGGTGCCTGTAACGGCATCCTTAGTCATGACTCCATATTTCCATAAAGTCTTTAGTTCATCAATAAAAGGCCTCAGGTAAATATCAATATCATTCCCTGGTGACTTGGGGCCCGGAATTAACAATGTCAACATAAGAGAAGTCTCTCTCATACATATTCAGGGAGGCGTATTGTATGTGGTTAATATGACGGGCCACATGCTGTATGACCGACTAAGGTTGCCGTACGGATTGAAACCATCAGCAGCCAACCCTAACCGGACATTTCTTTTTTCTTCAGCAAATTCCTTCGAATACTTGATGTCAAATTTCTTCCATGCTTGACCATCAACCGGGTGTTGCATCTTACCGTTCTCCCTAGACTGCCCAGATGCATGCCAAGTCATATGTTTTGCAGTGTGTTTAGACTTGTACAAACGTTGTAGTCTAGGAATGATAGGAAAGTAACGCAACACCTTGTTAGGAACTTTCTTCCCCAGTGTGCTCTTTTCTTTCCATCTACTAGCGCCGCAGATCGGACAAGTCTGCAAATCTTCGTTACCCGCCCCCCGATATAAAAAGCAATCATTTACACAAGCATGCATCGATTCATATCCTAACCCGATAGTTTTAAATGTCTTCTTTATTTCATAGTATGACGATGGCATGTTGTATCCTAGAACGGGCGGGAAAACTTCCTTGAATAAAGTTAGGAACTCATTAAATGTGGTGTCACTCACTTTACCTTTGACCTTGATGTGCGTGATCTTTGCCATAAATTCTAATGAAGACATCCACTCACAGGCTGGGTATAGTTTTTCGTTGGCAGTGGCAAGTAACTCCTCATACTCATTACGTTGAGGAATTGCGTCGTTACTTGTCTCGCCAATACTTCCTTGAGTTGGATCATCTGGTTCGTTATTCGGACCAATATCATGAAGGAACTCACCCATGTCACTCATCCCAGGGTGTCTTGTGTTGTGTACGGTTGTTCGGCCATCCGGCTCACCATGATTATACCATTTCGTATAACTATGGTCCCAGCCATTTGTGTGTATGTGGTCAAACAAAAATTCGTGCTTTATCCAGTTTACGTTTAACCAAAGAGCACAGGGACATTTTATATTCCCATCAATATTCACCAAGGGCTTGCAATGCTTGTAGAAAGCTTTAAGACCAACTAAGAATTCTCTACTGGTACGTGCTAGTGAGACCCAACTTTTATCAATTGGCATAACTGCGTTTTAATGAAGCAACAAATAATTATATAGACTTAAAATGTTCACCTAATCCAACTATGGAAGGAAATCCTAAACCACTCTTTGAATGTTTCGTCTCATATATGAATGCGTATAATTGAATTTACTATTTGAGAAAATTTCGGCAACATTTCCCCTCAACTCCCCAAATATGTGCATTAAAGACATATTCGTAGGAGTAAAGGGGAAACACTGTCGAAATTTTCACAAATAGTAAATCAATTATACGCATTCATATCCTAAATGAGACAAAACATTCAAAAAGCAGTCCCAAACAGGGGACTTTCCGAAATTAATTTCTAATAAATTAATTTCGGACGGGTTTTCTATAGGATGATTAAACGACCAAGTATAGGTGCATTGGTATACGTATCATGTTAAACAACTAAATATAGGTGCATTGGTATACGTATCATGTTAAACAACCAAGTATAGGTGCATTGGTATACGTTTCATGTTAAACTACCAAGTATATTATTATTATTATTATTATTATTATTATTATTATTATTATTATTATTATTATTATTATTATTATTACATAGGTCCAAATTGTTGGAGTTGTCTCAACTTCCCACTGGGTGAAGTCTTTATAAACACCTTTATTTTGTTTCACATTATCACATGAACTTTGTATAAGCGATGAATCTGTTAATGTATACATTGCTATAACAAGAATATATAGGTTTATCATAAGCTAATACTGATGAGAGGTATATGTGGGGATCCGTTAATGCATACATTAAATCAATGTTACTTGAGTATTGGATCTAAAATTTCCATTAGTACATATACATAAACTAGTCTACTCATAGAGCCTTGAAGATTATGGTTAAGATGCTATATTCTTTCTCTTACTATAGCCTTAGTACATAAACCACAAATAAAATTAATCTCGTAAGATCAAATATCCATTAGCCCAATCAATACATTCAAGTAAAGTTAACCCATGAATTATGGGTGTTCACGGGGCGGTTCGGCTCGGTTCGGTTAGAGATTTTAACTATCCATCACGGGGCGGGTTGTTCATTTTTTATCCGAAACCAAACCGTACTAGGCGGGTAACCGGACATGCGGGTACCCGAAATGAGCGGTTACTCGCGGTTCGGGTCACGGTTAACCATTTTAAAAAATTAATCGAATTGAATCGGACGAACAATAACATAAACTAGAACGTAATATGTCATTGTAGTAAATTTAAATAACATCGAAGAGATTGAAGTCATACTAATGTTTTTCCGTCGCAATAAAAACATTCAAATTATCTTATGTACAAAATAACTAATACTATTTATTTGACGTTTATAGGTACGACCACTTTAATCATATGTAATTCATGGACGTTAGTAAATGATCACATTAGGTAAGTAAAAATGCGTTATACGATAAAAGTAATGCAATAGGATAGTTACTACTTGTACATTTTTAAGAATGGTTTGTTGAAACCTACATGTATATTATAGGCGGTTCGGTTCGGGTAACCGCGGATAACTAAAAGTAAAAACCGTAACCGAACCATTATTATTATTATTATTATTATTACATAGGTCCAAATTGTTGCAGTTGTCTCAACTTCCCACCAAAAAAACGTGGCTAAGAATTCCCACAAAAAACATGGCGCCAAGAATTCCCACAAAAAACATGGCGCCAAAAATTTCCCACCAAAAGCTACCATATCTACTCTATATATCAAAAAAGAATACTTGAGATCTTATCCCACCAAAAGCTACCAGATCTTATCCTCAAAACCACTCAACCTCACAACCTCTTATCGTCACACAAATTTCAAAACCTGAGATGGAGCCATTTAATCCTTTTATTTGTTCTTGTGGTGAAGGAAATATAAAATTAAGAACATCACATAGAGATTATTCAGCTGGATGACAATATTATGCATGTCCTCTGTCAAAGGTGAACAATCATACATTTCTTATTTATGTAAATATACAAATAATTGGGTTGTAATCTCTTATAATTTTCTTATTATGTAATGTCACACCCCCATTTTACCTGTTTTGCAGCGGAATGGAATTCCTGGGGATTGACTGTCATAGCATCACAATCACAGTTATATTGAACGACCTAAAGTGTCGTTTGAAAAGAACATCGTTTGATTTAATAAAACAATCAGAGTTTACAAAGTAGGTCCCAAATGAAAATCAACTTGTGCGGAAATAAGTTTGTTACAATTCAAACGATGTTTTAAAGTACGTAAAACCCCAGTGAGACGCGTCGTCATCGCGACTCCATGATGTGTCCAAATGCATGCCATGAAGTGAATACCTTAGATACCTGAGATAAAACATGCTAAAAAGTGTCAACACAAAGGTTGAGTGAGTTCATAGAGTTTGTTTTGAAATGTAAAGCCTTTCAAAATCGTTTATGCAGCAAAGGCATTGTAAATCCACCCAGTTCCAAGTTCCGCCCATACAAAACTTGCAACCTGTGTGTTCACAACCCACTGCCAAAATATGTGTAGTTTATATTCAAACACATGGTGTCAAATGAATTCACAATAGTATCTAACTCGACGTAGAACAATAGCACTTAATCAATAGGACTAGACTCAATGTATCAGTAGTCAACTGATTTAGAACATTATACGACGTAGAACTGTAGCACATAATCAATAGTACATGACTCAATGTATCAGTAGTCAACTGATATAGTACTTTATTCGACGTGTATCAATAGCACGCGAACGAGAACAATTGATATAGTATAACACTTGATTTTGAAACAATGATGATCATGATAGAATTTAGCCTTAAAAATCTAAAGTACTTGTGAAAACTAGTTAAGCATGTATCTCCCCCAAAATAGTTATGAAAACAAGTAAAAGTGGGGCTATGAAAACTCACTTGATAAACTGGTATGATGACAAGAGTGAGTACACTGAGGTATAGCGTGATACGTTAATCTGGACCTATTACGAATGATGTGATATGTAATGAGTTGCAATGTAATGTTATGATATGCATGCATTACGCATGTTATTTATACCATTTGCGAGTTTTAAAAAAAAAATATTACTTTTCGTCGAAAAATACTCGTTTGACGTCTTGACCAATCAAAAATCACTTTTCAAGTATTTACGTCAAAATGTCATCCTACAATGGTTTTATAATGATTTATGGTGAAATTTTCACTTTTCGTCGTAAAACAATGTCGTCGGAATTTTTATAAAAGTAACAAAAATGGCTCCGAAAAACTAGTCGTAAAATGGTGTACGTCGATCGTTAGAGAACGAACTCGACGGTTTTGGAAAGTTTGTATCGAAATCTAGAAGTTTCAGTTCAGGAGTTTTCGTCCAAAAGGTCTCGAACATAAAGATAATAAGGGTTAAAGATAGTGATTTTGGCTAATTGTAGTGCAAAAAGTGAGTTTCGGCCAAGTTTGAACATCCGTAATTAATTTATTATAACTCCGCTATACAAACGGCTTATCGTTTTGAAAAATATGGCCGGTGAACTTGATTTTACTAGAAGACAATTCGTTCCAAAAAGTTTCACAACCTTGTTAAAAACAGCCGCAAACATGGTCATTACAGCTAATGTAACACTTGTAACGTAAAAAAAATAATATAGTTTTTCAGAAAATAATAGTTACGGCAATTTTATAAAAACGTGCATATCTTTGTCGTTTCAAATCCGTTTTCTACGTATAATATGTCCTTAGCTTCGTATCAAAGTATACTAATATATTTTTGATAAGTCGAAATAATTTGTGAAGCTTAAGGCTCGTTTTTGACCCGAACAAACTAAAAATATGTTGCTGAAATTTCAGAAAATTATATTTTTCGTCGTCAAACTTGTAAAATCCATAACTTCTTCGTTATAACTCCGTTTTATTCCGTTCAAGCGGCCACGGATTCGTTTTAAAGTATATTTTCTAAATATCAAGGCCAAAAGGTCGTGCCTACTGTCGGTTTTTCCAGAAAATCGAAACAAGGACAGAACCTATTTTATAGTTATCGAAAATAGTTTTTCTCGGACAAAACTTATTCTAATCCCTTCAAATCAACTCCAAAGCTAATCTAATCCTACCATACACCTTCTTAGGGTGTCATGGGTTCCTAATCACCATCAAGACCAATGAATACCAAGGGGATATTTATAGGATGACCAAATATATATATATACTCTAAAATCATGAAAAATGGTATAAATCACATATGTCTTGCATGTTGCTCCAAAAATGAAAAGATACATATGAAATGAAAAAGGAAACATGAAAATGGAAGAAACATGCTTACAAGTGAATATGATGAGGTGCAAGTAACAAGGTTAAGCCTAAATACTCTTGGTTTTTATTTCAAAACCTAATAAAGAGTAATAACTAGATTGATAAAACACTTGATCTTGAGAAAATTTTTGATCCCTTTGATCTCTATGTGTGGCCGGTTTTGATGAGAACCAAAAGAAGAGAGAAAACCTTTTTTAACTATGTGAATTTTTGGTGAAGTAAATGAGTGAAACAATAATGTAACAAGACTTATATGTTGAGTGAATTTCAAAGCAATCAAGAAAAACCATACATCATTAATTGACCACCCTCCCCCTTGGTCGGCCAAGGGGGGAGGGACTAGATATTTTTTTTTTATTTTTTTTTTTTATAAAACTTGTGTATATAATTTGTGTAATTATTTGACCAAAAGTGTAAGAAAAATGTAGACATTATTAACTTGTAGAGTAAATGGAAATTTTTGGTACAAGTAAGTTTTTAATAGATCAAAATAGAATGTATTGAGATAATAAAAATTGTAAACATACATTCCTTGTGAAATTTGTGTGATAAAATAATTATCGTATAATTTTTAAGAAAACGTCGTAATAATTTAACTTTAACGATTTATGTACCAAATAAATTTGAAACACTAGGAAAACTAAAAATATAGTTTTTATGAACTAAATGTAAGTTTAAACATACGTCGGGATCATTTTTGAAAGTAACGGATTAAATATACAAAATAATAACTCACGCGATAACGTTTATTAAATATAAAACTTACGCGTTAAATGTGAAATGAAATGTCATGAATGGACTATCATGATGCAAATGATGTCAATGAAATGTAGACTAATCTTAGTCCATATGAAATGTACGTGATGTTATGATCATGAATTCGCCGCTAAACCTTCAAGGTTACGCGAATTTGGAACACGTAAACCAAGTTTACGATAAATGTTGAAATAATGAGGCATAAATTGTGTCAAGAAATGACCTGAAAGTACGGGTTGTCACATTCGCCCATCCAAAAAGGAATTCAGTCCCTGAATTCAATCGTTGTTAGTCTATCGGGTTTAGGGTTTGATGTGGCAAACTTTCCCATTCCCGAGCAAAACCCTCAAAAGACTTTTTACCAACCAATTTTCACTTAATCTCACAACTCATCAAACAAGAACTGTCATGAGATTAGGCTAAATTGGTTTGTAGGAGGACTTTTGAAAATTTGGCTCGATTACGGAATTGCTTACACATATAAGCCTACTACTCCCTTCATTGCATGATTCTTCCTGAATTAGACATAGGTGATCAGGCTATGTATAATTTAGGAGTAACTATGCAATGCTTGGACTAATCGACTCATATGTTGTTTGGTGTTGAGTCAACTGATGTTAAAATTGTGATGAACATCGAGGAGAGAAGACATGGAGAAGTGTCGTTAAAATGATAGTTAAAGTAAAAAGAATTAAAATCCTCGTAAATGATAACAAATCGGAATGAAAATAAAGTACGATAGATGAGAATATTTTACAACGAGTGGTTTATCAAATAGAAATACATCTTAGGTTATAAAGATTCGGATACGATGGAAAACATAAACTTAGTACGACATAGTACATAAGGAGAAATAAGACTGTTAGTTTCCAAACTTCTTCAGTCTTCCGCGTCGTTGATACCTTGACGAGCTCCTCCTCCTCCTTCTAACATATATACATTCCCATGAGCACCTTCGACTTGTTGACCTTGGTTTTGAGGACATTGGTTCCGATAGTGTCCTTGTTCCCCACATCCGAAGCACGTAACTATGGTCTTGCCCTTACAGTCCTTAGCAAGGTGTCCTACTTTGTGACAGCTAAAACATATACCACATGGACCATTATGATGTAGCGTGCATTGGTGGCATCGCGGTAAGTTTCCTGCATAAGCTCTTCCCTTTGTTGGTGCAGCAACATAGACCCTGGCGACTTCTTGTCTTCTATTCTGTTGTTGATGATGGTTAGTGTTACGGTTTTGGTTGTTGTTGATATAACCTCCTTGGTCATTTTCCCATTTTCTTTTGTTGTTGTTGATTTGGTTATTGTCGTTGTAGTTGTTGTTTTGGTTATTGTGGTAGTTGGTGCGGTTGTTGGGGTTGTTGTTGTTTTGGTTGGTGTTGGTGTAATTACCTTTCTTCACTACCTGGGCCATGAGCTTTTGAGTCACCCTAATAGCTTCCTCGATTGTTTGTGGATCAAACGAAGTCACATCTCCTTGAATCACCTCGGGAAGTCCCCCAATGAAAGCCTCTAGCAACTTCTCATTATCAGAAACCATGGACGGGCATAACGCGGCCAATTCTTGGAATCTCCGAATGTAAGTGTCAATATCGTACCCAATAGTTACTAGTTCATAGAACTCGGTCTCCAACTTTTTGACTTCCGTACGAGGACAAAACTTCTTAGTCACCAAACCCTTAAATTGCTCCCAAGTAAGCTTGAAAGCATTCTCCATTCCAATCGGTTGAGCATATGAATTCCACCACGACAATGCTCCATCGAGTAATGTACTTGTAGCATATTTGACCTTACTATCATCCGGGCAATTACAAAGCAAAAACACGGATTCCAACTTTTCAAACCATCGTACCATGGCTGTGGCTCCTTCAGTCCCCCTAAACTTCGTGGGCTCACCACTTTTGAAATCCTTGTACGAACATCTCTTAACTCCGGATCCTCCGGCATTTACTGCAGCAGCAGCAGCAAGTTTTGCGGCTTCAGCAGCAGCCGCGGCCTCGGCAGCAGCAGCAGTCACCGTTTCCCTTTCAATCCTTAATGCCTCTGCTACACTATCCCTTACCAACTTTTGAATAGCCGCTTGTGTCATTTCAGCTGTGGCTTTCTTCGGTGCCATATCTTCTTCAAAACAAGAGGAAATGTGAGACGTAGCAAAATCCGATGTTAATAATGAACGCTTCAAAGAAATGTGATAAGAATGATAAGTTTGAGGTTATCTTTCAAAATGATCGACGGTTTCCTAAGGAATAGGTTATAAGATGTCGTAAGTGCTTCAAATGTATAATGGTTTAGTGACTTAGTGTGAATAGCGTGTAACTCGACATACTAGTGATGAAACAAAGGAGTGAGAGTGACTTCGCCCTATTAAAAGGTTTATCTTGGCATTCAACGTTATCGGTGATGAGTCGATTGATGTGGAAATTGTGATAGGGAATGACAAGGAATTCTCCACATTAGAGTATGAAGAAAGAATAATGGAATGGGCATTTAAAGGCATCCATGTGACAATCGATATGAAATGAAAGTAAATAACTCGAAAAATGTACGTATAAATCGCACGCAAAGTGAACATGCACTTATGATGAAATGATGAGATGCTATGGTGATGTAGTTATAGTCTAGGGTCAATGATGCAACCTAGTTCTCTATAACCGAAGCTCTGATGCCAATCTGTCACACCCCCATTTTACCTGTTTTGCAGCGGAATGGAATTCCTAGGGATTGACTGTCATAGCATCACAATCACAGTTATATTGAACGACCTAAAGTGTCGTTTGAAAAGAACATCGTTTGATTTAATAAAACAATCAGAGTTTACAAAGTAAGTCCCAAATGAAAATCAACTTGTGCGGAAATAAGTTTGTTACAATTCAAACGATGTTTTAAAGTACGTAAAACCCCAGTGAGACGCGTCGTCATCGCGACTCCATGATGTGTCCAAATGCATGCCATGAAGTGAATACCTTAGATACCTGAGATAAAACATGCTAAAAAGTGTCAACACAAAGGTTGAGTGAGTTCATAGAGTTTGTTTTGAAATGTAAAGCCTTTCAAAATCGTTTATGCAGCAAAGGCATTGTAAATCCACCCAGTTCCAAGTTCCGCCCATACAAAACTTGCAACCTGTGTGTTCACAACCCACTGCCAAAATATGTGTAGTTTATATTCAAACACATGGTGTCAAATGAATTCACAATAGTATCTAACTCGACGTAGAACAATAGCACTTAATCAATAGGACTAGACTCAATGTATCAGTAGTCAACTGATTTAGAACATTATACGACGTAGAACTGTAGCACATAATCAATAGTACATGACTCAATGTATCAGTAGTCAACTGATATAGTACTTTATTCGACGTGTATCAATAGCACGCGAACGAGAACAATTGATATAGTATAACACTTGATTTTGAAACAATGATGATCATGATAGAATTTAGCCTTAAAAATCTAAAGTACTTGTGAAAACTAGTTAAGCATGTATCTCCCCCAAAATAGTTATGAAAACAAGTAAAAGTGGGGCTATGAAAACTCACTTGATAAACTGGTATGATGACAAGAGTGAGTACACTGAGGTATAGCGTGATACGTTAATCTGGACCTATTACGAATGATGTGATATGTAATGAGTTGCAATGTAATGTTATGATATGCATGCATTACGCATGTTATTTATACCATTTGCGAGTTTTAAAAAAAAATATTACTTTTCGTCGAAAAATACTCGTTTGACGTCTTGACCAATCAAAAATCACTTTTCAAGTATTTACGTCAAAATGTCATCCTACAATGGTTTTATAATGATTTATGGTGAAATTTTCACTTTTCGTCGTAAAACAATGTCGTCGGAATTTTTATAAAAGTAACAAAAATGGCTCCGAAAAACTAGTCGTAAAATGGTGTACGTCGATCGTTAGAGAACGAACTCGACGGTTTTGGAAAGTTTGTATCGAAATCTAGAAGTTTCATTTCAGGAGTTTTCGTCCAAAAGGTCTCGAACATAAAGATAATAAGGGTTAAAGATAGTGATTTTGGCTAATTGTAGTGCAAAAAGTGAGTTTCGGCCAAGTTTGAACATCCGTAATTAATTTATTATAACTCCGCTATACAAACGGCTTATCGTTTTGAAAAATATGGCCGGTGAACTTGATTTTACTAGAAGACAATTCGTTCCAAAAAGTTTCACAACCTTGTTAAAAACAGCCGCAAACATGGTCATTACAGCTAATGTAACACTTGTAACGTAAAAAAAATAATATAGTTTTTCAGAAAATAATAGTTACGGCAATTTTATAAAAACGTGCATATCTTTGTCGTTTCAAATCCGTTTTCTACGTATAATATGTCCTTAGCTTCGTATCAAAGTATACTAATATATTTTTGATAAGTCGAAATAATTTGTGAAGCTTAAGGCTCGTTTTTGACCCGAACAAACTAAAAATATGTTGCTGAAATTTCAGAAAATTATATTTTTCGTCGTCAAACTTGTAAAATCCATAACTTCTTCGTTATAACTCCGTTTTATTCCGTTCAAGCGGCCACGGATTCGTTTTAAAGTATATTTTCTAAATATCAAGGCCAAAAGGTCGTGCCTACTGTCGGTTTTTCCAGAAAATCGAAACAAGGACAGAACCTATTTTATAGTTATCGAAAATAGTTTTTCTCGGACAAAACTTATTCTAATCCCTTCAAATCAACTCCAAAGCTAATCTAATCCTACCATACACCTTCTTAGGGTGTCATGGGTTCCTAATCACCATCAAGACCAATGAATACCAAGGGGATATTTATAGGATGACCAAATATATATATATACTCTAAAATCATGAAAAATGGTATAAATCACATATGTCTTGCATGTTGCTCCAAAAATGAAAAGATACATATGAAATGAAAAAGGAAACATGAAAATGGAAGAAACATGCTTACAAGTGAATATGATGAGGTGCAAGTAACAAGGTTAAGCCTAAATACTCTTGGTTTTTATTTCAAAACCTAATAAAGAGTAATAACTAGATTGATAAAACACTTGATCTTGAGAAAATTTTTGATCCCTTTGATCTCTATGTGTGGCCGGTTTTGATGAGAACCAAAAGAAGAGAGAAAACCTTTTTTAACTATGTGAATTTTTGGTGAAGTAAATGAGTGAAACAATAATGTAACAAGACTTATATGTTGAGTGAATTTCAAAGCAATCAAGAAAAACCATACATCATTAATTGACCACCCTCCCCCTTGGTCGGCCAAGGGGGGAGGGACTAGATATTTTTTTTTTTTTTTTTTTTTTTTTATAAAACTTGTGTATATAATTTGTGTAATTATTTGACCAAAAGTGTAAGAAAAATGTAGACATTATTAACTTGTAGAGTAAATGGAAATTTTTGGTACAAGTAAGTTTTTAATAGATCAAAATAGAATGTATTGAGATAATAAAAATTGTAAACATACATTCCTTGTGAAATTTGTGTGATAAAATAATTATCGTATAATTTTTAAGAAAACGTCGTAATAATTTAACTTTAACGATTTATGTACCAAATAAATTTGAAACACTAGGAAAACTAAAAATATAGTTTTTATGAACTAAATGTAAGTTTAAAAATACGTCGGGATCATTTTTGAAAGTAACGGATTAAATATACAAAATAATAACTCACGCGATAACGTTTATTAAATATAAAACTTACGCGTTAAATGTGAAATGAAATGTCATGAATGGACTATCATGATGCAAATGATGTCAATGAAATGTAGACTAATCTTAGTCCATATGAAATGTACGTGATGTTATGATCATGAATTCGCCGCTAAACCTTCAAGGTTACGCGAATTTGGAACACGTAAACCAAGTTTACGATAAATGTTGAAATAATGAGGCATAAATTGTGTCAAGAAATGACCTGAAAGTACGGGTTGTCACATGTAACAGCCCAGAAAAGATAATGGGTGCGGATATTTTATGTGGAAGGATGCATTTGACGAGTACTTAAGAACAATCTCTTCTCAAGGTTCTGGATCTGCACCAATAGAGTGCTCGAGCTACCATGAAAGAGATCTTAGGATAAGCTTGCTGGAATCACAAAAACATGTGCTAGAGACAAGAGTAAGGTTGCTGGAGGCCAGACTTGAAATGGCAAGGATTCCTGACGACCACGCATGTCAGTCGGATGCATTACTTCGTGAGCTGTTAGGTGACATGGAAAATCTTCGTATGTAGTAGTAGTAGTAGTTGTTGTTGTTCTAGTAGTAGTAGTAGTAGTAGTAGTAGTAGTAGTTGTTGTTGTTGTTGTTGTTGTTGTTGATCAAAGTAGTAGTTGTTCTTGTAGTTGTTGTTGTTGTTGATGTTGTTGTTGTTCTTGTAGTATGTATCTGTCAAGTATTTTTATAAATCAAAGCACATAAAGCTGACCATGTTCTTAGTTAACCAGATTATGGTGTCCAAACATCCCTTTTCCAATACTAAATTACATATGCTCAAAGAATGAAACTGAAGAAACAATATCACATTTAACAAACACGAATTAAGAACCATATTCATTCATAGTAAATTTAATATTTTTGTTTTTCCCATAGCTATATATCTACTCTGTTTCGTCAAGTCTCATCAATAAATCCCAAGCGTTGGATAACCTGGAGATACAACCCAGCTGCTCAAAATTCAAGTCTTCGTTTCTTTTGACCAGATATTTTGTAACGACAGACGATGGAACAAAAGATATGCCGTTTTAATTTTAAAATAGTTTAGGGTTTTTACGTAATGAAAAGACTATCCAAGCATCGGGGTTTTAGTTATGTATCAATAGTTGCAATAAAGTGTATTTTTTATAAATAGAATGTTTTGCCGGGGACATGTCCCCGGTAAAATGTTTGGCGGGAATTTTCCAGCGAACAATTAGCATGCTTTTGACTTTGGTCAAATTTTGGTAAAAGTGAAATATACTTTCGGCCGGGACATGTCCCCGGAGAAAGTTTACGTTGAATTTTGACTATCCGGTCAAAGTTTGATAAAAATCAAACTTACTTTCGCCGGGGACATGTCCCGCTGAAAGTGTCCGTTGAATTTTCCATAACAAGTCAGCGTACTTATGTGCCACGTCAGATATTATTTTGTCGTTTAGTGACTTTCGCCGGGGACATGGTGTCCCCGGCGAAAGTCTCCTCGCCCGTCCATCCGATTGTTGTAGTGAATAGATGTGTATAACGAACATGGATGAGGAATTCGAGATTGTATAGTACTACGTAAGTATTAGACACTGTGTATAACGTAAGGAATGATGAACTTAGTTGATATTTATGACTAAAATTTACAAGATTAAATGAAAAACCGTGAAACTGATAAAAAATGTATTTTGTAAAGGCATTTAACATATAAATGATCGATTGTTTGGAATATGTGAGTATATAATATGTTAGATGGGAGTGGTAAAATTATATAAGTATTAGATACTAAATAGATATATGAAATGAATATAGTCAATTAACAACAAAATAAATAAAATCTTTAACAAAAAATACATAATGACTTTTATGGTATTTTATAGATGTGGTGCCACAAAAGTACTATTTAATGTTAACATTTATCACATATCCTCATATTTTTTCATATTCTTTCATAAGATACGTGCATTTATCACATAAGCACTAGATTAGTGTCAAATATATGTATGAAGATCAACACACATGGTACATGCTCCAGTTATACATCTACTTATGTCATCCTTGTTTGCTGTTAGCCTGTTAGCCTGTTAGGTCCCATAGCATACGACTGTTTAAATACTTGGTTTGGATGAACGATTATAGCACCTTTTTGTTCCAAAATAAGTGTTCGCTACAGAACTATGGAACTGGAAGTGGCACATAATTTTAGGAAAATACAATTACTAAGGTGTTCACTAGTTAAATGTCTTCTTATATCCTAGAAATGTTTCTTACGAGGTGGAGAGCCCGCGCGTTGCCGCGGTGTGTTTTCTTAAAGATGGATGCAGAAGAAGTCGATAAATATTAATCTAAACTGTTATTCATGCTTGAAGATTTATCTATATTAACTATATTACTATTGACTATATTATGTGTTAGTAGTGGCAACTTGGTCGGGGATGATTTAGGTCGTTACGCTTCAAACGTGCATATGTGTATAGGTAACAGTAATATGTCATTTAATGTGTACGGGTCAAGTCCCGGTTACATGGGTAAAGTCTGGACTGCTTTTTCATTAATCGACTGTATTTTGCAACCGACAAGAGAGTCTTGGCTGGTTTTTAGGTGGCAAAAATAAAGTAATCACATAACTATTAACTATATTTGTTTTGTCTTAAATTTGTTTTTTAAGAACTTACATTATTTGTTAAGCTCATGTTCTTTAACCTGAGTGCTCGTGTGAGAATATCTATTCTCCATGCAATAAACCATTATATTCCTTTAAATGTATAGCTTTTTCAGCAGTGCTTTGAAGCCTTAAACTCTCTTCCCATCACTTGACTTCCAGCCAAAGTGACTTAACTACAAAAGTAAAACCGATCTCATTAATACATCATGATAAAAATAAAGATCCTCCTAAGTACTAACAAAATGTATGCAACGCATAACAGATTCGCAACGTTACCTTTAGGATAATAAGGATGAAGGAGTCCACCCTAACACTCCAGAAGCACCACTGATTCCAAAACTCTCGAGAAGATCAATGAAACATGAGTGTCGATAGTACTATGCTGCAAATGCAAGTCCCACACATAAAATAAAGACTTACACTGCAAATCAGAACTTACACAACATCAATGAAAATAGTTATCTTTTTGGGCATACCATAAGTCACCCATACATGGGGTTGGTCTCCAAATCGCTTCCTTATTCCATTCTTTTGTTGTCCTGCTATAGAATAGAGACAGAGCATATGCCTCCACTGTAACATTTGCTTTCCCAAGCGATCTAAAGGCAAAGCAAAGATGCAATAATCAACCGACCATGCCAGTTAAAATTAATTTAAAGGATAAAAATTGTTAGAATACATCCAAGTAAAAAAGAAACCAATATAGCATTATTGACACGCTGCTAAAGTAACCAACAAATCTCTTTATAACACTCTGACAATCAGACACTTATCTTAATCATCTTTTCAGAAAACCCGTCGCTGGATTTTTATGTATCCATTTTATCCCCATTCAGGAAGATGATTGAGAAAAAATGCATTTTTATGTATGCATTTTTATGTATCCCTTACTGAAGAATAAGCAGCTCAACCGAACAAACCCACTAAACCCATCCCCTGGAACCCACCACCTGAACACATCCTTCTCTCTATTGTCGATCCTGAGCTACATTTCTTTTTTTGTTTAGCCTAAGTGGAATTAAATTAAGTAGTTTTAGTGCATCGAGGTCAAAACGCATGGAATTTTCTCTATTATGTCAAAAATGTCCTAAAAAAGTCAACCAAGAAACAAAGAAAGACAAAAGAAAATGAAATGGTTGCGACCTTTACGTCAAGGAAACTAATTACATCAAAACATAAACTACTTTGCATATTTTGTACATACCAAACTTTCAAAGTTTCCTGATAAGTTCAGGCAGGAACACTTCTTTGTTGCTATATGGATTCTTAACAATGAGGTCCATGAGCTGACTTACCTGACCATAACACAAAAGATCATAAAATTAGCGGTGAAACTAACACCGTCTGTACAATAATATAAAGAGTAAATTCCATATCTCTATACGCGTAATTTTCTACAGGTACATCGGGTGCATCAAAATCAGAAGCGGTTGATTTACACCGCCTCCCAGAAGGAATCATGGTCCCCAGTTTCACTGGCTTACTGTTGGAAATGTATATATTTACAAACATGTGAATGTCCGGATTCGAACTCGTGACCACGGGATTGCACACATTAGCGAATGAGAATTAAAGTTAATAATTAATGTTTATGTTTACGATTAATTATTGCACATTAAGTCCGGTTAACGATCGTTAAGTATTTAACGGAAAAATGACTAACGACCGTTAAATGAAAAGAGAAAGGACTAGAAATGGAAAACTTGGAAAAGTTATGGGTTTTTCCTTGGGCTTTCTACATGGCCGGCCAAGGGGGGCTTCCCAAGCCCTAAATCATATCTTGTTCCCAAAGTTTCCCTACTAGTATATAAAGAGGGTTAGGTTCTAGGGTTTCATACACTTGTGCATTGAATTAACCCTAGATCTCTCCTCTCCTCTCTCTTGTCCTTATTCGGCCGAACACCCCAATTGTAAGGGAGTTTGGTTTCGTTTTTCTTAAATGAGGACTTGTGTTAGATCTAGCAATCGCTTGATTCGTTGGTTAATTCGTGTTTACAAGAACGTGGTAGTAAGACATTATTCTTACACCATTTGGTTTGAGTTATAGAACGGTAAGGGACAACTCTCTAATCCACTTCTTGGTCTTGCTCAAGAGATTTGATATTCGCAAGAGGTACGTTATGCATACTTTCAGTTAATTAATTTATTTGTTATGATCTTTAGTCTTCCGCTGTGTACTCTTGATGTCTTTATGTTTTATTGTATTTTATATATCATAAACTCAACAGTGGTATCAGAGACTTGTATAACAAGTAATTAATTACTGAAACACATAATTAAAATAAACATGAATGTGTTATTATTTGTATGCTTAGATCTAGGGTTTGCAAAACCTAAACCCTAATTTTGAGGGGGGGGCGTTTTTTTTTGGTGCCCTAATTAGGGTTTTGTAAACTATTGTTTTAATTGGATTAGAAACCCTAAGATGCATGCAACTTTATGTGTATATGCGTAACTTTGTTTAATTGCATTAATTGTTAAGTGTAATTTTATGTCCATGATAATTATCTGCATGTTTTATCATGGATCTGCTTTTATTGTATGTCTTTCATGTTTAAGTGATATACACTAAATTCTGATAGATCTAAAATTGGGGAAGACCTCAATAATTATTATTTAATCAATTATGTGCTATGTGGTATATATTTAGTTTTGACTTACGCAATCGATGAATCGATGCATGTGGTTCACCTTGTACATAGATGAAAACGGGTGGAAGTCTTAATTAAATATATGCATATTGACAGATCTAGAATTGGTTATTAATAAGATTTATCAAAAGGTTTGCATGTGGCTATTTGCATGACTTATTTTTTGTTATGCATTCATTGTTTATTTGTTTATTTTTTCAAATACTTGCTTGTTTGTTATGTGTAACAAGGGTATTTTTACAAGAAAAATAAACTAACCTAAACAATGGTGAAACATGTAATTTTAAGTTTAGTAATCGTAATCGTTTAATTGATTGATTTTTTGCACAAAATAGTTAGAACGGCTCACCCATTAATGACAAACTGTGTGATGGGTACAAGGAGGGACCGCATTAAATTGTGACGCCCTAAAGATGAGGGGCATGCTTTGCGCTGACCTAATTCTCCGCTCGTTTGTGCGTCTTAATGGAGCTACCAAGTATTCCTATATGTGTGCATTAAATCTTAAGGGCGAATTAGTTTTAATTCCATGCGCCACTTCGGTGGTAATTATCCGAAACACTAAGTGTTTACACTTATGCAAAAGTACGGTATAATGGATGATAATTAACACTAAATTCCTTGATTGGTGAACCCAATACCTCAATTAAAGTTTGATGATGAAAAGCTTAAACATTAAAACAAGATATAAATGTTTTAATAAAAAACTATGCTACAAAGATGAATGCATGACATTTTTGTACATATTTGATTTAACATCAAAACTATTACCCTTTAATTTAAGTTGTATGCCATCCAACGAAACGGAAACACCTAAGATTACCTTTTATTTGCGTGAGATTGTGACTTAGATCGTAATCAAAGGGTAAAATGTCCACGTGTCGTGAGAACGGGCATGGACGATTTTGCGGTTTCTTAAGTTGGACAACTTAATTGAGTTTTGTAGTGAGAACTGGCAACTCAAGGCATAAGATGGGATAAAACATGTTTACATGGCAATTGAAATTGGCTATATGTAAATCCCATAAATCTAGGAATTGCAATTGAAATTGGCAATTGAGCAAAAGCTCTACCACTTTGTATAAGGTTCATTACTAGCAGATCAACTGATGTGATGAGATTATGACAATTTGGATCCTAGTTTTTCAATAATAACTAATTGGTTATATGAATATGAACCTTGGGTATTTAATTGTTTATTGAAAAGGAAAATTATCGAAAATACTAAAATTGAATTTTGTAATTCTTTTGAATGTATAAATGCAACATTTAACCATAAACGAGGTTTAGTCTTTGATCAGTAAATTGATCCATTCTGCTTTCAAACAAATGTTTGATCGAGAATAATTTACCGAAAAGACAAAAGAAGTCTCTTTTCCATGGGAGAAGCATGAGACTCAATCCTATTCCTTTTCATGAATGAGAAAGGTATAATAGGAACGTTTGAATTGTCTAAATTCTAATGTAACTCATAGCAATGAATTACACATCTTATTTTCCATAAAGATTTCATTACCCTCATTTGGTGAATGAATCCTTTTGTAACAAACATGAATGTTGGTTAACTGGAAAACATGTTTATGAGTTACTAAAATTAGAAGTTAGACTATTTACCGCGAAAATTGGTAAAAGGCAACCTAGAATTATTTATCTAGTTGTTTTGCTTTAACCTTTAAAGGTGCTACATACCATTATGGGCATGGTAGGCCTGTTAAGGAAGAAATTGCATACCCAATTTTTCGAGTTAATAACATTGATGGATAACCCATCATTCATAGTAGAATACACCTTTTAATACCTTAGTAATGATTACGTATGGTTCTTCAAAGGTGTAGGAAAGTTAAAAGCAAGCAAGTTGTTTTCACTGGTTATGCAACACTTTCAATGTTGTCAAATTTAGTGGGAGCATTTGTGTTGCATTACTGAATAAGAAGTTGTTGAAATGATTTCTAATTCAGTGGGAGCTACAAGCCTTATTTGCTGCGTAGTAATCAAAATTATCTCTTGAATATCATGTAGATAATTACTTTCCAATTGTAGGCACTTATGTTTTTAAGGATTGTCATGTGCGTTTCCTTACTAAACAATATAGTCCAACATCTACTTGTTATATCTATGACACAAATCATATTAATCAAATAAACGAACGTGTATCGTGTTGTTTATCTGCTACATGATGTTGTTCCATGCACAAGTGGGAGAAATCTTTATTGTGTGCAAGGTACAACACATATAAATATGATTTAAATGGATTCTCTTGATCGCAAGGTAAGAGAGTTACGTTCTAATAGGAATTATACATTTTAATGTGTATGATTGCCCTATTCAGAACATGTGTCAAGATGATAACAAAGACTACTTTAAATATTTATGTCATTCAATATTTAAGTAACACTTGTAATTACAATTTACGTTACGTGAGAACGTGAACTAGATTGTAGCCCAAGGTAAAATATCCACGTGTCGTGAGAACGAGCATGGATGATTTTGCAGTTTCTTACGTTGAACATTTCATGGAATAACATAATTAAATGAAGTAATCTAATACTACTTTGAATTTAAGTATTCGTTGAATGACTTAAATATATGTAGTAAATATTAACTTGAAATATTAATTGAAACCTGAGGTGGTGTTCATAATTACTTTTATTATAAATGTTTATGATTTTGTAAAGTCACAAACATGAAGTCTTTTAATACAAGACTTACAATATAAAGTAAGACGTTAACTTGCTATGTTTTAAGACATATGCATGAAGTCAATGAGTTGATCAATGACTTATAACGTATAGTGGGATTATAACTAGTATGTCTTTTGACTTGGTCAAGAATACTTGTGTTATAATGCATGCAATTGACTTTGTAATTCTATTGTACCATTAAGTTTTATTTTGTTGGTAAATAGGATAAGCCAAAGAGTAGATGGTTATCTTAAATATTGTTAGATTATCTTACAATATTAATTCTAATGAAATACCATAGTTTTATGGTATGTTCAGTTAGAAGAATCAAAATCTATTGGCATGTTTGATTCAAGATAACTATAGTTTCTTCCACATGTTATCAAGGTTAGTAGATTGAGTATAGATTGAATATACTCAATAAGACTCCAACCTAGAAGATTGATAAGACACCATTTGTTTATGGAATGTGATGAATCACATTAAGTCTTATAAATGAAGTTCTGAATTTGTTAAACTACTTGTAGAGTGAGTTGTAACAAACTAATGTCAGGAACTGTCAATGTGTTCTGTAATGTCCCAAAAGAGAACAATGTATTGTCGCTCTACTTGCTAAACTATTTAAAGGTAATCTTTAAATTGTTAAAGGCAAGTGGGAGTTTTGTTTAGATCTTGAAAGATTAAATTACAAAATACATAATCTTCTAAAATACACTAGCAAATATCATGATGAGGTTAAACATGTAAATGATAGACCTCAATATGATGGAATTTTCATTCATATATCCATAAGGATATCTCAGATATTTAATATGCTGAGGATTATGAGTTACAGGATCATGGTAAGCCTGTTAATCATAATGATGAATTTACAAAATGTTGAATTGTGGTAAATCAATCATACTATGAATATTGAGATGCTGTCCATAAAGATAATCAACTTTAGATACTTGGTTTATCTTAATGAAGATGATTTTCTTCAAAGGATGAAAACCCTAGTGGTTTAAATCTTTGTGTAGAAATCATATGGACAATATTGTACACGTATTTAATGCATGTCTAGTGATAATAATATTAATCATACTTAAGCAATTAACTATGATTGAATATTCTTTTCTAGATACATTAAATAAAAGTATAAAGATTATAATTGTCATACTTAGTTTCATTGATATGAAATTTTGACAATGAATATCAAAACTCTTTGTTGTGGAATTACTTTTGCGAGGACGATAAGTAATACAAAGTAGTTTTATGAATTCAATTAATCTTTGAATATGTACAAACTGCAAGAATCCATGAATGGATATATGCATGCATCTAGGAGATGATTCTTATGTTTAAAATTAAATCCATGTTTGATTTAATAATTAAAATAAGACAGCTCGTAAGTATTCCTGAAAGCTAGTGGGAGTATTATTTTTTAAATCTTATATGTTGTATGGGCAACTACATTCCACCTAAATTAAGTTTTAGTTGAGAATGAAACTTCGTTTGTAAGATTTGGAAAATAAAATATATAACCTTGGAATATATATGTTTATTATTATAAACATATGCGGTAAATAAATGAGTCTATTAGAACATGATGAGTACATATCTTTGACAAGATAGTATATGAATGAGATCTTAAAGTCTAACTTGAAGATTCATCATGAACATCATGTTGTGTATAAGGTTGTTGTATCATGCTTGATTACAAGATGATTTAACAACATTGTAATATTTATGTTTGGATTTAGAATTGCATTCCACAGCCTAGAGTTGCTCCCAGATTCTATACAACAAATTGTTGTAATTGTCATAGTCAACAAACTTGAGGTTTGGATGACACCAAACAAATAAATATTCAAAGTTTACGGATGTTTAAAGAGCATATTGTTGTACACAATGATGCTGGTATGATTGAGATGACACTCAATTCTAGTCATGGTATCGTTAGTGATGACCATGTTGACTAGTTATGCTCAATTAAGAGCATAGTTGCATTATACATTAAAGAATAAAGAATACTTTAAACTTTAAGTGTTGAAGGATGATTGTCATAAAAGGGTGGTTCAGGTTATCACGCACCTTATGGAATGATATGACAATATCAAGATATGTGTAAACACATACAAGAAATTCACTTATTGAATTCTTGAAATAAGTATTCTCATAATTCCTATAGATCAAAGTTAATTGAAATTATGCCTTGTCAACAAGTATGATTCTCATGACTTGTGGCAAAATTCATTAACTAGTATTATCATGCGTTGATCTATTTAGTATTTGGATAAAGGATGTTAAACAATTATTATTTATAATGAGTTAAAGTATGGTATACGTTTGATTTCATTTATAATATTGTATCCTATATTTGCATGTTTAAATCCTTGAATAACTTAAGTTATTCTAAATAGTCCGTTGTCAATCAATAACATGGGAATGATATTGAATTAAGACAAATCTGAGTATTAATTAGAATATACTTGAAAGTATATTGATGCGTAGCATGACTAATTTCAGATGATATTCAATGAATTGAATATAGGACTTATCCCACCCACATGATGATACTTTATGGATCTTTGTCATTAAGTATATCATGGATATTTATCCTCTGACTTGAGATACAAGAGATATGTCATTGATGTAGTGCATTTTTGTAAAGCAATCTAACGCTATACGTAACTGGTAGTTATAAGGGTTGTTTTCAGAAGTGTTGCGAAATCTATGAATCCTGCTTGTAGTAAAAATGGGATTTGTTTCCTTCAAATTTATTTTGAAGTATAATACTACTGGGCCCCTCGTAGGGTTGTTAAGATGTTTGTATGGCCATACCCAAGGTCTTCTGGAATATGTTCAGAAGAATTGGTAATCTTAATCAATCATATAAAGCGAGAAACAGAATAGTTAATTAAAAAATGAGTGAGATCCATATTCTTATTAACATAGTATTAGAAAGAAAAGGATGAATATGATGATGAATCATCAAACTTGGTTTTTCTCCAGAAAACCATACACGAGTTGTACCGGGGGCATTGGCGTGTTGCTAGACACTAACCAATGTCATTTCACGTTTTGTAAACATATCCAAGTGGGAGCTGTTGGAAATGTATATATTTACAAACATGTGAATGTCCGGATTCGAACTCGTGACCACGGGATTGCACACATTAGCGAATGAGAATTAAAGTTAATAATTAATGTTTATGTTTACGATTAATTATTGCACATTAAGTCCGGTTAACGATCGTTAAGTATTTAACGGAAAAATGACTAACGACCGTTAAATGAAAAGAGAAAGGACTAGAAATGGAAAACTTGGAAAAGTTATGGGTTTTTCCTTGGGCTTTCTACATGGCCGGCCAAGGGGGGCTTCCCAAGCCCTAAATCATATCTTGTTCCCAAAGTTTCCCTACTAGTATATAAAGAGGGTTAGGTTCTAGGGTTTCATACACTTGTGCATTGAATTAACCCTAGATCTCTCCTCTCCTCTCTCTTGTCCCTATTCGGCCGAACACCCCAATTGTAAGGGAGTTTGGTTTCGTTTTTCTTAAATGAGGACTTGTGTTAGATCTAGCAATCGCTTGATTCGTTGGTTAATTCGTGTGTACAAGAACATGGTAGTAAGACATTATTCTTACACCATTTGGTTTGAGTTATAGAACGGTAAGGGACAACTCTCTAATCCACTTCTTGGTCTTGCTCAAGAGATTTGATATTCGCAAGAGGTACGTTATGCATACTTTCAGTTAATTAATTTATTTGTTATGATCTTTAGTCTTCCGTTGTGTACTCTTGATGTCTTTATGTTTTATTGTATTTTATATATCATAAACTCAACACTTACCTGCCGCAGGTTCACTGCGCTCAGATGTCACTAATGCTTCAAGCTTTTTATCACAAAACAAAATTTTTTCACTATACCAATTTACAGTAGATTTCATATGTGGCCATCTACATATAGCATAAGCCATATCTCTTAGTTACTCATTTAAGCCATCTTAGAGTTTTACGGGTATGGTTCAGGAGATTTAGAATTAAATCATTGTTTTTATTGGTATATTCAAGAGTATTCTCAGTATCCGCAGCACGCAATCTAAATTATTGTTACTGTAATTATCCAACTTAATCCATTACCTAAAAATTATAAAAAAGTACAATATTGGTGATCACAGGTAGTAAACAGGTTGCCACACTTTAGCCTTTAAAATAAATCATGGGCCTCATGAAGTAGCTTATTTTTATAACATGTTTTTTCATACAGCATTTGAACAGATGTATTTTTTTGAGGATCAATAGCCTAAACCATGTTTAGGTCCTTCACTAATCCTCATTTATTAGTGTCTTGAACCAACCCGGCCTGCCTGTCCCATCCAATTCACCTCTCCTAAAAACTAATATGGTTAATTTTTAAAATAATCCAACATTATATGGCTTTTTCATATTTGTGCTATTAGTTTAAACAAAAGACATTAATTATAATCTTGAAAGCCTAATCTAATTACTATGATTTGCAATGAAGTAACATGTATATGTCTTGTGGACCCTTTTGCATCAAGTATTAATCTAAAGTCTAAACATCATATAAGCTAGGTATGTTTTCTTACAAAGCTTGGAACTGTTACCTGAAATATTGTTGTATATAGACGCACATCATAATATGATATATATATATATATATATATATATATATATATATATATATATATATATATATATATATGTATGTATGTATGTATGTATGTATGTATGTATGTATGTATGTATGTATGTATGTATGTATGTATGTATATGTATGTATGTATGTATGTGTATAGAACTCACCTATAAGCAGATATTAGGGGATCCCGATTTACATCCCTAGGCATTAACTCTGTTGCTCGCCGTTCACTTATTAGTTTTGAAGCTAAATCAATCATCTCAGTAGTTTCAGGGAGAGTTGCTCTGAATTCCCGATCACTAACTGGAGCCTGCACATTTAATCATAAGTACAAACATATATTGAGTAAAAATTTGTTTGATATTCAAATGAAAATATACACATAATGTCACAAAGTACCTATGATAGTTACCATATCTGTGGCATTCTAGTTGTTTCTATCATTGGGATATCCAAAAAATCCCTTTTGACCTCAACACTCCGATCATATTCCAACCCATCTCACCCTCCGTCAGTCCATCCATATCCTTCCTCTTCCCTCCCTTTCCTACCCTTTCCACAGTTTCACTAGACGCCTATCTTCCACATTAGCCTCTAGCACATTAAGCTCCTATACAACAACAATTTCAGTTAACACATATCCAATATTAGTGTGTATATGTGTGCACGTGTATGTCTGTCGATGATATTACCTTTGAGATGAAGAGGATCCTGATTCTTGTGTATGGCTTGATCAGATTGAGCAACACTTGAATTGTGATGTTTTTCGATCATCCATAATGGTTCTTCTGTTACTCGACAATATTAACATTGTAGAAACTTATAGGCGCCAAACCCTTGTACCTTCAAAATCTTCTCAAACTCCAAGATTTTGTTCCAATGATACACTGCAATCAAGTTCATCATTGCCAAGATTTATGGATCTTTTTTGTATCTGCAACATATAGTTGAAAATCAGAAAGATTGATATAAAAGGTTCATGTAGGACCTTGTTTTTCTCAACCTTATCACGTTACCAAACTTACCACACAAGTAACATACGAAATACAAACACTTTATGCGTAAAGATGAAGAAAGAAATGATGGAAAGATGGTGACTTGATGATATAAATTGTGTATGTGTAGAGAGAAAGATGAAAATAAGATGATTTTTATTTCAAAGAAAAAAACACACACACACACTCAAGCACACCCCTCAAATGACATATTTGAGGGGTATTTATACTAAAATACTAAACGCCCTAATGGGCTTGGTCATGGGCCTCGTGGACTTGGATTGGATTACAAGTGATAAAGGCTAGCTTAACTAAACGTCTAATCATTTAGCTTAGCCCAATCCACGAGCCCGTTGACTATTCTATTGCGATATCTAACACACGTTACAAAGTTCCTAAACATGAATGACCATCACTTCTATTAATTATTATCAAGGCTAACAATCTCCCCCTAAGGGGTGGTCATTCAAAAGATGCTCCACTTGATTAGGTCTTTACTTTCCTTGAGCTTGAACTATGTGTGTTGATATAGAATAGTCTTAATTCTTTGTTCCTTCATGCTTTGTGATCATTTAATGGTGTTGTCTGCCATTTGTCAACTTCTTTGGTTAGGTGTCTCCACGTCTTTCTCCACCATGCTCACACTTCTTTTTTACTTTGATTTTCCAATGATGAGGTTCTCTAGTCTTTAAACTTAGTAGATTCTTTGACATAGATGAAGAATCATCTTTAACTTTGTGTTGCCTTTTAATTTGATGAGAACTTCATTTGTGATGTTGTTGGTATGAGCATGTAGAGAATCTGCACGATCTCTTCCTCCCGCGAGCATCCATCAGCAGCAGCTTCCCAGGTACAGTCACGAACACCAATTGATCATTGTAATCTTTTCTTAAAGAATTGATACTACAATTGTTCTACTGATGAATGTATTGATTCCATTCACCTTGGTCGGGCGAATCAGCCATCCGAATCCCTTAAGAGACAGTTGGCATTACGTTGAACAAGTTCAAGTAATGACCCACATCTTCTGGATTCGATTCATGAAAGGAATCTCCTTAGCGGGATTTCCAGCACTTACAGGTTTGAACGTCGAGGGTGTTAACAGCATATTGTGAAAACACATCTCTAATTCTTACAAAGGCAGTTCCTGAAACTGGAGGCCCTCAAGAAGGCTAACACGACATACCGAAGTACATCTACAGTTCAGGTGAGTCGCTGAAGTACACCGAAGCATCACTTCACGACTATAAACCGTTTGAGACACACTAAGCGTAACCCATAAAGAATTACCGAAGTGACCTGCTGTCAGGGCTGTTTGATGTTGACCCTGGCAGGAATTTCCATTCAATCACTGAGGATCACAATTGTGAAACCTCTCATAAATGTTCTAGCAGATTGCTAAGATATGCGTAAGACTCTAGAATGTATCACTTGTGTTCTTATTGATGAACAATCAAGCGATTAAATGTCAAGTGTTCCTAAGAGATCTTTTAATGAATCTCGTGGCTCTAGACTCGATTAGTGCATTTTGGTTTCCTAAGCAGAGACTAGGGATAGGGTCTCCTTTTTCAACACCAACGATCTCTAAGAGAAAGTTGATAGATTGTGTAGGGTTCCCAGTGAGAATGAAACAAATCCTTTTAAGAGGAATTGAGTGGCAAGAAGATTAGGTGCAGTGCGTCACTGGGTCCATGACGTCTTTTGTCTTCAATACCAGTGTCATCTTAGTGAGAACCAGTAGCAGATGAATTGAACCCGGTTTCTGCCCTAAGGTTGATTATGGAGGGCTATTTCTTTTTACCATTTCTTTTGCATTTCTTTTTAATTCTTCAACCCATTCTTTCTCCTTTCTCACATTACTCCTTTTTTCAATCATACCTAAGGACTTCTAATACTAACTATGGGTATTGTCCTTGGGTAGATCCCTCCGGCTCTGGCGGATTATAGGACGGATTTTCCTATCCTTAGTCACCTTATAACTCCATGACTATCCTATGTTGCCATAAAACCTTTTTTCTTGAAAATATCTAAAAGTGTTTGTGAATATAAAACATGTTTTGTTAACACCTTGAGAGTTTTGTATTTTCAGAAACACTCCCCCTTCACATGTGCTTATATTGATTTAACTTAAATTTGCATAGTGAGGGTAGAGTTCGCACTTTTTGAATTGATCTACTTTAAATGAACAAGACCGATTCGAGACACGTTTACATCACTAGATAACTAGCTTGAAATTATTACCCGTCCTGGTCAAGTCCATAGAAAGTTTCTCGAGATGGTACATTTCATGACTTAGATTACTCATCAATTCAATGGTTACGACTGAGTCGAGCTCTTTTGAGATTCAAACAACAATCATTAAACTTTTTGATCACATTTTAATCACGTCTTCTCCTCCTAAAAAATAGCATATTCGTGATATTTTTGATATCAACGGATTAAAGAACATTTTAGAATCTTTTGGGGAGACAAACGGATTTGATTTAAGCATGAATTTGGAATATTTTGGTTTTATACTCTCCCTTTAATAAAGCATAATCAATTAAAGGGTTTTAGAGGGAGTTATCTTGAGCACAAAATATTTTGAAAGATTTTGAAAATCTTTTTGATCAATCTTGAAAAAGGTGCTAAAGATGATGATGATTTCTCACCAATTTTGTAGTGCACTGAAGCGTACACTTGATTTTTCTTTAAAACACGAGTTTTGATATGAAAATAATCAAAAGTCATCATTTTAGGTACGGGTTTCGTACTGAAGTATACGACATGTTTTAGAAAGCATTTAAAGAACTCTCGCTCAAGCATCTGTACATGTGTGTAGCATTGTTAAATGACATTTCTAGAAACGTACAGAATATCGATTATACGAGAGACATGTCGTAGAAGAATATTTTTTGGATTTTTGATTTTATATTGTTTTTGTATTTTTGAAAATTTTTATATTTTTATATTTTGCTTTTGTTGGTTTTTCAAATTTTGTATTTTGTTTTTCAAAAATATTTACAGCGAAGCTTTTTGGAAAATCATTTTCAAGAAGATTCGAGAAGACGTTCTAACTCCTCAGGGGGTAGGCTTCACATTCTAATTCGTCGAACCAAATCGTTAAACCGTTCTTTTGGAAGGGCTTTAGTAGTGCTCACTCATAGTCACTAACCTCAACTATCATTGCATCAAATTCCTTTTCCATTACTTTAATGTCTAAATTCATTCCCTTTTTAAGACTTTCAAAATGATCTTTTAGTTGTTTAAAGAAAGGCATGACTTCAGTTAAATAACATTCTTTCGTTTGCTCAAAACCCCTTTCCCCTTCAGTTATACCAGTGGGTGTGATCCTTTTCTTACAAGTTTTCTCAAAATCAACAAATAGTTGAAAAATAACATATTGACTGATTAAGGTCTTGCTTTTAGTGGCAATAGTCCTAGGAACTAAATGCATAGGTGTATTGGGAGGATACACAGTCGCTGAAGGCATTTTCCTAAAGGGGGGGGGGTTTGTTACAACAAGATTCTCTGCTTTTTGCTTATCTAAATCCTTTTTCCATAACACTTGTTCGGGTGTTAACAACGTCTGAGGCTTAAACATGTTCAAGGAAATCCAATTCTCCTTCTTGTAATCATGGGGTGTAATATTTATTTTCTTCTCTTTACATTTAGGATCATCTAGTTTCTTGTTCATCTTTTCCCTAGTGACTTCATCTGATTTCTTATCTTCCTCAGTGCACTCAACATAACTAGGTTTCTGTCTAGGCTTAAGGATTTCATTGCCATCATAAAGAACCTTATGAGCATTTCTAGCCTTTTTAATGACCTCTGGATTTGGTTCCTCAACAAGGGGAATGCTATGCTTATCGCTTAAGACTCTATGCTTAGTGATTAAGTGAGCAGTCTGAATGGTATTTCCTTGTACGTACAACTTATTTTCAAGCTTGTTTTTCAAGGTTTTTAGATTAGAAAAATCATTCAAAAGTTTTGATTCCTTAGCACTGAATTCTTGCTTAAGCATTTTAACATTTTCTTGAAGTTCTTGTTTTTGCTTAGCAGTTTTAGAAAGCTTTTCTTGTAAGGAGTTTAACTCTTGTTTTAATACTTCTTCTCTAAACCTACTTTTTCTAATCATCCATTTCCTGCTCACGGGTGGTCAACTCAAATTTTGCACGTTGTTCATAAATAGCAACACATTCTTTATAAGCATTAAGTTCAGAAATAACAGAATCATCAGGGGCACGTGCAGTGTATTCGTCAAAAACATAGTCATCATTGACTGCATAAGATACATCACTTGGTACAATCTCACTTTCACTTTGTTTCACATATTGATCATATGGGACAACATTGATATTACCCATACTTTCAATATCTGACTCAATAATTACAGTTGATTGTACTTCGTTATGTATCTTTTGCTCATCAACTTCATCGTATAATTTTAATACCTCATAAATGATTTTGTCTTTGGATGGACCATCTTGTGGTGATGAAGAGACATTAGGAGAGACCATTGGAGAAATGCTAGCCATGAAAATGGTTTGTGCAGTAGGTTCTTCATCAACATCAGAGTCGTATGCATCACAATCAGCTACTTGAAAGGAATTCTGATGATTATGGCCTATCTCCTAAATTGGTTGCTCATCCACATCTGCATCATATGTCTTAGCATTTCCCTCAGCCAAGAACAGCAACTCCTCTTCATCCAAAGCTGCACCATTATCCTGAGCTTGCTCAAGCAACATCTTATCCCTGAAGTACTCGGCGTTCTGAGGGCGTTTTGGCGATGTGCAGTTCCTTGCAATGTGTCCCTCACCTCCACAATTATAACATTTGATTGGCTTTGCTTGACCCTGGTTTCCATTCCTTCACCTATTCTGATTTGCAGCATAACCTCTACCAGCTCCACCTCTTGCTTGTTCGTACTGTCTTTCTTGAACTGGCTGCACCATAATCTTCCCATCTCTGACATTGGCTTGATTGTGTGGATTAGATGCAGTTCTGAGATTGTTGTTGGTGTGTGGAAGAGAGTTCATGTTTTTGACTAATCAGGAGAGCCAGTTGATTAATGAAGTTTCCCACATGTGCATCAGCATCAGCTTGTTTGAACATAGGATCAGGAATGAGTTTGTGATTACCATTACCCATGGGTATGACTTGTGAGGCTTTAGTTGTGATTCCGATGTTTGAGTAGAAGGCAGTTGAATCATTTGATGAGCTTGTCTCTCCCTGGTTGGTTTTGAACTGATTAAGAATCCTTTTTTCAAACATAGCATGTCTCTCATTCTGAAGTAGGAAGGCATAGAGTTGCTCATAGTTTGTATTCTTCAATCCTTTGGTTAGCTTTACAGAGGTGACAAACTTGTGCCATTCGGGATTCATGTTGTTCACAAACTTTGAGTTCAGCTGAATGTTTGGCATAGTCATTTTGATGTTCCTCATGTCATTAACAAGCTTGTGGAATCTCACATAGTACTCATAGACACTCTCATCTGGTTTCATCTTGAAGTGCTCAAATTAATCATAGAGTTGTGATTCTCTGTCTTCCATAGTTAATTCAGAACCTGAGAGAAGCATCTTGACATTATCCCACACTGCCTTGGCTTCGGTGTTGTGATTGATCAGCTTGTAGATATCTTTTGGAAGACCTTGAAGTACGATGTTAGAAGCCCTGATATCAGCATCAAATCTCTTTTTCTCCTTATCATCGAGCTCGTCATATGTCTTTGGTCTGTCAATTCCATAGATCATTGTTCCATCGTCAGCTGAATCAATTAAGTCTCTTGTAGTCTCAACCCGATACGGTCCTTCATCAATGGATTTGAGAATGTTGACTCCATTTTCCTTTCCAAGACAGTACAATCTGATTCGTTGAACCCAAGAGTCATAGTCAGTTCTGTCAAGCATGGGTGGACGAGTATCTAAACCAGCTGCTTGAACATCCTCGGCAACAGTGGAGATGATTGTAGGAATGTTGGTAGACATGATGACAGGTTAAACGGGATTTTATAACTCTATGATTAAACCGGGAAATAGATTCTTTCACGGGATTTTACTAAATCAAGAGAAAACCGTATTACAGACAGAGTCAGCCAAGTCGCTAAGAAAACCTGAACCAAGTCGCTAAGCACCAAGTCGCTAGTAAAATTTTGACAGCAAGTCGCTAAGCACCAAGTCGCTAAGTTGTCAAGTCACTAAAGAACAACTCGCTAAGCACCAAATCGATAGCAAAATTTTGACAGCAAGTCGCTGATTCACAGTGACGAACACGTCAAGCTTACTCACACAAGCTAGCCACTTGTGAATGACTAACCGTAAGAAACTTAAAACGGTTCGGACACTGATTCTCTGATAACGAAGGCTTAAGGGTATGTGTGTGGATAAAACCTCAATATCGATATCAAAAATAATCACGAAGATAGATTCAAATTCCTTTAGGAAAAAGAATAATAAATCAAATCCCGTGTGTGATCGTGTATACGGATTAGACAACCCGAATCGTTTCCCAACGAGGCGTAAATTGCCAACGTCGTTTTTGGTTTGGAATTTAATGCTCGATGTTTTGATTTGTGATGATTTGATTTTATTAAACTACGGGAATGGGGAAAGTAATTAAGGGAAATTTAATCTACGGGAAATCCTAAGTGCGAATATAACTAAAACGTAATTAACAAAACGTAATTAAAATGCAACTACGTCTAAATTATATCCTAAAAATGCCTAAAACTACTTTTACTCTAGAAATGTAATTTGAAAACTATTTAAGAATTAAAACTATTTTTTTGGATTTTTCTGGATTTAATTTGAATTAAAAACTAAATATTAACTTTAAAAATAAGACTAAATAACTAAAAATTATAAAAACAAGGGGAAAAATAAGGAAAAATCTTTTTTATGCTGTTTATATTTTTCTTAAACTGAGAAAATTGAAAAATTATTTTTTGGAACTTTTTCTTAATTATTTGCAATTAAAGCTATTTTAAAATGCCTAAAAACTGATTTTAATTGAGAAAATTAGTAAAATGTGACCAAAAATTATGAAAATCTCAGGAAAATTCTAAAATTAATATCTAAATCTATGAAAAATAAGAAATCAGCAGCTTATGTGTAAAATATGAAAGTTGTAGTGCAAACTGTTATGAAATAAGCTAGGGAAAATAAGCTAGACAATGAATTAAGCTACTAAATAGTGACTAAAGCTAGATTATGCTAAATTAAGCTAATAGCAACTGATTACACCTAATCTTAACAAACTACAAGCTCAGCTTAATGATTTAAACTAACTGCCTACTTAAGCTAATTAGCTTATAACTACTACTGTTTGAGCTTAAGCACAAGCTTCTCAGAGGAGCTTATGTAAAAACCAATTAAGCAGTCCTCAAGACCACCAAGTAAGCTACAAATGAGCCAAATCTCAGACTCTAACTCTTTGAAATGAATCAAATGCAACAGCTGCAAGTTACCTGTTTCACACTCAGTTTTGCTGAGTGTGAACAGGGGAAAAGTAGCTTATAGAACAGCTGATTTGAAGCTTAAAAGGACTTGATAAGATTTATCAAAAAGCAGTTTCCACAATTAGACCAGTTGAATATTGATTATCCAAAATTTCACACACTTAAACTCAGAGATGAATCAGAGATTGATTCACCAAGTTTGGTAAAAACTGAATTGACAGATTTGACTTTTGATGACAGAATTGAAATTATGACCAAAGTGAATTTTGATCCAAAGTAGTGAACTGATTTCAATGTTTTGAGCTATAATAACACTATATCCAGCCACTCTATTGATATCTTAACCTGATTCAAGCTTTTGATTTATAACAAATCCAACAGTAATGCTATTTAAAACTGATCAAAAGTAATTTTGACTATTTGATGTAAAACTGCTATAACAAAGACCTTAGATCATTATCAATAACCTACTTAAGCATGAATCAACTACTTATATCTGATTAACTAATCTCTATCATAGTTTTGTAAGCAAATCCAAACACTAGTTAAACAACTGATATGTGAACTAAAAACAGATTACAACTAGATTAAACTAAACTGATATTAAACAAAGATCAATCAATACTAATTATCACTAAACTAAGATTCAAACAACAGATTCAAACAGTGAAATGCATAAAACAGATTTTAGAACTTACAAGTCTCCTAGCCACTATGGCTTGCAATCATGAAACAGTGAACCTCTAACCTAATAACCCCTAACCTACTCCAATTCCAGCTCAGATTCAACCCAAATCCATGATTAACTCAGCAATTCAGATCAAAACCTGCTCCAATCAATAACAGTTGACTTTTGTTGACTGCCTTTAATTTTTGAAGTGATTTGAG
The DNA here is from genome assembly GCA_019973895.1 of Chrysanthemum seticuspe. Lineage (NCBI taxonomy): Eukaryota > Viridiplantae > Streptophyta > Magnoliopsida > Asterales > Asteraceae > Chrysanthemum > Chrysanthemum seticuspe. The sequence goes on along the minus strand of BPTQ01000008.1, from coordinate 277,060,356 downwards.
ATTTGATACAGAAATAAGCTCACAATAAGCTATTAAAAGCTTATATGAACCTTGTGAAACAGTAGATCAGCATGGATCAATCCATAGAACAGATCTGATATGATTTTTTATTTTTCAATTATTTTATTTGATTTTTTTGTATTTTTGAGTTTATAAAGTAATAAGCTAGAAACAAGTTTCCAATGATGAAATAAGCATTTAACAAAGATAATAAGCAGATTTAAAGGCTTAAACACTTGAGCAATTACTTGAAAATGAAAACTAAATTTTATTGATCTAAAACTTTTGAGTACAAAATACGAATTACAAAAAACTTAAAACATTAAAATGAAAATTACAATTAACTAAACTACTGAAAACTTAGAGAGAAGAAAAGATTAAAAGATACATCAAAATGTGAACGAGTAAGGTCCTATTTATAGCTAAACTAAGGCTTAAGGAAGGATCTAGAACTCTGAATTTTGTGCTTCTTTGAGTGATTTGCAGCCCTTTGATCAATCATCCACGCATCCCACTTGATATCCACCCTTGGATCACATTTGATGACTTGTTTCCACCAATAGGAGAGTAGAGCGTGGCCTTAAGCACACGGATGGGTGACATGGCACTTCCCATGTGTCAGAGGTCTCAGATAAAAGTACGAGAGTACCCTTAATCGCTGTTAATTTGACCAATTGACCATGTAGGAATTCTAGGGTTTATCTTGCCTGGGTAAAAGGGGGTAGAAATGGCGCGGGGTGTATTTTATTATTGTTTGGATATTTGACCGAGGATAAGAGGGTGTTGACTCGGGTAAAAACCGGTTAAATGGGTATCCGGGTTAGTATATTGGGCGGGTGTGGTTTGTTTTGGACTTGGACCCGGGTTTATTCTTTTGGGCCGAGAGTTTTGGATTAGGATTGGACTTGGACTTAGTATAAAACCAAAGTGTATCCAAGGTACTAAACTTGTAAATTCGGATTTCCAAGGGACCAAACTTGTAAATCTGAAAATGCTCATCAAGGACCTATCTTGTTAATCTCAAATAATCCAAGGGTGAAATTTGCAACTTTTGAAACTTCAGGGATCTATTCTGCCAAATACTGAAAGTTCAGGGACTAATCTTGACATTTCTTCAAACTTGACTGAAACTTCAAAAATCATCCTTAGAGAATAAAATCTTCCAAAATCCACAATCCCGACCTTCCGGCTCAGCTCAAACTCTCTTGATCTCTCGTGCTCGGATTTACGTCTGATTTGGTTCCTTTTTGTGTGTTTTTATATATCCGTACCTGCACAAGCACAAACTCAAGAAAACCACAAATATTAGCAATAAACGGCTCTTTCTTGGTTGTTTTGGGTCAGATTTACTAATGAAAAGATATGTGTTTAAGCACATATCAGTCGCTAAGCACCAAGTCGCTAAGTTTTCAAGTCGCTAAAGAGCAACTCGCTAAGCATCAACTCGCTAACACCAACTCGCTAACAAACTTAAGTACAAGTTGCTAACTTTCACCAAGTCGCTACCCGTAGTGGAGACTCCACTAAGTGTACTGTTTGTCGGCTTGTCTCAATATACAAGTCGCTAGCTCAACTCGCTAAGGCCTTCAACTACAACTCGCTATCAAATTACAAAGCAAGTCGCTACCAAGAAAACTTGTCCGTGGCTTAAGTCGCTAGCAAGACAAACACATAAACACCACTTTTCAATCCAAAAACAACCCAACCACGATGATTCAAGCTTAACAAATCAAAACCCAAGCACATACAATGATTCTAAACACAAAACTACACTCAAGTTTCAAACTTTAACACTAGAAATGATCCAAATGATGCAAAAACCACTAAACTTTTTCAAACTCTAAAACCACCTAAAAGTTACTAGAAATCCAAAGATATGTAAGAGATGATCAAACCATGGCTCTTGATACCATTTGTAACATATTGGATTTCATAAACACACTAAACCATAAGATCAAATAGGCGTACAAATAGTTCTAGAGAGAGAAAGTTCGAGGTTTAAGGAACTTTAGTGAGAGAAAGAAAAGTATTATTATGAGCTCCAGCTCTCTACCTTGGAAGGTAGAGAGTATTTATAGTCTTTACATAAATCTCCACCTATCGGGCTATGGATCAGGTATACAGTGGGTAAAGACCCGTCCGTCCTCCACGGTGTTACTTAAACTAAATACTACTTAACTTATACTAATCTACGACTACGAGCTTTCTAATGATTACATATACTTGAGGTGACCGACTCTTTAATACTTGGATTTACTAAATCCTAACATTAGGGATCGGTTCTGAGTGAAACAAGCAGTGGCAACAACATCAGCCCATAGAAATAACGGTGCACTAGAATAAATTAGCATTGTGCGAGCAACTTCCACAAGAGTTCGATTTCTTCTTTCGACTACCCCATTCTGCTGTGGAGTTCTAACAACTGATGTCTGATGTGTGATTCCAACATCTTCAAAATAAGCTCTGAACTCCTGATTAGTAAATTTTGTGCCGTTGTCTGTTCTTACTACCCTTACTGGAGCTTGAAGAAGTACTTGAATACGCTTCAGAAAGGTGATGATGATGCCTGGTGCTTCGTCTTTTGACCTCAGAAACTTAACCCATGTATATCTTGAATAGTCATCAACGATAACAAGAATATACTTTTTCCCATTAATGCTTTCAACTCTCATTGGGCCACATAAGTCCATCTGCAACATATGCAACCTTGCTTCCGAACTAGGTACGGGGTTTGGATTTATATGATGCTCTTTTGCTTTTTCCTTGTTCGCATGATGGACATAGGTGATCCTTGGTGTATTTGAACTTTGGAAGTTCGTTGACGATGTTGTCTTTGGCAAGTTTGTTGATAGTGTCGAAATTGAGATGGGATAATCTTCTATGCCACAACCAAGACTTTGTTCCAGATACTCGTGTCATAAGACATATTGGTGATGAAGAGGCCATTTGGTGTATGTCGATAGCATACAAGTTTGTATCACGATTCCCTGTTAAGAGATCAGTGCCATCCAAATTTTTAACGAAGCAAGCATTTTTCCTAAAAGCAACCTCTAAATCTGCATCACAGAACTGCCCGACTGAAAACAAATTGTGTCCCAACCCTTCGACATAATAAACCCGAGTGATCAAATAATTTCCAAAAGGTAGATCTCCATAACCTATGATAGTTGCTACATGATCATTTCCAAAACGTACGATTCCCATGAATTTCCAAACGAAATTGATCAGCAGCTTCAGATTCCCGGTCATGTGCTTGGAGCAACCCGAGTCGACGATCCAAAGACATATTTCGATAACCTGCCAAATACAGAAGAAGATGTTTTTGGAAACCGTTTTGATTTTGGTTTCTTTGGGTTAGAGGTAAAATCCTGATCATACTCATAGAAGTTTTCTACTGGGTATATTGGTATATCACTCATTATACCATTCTGGAGTGTGAAAAGTCTACCCGTTGGTTTCCAAATATCATCCCTAAAGTAAACAGTATGCTTCTTATCAGTAGTGTAAGACCTAATTCTTGCAACTAGTCTTCCTATTGGTTTGGCATATGTTCTTTTTGGAACGTTCTTTTTAACAGGCTTATCATTCACATTCTTAGAAACACAATCATCTTGAACATTAATTAAAGATTTCTTGCAAGTTAAACAAAGAGATTCAACACATTCATTAGACTTAGCAAGTTTCATAGGTTCATTACATTCAGATGAAATGTATTTCTTATTATAAAGCGGTAAATCCCTAGGGTGTTCTTCTACTTTCTTCTCTTTATTCAAGCTACTACTCTTAGAGGCATGCGAGACTCTATTGTTCCTTGTATTGCTCTTAGGCTTTAGTCTGCTGCTCCTAGAGGTGCTTTCTAGTCCTGTAGAAGGTAAGTCACACACATTAGGATTCACTTTATTATCAAGAAAAGTGGTTTCGGCTTTCCTAGTCTCTTTAGAGTGCTTGTTTAAACTTATGTCGTTTGTTCCAAATGTTTTAGATGTGGAGGCAGACGCATTAGTGGTACTCATCCTAAAAAGGCCAGGTGCTAAAACTTTTGGATTCTCGATAACCGCTTTTTCATTATCAACAATCGTTACTTTTTGCTTAGGCAAGGCAGGTGGAGTGACTGGTTTTGGCAAATCATTTTTCTCATTGACTTTTGGAGGAGGCATAGAAATAGACATTTTTGGTTTGAAAACCTGTTTTGGAGCATTTTCCTTCTCCTCGGTCAATGATTTTGCAATCTTAGTATCCACAGACTTTCCTTTTTGACATTCCAGCAGAGCCCTCAAAAAATCATTTTTCTCTTTCATGTCCTTGTAGGCACGCTCTTACGACAATTTGTCATACTTGCATTCCTCAGATTTTCGATCAAGTTGTTTTAAATATGAGACATTTTCTTTTTCAAGTTTTTCAAGAGCATTATCATATTTTGAAACAATTGCGGAGGTCTCAGACTGGAGTCTTTCATGATCTTCAACATAATATGTTTGTAAAACAATGGACATAATATCAGTAGTCAGAACATCTTCGACGAGAGAATCATTTAAATTTTCCAAAACTTTGATTTGTTCAACACTTTCGTTAGCTTGCTTTACTAGGGATTTATGATCCTTGACAAAGTCAACTGTTTCTTTCAAAAATGCTTGTTCAAAATGAATTACCCTTGCACTGATGTTATTCAGCGGAGGGGCAATTTGAGTTCCAAAAAACTTTTTATTTTCATCATCAAAACTAGAAAACCAGATATTAGTTGTAATATTGGTTTTAGATTTAACAGTCTCTTGAAGTCTCCCAATTCTAGTTTTAACGTCATCTAAAATGTTTCTAGCATCACTTGTGTTAAAAGGATTGTTTGAAGACATTTGTTCGATTTTCGAAAGAGATTGTGAGACAACTACAGGAGTTGAAACTGGTTTTGAAACTTGTGTTGACACACTGTTTGAAACACTGGGCGTTATGGAAAACTTTGATTTTTCTTTTTGAGGAACAAAAGAAATTCCAGAAATTTTGTTCCATTTGTTATAATCAATTGGTTTTAGATCTGGGTTCTTTTGTTGCAGTTTTGATCTACTCTCATCAGATAGTTCTAACGTTTCAAGAGAATCACGAACAATTATGGGTTCATGTAAATCTTTTCCATTGTTCAAAACATTCCGTTCATTCTGAGCTTTCTTGAGGAAAGAAGGAGGTGTGTTACCAAGAGCCATTTTTTGTGTTGTATGAAAATACGGATTTGTTTGATTAATTAGCATATTGGTTGATTTGGCTGAATGACCCGTTGTAACAAGCAAATTTTCCAACTTTTTGATTTTTTCATTTTTGTCAAGAATTTCATCAAGAAGAGAATCTTCACGTTTTGAAAAATCAGCAATCAACTGTTTCTTCTCTTTTTCAAGATCAGAATAAGTTGCTTGTTTTTTAGAAACTTCCTTTTTAAGATCAGAAATTTCCGCGTTTAAAGATTTTATTTTCAAGTTCAGATTAACATCAAGCGTGTTATACTTGATTTGGAATTGTTTTTCTCTGAAAACGGAATCTCGATAACCAATTTCTAATTCTGACTCTTTGTTTTTGTGAAATTCAAAGGCTTTTGCATTCTCCTTGTACCTCTCAAGCTCAGCGGTCAATTTATCATTCGCGGACTTAACTTTCTCAATATCAATGCCACAATTATTGATTAATGTTTCAAATAAGGCACGTGTTTCCTCATCAGTCTCAGTATTTTGTGCCACACAATCTCCATTAGGATCCACATCTGGAGTTTCAGAGTTAATATTGCTACAACTCGGATTGTCCAGGTATGTATCATAAGTAGGTGTTGATGTCACAGAATGCTGTCTGTCATGAGTAAACACATCAAATATGACATTGTTATAGCATGGATCAATGATTGGTACCTCAGATACTGCATTGGTGTCATAAACAGGAGGTTTGTCAGAATCAGTGTCATATGTAGCCTCCTGAAGATTTGCCATGAAGATGCAGTTCGCATTAAGCTCCTCTTGGTCTTCCCAATCATCCATAATAGCGAAAAAATCATGTTCCTCAGCACTCAGCTGCAGCCCTGCTTCTGACTTCTGTGCTAACAGCATAACTTTCTGAAGATACGCAACATCCTTCTTTTTTCGCTTAGTAGGACAATTCCTTGCCATGTGACCCACTCCTTAACAGTTGTAACACGTAACCCGATTAGCCTGATTCACATTTTCATAATTCCCAACAACTGGAGCTGCAACATTCCCATTCTGATTACCCACTGCTCTATTCCCAACATTCTGTCCCATCTGATTTCCAACATTCTGACCCAACTGATTACCCTGATACGGAACCACCTGATTACCCATGTGAAATCCAGTAGCATATCCCTGCTGATTCCCAATAACTCCAACCATTTGTCCTTGATGACCCATATTCAAACACGGCTGTGCAATTTTCCTGTTGCGAGTGTTTGATGAAATCCTCTGGTTGTTGTTAGTTGGTGTGGAATAGCGTCCTCTAAATGCTTTAGACAAATAGGCAAATGCATTTGTCAAGGCTTCTTCTTGTTCAGTTTCAAGATCAGTGATTCCTTGTTCCTGGTATTGTGGATACTGGTATTGTTCCTGGTATTCAATTAGCAGCTTGTTCTCCATGTCTTGTTGACCAATTTTTGTTCCATAACATAGCCGTCTAACACGTTCCCACATATCATAGGCAGTTTCACAGTTGTCTACAGCAGCAAAGATGTCTCTTGGTAAACCCAGTTGGACAATGTGTATTGCCATGTCATCTGCTTCAACCTGTTTGGTATCCTCTTCAGTGTATTCTGATTCATTTTGAACACGAAAAGATGGTGGGACGGGAGGTGTTGCATCAGGATTTCCAGGGTCTTGGACTGGTCGTGGCTTGAAGGGTCCATTCGTAATGGATTGAATCATAAGTTTTCCATTAGGTTTGGTCTTGATGTAGCGAAGCATACGACTTGTCCATTGAAGATATCCAGCTTTTTCGAGCATAGGAGGACGGTTTTCAGCACCGGCTGCATGAATGTCTTGTTGAGTAGCCATTAATGAAGGTATTTTATGTAGGATCGATTCAACGATAACGGAGTTATGTTTGATGAAGATTAAGCTCGGTTGTTGTAGTGAAAATTTGCTCTAAAAACTTAAAAACCTCAATAACTTCTGTTTGAAGCGTTTTTAGGACTTGAAGGTTGACCCTAATGAACTTTAGTTGGTTCAGCATGTCATTCTCCTCGTTCTCACGGTCGTTTTGATGGGTAGAACGCTGAAAACAGAGTTACGGTTCAAAAGTTATGGCCGTTTGAAGTTTTGCTCAAAATCTTACTCGAAACCTGTTCTTAAGCGTAGGAATTGGTGCTTAGACGTAGAATTCTTTAGGCGTAGGATGAGGCTTATGTGTAAACTAAATCTTACGCATAAACTTAAGGTTAAATGTAAGCTTATGCGTAGACTAAAATATTAGAAGTATAGTACCTTACGCGTAAGAATTAACTTATGCATAGAAGTGCTTACTCGTAAGTTTTTAGGCTTATGCGTAAGTTTAGGTTTAAAACCAAAAATCCTTTACACTTATACCAGTGTAAAAGATATCCAAAGTCGAAGTGTACCACAAACTTATCCAAGTGAGGGAAGCACTGAGTAACCGTTGTTGCACGAAGATTCTTCACCAAAAGCTTAAGCGTATGATTACACTTCTTACGCGTAGACCTTACGCGTAGAACTAGGGTTTTGACTTTTCCTCAAGCGTAAAACTAGGGTTTTGACTTCTGTCCTTGCACTCCTTACGCGTAAACAGCCCAAATTTTTCAAAAACACTAATTTTCACCCAAAAACACGATTCCAAGTGATTTCTTTTGCACAAACTTCTTCCAAAACACTTAAAGATCAATAAAAACTACAGCTTTAATCTTAAAAACACGTAAGAATCAAAACTTTAAGCAAAAAGCTTGCGTTTTTTAGAAAAAAACAAAACTTCGAGGAAAAGTTTCAACAAAAAACGAACACAAACACTCCTAAACCATTGTTAGGCGATTGATACCAATTGTAGAACATTGTTTTTCTCAACCTTATCACGTTACCAAACTTACCACACAAGTAACACATGAAATACAAACACTTTATGCATAAAGATGAAGAAATAAATGATGGAAAGATGGTGACTTGATGATATAAATCGTGTATGTGTAGAGAGAAAGATGAAAACAAGATGATGTTTATTTCAAAGAAAAACACACACACACACACACACTCAAGCACACCCCTCAAATGACACATTTGAGGGGTATTTATACTAAAATACTAAATGCCCTAATGTGCTTGGTCATGGGCCTCGTGGACTTGGATTGGATTACAAGTGATAAAAGGCTAGCTTAACTAAACGTCTAACCATTTAGCTTAGCCCAATCCACGAGCCCGTTGACTATTCTATTGCGATATCTAACACATGTTACAAAGTTCCTAAACATGAATGACCATCACTTCTATTAATTATTATCAAGGCTAATAGTTCAAGATACCAAAAACAAAAGACATGACCCTTGAAACACCTACTAGAAACACGTGATTCAACTTTTTACCAGAAACCACAACCCGAAACCCGTGAAGCATAACCTGCAAGGTAATAAAAAAATTCATAACATACGTATTGAACCATCTTTCTTCGACTTATAAGATAGCTTTGTTAAGCTTCTCCTTATTCATAATGCATAAGTGGTTTAATATACTTATATATTATGTTAATTCTTGAGAAATAAGTAGGGGAAGTGGAGTATGAACCTCTTTAACACTCCTGAAACCATGAACCGCTGATTCTATGGTTGCTTGATTGTCTAATCGATTTGCAACCCCTGCTTATGACAACAACAAAAATATCATTTCTATAATGATTTCATTGGCTTATAGTAATGGAATCAGATTACCTTATTCACTGCAGGCCCATATTTAATGTAACCCATGGGTGTGAACTTGGGAAAGAATCTCGCACTGGCTGATAAATGAAAAAAAGAGTGATCAGTACACAATGAAGCCAAAATGTCAAAGTCACTAAACCCAGATTCCAAATACAAAACACAAACCTCAATGGAATTCCATGTTGTCCCAAAATCAATAACATAAGCATCCTACTTTCTTCTAGGTTCCGATTCCACTTACATTTCCATTTCCAGCTTACCCAACTATATAAAGAAACTCAATTTTTTTAACAAAGGAAAAAAATATATTTTTACATTACATTATATCAATAAGCCACAAAGTCCAAAATTGCTTGTCCAAAATCACTCATTCACGCAAACTAAAATTTTCGCAAAAACTACTGAATTTAGGAAATAAAACCAAAATCACAAATCTTATACCTGAGAATGACATTATAACCCATAAAATCGCCTCCCAACACATTCCAGAGGTGTAATCGAACCCTTTTCACTTGTCACCATAGCTTCAAACCCATTTGACACCTTAGCAGCCTCATTAGTATGACTCATTCAAAGAACCTGCACAACATATAAGTTTAACAATCACTACAAACAACTTTAGCAAACGCGAGAAAATTATACATCTTTCTGATTGCTATTTTCCCTGATGATTGACTTGTACAGGAAAAAAAAACTAAATGGCTTATTTATAAGCATAATCAGGAAAAATAAGCAATCCCAAACACTCCTTAAATCAATTTCAAGTGAATAAAACTCAACTGTCATCATTACCATATTCAGCAAGCTACCTCCCCAGTAATCACTTCTAAACAAAACTGAAACTTGTGGAAAAAATTTAACCTAAATCCACCAGAAATAATTGATAGCACAAATCATCTACCTGCAATTCATCATTCAAACTAAAATCCTAAAAATGATTTTTATAAAAAATAAATCTTCTAAACAAAAAGTGAATCAATAAACTTACTTGCTCTCATAGAGACTCATCTTTAGGGTTGCGATTTTTATTACAGTGAGTGTAGGATAGATAATTTTTGTATTTTGGAATAAAGATCAGATCTGCGTGTAGGTTGGTTTGTGTGTTTTGGTGTGCGTGGGTCGTTTTGATGAAGAGGAGAAGATGATGTATGAAGATTGTTCTGGAATAAAAAGTAGATTTAGGGAGAGATGGTGGCTTTGTAGAAGATGAATGAAAAGAACTGGAACTTTCTAGCGAGAAAAAAAAGAAGCTAAGTGCACTGTTTATCAGGAATTTCAATAGTGCACTGTTCATTTAATCCCAACAAATGTAATATATACTAATTTTTTTTTTCAAATTAATTTTATAAATAATAAACTAACAAGAAGTTAGGAGTTACAAGGATACATGAACGATCTCGACCCCAAAGCTACCACGCCCCTCTAACTATCACGACCCTAGAGAGATTACAAAGACGCACAAAACTGTTCAAACCTTGATTCACACCTACAATTTGGTTTTTTAAGTCGTAGAAATATAATGAACTTTCATAAGTGTTTTAATTTTGGTACGTGATGATGATGTGTCATACCTGAAAATCTGACACGTGACACCATTTATAACGTGACACGTCATTATTAAGTAGCAAATTGAAACACTTAAGAAAGTTCGTTACATTTCTGCAACTTAAAAAATATTCACGTACTAAATTGGTAAATTTGGAAAAGTACAATACTATTCTTCGACCAAATCCTGAAAAAGAATAGTATCTGGTTGGATTTGTTAATACAAATAAGCCGTAAAAACGTTTATTTATATTTTACGATCTTCTAATGTTTTGTCTATAACAAACGTAAAATCATTTTAACGAAACAAATAAAATATGTAAATGGTTTGAGCCAATAGTTTACTAACACACATACGTTTTCACATAAAACACTAAACAAGTAAAAGTGGTTTTATGATTTAGTAATACATATGTACAACAACTAGTGTTTACATATTGAGTAAATATATACATAACTAGTATGTATTATAATGGGTAATATAAATGGGTAGAAACTTAAGTATTTGACTCATTGACCAAATACATTGAATGTAGTTGGGTAAAACCCAAAGTCCATGACCCATACTCATGGAGCATAACCCATAACCCATTGCATGACATCATGCATAAGTCATATATGGATATTATCCATGACCCATGGTTTTAACCCATGACCCATGGACTAGATGCATTGCATCTTGTAAATACATTGTATCTACTTGGATACCCATGGTCCAATGTCTAGGACCCATGACCCATGACCCATGACCCATGACCCAAAACCCATGGGCAAAGAGGAGCGTCCCACGGATCCCCAGTAATACCCTGGACGGATCCCTCAAGTGAGGGATCTGTGGGATCCGTGAAACAGTAGCTATTTTTATTCTATAAATAGTGAGCCATTTCTTCATTGTAACTCACCCCTTTCACATATATTTTCTCTTTGAGTTATAAACTCTCTAACCTCATATCCAAGTGATCTATGTATGTAGTTTTGTTTTTGTGTGATTCTCTAGGTTCCTCTTAAAGGCGAGATCACCACCTTTTGAAGTCGAGCAAGCTTAAGTCCATGAGTTGCCATGCTTCATCATCATCAAGACTACTGAGGTTCTCTTGTTGATAGTTCCCTTCTTTCTCATTAGAAGTGTAGTGTCGAAGACATAAGTGAAAGATGTCTAAAGAGTCAAGACAAAGACATTAGTGAAAGGTGTCAAACGTCCATATTAGAAGCACTAGTGAAGAGTGCTTGGAAGTCAAGGCTAAAGGCATTGAGGGTGTCTAGAAGTCAAGTCACAAGGCATTAGTGAAGGTTGCCTAGAAGTCAAAGCCAAAGACATTAGTGAAAGGTGCCTAAGGTGCACATTCGATATGGTATGTTCGATGTACAAGATAGATTAGTATTGGGTCAAAGGATATTGATATCCTTGTTGATGTTGTTATAAGGAGTGGATCTCCTTTGGGGTTAGTTGGTGTGTAGTGTTGGGTAGTAGTTCCTCCATTGTAATGGAAATCGGTATCTAGCCTAGTACTGGATAAAGTGTAGGCGACGTTGTGATAGGTTTAGTTCTACCTCGTGGAAGAACCTGGTATCTAGCCTTGTACCGGATAAAGAGTAGGCAATGTTGTGAAGGCTTCTCTGCCATAAGGAGTTGGTGTCGTGTAGTGTTTAGGAACTCTCGAGTAGGTGACTCGGGGAGTGGAGTAGGGCAAGGAAGGTGTCCTTGTAGCCGAACCACTATAAATACTCACGTTGTGGTTTTGTGCTTCTTACTCCTTATTCTTTCATTGCATATTATTTATGCTTGTCTATCAACATCCAACATACATGTTTAAATAGATTGACATAAGTCGATCTAAATAGTTTAAAACCAAGTTTTAATCGGTAAAACTATTCAACCCCCCCTTCTAGGACAACTTTTAAACTTGGTTTTAAACTTTAGTGACTTAGGACAAATTTCCCGCAAACTTTAGTGACTTTTTTGTATAATAACCCTTTTCCATAATTGGCATCAGAGCTTCGTTACCAAGTTTCCTAGAGTATGTTGTACTTTAAAAACTTGATACGACCCATGTTTAATTGAAAACTACAAAGAAGGTCTTTTACAAAAACAAACACCATGTTTTTAAAACACTTTTGTTAGATGTTGATTAGATGACAACATTTTTTTTTCTTTCTTACTAAATTGCACTAACCTTTCTTGTCATGTTGCTTAGTTAAAGCTCATACCTATCAAGCCATAGGAATTGATTGGTAACAAGAATACCTTCCCTAAGAAGGTATCTTAAACACGAAGGAACCGGAGTTGTCTACTGACATTTGTTTTGTCATTTGTAAAGACACTCCTAAGTGCATTAGAGGTATGCTTTCTCACTTACTATAATTAACATTAGCTTATATAATAAGAATGCTTACATAGGAATTTATATGATTATCTTTTCACATACTCATATATTATACGTAGCTTTGTTAGGAAACTTTTCGTGCATACGAGTTACTCATTTGTCTAAAGTCTAGGTTTATAAAATTTGTGTCTTATTTCACTTAATCCAAAAATCATATCTTTCTAATAATAAAACAAAACACAAATCTCAAAAATTCCTCCTTCCCCATAAATATCCCCTCCGATCGTTCAGTCCACCAAACCCTCATTTTTCAAATCTTCCACTTTCAAAAATTACCTCTCATTCAAAACTTCATCTTCCTTCTCATCTCATTTCAACTCAAACCGAAACCAAGAAATATCTTCATCATCATGGTTTACATCGCCTTCGTACTCATCGTCTTGACACTCATCGCTCTCGTGTTCCCCATGATTAAGTTTTCTTATGGAGAATGTACTTTGTGTTGTTAATCTACATTGGTGTTATATACCCAATCCTTTGTATCGTTCTTAGCATTGAAATGAAATATTACTAATGTTCTAGTTTATCTAGTTTATTTTTCATAATGTATTTGTCATTTCTTTTACTTTATATCTTTCGTATTTTTGGTCTTGAGATACGTTAGAAACCGATAATGCATGCTAAAAATAAATATTGGCTAATATACATATCTTGGTATGAAACTATAAGATGCAAAAACCTATGTTTTTATCAAAATCCTCTTTCTGTCACTACAGATCCACGGATCCCTGTAGTTCTACTAGCCGGATCCCTCATGGAAGGGAACCGTGAGAACCGTCATTCTAGAAGACAGTTTCTCATGCAATATAAAAACTGCTTTCATCCTAAAAAGTAATACTCCACTAGATTGTTAAAATACTAAGTGAGTTAATTGTCATTGTTAATAAATATCTAGTAAAAACGTTAGGTGATCATCCTTTGTGCTTTAACGAGTCTCATCATTTTCTTTTCACTTCCATAGGTCTCGTCATGTCTCATGAGTATGAGTTCGATTTTTCACTCACTCATGTTTACATTCCTAACATCTCTCTTGAGCCCAACACACCTGGCAATCATGTCCGTAGGTTCAATAATATCGAAACTCGTCACTTCCATGAAGGACGTATTGTCGACACTCCTATACAATACGAAGAAGGTATCAATACCTCTTTCCGAACCATAGGACTGGAATGTCTTCTCGGAATTAACGAGAAAATCTGTTCGAGGTTTGTATTGGAATTCTTCCGTCAAGTCGAACTCGTTCGTAACGAGGATCAATCTCTATCTCTTTGGTTTTGGATAAAAAACCAAAAGTTTGTTTTAACCCTTGAGCAATTTGCTCACATTCTCCGAATTCCAAATCATGGACAATGTGCCTTTACTGAAGATTGGTCTCTTGATTCACACTTCAACTACTGTGAAGAAAAGAGTCCATATTGCTCACATATACCTTCCCCTCAAGACTTGAGTCGCATGTTATGCAAACCTCGACCCTATTACTCTGATCCAAACATTATCTATACACGGGATATCCGAGAAGAGTACAAGCCTCTCGCACTCATCCTACATGAAAATGTTTGGAGTCTTAGGGGAAATCGAGAAATTTTTCCCGCTTGTTGTGCTCACATAATGTATTGTTTGCTAACACAACAACCATACAATCTCGCCTATTTTTTGCAAGGCGAATTGTAATTCTTCAAGGCTCCAAGAACAAACTAATCCCTTATGGAATGTTCTTGACACGCCTTTATCATCACATCATGTACTTCCACCCTCAATTTTAAAGTCCGTTGTACGTACTTCTGAACAAGATGATGGAACCTCTAAACACATCTCTCATAAAGACTTTCTTCATCCCTGAATCGGCAAATACTCATCAACCATTTGATGATCCATCTAGCGAAAATGCTCAAGAAACTTAGTTTCTTTTCAAAATAGGGTCAATGCTTAGTACTCATACTCTATCAATGTAATGCAATTTCTTTCATGAAATAAAACATTTAACATTCGATATCTCTACTATACTAGTGCTCAAACTTCTTAGAAAACACTAGCTTTGAAATATGATGCTTTGTGCAACCCTTGCATACCTTTTGTAAAGGTACTGTTTAGCTGGAGACGGATCCCTCAGTTTGTGCTAGACGGATCCCTCCTCTTAGGGAACCATGGGATCCGGGCAAACAGAAATGCAATTGCAATCTTTATACTTCAAACCATGTCTTTAGATCACTTCACATTAGCTAAACATAGTGCCTTAGGACCAATTAAGTCCTTCTCAAGCTGAGTAAAGTTTCATACTCACTCATAACTCACTTAGATCACACTCAAGGCATTTTTCGATCTATCGTTTCACCAAAACTCATTACTCTTCCGCTCTTATACTCACAATGTTAATACATCTAGCTTTAAAAATCTTTCAATTTTAGCATATTGATTTTAGTCATCCTTACCTCAAAATGGGTCAAAATCTAGCTTTTCCATTTTCTATAAATCTTTAAGATATCTTCCAAAATATTATCTTAAGCTACTATCTGATCTCTAGGATCATTTAGCTCCATTTGACACTCTCAAATTTTTAGTGTCATCTTTGGTCATTCATTGGTACTCATAAAAGTTCCATTTTCTTCTATAAAAGGCAATCATTAGCTACATCACTCATTACCCTTGAGCATTTAAATACCCTTCCATTTAAGATACTTAGGAGGACTGAAACACTCAAAAAGGTATAGGCATTAGACCTTACAAGCATCATTTTTACCCTTTCCTTGCTGCTGAGAGCCAGATCCCTAGGATTAGCCTAGACGGATCCCTCATCTGAGGGAACCGTGGGATCCGAGTGACAGATTCATGTCAACTCTAGCTAAAAAAATCATTTCAAGCTCATCTTGCTAACTTGAACACTCCATTTTATCTTAATTAAGATCCTAGATCAGTACAACTCTGATGTTGACTCTTGTGCATGCTAATCATCACATTCCAAAGGATCTTAGTGGCTTGAGTCTTAAATGCACTTGCCAAATCTCCTTCTTTATAAACCACATTATTAAGACTCCTAAAGTCATCATCTTCATCCTCATTCTCAGCACTTAGAAACCTTTGCAAACCGCTTTCAATCATCTCATCATGAGGAAAGCTCCTAGTGGTAATTCATCCACCAAAGGACCACCCAAGAAAATTGCTCGTGTTGTACACAAAATTTCCTCAACCGAATCATCTCCTATGAAATCCACAAATGGTAGAATCTCCCCTCCACCTATCAAACCAATTCCTAAAAGGATTGTTCCCGCAAAACTACCAATTCCAAACACCACCATACCTCCTAAACCAAACAATCCCATTTCCACTAAACCGTCACCCTTGGTGCCTAGAGCCCTATCATTTACTACCCCACTTTCATCAACACACCTTTACAATCTAGAGGATTTGCCTCCTAGGCCATCTCATCCTCCACCACCGACAACATTCTCCTTTTTAGGAGGAATAGTGGAACAAAATCAAGGTGTTGAGTCAACACTAGCCCCGGTTTCTTTTTCTCCGTCACCATCAAATAATCCCTTTGGGATTATGAGAAATCTTCAAAGTCAACCACCCGACCACATGGAAGTTGACACCTCTCTACCACCACCATCATTCTTAGTTGAGCCATCCTCGAATGCGCCTCCGCCAATCCCTCCTTCGTTTGAGGCTCCTCAACCCGCTTCACTTGATCCTTCACATCAAGCAATTTCCTTTCTTCCATCACCACTACCAAGTCATGACAAAGATTGTTATCATTGTCAACATGTTGAAAGTTTGATACATGAAGTACGTGAAGATCAACGTTTCATGTTTTATCACCTCCTTGAACGTTTCGACGAGATTAAACCTAAACAAACTTGAGCTAGAGGATTCTAGTGGTGTCCTAGTATCAAGCGCGACTTAAATAGTCTAGTAATTCGATGTCATGTATTGTTCATTTTCTTAGTTTTTAGAGTCATGTACGTCAAATCTCTAGTTTCATTAAATGAAATTACATGATATTTGCCATATTATACTGAGTATATACTTGGGGTTCCAATACATATCTTACTTTGATTTTAACATCTCTTGTTACATCACTTTTGCTGTATTTTGTTTACAGACAGACGGATCCCTACGTTCTGCCTAGACGGATCCCTCCTAAGAGGAAACTGTGGGATCCATGCAACAAAAGACTAGTTTTTTTTACTAACTTGAGTCTTATTTGCAGGAAATTATGCATTATATTTTCTTCTCTAACCTTTGTTTTATAGATTTTCAATTTACACATGAAGACTTTGACACCCTAAGATATAGGGAGCTTTGTGTCAAAGCAACACATTGAAAAATCATTTGCAATATAATTCTCATTAGGATCACATTTCATGATGTCCCGTTGCAAAGTTGTAATCATCAAGGGGGGAGCATATTCGTTACATAGACGAAATCTTTTGCAAACATAGGTGCAAATGAACTAGTTTAGTACTTTTTACTTGATGCCCTCACAAAGGGATGGATTCGTCAAGGGGGAGTTAAGACGAGAAAAATCTTCCCGTCACTTGCTCTCTACTTTTTCATATTATCTTTTCCTTTCACATGTTTTTCTTAAAACAATGTGTTAGTTTCTTTTCGAAGCTCTTTTTGTTTCGACAAAAAGGGGGAGAAGAAAGTAAAAACTACAATTCAAACTTTTACGAATTTTAGTTTTTCCTTAAAATAATTTTATGTTTTGTCATCAACAAAAAGGGGGAGATTTTTAATACAAATTAGCCATAAAAATGTTTATTTATATTTTACGGTCTTCTAATGTTTTGTCGATAACAAACGTAAAATCCTTTTAACGAAACAAATAAAATACGTAAATAGTTTGAGCCAATAGTTTACTAACACACATACGTTTTCACATAAAACACTAAAAAATTTAAAGTGGTTTTATGATTTAGTAATACATATGTACAACAACTAGTGTTTACATATTGGGTAAATATATACAAAACTAGTATGTATTATAAGGAGTAATATAAATGGGTAGAAACATAAGTATTTAACTCATTGATCAAATACATTGACTGTAGTTGGGTAAAACCCAAAGTCCATGACCCATACCCGTGGAGCATAACCCATTGCATGACATCATGCATAAGTCATATATGGATATTATCCATGACCCATGGGTTTTAACCCATGACCCATGGACTAGATGCATTGCATCTTGTAAATACATTGTATCTACTTGGATACCGATGGTCCAATGTCTAGGACCCATGACCCATAACCCATGACCCATGACCCAAAACCCATGGGCAAAAAGGAGCATCCCACATATCCCCAGTAATACACTGGACGGATCCCTCAAGTGAGGGATCTGTGGGATCCGTGAAACAATAGCTATTTTTCTTCTATAAATAGTGAGCCATTTCTTCATTGTAACTCACCCCTTTCACATATATTTTCTCTTTGAGTTATAAACTCTCTAACCTCAGATCCAAGTGATCTATGTATGTGGTTTTGTTTTTGTGTGATTCTCTAGGTTCCTCTTTAAGGCAAGATCACCACCTTTTGAAGTTGAGCAAGCTCAAGTCCATGAGTTGCCATGCTTCGTCATCATCAAGACTACTGAGGTTCTCTTGTTGATAGTTCCCTTATTTCTCATTAGAAGTGTAGTGTCGAAGACAAAAGTGAAAGATGTCTAAAGGGTCAAGACGAAGACATTAGTGAAAGGTGTCAAACGTCCATATTAGAAGCACTAGTGAAGAGTACTTAGAAGTAAAGGCTAAAGGCATTGAGGGTGTCTAAAATTCAAGTCACAAGGCATTAGTGAAGGGTGCCTAGAAGTCAAAGCCAAAGGCATTAGTGAAAGGTTCCTAAGGTGTACATTCGATATGGTGTATTCGATGTACAAGATAGATTAGTATTGCGTCAAAGGATATTGACATCCTTGTTGATGTTGTTATAAGGAGTGGATCTCCTTTGGGGTTAGTTGTTGTGTAGTGTTGGGCAGTAGTTCCTCCATTGTAATGGAACTCGGTATCTAGCCTAGTACCGGATAAATGGTAGGTGACGTTGTGATAGGTTTGGTTCTACCTCGTGGAAGAACCCGGTATCAAGCCTTGTACCGGATAAAGAGTAGGCAATGTTGTGAAGGCTTCTCCGCCATAAGGAGTTGGTGTCGTGTAGTGTTTACGAACTCTCGAGTAGGTGACTCGGGGAGTGGAGTAGGGCAAGGAAGGTGTCCTTGTAGCCGAACCACTATAAATACTCGCGTTGTGGTTTTGTGCTTCTTACTCCTTATTATTTCATTACATATTTATGTATGCTTGTCTATCAACATCCAACATACATGTTTAAATAGATTGACATAAGTCGATCTAGATAGTTTAAAACCAAGTTTTAATCGGTAAAACTATTCAATCCCCCCTTCTAGTTTTCCACAGGATTAATTGGAAAATAATAATAAAAATAACAGTAAGAACATTAATGATAATAAAAGAAAAAAGGTGAAGGGGGTTATTTGGCTGGGGTGTTTGGTCACTTTATATTTATTAATGAGTTACTTGCATTTTTGGTTTTTGTGGCTTGGTTAAATTGCAGGTTTGATCTTCAAAACTTTGAAAGTGCAGAGATAGTCTTCATTTTGAAGTTTGTATTGCATTTTTGATCTCTGTATAAAATTAAATGACTAAAATAACTATTGTCTTCTTCAGAAAAAGACAAGGGTAATTGGTCATTTCACATTGATAAGGACCAAAACTGCAACCTAAACTTCAAAATGAGGACTATTGTTGGAATCACTCCTAAACTAGAATTCAAGTGTTAGTAATTAATATGTAATAGTTAGCTTAATTATGGCTTTTATGTTAGTAATCAAGGCTAGGCTCATGTAGAAAGCCCATGAGCCTATGCAAAGCCCAATAAGGAAAGGATGGGAACTTGGTGTGTTGTCCTAGTTCCCTCCTATAAATAATCTTGTAAACTCCCATTTGGGAGTTGGTTGTTCACATTTACATTTATCCTAAGCATAAACCTTTCTCTCATATCATACACATAAGTGTGTGTGTTCATCCGATCCATTCTCTTATCTCATTTCTTATATTGATGCTTGTGTTACTAATATGGGAACCTAACAGTGGTATCAATCGCCAAATAGTTGGGTGAAACGATTTTGTTTTTGACGTTATTGTGTTTTACGTGTAACTCTCGGTATACAAACTTTCATACGCAAAAAGCTTTGATTTTTTCACTTTCAAATTCAAGATTCTTGTACTTTAAAGGCTATTTAGTGTTAAAGTTTAAGTTTTTGGCAAAAATTTTGCAACTTTACATGTATTTCATAGTTTTTAAGCTTGGTTTTAATCGTGTGGTCTCTTCTATGCGCAAGGTGTATCAAAGTTTTGGATCATCAAGTTTCACACTTTTGTGTTATTTTGGTGATATTGAAGCTGTTTCATCACACAAATCTGGTTTAGAAACACTTTGGGCTGAAAATTAGTTTTGGTTAATTTTTACGCATAAGTAAACCCTAAGTTTACGCGTAAGTTCTTCAAGGTTTGATCTTTAGTGTTCTTGCTTTACTCAGTGTTTTCTTGCTTGGATAAGCCTGAAAACACTTCGACTTTGGATATCTTTTACACTGGAATAAGTGTAAAGGATTTTTGGGCAAAACCCTAATTTTACGCATAAGCTAAAACTTACGCGTAGAACTCTTTACGCCTAAGAATTGTCTTACGCATAAGCTAATCTTATGCATAAGCATTCTACGTCTAACTTTCAGTTTACGCCTAACCTTAGTGTTTCTCAATTCTTACGCGTAAGCTAATCCTACGCGTAAACATTAATTTTACGCGTAAGTTTGGTATTTTTACGCCTAAGGTTTTCTTTGCCTAAACTTGGTTTATACGCCTAAGGACTCTTCATCAACAAAGTTTCATTCGGCTACAAAGATCCATTTTACAACACAAGTTATCAAGATGTCTCAACCACCATACTCTAACTACTTTCCTCATGTGTATCCTCATCAACAACAACAAATCAGTCCACAACAACAACAATTCAATCTACAACAACAAGTTTATCATCAACAATTTCAACAACAATTTCCTCAAGGAGCAATTCAACCACAAATGATTCAACCACCACCTAGTCTTCAAGTACAACCTTACACAAACTTTAACAATAAACATCCGTCAAGGAATACTATGAAGGAACCGTCTTGGTTTGGAAAGATGTGTGAAGCTCTAAGTAGTCAACAATCTATACATGAAGCTGAATCACTTGATCGACCTCCAATGCTCACTCCCGGAAACTATGATCAATGGGTGATAAGGTTCTTTAGGTTCTGTGATCTAAAGAAGCCACATGGAAAGTTCTTGAAGAAGTTCATCATGGAAGGTCCATTTCATATCCCTACTGTCGTTACACCCAGAGATCCAAATGCCAATCCACCAAGAGGTGATGTCATCAACATTGCAAGTCTTAATGACCTCACTGCTGATGAACTTCTACATTTTGAAGCCGATGAACTAGCAATGCAATACATCCTTTTGGGATTACACAATCCGATCCTTCGAAGTGTTGATGCTCAAAAGACTGCTAAAGCAATGTGGGAACATATTCATCTTCTCATGGAAGGCACTGAACTCAATCAAGAAGACATTGAATTCAAAATCTACTTGGCTTATGAACACTTCATGATTGAACCCGGGGAGACATTAGAGTCATATCATCATCGCTTCTCAGACATCATCAATGACTTGGACAAACACAACATCATCATGCCAAGAATTGTAGTCAACACTAAGTTCCTGAGTAGTCTTGGTCCTGATTGGGAAAAGTATGTCATTTTCATCTGTCAAGCTAAGAATCTTCATCATGCTACATACGGATTGTTGTACGACTATTTGAAGCCCCACCAAAAAGAAGTTGACAAAGAAAGGGTTATCTGTGGACAACCTGTTTCACCCTCACTTCCGGGTAATCAACAATTAGCATTGTGGGCTCAAGCTTGTTATCCTCAATTCCCGACCTTACAAACTGTATTCACAAACCCTCCACAACCCGCTGCTCAACCATCTGCTAAGATAACACCTTATGATTCGTCATAGCACCAATCTCAAGAAACTCAATTGGTTCCATACAACAACAACAATGATCAACCACTTTACAGTGAATCTAATGAGGATACAGAAGCTATCGATGCATTGCAGCAAGGGTTTGTCATGATTGCTAGAGCCTTCGGCCGATACTCAAACAAATCCAACAATCGCATTCGTACCTCATCCAACACAAGGAATCAGACTGTTGTTAACAATGGACGTGTTGAAGTTCAGAATCGAGGTAATGTTCATCAGATGGGCGGTGGTCAAGGGTTTAATCCAATGGGAAGGAATAACATGGGTGCTCCACAACAACAAAGGGCTCAAGTGGTTGAACATGGTAATGCTCAGAATGGGATTGATGGTCTTCGTTGCAATAACTGTAATGAGAAGGGTCACCTGGCTAATGCATGCCCAAAGCCGAGGACTAGAGGCAGTGCTTATCACAAAGAGGCTCTACTTTTGGCTCTCAAGGATGAAGCTGGTGGAACCCTCACAAACAAAGAACAGAGTTTTATGGCAGATGCAGACTCAGATGATGATATGGAGGACTTGCAGGCTAATGCAGCAGTTATGTTGATGGCAAACATGCACGAACTCTACGTGAGTGACATAGGCCCAGTGTATGACACTGACGGCTTGTCTCAGGTACCGGATCAAACCATATTTATCACTGATCTGATATCTCGGCCAACATCTGAATCCGACGAGGCTCAATATGTTCAACATGAGCCGTCCACATCTCATTCTGATGATACTCAACTAAATCCAGTAGTTACATTTGACGATCAAGATGACCTCCTGGTTACCATTGTTAATCAAGTTGACTCCGTGGTTATACTTGAGGATCTGAATAATGATCATGTTGAGACACACGTTGAACATGCTGAACCTTTGCCTAATCCAGATATTGACCTCTTACTTAATGGCCAACAATCCCGAATGGAACAATGTTGTGAACTCAATCAGTAATTAAAAAATAAAAATGCACTGTTAACCAGGGATATTGAATGCTTAAAAAGGCAACTCAATGTTTTTAAAACTCAAGAAAAACGTGAACAAGGTTTTGAAGTCGCTTTTGCTAAATCTTACCAAAATGAAAAATCATTAGAACGACAGATATGTGATCTAGTCGCATCAAAGAATGCCTTGTTGTCTCAAATAGAACAACTATGATCATAAACAACAACTTAACGCTCTTACTTTGGAAACTCAAAAAGCCAAGTCTGAGTTGTTAACTTGTCAAAAATAGTTCTCTGAGTACAAAAAGTATTCCACGAAACGAATAGATGACTATCTTGAAAAAATTGTCGACTTACAAAACAAAATCAAAGAGTTTCGAAATGTTGTTTATAAACATGCTGAATCAATCACAACAATTCAAAAGTTTACTTTTAAACCAAATTCAAATGGATATGGTCCGAATCTTGCTAATTACAAACCAAAGTTTTCTAATAGAGCATTCAAACCAAATCCTGAAGTTTACAATGCAGAACATATAATTGATGATTCCATTATGAGTGTTGTTGAATATAATCGTCAAGAGGAATTTGATGCAGATGATGAGAGTCGGTCAAAAATGAAAAATGTTGTTTATAACAAACCATTTAACTATTCAAAAGCAGTTTCTTTTGTCACACAACAAGATTTTTCTAACACACCTTGGGTTATCACACCTACTTCTGAGGGTCCCCTTTCTAATACTGCACAAATCAATGGTCCTTTACCTTCACTCAGTGAAATAAAGCCATTAGCCGAAAAATGTAAAGTTATAAAATATTTTGAAACATTCATTTCGGACATCAAACTTTTGGAACGTGAAATTGAATTTCATTCTGAAATAAAAGTTGAACATTTTCAATCGCCTCTTGCGCGTGCACAAAGAGATATTCTTCATAAAAGAATGTTACCTCATGTCCAAAATTTGAAAAATTGTGCTATCTATTGGGAAAGGTACTTTCACAAGGAGCTTGGACTTATGAAAAGAGTTTTTGAACAAACAGAAACATCGATTTCAAATACAAAACGTAAAAAGAAAATGTTACGAAAAGATGTTGATCGACTCTTGGAAGATGTTATCTCTGCTGATATCCATAATGTTGTGTTATTACATTCTGTTGCATATGCATTTGATTTTATCACTCCTGATTCTGTTGATTCTGTTGAAAATGTTGAGAATACTGATAATGTGTCACAAATCAAGACTTTAAAAGTTGAAAATAAATGATTGTTAAACAAACTTTCAAATGCAAAACGTCGTCTTCAATGGTGTCAAAAAGATTGTCATAATCGTGAACTCGCTTTGCAAAACAAAATCAACCAGTTGCATACCAAAACTCTTTGTCCAAAACTTGAGCAACTGGATGACCAAAATGTGTCTTTGAAGTGTCAAATCTCAAAATATGAACAAGAAATTTCAAAAGTGAAAAAGGAATATAGTGTCATATTTGATTTACTCAAAAAGACTCGTGCTCAAGCGTCAAAAGATGTTGATAATCATCTGGCATATACCAAAGATGTTTTACGACGAGACGGACTCACTCGTTTTGAAAATCTAGATTTGTTACACAAAATCCATGATCTAAAGGAAGAATTGGTGATACTTAAGAAAGATAGGGATAGTAACACTGTAGTAACTACACCTAAACAGATTCAAATTGACTCTAGAATATCTCATGACAAACCACAAGAATCTAATGTGCTTCCCTCTACTGAAACAGGAATAGTTTCCTCTTTTCTCAACGCCTGCACTTCATAGCCTAGGAGAAATACAAGGAAGAATAGGAAGTTGCGACGTAAGAAAAGACCAATAAAGAATGCTGAAGTAGAAGAACACCTTAGGACTTTGAATAAAACTCAAGTTGCACCCACTTTAGATATTGCGCCTGACAAATGTAATGGAAAAAGTGTTGTAACGAATGCTGAACCGTTAAGTAATTTAAATGTTAAGTTTGAAGCTTCTTGTGTTGGATGTCATAAAAGTATATTTTCTGGTTGTCATGACAAATGTGTTGCTACGACTATCTTATCTCGTAAGCGGAACAATAGAAAACAGAATACCTCTAGGCCCACTACTGCTTCTAAGTCTGTGCTAGGTAAACCACCTTCTATTGCTCATGCTTCAATCATTGATGTACCCTTAGAACCCATTTCACCTCCTAGGAAGAACTTATCACCTAGTGCATTCACTAAGACCAAAGCTAAGACTAGTTGGAGATGGCAGAAATGGTTACATAATATACTTGGCTTTACATGGATACCTAAAATCATGAACATGTGTGTTTCATCTATATCTGCATCGGAACCCTCTAACTCTTCGGGTTCCACATCTACTTCTATTCCATCTGTGTCGTCTGTGTGTAATGCAGGTGATACAGATCATCCTCTGGGTTGTTGATAGCGGATGTTCCTGGCACATGACAGGCAATCTCAAACTGTTATCAAACTTTATTTCAAAGTTCATTGGCACTGTCAGGTTCAGGAATGATCACTTCGCAGCTATTATGGGCTACGGAGATTACATCAATGGTAACATCGAAATTAGCAGATTTTATTATGTGGAAGGTCTCGGTCACAATCTCTTTTCAGTCGGTCAATTCTGTGATGGAGATTTGGAAGTTGCTTTTAGGGAGAAAACTTTTTTCATTCGTGATCTACAAGGAAACGATCTTATGTCTGGTCAACACACATCAAGTCTCTACACAATCTCAATGCAAGACATGATTGCTTCATCTCCCATCTGTCTACTTTCAAAGGCTACATCTACAAAATATTGGTTATGGCACCGTCGTCTCTCACATTTAAACTTTGAAACCATAACCAACCTTTCTCGATACAAACTTGTTGAAGGTCTCCCAAGATTCCGATATTCTAAAGATCACCTCTACTCAGCTTGTGAACAAGGGAAAAGCAATCGTGCTCACTTTCCTTCAAAGGTGGAACACAGCTCACAGCATGTGCTTCATCTTCTATACATGGATTTGTGTGGCCCGATGCGCGTGCAGACGATTAATGGCAAACGCTACATCTTGGTAATTGTAGATAACTACTCAAGATGGACTTGGGTTTATTTTCTTCGAAGTAAAGATCAAGCTCCATAGATAATCATCACCTTTCTCACGAAAATTCAAGTTCAGCTCCGGAATACAGTACGACAAATCAGAACAGACAAAGGAACTGAATTTGTGAATCAAACTCTTCGTGCATTTTATGAGAAACTGGGAATTGAGCATCAAACATCCATTGCACGTACACCAGAACAAAACGGCGTTGTTGAAAGATGAAATCGTACGTACGTTAGTGGAAGCTGCAAGAACAATGTTAATTAATGCTAAACTTCCAGATTACTTATGGGCTGAAGCCGTGTCAACTGCATGCTACACTCAGAATCACTCAATGATTACGAAGCGCCACAACAAAACACCTTATGAGCTTATCCACAACCGTAAACCGAATCTCAAACACTTTCATGTATTTGGATCCCTTTGTTATCCGAATAATGATCGTGATGACTTTGGTAAGCTCAAAGCCAAAGCTGACATTGGAGTCTTTGTTGGATATTGTGAAAATTCTAAGGGTTTTCGGATCTAGAATCATTGTACAAGGGAGATTATGGAAACGATTCATGCCAATTTCGATGAGCTTACAGAGATGGCTTCTGAGCATAACAGCTTGGAACCCGGTCATAACCGTTTAAACTTCCCTCAAACCCCATCATCATCTGAACCTAGTTTACAACTAAATCGACGTCAAATGGAACAACTATTTGATCCTCTGTTTAGTGATGATATTTATGAACGTGCTCCAGGTGTATCCAATGTTTCCGCTGCTCAACCTGATCAAAATACAATACCTGATACACCTGCTACAACAACTACTGTTGAGGAAGCACCACCAGTTGATTCTACAACAACAGTTGAACAAACCGCATCCAACGACGCTGAACCAACTGATGATGTTCTAAACAATGAAGTACCCCCACCTGCAGATTATGATCCAAATGCTTTCTTCAACCCATTTGCCAATGAAACTGCTGCACATGATGTTGCGGAATCATCTACAAGCCATTTGAATGCTCCCAATCTGCATAATGTATATCAACATCAACCTTTCACACATCGTTGGACGAAAGACCATCCTCTTGAGAACATTTATGGTAACCCGAATCAACCAGTAGTAACAAGACAACGTCTTCACACAGACGGTGAACATTGCATTTATGCACTCACTGTCTGCCAATCTGAACCTAAAAGCATTAAAGACGCAATGACCAAAGACAACTGGATTGAATCCATGCAAGAAGAACTCAATCAGTTTAAACTTCTTGAAGTATGGGAATTGGTTGAAAGACCAACAGGGGTCTTCGTCATTGGTCTAAAATGGATTTGGAAAAACAAATTGGATGCTGAAGGAACTGTAATCAGAAATAAGTCACGTCTGGTGGCTAAGGGTTATAGACATGAAGAGGGTATTGACTTTGAAGAATCATTCGCTCCGGTTGCTCGTCTTAAGGCTGTTCGGATATTTCTGGCGTTTGCGGCTCACATGAACATCACGATCTTTCAGATGAACGTCAAAATTGCTTTTCTGAATGGTAAACTGAAATAAACGGTCTATGTCAGCCAACTAGAAGGATTCATTGATCCAAAATTCCCGAACCACGTTTACAAACTGAACAAGGCTCTCTACGGACTCAAACAAGCTCCTCGGGCGTGGTACGATAAGTTATCATCCTTTCTTCTCGACAATAAATTCGTCAAAGGTTCGGTCGACCCCACACTTTTCATACAATATCACGGGGCACACATTTTAATCGTTCAAATTTATGTGGATGACATCATTTTTGGGTCAACACATCTAAAATACTCAAACGCTTTTTCAAAACTTATGAAAAATATTTTGAAATGTCCATGATGGGTGAACTTACGTTCTTTCTAGGACTTCAAGTTCATCAATCACCCCGTGGTATTTTTCTAAGCCAGTCCAAATATGCCCTTGAAATTTTGAACAAAAATGGAATGCAAAACTGTGACACCTATGGCACTTCAATGGCACATACCAAGAAGCTGGACGCTGATTTTCATGGGAAATTGGTTGACCCTACCAAATACCGTAGTATCATTGGGTCTCTCATGTATCTAACAGCCAGTAGACCTGATATTGTCTTTGCTGTTTATCTTTTCTCCCGTTATCAGTCAACCACCTCTCAGAGGCTAAAAGAATCCTATGATACATCAAGGGAACCATTAACTTGGGAATCTGGTATCCGAAGGATTCTGGTTTTGAACTAATAGCTTTTTCAGACGCTGATCACGCAGGCTGATTAGATTCTC
The DNA here is from genome assembly GCA_019973895.1 of Chrysanthemum seticuspe. Taxonomy (NCBI): domain Eukaryota; kingdom Viridiplantae; phylum Streptophyta; class Magnoliopsida; order Asterales; family Asteraceae; genus Chrysanthemum; species Chrysanthemum seticuspe. The sequence goes on along the minus strand of BPTQ01000008.1, from coordinate 277,032,128 downwards.
GGAAAAGTACTTCAGGAGCATTACAATTTCTTGGTGATAAACTGGTGTCATGGCAATCGAAGAAGCAGGACTGTACATCGCTGTCCTCAACCGAAGCAGAATATGTAGCCATGTCGGCGTGTTATGCTCAAGTCATTTGGATGAGAACACAACTCAAAACTATGGTTACATATTTGACAGAATCCTGATGTACTGCGACAATCGAAGTGCTATTGCGATCTCGTGCAACTCTGTTCAACATTCAAAATCAAAGCACATCGATCTTCGATATCATTTCATCAAGGAGCACGTGGAAAAGGGTACTATTGAATTATACTTTGTGGGTACTGAATACCAACTGACAGATCTTCTCACCAAAGCCTTAGCTCCTGCTAGGTTTAATGAATTGGTCCACCGGATTGGTATGCGGTGTTTGACTCCAGAGGAACTGGATGAACTTTTAAAACATTCTTAAAACCAGTCAAACACCAAAACATCTCTTGTAAATATTTTTCAAAAACAAAATACAAAAATTTAAAATCGGTTAAAACAACAAAAATAGTCTTCTATCTATATTTCTTTTAACATGGCAAGTACAATTCTTCCGTCAACACTTTACTCTTTCAAAATTCAGTATTTTCTCGGTCAAGTTTTGAGGGGGAGAAAGTAAATATTTTTCGATCTCATAAAACCTTGTACTTGCATGTTACCTCATCCCGGCTGTTTCTTTGATAATGGTGGTCACATTTCTGGTTTACTGACACTCCCCAGACTCAAATTTATAAAATTTCATTATTTCTTAAGTCAAGGGGGAGTGTCGTCAAGTTTGTTTCCAAATATCATACTTTGCGTAACCAAAATGGAAGTTATGGGCGTTGGATGAAAATGGTTAAGGTGGAGGGACTAAAGTTGTCAAAAGTTTAAACTCATTTTAATAAAAGTCTTTCACCAAACTTACCAAACACATTAACTTTCTCATTTATTACCCAACCACCATATCCTACGCCTAAGAATCCATCTTCAAAACCGTGTTTTTGATCTTGAATTTGTAAGTGTTTTCATGATCTTTGTGGTATTTCAAACAATGGTTTTGATTTGTTTTAAAATCCAACGGTTTGATTCGTCCCTAGACTTGATTTTGTGTTCTACGCATAAGCGTATGAACACATAATCATGTTTGGGTATTATTTGTTAAAATGGTTGCGTTAAAATGTTTATATAATCACTCTAATACCATTTCTATCAAATAAATCCACCCAGAAACACGAATTGACCATTTTTCATAATTAGGGTTTAAGCGTAAATTTGGTTGTTTTCATTTGGGAGAGTTTCTGGTTAATTAGTTGGTTATGCTATGCTTTAGACATGCTTAATTGATCAAATCCACACTTCAATCATGCCCAGAAACAACTAAAGGTGAAAAATTGAAATTTAGGGTTTAAGCTCATTCGAATTGGGTATTCTTGATCTATGTGGTTTTAGATGTTAAAATTTGTAGGAAGCATATCCTTAGGCCTCCTAGTTATCCCAGAAAACTTTTGGTGTCAATCCTATGGCTAGATTCCTTATTCGTAATTCTTGAATGTTTAGGGTTTAAGTATTACGCGTAAGCTAATCTTACGCGTAACCGTGTCAGATTGATGTTACATGTTAGACTGAAAGGGGTTGAATGTGATGATAATAATGGTGTTATGATGAATTTATTTCAGGTTATTACGCGTGAATTAATCAGAATCAAGGTTAACTAAGCTTCTACGCATAAGGATCACCTTACGCGTAGAATGTTATGCGTAAGAGAAATCTTACGCGTAAGGTTCTACAAAGAGGACTACGCGTATCCTGTGAAGGATATGCGTAAACAGTAACCTTTACGCATAAGGTTCACTCTTACGAATAAGCCTTACGCGTAAGGTTCCACATACGCTTACCCCGTAAGCTCTATGCCTAAGGCTCTCTTTTCCTACGCGTAACATTTCTTACGCGTAAGTCAAGATCCTACGCATAAGCTTATGCTTACGCGTATAACCACTCCTGTTTACGCATAAGCTTGGAATTTTACGCCTAAGCCTTAGATCAACCAAAATTATGAATTGTTACGCGTACAAACTTGTAAATAAATAAATCATAACGTCACGAAACCAAAATGTCATTAATAAGCTTAAATGGTTAATAAGTTGTGAAAATAAGTGAAAACTTGGACTTTAAAACTCAAAGTTAATCTACTCACGAAAATTATCACGAAGTCTTTGGACTATTTGACTAACAAGTGACATTGGACTCGTAACAATCATTGACATATCACATTTAATAAATAGACAATAAAATCAACTGTTGACTAACTTAATGTCTTTCAATATGTTGGTTCTTTTGGCTAAATATCTTTCAGATCACGATATGGACATTCAAATGCAAAATGTGGATGCACCAAATGTTCTCACTGTTGAAGACATCTTCCCTGAAGGTTACACAATGAAGATTGGAAAGAATAACCTCAGAGTTGATTTTGATAACTTCACTTGTTCCGAGTCTTCGTGTCAGATTGCAGTGGATATTCTGAAGACTCACCCTTACCAGAACATGCTCACATATTCTGCTACTGTGCCAGAGATCTACATTCACCAATTTTGGAATACAATACAAAAGGTTAAAGGTCAAAGTGTTGTGACGGTGACGCTTAACAACAAACAAGTCACCATCACGCCAGCAGATTTGAGGGCTATTATTCTCATTCCTGTCATCGAGCCTACTGAATACAATGCTACTCCAACTGAAGAGGTCGCTCTCCAGTTCATGGTCGACATCTGCTATGATGAAGCTGCCGGGGTAATCACAAAGCACTCATCTGTGGATCTTAAGAACATTCTCCAGCCATGGAGAACCCTCTACATAATGATTGCCAAATCCGTTTCTGGACGTGATAGTGGTCATGAGCATCCCAAGCTCATGGAACTACAAATATTTTGGGCTATGGTCAACATGAAACACATAGAAGTTGAAGCTCTGATATGGGACGACATGATGTCTTACCTTAAAAAGCCTGGCACCAAGATCCCTTATATCAGATACACCAAACTGTTGATCCAAAGAGCTCTAGGGTATAATCCTGATATTCCCTTGAGACTTGATGACCCCAACCAACACTCCGTGTTGTACAAGCCCACACTCAATGCTGTCAGATTTAAGGACTCAACAACGAAGAAACAAGGTGCAGTGTTGCCAGATCATCTTCTTACTGATGCTATCAAAGGACTTTATTCGTACAAACGATATCTGGTAGCAGTTGAAGCAGGCAAAGTAGGTTTCCTTGATGAAAAGTCCTCTGGTACACCTACTAGGAAAACTAGGAGAGGCAGTGCTGGAAGTATTACGAGCACTGAGAGTACGAGAAAGTATCCTAAGAGGACTCATGTTCTCAAAAGGAAAATTCTATCAAAGGATGCTATCCCTATTCCCAAACCTGAACCACAACTGAAGGACGAGGACTCAGAGGAGACTGACACCGAAGAAGAGGTTACCTACTCAGAAACTCCAATCGATGATACCTTGACAGTAGCAAAACCTCTAAGTCCTAAAGCTGATAAAGGTAAAACCCCAGTTGCTGAACCAGAGGAAGAGGAGAGCTCGGATGAAGAACCACTGGACAGAGACTATAGGAAAAAGCTGAAGAATCTAAGACTCCAACATGTTGCTCAGGAATTTACCCGTGAACAAACTCGTGGCCCCGGAGGGTCAAGTGGTGGTGCACTATCTACACCAGTTTTCGATGCGGTTAATCAACCCGATAAAGGAACTGGTACCACCACCCACGAGCAACAACAAAGGCAACTTGAGGATTCTATCAAATATGACTTTGAGGAACCAGAAATGGAGAAGTCTGAGAAAATTGCTGATGAAGATGCTGAGGGTGCAGCTAAAGAAAAAGCAGAAAAAGAAGCTCAAGCTCAAGCAGTTGAAGAAGCCAGGATTAAGGCTGAAGAAATGGCTAAATCTGGAAAAGATGACGAAGTTGATTATGATGATTTTCTTCTAGATAGTCCAGCACGCTCCAAGGAACTAACTTCTGAGCCACCAAAGGACCCTGAGCCTCCTCATGTCTCATCATCATCAGACTCGTCTTCTCACTCTTCACCTCCATCATCCAAAGGCACAACCATATCCGCATCCAAGTCAGTAAAGAAACCAACCGACTCTTGGATATCCCGAGCTAAGACAAAGATTGTCAAAGTTGTCAGGAAAGTCAGGAAGAAAGACGTGACCAAAAAAAAGTTGAATCAACTCGCTGACAGGATCAATCTTCTTCAAGACGGGATAAACGAGATGTTGAAAGAAAGGGAGCATATCTAGAAGTTCATCAATCGTGATGTCCAAGGGGAAATGAACAAGACGATTAGGGAATATACTCATAAGTTCCTTCTCGACATTGTTCCTGGAGTGACAAAAGAGATGTTCACCAGACAACTCTATCCGAATCTCATGCAGTTGGCCAAACAAACAATCAGATCAACACCCTTAACTGTTACAATCAACCCAACTAAGCCTACAGCTTTCTCTAATGCAGAATTGGTTTCCAAGCTTGTACTCCAAATGTCAAAACGATTAGGAACGTTGACTTCTGATGAAGGTAAACTGTTTGACGCATTGTTGGATTACCAACTTAAAACGGGATGCAGAGCGGCAGCTGAAACGGCTAAGCGTCCTAGAGACGATGATGATAAGGATAAAGATAAAGAATCGTAACGCAAGAAGAAGTCTGGTGAATCCTCCTCTATGCCACCACCACTCCAAAGGACTCTAACCGAAACAAGATCTCCTCCAAGTTCTGCTGCTACTGAGAAACCTCAGGATTCTGAGTTACCACCTCACACAGAGAAAACCGATGATCATTTCGAGTACACTGGTGGTGACGATGAAGAGATCCCAGAGCCCCAACAACAACCCACCTCTACCGCCTTAACAAAGAAACCAGAGTCCTCCTCAAGGCCAAAGAAGAAGAAGACAAAGACCAATGTTGTCTCATGGCTGGACGAAGATGACACCGCAGAATATGACTGGTTTTCTACACTTGTTGATGCTACTCCCTCATTACTTGAAGGTCAAGAAATGGTAGATGGCCGTACCATGGAGCATGTGAAGTTGATTCAGGAACAGTTTAAAGTGAAGAAGATGACTAAGGCTGAGCTAAAGAGAATCAAGAATGATGCCTTCCAACTGCTTAAAGACAGCTCAGAAAGTGCAATTGAAGTCGATTACCATCTCGAAAACATTGCCCGAGCCATGTCAAACAATATCGATTGGCTCAATCCCGAAGCTAACATTGACTTCACAAGACAAGACAAAGCTCCCTACTACACAGACTGGACCAGACCTCTACCAACAATTGGCCGACTGGATCAACCTCAAATTACATACCGTTACTTCTTCAACAATGACCTCGAATTTCTTCTACACGGTAGCGATGTTACAAGGAAGTACGCTACGTCACTCATATTTCCTTTCCCAACAGCAATCTATTCTAACAATCCAGCCATCGAGGAAGAAGCCGCACACATGTTTTCTAACCTAGTGGAAAAGTATGACCTTGATGCGATGTATGTGATTCATCATTGGCCTGAACGCCGAAGAATATTCTACAAAAGCTGCTAGGTTCAAAAATCGAAGAAGGAAGTGTTTAGTGATAAACGGATCATTGCTATTAAGCATGTTACTCTTTCGTCAAAGTGTGACTACACATTCCTCAAGAACATTGTGGTCAAATGACAAGACGAAAAGGACTATGACTTCTGTGAAGCGGATTTTCTGAGACTGTCGCTAAATGACATTGAAGATATGTATCTCGCTAAGGTGCAAGGACGAATGCGACATTTCTCCACAATTGTCCAACGCGCATACATCAAGTCATTACTTATCTACATCAGAAGCATAGTGATCCAAGAACGTGTAGAAGACATACAGCTTGCCGTGGAATCGTATCAGACACGTGTTAACCTCACTAAACCACAACTAGACCTTCCCGACATAAACCAACTTCCTCAATACATCCTCATCAGCAAACCTTTTGGAGTAGTCTACCGTAGTGAACTACACCGAAATTGCTTAATGGCGTGCAAAGAGCTTCATAATTTTGGGGATCATACACTAAAGAAAGTCAGGGATGGTTTAGCTTATCGGTTAAAGGCGATACAAGAAGGCATTGGGTCACCTAAGAGATGGAATTCAAGGGAGAGACGGGATGTGAAGAAGATCATCACTCCCATCGATGAAAGGATGTTCAGAAGGGATCAGTTTAGAACTTTGGAGAGTTTCGTAGGTGGTCGTCCCAGCATATCTCTCACAGGCTATCAATATCCAGAACGCATTCCTGGAGTCATTGGTGGATGATGAGTGTGTAAATACTCATCATTTTTAGTCAAATCTGAACTGCAAAACACTTAAAAATGCTCACAAATGCATCAAAATACTGAAAATATTCCAAAATTTCATTTTATATGTTTCAGATGCAAAATATTTAAAATCAGATGAAAAATGAGCAAAGTTTGCATAATTGGCAGTTTCAGTCCCCCAAGTTTCTAAAATTGTCAAAAATAGTCCCTGAGTCAAAATTTCAAAAGAAAAGTCACCAAAGGTCCTTTTTAAATCATAAGTTGTCAAATTTAGACCTTTGGTGAAAAATATAAAAAGTTTGAGAAAATTACAAGTTTAGTCCTTCAACTTTGAAAATTGGCAGAAATGGCCCCTGGAAAATGGAAAAATGGCAAGTTTGGTCCTTATACTTTTGAAGGTTGTCACTTTTAGTCCTTGGAAGAAACTTTGCAAGATTGGCAGTTCAAGTCCCTCAATTTCAGAAAATTGCACAAAGGTCCCTATCATTTAAACCCTTTAAACCTAATTTTGGACCCTTGCCTACCTTGGACCCCCTGTCAAATTGAATTGTGAACCCCCTTCTATTATTACCCCTTGGGTCAAACTCTGGTCAAAAATCTCAACCCGCCAAAAAGTCTTCTTCTCAACTGCTTTAGCTGCAACTCAGATACAACCCATTCCCCCTCCTCCATTCCACTCCACCATGTCCCCCCACCTCCAACTAACATCCAAACTTCATTTAATGTTCCCCTAACCTCCTCACTCAACCTAGCTGTCAAATACACCAAATTGGCGCCAAAATCAGTTTGAAGGGTCAAGATCATTCTAAGCAATCCAATGGTCAAGAATTTGGTGGGATTTGATCAGAATAGAGAGAGAAATACTTTGGGTATAAGAAGGAAGCAAGAGAGGAAGCAAAGGAGAGTCTTGTAGTTTTATTTTTATCTTCAAATGTCGTTTTTAATTTAAAGTCTTTAAATTAGTATAAAACTTGTTGTATCTTGTTTCTTTGTATCAAACTAGGGTATTTGTACCATCATAACTTGTTTCCAAGTATCAATTCAGTTTATGATTAAAATTCCTTGTTTCAAGCTTACTGTTGAAATTTTCATTTTCAATTCTCACACAAAAGCTTCCAATAGCTTATTTCTCAGTTCCATTGAGCTTATATGAGCTTAGCATAGCTTTTTATAAGCTTAAGTTTAAGTTTCAATCATTATTGAGCTTGGTCAACAAAAGTCAACATGGGTAAAAAATGAAGCAGAAAGGGAATGGGTTGGTTCAGACATGAGAATGGGTTGATTTGGAAGCAAGGGGTTGTTTAAAATAGGTAGTGGTTCTTTGTTTCACAGTTTGCTAGCCATAGTGGCTTTGGACCATTGTAAGTGATTTACAAGTTTTTATGCACAATCTGCATTTGTAATCAAATCTGTTAAAACCTGTCTTAATAGTAGTATCTAGGTTAATTAGAGTTAGTTTGATCAATGGTTCATGCTTGTTCAGAGTTAGACTAGTTTCAAGTTGCAAATCAGTGTACTAAGGGTGTGTTTGGTTTACTGTCATAACTGATCTCAGAGGTCTATTCAGTAGTTAAGTTCTATTGGGTCATGTTTATTAAGTGTATTTGAGCTCATTTGAGTCAAAATATTGGGTCTGCAAAGCTTCAAGTCAACATTTCACTTAAATCCATCTCCACTGTCCACTGTTGAGAATTTGGATTTGCAGATCATCATTTTGTGTTTAGAATTGTTAAATACTGCTTGCATTGTGCTTGTTCATTCATATTTCATCAACATCAGTCATAAAATTGGATTAAAAATCCATTTTGGTCAAAGTTCTTCAATATCATCAAAAGTCAAATTGCTAAAATCTGTTTTTGAGCCAACTACAAGGAATTTTCTTGAGCTCATTTTTTGGACTTATCAAGTGAAATTTGGCATTTTAGAAACTTCAACTGGTCTTTCTACTTATTAGCATTTTAGTATAATTTTGCAATTTATTTAAAAGCTCCAAACAAGCTCTTCTTTTAGGCCATAAGTGCCCTGCTCCACAGGCTCAGTTGACACTGAGTTTTTCTCAGATTTTGTGCAACTTGCACAGGGCTCAAAAGAGCTTCCCATGGTCTGATTTTTGGTGCATTTGGTCTCACCCAGGTCTAGTCTAGATTCCAATTTGTAGTTTTCATTTTGAGCTTGTTTTTAAGCCTGTGCTTGTGTCTAAAGTTAGTACTCAGATCCTGTTTTTATGCTTATCATCATAAACATCAAATCTTAGCATCTTGTGATTCAGTAGCTGTAGCTTGTTGATTCTTGTTCCATTTTAGTTCTTTTAGCTTATTGTAGCTTCCCTATCTGTTTGGTAGCTTTTGGATTCCATTTGCTTAATCAAGTGCTTATTTCAATAAGCATTTCCACATCAGTTCCATTTTTCTACACACAAGCACCTGTTTTTCCATTTTTCTTATATTCCTAATATTATTTTAGAGTTTTCCTGAAATTTTCAGATTTTTCTAAGTTGATTTGCTATTTTTCCTAATTTAAAGTAGTTTTTAAGCATTTTTAATTAGCTTTTAATACAAAAAATTAAGAAAAGGTTCAAAAAAATAATTTTTCAATTTTCTTAAGTTTAGATAAATATAAAAAGACAAAAAAGTATTTTTCTAGATTTTTCTTAGTTTAATTTGTATTTTTAAGCCATTTAATTAGTTTTTAATAGTTTAAAATTCATAAAAAATAGAAAAATAATCAGAAAAATATAAAAATAGTTTTGAAAATTCTATTTTGATATTTTAGACTTTTCCAATTCATAATTTTATTTTTCTAGCTTTGTTTCCTATTTTCTTGTATTTTAGGTAATTATTAAATAGTTAAAAATAGTTTTTAATTAATAATAATTAGATAATTAGTTATAAAAATAATTTTCTTTTTCTAAAACTTTTCTTTTATCATTAGGATTGTAAAAATGTATTTTTCATATTTTTAGGATTTATATTGAGTAAGTTTCACGTTTTTATTTGTACGTCACGTAGATTTTAATTTCAGTTTTGTAAAAACATAAAAACAAAAACATCATTTTAAATATAGTGATAGCGTTTATTTAATAGATTTTATCTTTTTAATTTCCTTTAATTTGCATTTAAGCCGTTTTAATTTGTGAGCTTTTTCTGTAGTCATAATAATTTCAAATCTCCTTTTCCATTCAAATCTCCCGATCGCTATACGTTTGATAATCCATTGCATAGCTCGCTGGGACATAACGACCCGGGGAGACTCTATACTCCTCAGATCTTCATTGAGTTCGCTCCTGAGCCGTTTTAAGCTTGTTACGGTCTGCCATTCACAAGTGGCAGGCTTGTGTGATAAAGCTTGACTGTTCGGGAGCGCATCAAATTTTTGGCGCCGCTGCCGGGGAGCTGTGCTGATTATCTTACGTTTAGCAGATTAGTAATTTGGATATTCACTCTTTGTTCATACCATCCATCTGTATATGTTTATATTTTCTTATCCAAAAATACCAAAAATATTCTTCTCATTCCTCTTATTCGTTGATTCTATCTCTCTTACCCTCTTTTGCCGTTTAATTCTATTCTTCGTATCCTCTCAACCATTTGATTCTCTTCTTAATCCTCTATATGTTTAATTCTTATGTCGACAATCGTCAACTTCATCGTCAAAAATGTGTGTGAGCGGTGTGGAGGGCCTAGTTCAAGCGAATTTTGCAATTCGTGCGAATTATCCATCAAAAATTCTTTTCAAAGTTATTTCGACCACCCGCCACAACCTGAAATACATTCTAATCCTGACAAACCAGTTCAAACGTCGGAGCTACCCCAAGCACCCACCGAGGATTACGAGGACACTTTCTTTGAAGATAGAGCCCGTAATCTAATCGAACAAATTCAAGCCGATGAAAAAAGGTCGAGAATTAGAATTGATTACGATGAACCCGTTCAAACACCGGTGACTAGCAAGAATGACTTGCCTAATCTTCACGTTTCTCAAGAACCAAAACCGGAGGCCATAACGGAAGTGGTGGAAATTGCTAGCTCTCAGAGCACACCACTTGTCCCACCTCCTGATTTTTCAAAATGTTCTTTGAGTCTTAATAGTCATTCAGATCACCATGTTGGTTTTGTTGATTCTTTGAATAAACTGATTCCTCTTCATAACTCTCAAATGCAATCGTTTATTCCTTGTGTCGGTTGTGGTGAGCCTCTCTTTGGTTTACCCTGTCGTTGGTGTACTTGTGTACAATGTGGTAATGATATCCATAACGGGAGTTGTTTGTTTTGTGGTTCGAGGAATTCATTTGATTATGATCCTAATCAGAACTCATTTAACGACTCCTCAAACTTTTTCAGTTACCCACCACAGCCCGACTTATCTTCATATAACCAACATTACTGCTGTGAATCTTGTGGAGGTCCTCACCAAGGATTTGAGTGTCAATCCGGAAACACGTTTGTCTATGAACAGTTTTCCGGTGATGCTCAGAGTTTTGGTTATGACCAAAATCCATATGATTCACCATTCCTGACTCAACAGTTTTACTGTTGTGAGTACTGTGGAGGTCCCCATTTCAGCTCTGATTGTCAAATAGGGAATCCATTCCCTTGTAACAATCATGACTCTCACATGTTTGACAATTTCCAACCTCCACAGCACTATACGGTTCAAACTCCACCTGAGCCGTTGTCTCAAGAAATCTCCCAGGATTTTGAAACCACAATGAAAACACTTGATGATATGATTCAAAACTTTAAGAATCAAGTGAGTGGTGAAAAAACCATAGGAGAATTGCTAGCCGAAGAACGAGAAGAACGAGAAGCTCGCAAATCTAGGGAAGAATTATTAATCCTAGAGCATGCAGCTCTAAGACGTTCCCAATTTCTTAAGGCAGCTCTTTATGATGATGACGAGGAGAGTTTTTATCCTTTTAGAGATAATATTTCTCAACTCCCTCAGTCAGTTGTTATCCCAGCAGTTGAGATTCCATCTCAAACAACTGCTATCACACCCGAGGCTCCCACTCACTCTCTTATTATGGGGGACGAGCATCTTGACACTGTTCCTGAAAAGGAATCGGACGAATTCATAAAGTCTAGTGTTGAGAACCTTGTCCCAATCCCAAGAGAGTCACAGGGAATTCTTGATCATGTGTGTGATATTCCTCCTCCTCTTGTCTTCCAAAATGATCATGTTGAGATGTTCTCCGATTCTGATGATGATGATTCGTTATCTTGTGGAGACATCATTTATGTGGAAGATTCACCTTCTGAGCTTGTTAGCTTAGAAGAAGAGAATGATGAAGTTACTGACACTGAAATCAAAGATGAAGCTCTTCGAGCAACATTATTGAATATCAGTCTTCTCATTTCTAAAATCGAGGCTTTCAAAGAGAAACCTATTTCATCTCCTATCCCCATTAAGGATAGTGACATTCTTTCCGATGATTCTATTCCGGAAATGAAAGCCTTCTGTTTTGATAATATGGGAGAGAAGATTAGTGGCAGTACCACTTCTCATTCTCATAATTCTCTCCCCGATTATGAATCATGTACATTGGAGGAGTTCACTAGTGAACCCACTCATATCAATTCTGAGTATGATTCATTCACATTCATGGAGTTCTCAGATGAACTCACTCATATCATATCTCCGCCGGAGTATGATAATTTCTACTTTGATCTAGACACTCCCATAATATGTCTTGATCAAGCAAGCTTAACTGAGGAGATTCATGAAACTATGAATTCTCCGATTGAGGATGAAGAGTTAGTCATGATTTCTATCATGATTTTCTTTCTTTTCTTCATATATTCTGTCACTTCTCCTGTTCTTCACTCCTTCGGGAATGAAGACATTATCTTTGATCCCGGCATTTTCATGTACCATTTGTGAGCCGGTTCTATGTATATCTCATCGGTGTGGAACTTTCACGTACTTCAATGTTTATCCAAACATCTTGAATGGAAGTCCGATGGAGATTGTTTCTTCCACTTTGCTTCCCCATGAACCAATGAATTCGGGGTCGAGTCAAGCTAGCGACTCGGTAATCAAAAACAGTAGCTAAACATGGGTTTTCACCCGTGTGTACCACCCTAGTGTGGGGGAGTTGCCCCACATGTTATATATATATAAGTTTCTAAAAAAAAGAAAAAAAAAAAAAAAAAAAAAAAAAAAAAAAAAAAAAAATCATCTTTCTAAATAATGGCCGTAGTATTTCCCTTTTACGTTCTTTGTTTCGGCATAACCGCCGGTACTTTGAATATTGAGGGCAATATTCATTTCTAAGTGTGGGGGGGAATTCTCACGAATTTCATGTATTATCCACCCAATTCCCCCGTTTTTGGCCAAATTTTTTTTTTTTTTTTTTGGAGTAAGTGTTTTACACTGACTCATCTTATGGTTATCAGTCCGCCTTGTCTAATAAACAAAAGGATTGGCTAATCCAGGAGCAAACGGCTCTTGGTAAAGATATCTCAAATCCGTTTACGGCTTGCAATTTGCCCAAAATTGTATGGTATTCAGCTCACCATATCCTAAAAAGTGAAGAGTTGGCTAGCCCGCAAGTTTATGGCTTGTGGTAAAGGCAGTGGAAAATCCATAATTGGTAATCAGCTCACCAAAGATAATATTGATAATTTATCTAAGAGTTGGCTAGTCCAGAGCAAACGGCTTCTGGTAAAGACAAAATCAAATCCGTTGAAAGCTGGTGGTTTGCTCAAAATCACATGGTTATCGGTGTACCATGGTTCTTACTTGAACTGAAACATTTGGCTACTCCAGAAGTAATGGCTTTTGGTAAAGAGTTTCAAATCCATTATGTTTTCTCAAAAGATTGCTAGGGACTAGCAATAGTTTAGTGTGGGGGATTGATGAGTGTGTAAATACTCATCATTTTTAGTCAAATCTGAACTGCAAAACACTTAAAAATGCTCACAAATGCATCAAAATACTGAAAATATTCCAAAATTTCATTTTATATGTTTCAGATGCAAAATATTTAAAATCAGATGAAAAATGAGCAAAGTTTGCATAATTGGCAGTTTCAGTCCCCCAAGTTTCTAAAATTGTCAAAAATAGTCCCTGAGTCAAAATTTCAAAAGAAAAGTCACCAAAGGTCCTTTTTAAATCATAAGTTGTCAAATTTAGACCTTTGGTGAAAAATATAAAAAGTTTGAGAAAATTACAAGTTTAGTCCTTCAACTTTGAAAATTGGCAGAAATGGCCCCTGGAAAATGGAAAAATGGCAAGTTTGGTCCTTATACTTTTGAAGGTTGTCACTTTTAGTCCTTGGAAGAAACTTTGCAAGATTGGCAGTTCAAGTCCCTCAATTTCAGAAAATTGCACAAAGGTCCCTATCATTTAAACCCTTTAAACCTAATTTTGGACCCTTGCCTACCTTGGACCCCCTGTCAAATTGAATTGTGAACCCCCTTCTATTATTACCCCTTGGGTCAAACTCTGGTCAAAAATCTCAACCCGCCAAAAAGTCTTCTTCTCAACTGCTTTAGCTGCAACTCAGATACAACCCATTCCCCCTCCTCCATTCCACTCCACCATGTCCCCCCACCTCCAACTAACATCCAAACTTCATTTAATGCTCCCCTAACCTCCTCACTCAACCTAGCTGTCAAATACACCAAATTGGCGCCAAAATCAGTTTGAAGGGTCAAGATCATTCTAAGCAATCCAATGGTCAAGAATTTGGTGGGATTTGATCAGAATAGAGAGAGAAATACTTTGGGTATAAGAAGGAAGCAAGAGAGGAAGCAAAGGAGAGTCTTGTAGTTTTATTTTTATCTTCAAATGTCGTTTTTAATTTAAAGTCTTTAAATTAGTATAAAACTTGTTGTATCTTGTTTCTTTGTATCAAACTAGGGTATTTGTACCATCATAACTTGTTTCCAAGTATCAATTCAGTTTATGATTAAAATTCCTTGTTTCAAGCTTACTGTTGAAATTTTCATTTTCAATTCTCACACAAAAGCTTCCAATAGCTTGTTTCTCAGTTCCATTGAGCTTATATGAGCTTAGCATAGCTTTTTATAAGCTTAAGTTTAAGTTTCAATCATTATTGAGCTTGGTCAACAAAAGTCAACATGGGTAAAAAATGAAGCAGAAAGGGAATGGGTTGGTTCAGACATGAGAATGGGTTGATTTGGAAGCAAGGGGTTGTTTAAAATAGGTAGTGGTTCTTTGTTTCACAGTTTGCTAGCCATAGTGGCTTTGGACCATTGTAAGTGATTTACAAGTTTTTATGCACAATCTGCATTTGTAATCAAATCTATTAAAACCTGTCTTAATAGTAGTATCTAGGTTAATTAGAGTTAGTTTGATCAATGGTTCATGCTTGTTCAGAGTTAGACTAGTTTCAAGTTGCAAATCAGTGTACTAAGGGTGTGTTTGGTTTACTGTCATAACTGATCTCAGAGGTCTATTCAGTAGTTAAGTTCTATTGGGTCATGTTTATTAAGTGTATTTGAGCTCATTTGAGTCAAAATATTGGGTCTGCAAAGCTTCAAGTCAACATTTCACTTAAATCCATCTCCACTGTCCACTGTTGAGAATTTGGATTTGCAGATCATCATTTTGTGTTTAGAATTGTTAAATACTGCTTGCATTGTGCTTGTTCATTCATATTTCATCAACATCAGTCATAAAATTGGATTAAAAATCCATTTTGGTCAAAGTTCTTCAATATCATCAAAAGTCAAATTGCTAAAATCTGTTTTTGAGCCAACTACAAGGAATTTTCTTGAGCTCATTTTTTGGACTTATCAAGTGAAATTTGGCATTTTATAAACTTCAACTGGCCTGTCTACTTATTAGCATTTTAGTATAATTTTGCAATTTATTTAAAAGCTCCAAACAAGCTCTTCTTTTAGGCCATAAGTGCCCTGCTCCACAGGCTCAGTTGACACTGAGTTTTTCTCAGATTTTGTGCAACTTGCACAGGGCTCAAAAGAGCTTCCCATGGTCTGATTTTTGGTGCATTTGGTCTCACCCAGGTCTAGTCTAGATTCCAATTTGTAGTTTTCATTTTGAGCTTGTTTTTAAGCCTGTGCTTGTGTCTAAAGTTAGTACTCAGATCCTGTTTTTATGCTTATCATCATAAACATCAAATCTTAGCATCTTGTGATTCAGTAGCTGTAGCTTGTTGATTCTTGTTCCATTTTAGTTCTTTTAGCTTATTGTAGCTTCCCTATCTGTTTGGTAGCTTTTGGATTCCATTTGCTTAATCAAGTGCTTATTTTAATAAGCATTTCCACATCAGTTCCATTTTTCTACACACAAGCACCTGTTTTTCCATTTTTCTTATATTCCTAATATTATTTTAGAGTTTTCCTGAAATTTTCAGATTTTTCTAAGTTGATTTGCTATTTTTCCTAATTTAAAGTAGTTTTTAAGCATTTTTAATTAGCTTTTAATACAAAAAATTAAGAAAAGGTTCAAAAAAATAATTTTTCAATTTTCTTAAGTTTAGATAAATATAAAAAGACAAAAAAGTATTTTTCTAGATTTTTCTTAGTTTAATTTGTATTTTTAAGCCATTTAATTAGTTTTTAATAGTTTAAAATTCATAAAAAATAGAAAAATAATCAGAAAAATATAAAAATAGTTTTGAAAATTCTATTTTGATATTTTAGACTTTTCCAATTCATAATTTTATTTTTCTAGCTTTGTTTCCTATTTTCTTGTATTTTAGGTAATTATTAAATAGTTAAAAATAGTTTTTAATTAATAATAATTAGATAATTGGTTATAAAAATAATTTTCTTTTTCTAAAACTTTTCTTTTATCATTAGGATTGTAAAAATGTATTTTTCATATTTTTAGGATTTATATTGAGTAAGTTTCACGTTTTTATTTGTATGTCACGTAGATTTTAATTTCAGTTTTGTAAAAACATAAAAACAAAAACATCATTTTAAATATAGTGATAGCGTTTATTTAATAGATTTTATCTTATTATCTTACGTTTAGCAGATTAGTAATTTGGATATTCACTCTTTGTTCATACCATCCATCTGTATATGTTTATATTTTCTTATCCAAAAATACCAAAAATATTCTTCTCATTCCTCTTATTCGTTGATTCTATCTCTCTTACCCTCTTTTGCCGTTTAATTCTATTCTTCGTATCCTCTCAACCATTTGATTCTCTTCTTAATCCTCTATATGTTTAATTCTTATGTCGACAATCGTCAACTTCATCGTCAAAAATGTGTGTGAGCGGTGTGGAGGGCCTAGTTCAAGCGAATTTTGCAATTCGTGCGAATTATCCATCAAAAATTCTTTTCAAAGTTATTTCGACCACCCGCCACAACCTGAAATTAAAAACGGCTTAAATGCAAATTAAAGGAAATTAAAAAGATAAAATCTATTAAATAAACGCTATCACTATATTTAAAATGATGTTTTTGTTTTTATGTTTTTACAAAACTGAAATTAAAATCTACGTGACGTACAAATAAAAACGTGAAACTTACTCAATATAAATCCTAAAAATATGAAAAATACATTTTTACAATCCTAATGATAAAAGAAAAGTTTTAGAAAAAGAAAATTATTTTTATAACTAATTATCTAATTATTATTAATTAAAAACTATTTTTAACTATTTAATAATTACCTAAAATACAAGAAAATAGGAAACAAAGCTAGAAAAATAAAATTATGAATTGGAAAAGTCTAAAATATCAAAATAGAATTTTCAAAACTATTTTTATATTTTTCTGATTATTTTTCTATTTTTTATGAATTTTAAACTATTAAAAACTAATTAAATGGCTTAAAAATACAAATTAAACTAAGAAAAATCTAGAAAAATACTTTTTTGTCTTTTTATATTTATCTAAACTTAAGAAAATTGAAAAATTATTTTTTTGAACCTTTTCTTAATTTTTTGTATTAAAAGCTAATTAAAAATGCTTAAAAACTACTTTAAATTAGGAAAAATAGCAAATCAACTTAGAAAAATCTGAAAATTTCAGGAAAACTCTAAAATAATATTAGGAATATAAGAAAAATGGAAAAACAGGTGCTTGTGTGTAGAAAAATGGAACTGATGTGGAAATGCTTATTGAAATAAGCACTTGATTAAGCAAATGGAATCCAAAAGCTACCAAACAGATAGGGAAGTTACAATAAGCTAAAAGAACTAAAATGGAACAAGAATCAGTGGACTACCTGATTCTCCTGGTAACCCTTGATTTGGTTCATTATCTTATCATTTGGATGTGTGATTTTTAATCTGACGATGGCTTGTGCACACATAACAGTGTACAACCCGTACTTGTAATGAAAGGACCCTGTGGTACGCTTCAGTGCCACAATCCTTATAAAAGGAGCGGAAGCTTCTTACTTTTGAGTAAAACTTATCAAAACTTTCATTTTTCAAAGTTTTGCTCAAAAGAACAAGTACTTCCCCTTATGATTTTCAAAACCGCAAAAGTTAATATCACTTGTTGAGGGGGAGTATTTGCTTAAAAACTTTGTTCACAAAATTGTTCTTCGTGGTAATCTTCCCACAAAACTCGAAATGGACATATTTGATATCAAATTTCATCAAAAATAACATTTATATGCCATTTTTGAGGGGGAGAAAATTATATGATAAGAAATATGTTGTGAATTGCTAATGAATCGTTGTGATACAGACTTAACCAATGGATTGACGAGATCTTAAATGTTAGTAACTCGAAAAGATTTGTCCGGGACGGGTAATAATTTCAAGCTAGTTCGCTAGTAATGTAAACGTGTCTCGCAAAGGACTTGTCCGAGTAGAATGTACCATTCGAGAAACTCTTGGTAGACATGAACTTTGACGGGTTTGACAACCTTTCGAGGCTTGTCCACACCTTCAAGGTAGTTATTAGAGGTAGTTGTCACCTAAAAGCTGACAATGTAACTCTTTAACTATGCAACGTAACCGTGTCTCGCGGAGGATTGTCTATCTTGAGTTGATCAATTCAAAAGTGCGCGCTCTTATCTCACCGTGCAGATTTTTGTCAAAATATTTAAGCACGTGTGGAGGGGGAGTATTTCTGCAAAGTCTTAAACTCTCAACAGTGGTATTAAATGCTTTTACTCATAACCACTTTGGAACCCACAAAAAAAATACACTAATAATAAATTTGGAACCCACAAAAAAAATCAGAGACTCACATTATATAACACAAAATTGTAGCCAATTAGCTACAATAAATTGTAGCTAATATATTCCCTTTGACAATTACAAGTATCTTTTAAATTTGTTATTGAATAACTCATACACTAAAACCCATCTCACTGGAACCATTATTACAAAGTTGTTAACTACATTATTAGATCAAACGAACCATTATTGGAAATTCTTAACATAATTAATGATTATCCAAATACATACTAACCAAGGTAGTGTTATTTATTACCAACAGACATGAGTAGTTCTAGTTTCTGCTGCAACTGCATTCAATTAGATAACATGCAAATTCTGCAATCTCCTTGTAATCATGAATCATCAACAACTATATTTGATGTTTCTGAAACTGCATTCAATTTGAAATCATGCAAACCTTGCAAACTTGTTGCAGTCATCACTTAAGTGCTCAATTTCCATGACTCGACAACTTGGGTCAGTGTTTCATAAGACAACCCTCCATGACTCAGGGTCGCCTGACCACTAGCTTCGAGCTCCCTAGCCCTACTCCTAATTTTCTTACCTTCTTCACCCTCCATGACCGCCCTTACTATGTGCTGTATCTCCTCCCTCCCCACGATCACAGTCTCTCCATCGTCCCCTACAACTGGCATCTTCACTGCCACCCCTACTTCTTTGCTTAATATCGTGGCATTCATCCTCTGCTCCGCATACATTGGCCAACCGATCATTGGCACACCATGTTTTAGACTCTCCAGTGTCGAGTTCCACCCACAATGCGACATAAATGCTCCTGTAGATGGGTGGTTTAACACCGCAACCTGAGGAGTGGATAACATATTAATAATCCTGATATATAGAGTAATATAATTACATTATTTACTATAAAACAATGAAAATTACCAATTTATAAATATATGTCCCTTCGTAACTCTATTGCTAAAACACTTGAATATAAGAGGGTTAATTTGCTCAAAATGACACTTTTTTGTTATTGTGTGTACTATTTATTTTTTATTTTTTTATTGTGTGTATTGAACTTTTAAATTTCGATAATTGTATGTATTTTGAAACCATTTTACTTTTACTTTTTTAAATTCTGAAGGGTGAAATGGTCATTTTACATGATTGAATAGTCACAAAATACACATAATAATCGAAATTCGAAATTTCAGACACAATAAGAAAAAAAATACAAATTTCAGTACACAAAATAACAAAAAATGACAAGTATGATATATTTTTAAGTAACGGCCAATATAAAATTTATCTTACTATAAATTTATGTTCAAATGTTAGACGCGTACGTAGTAAACTAGTAATATTTGGTGACTTGTGAAATAAAATTTGCTACTAACCTGCGGTGCCCATGAACTCACCACCAACCCTACTCCGTTTGTCCTGTCGACAAATCCTTCTGGCAGGTACCCTTTTGGGTCATCTGAGTCACTCCCTGCGTGGAAAAACGCAGCAAGAGCTGAGTCACTCGGCTTTCGTACAACCAGGATGAACCGTTGCTGACTCAGCTCTAAACCCCAAGCCAACTCAGTTTGTTGTTCACTCGTTAGCGTCCCACCACTTCCAAGTGCAACAAAGAGAACCGAGTCTTTTGGCTGTTTATCAAGCCATGCCATTATTTCTTTCTCGTGCTTGGTCACAACTGGTTCAATATGTTTTGTGAGAGGTCCTATTGGATAAACCAGGGGCGTGGGAATGTTCATAAAGAACTGTTCGTGTTTCACTGCTTTGAGTGAGACGGGTTCAAGGTCGTCCCAAGTATTTACGAATATACCCGTGGTCATGTGTAACCTGCTAACATGAAACAAGTACCATTTATACTCGTCAATCTTTCTGTCACGTACTTGGTTAAGTAAGTCTTGTATTTGAATCAGTTTACAACCCACTTGAACTGGTTCTGGTAAATCTACAAACTCGCCTTCGACTTCCTTGTCCATAGTTGGAAGATACAAGGAGAACACAAAAAGGGCTGCTGAAGCTGTGAAAAATGAATAAACCGGAATGGATGGGTCGTTACAAGCTTCAAACACGCCCGTGCAAAATATGTCAATAACAAGCGCCTTGAGTTTAGGTCCCTTCAAGCCAGATAAAATGGATTTAAGGGGACGGATGGACTCTTGGACAATAACACAAAGGCGAGCTACTGCTGTCATGTCATCAGACACGAGTCCGGACATATCAGCAGTCGGGAGGTCCACAATATGGAGGTCTGGATGTTGGTTGGCATTGACATATTCGTTTTGGGCTGGGGTTGCTCCGGTTGTGATGACTAGAAAACTTACTTGAAAGTTATGTTGAGTGACTAGACGAATAGCGAGTTCGAAAAGTGGGGTTATGTGACCCAATCCAGGGCTTGCTAGGAATGCGACATGGGGTTTTGGTATGATTTCATTGCATATCTCTACCTGTGTTGACACCATTGTAGGTGACTTTAAATCAGTTCAGTGTTAGAAAAAGATATGGTGATACAAAGAAATTAGAGCTCTAGAGATCCTTTTATACCAAATTATTACGGAGTACTACTTTTATAACTATAATTTATTTGGGTGATAACTCTTTTTTGACCAACTACAAATATATATAAGTATTCTTAAAACATTATCAACCTTTCCTTTATATATTCTTCGATGCTTCATTAATCATATTCTCACTTTATTTTTTTCAGCAGATTCGCATACAAAAGAAAGTCTTCCCGATTAATCAATATTAACTTTGCCTTTTCAAATATATATATATATATATATATATATATATATATATATATATATATATATATATATATATATATAGTGTATCTTTATTTTGAGAACTCTGTTAAGTGCGAGAACTGTTCTTAAACCATTAGATCATTTAATCAATGGATGGAATGACTTGTGCCATTAATGTAATTAGTTAAAAGATTTGGTTATTATCTGTAAAACAAAAAGGGTATTATAGTAATCTTACCCTATTAACTATCCCCACTAATTGAGGAATTAATAATGATAACTAGGTCAAAAATAAAATACAATTTCATTTTTTTCAGCCCTAAACTGCCGACACTTTTCTTCTCCCTCACCCAATCATAGATCGTGAATCACCATGGTTGAATAAGAAAATCATAAATCGTGAACCACCACCACATTCCGGCAACGTGGAGTCATAATTAAACACAATCACACCAGATCCAAATTCAGAGAAGTACTCCCCGTTAGACCGGAAAGGATATTTTGACCAAGAGGATGATATCTCCATCCGTGACTCAAACGACGTATGTTCCATATCATTTTTACTACTTTCATGTCATCATCTTGTTTTTACTTATTTATGCTCCTTTAGGTCTTTCACGTATATACTGCTGGAAAGGAAGGACCAGTTTTGTTTTTAAATGGTCCAACAATTAAAGTCACTGATAAATGCAATCCATTTAGATCATTTTTAAATGTTATCCTGTTTTGTTTTATTGCTAGAAAATAGTACTTATGGTGGTGTTGACACTTGACGCTGGTCCTTAGTTTTGTATTATTGTGAATTTCATATAGGGTACAGCACACATCTAAGAAATATGAACCATATGCATATTTCAACAATGCACACATGGCCATTTTAGATTTTGGAATCGCTTGTTAATTTGACCCAAACGAACCCAAAATAATTTCTCTATTACTGACTTTATGAGGATCTTTTGCGAGTTGAAACTTTTCTGGAAGCTCACTAGTTGGGTTCAGTAATAGATAACCTCTAAAGCATTTTAGATCAATGTTTTACAATGACATGATCTGTTTCAAATGATAGTCAACCTCTGAAGCATCCTTAATTGGAGTACAAGATCCATGGAAAACCTCAAGCAACATATGAATTGGGCATAAAACGACTAATTTCTCATGAGGTTGAGAAAGCGGTAACATGTGCCATTTGACTTTCACTTTCTATTATGACTTGTCTAATTATAGGATATTAGGATCATAATCACTTGCGGTACGATGTTATTGTGTTTGGATTATATATGTTTTGCATACATAAAAAATTAGTCTCTTGTATGGTCTCTTGCGGTACGATGCAATCCATTAGCAGGTTATTGTGTTTGCGTATAAAACATGCATGTTTACGTATAAAACATATATGTTTTGTATTTGAATTATAAAACATATATGTTTTGTGTTTGGATTATATATGTTTTGCATACATTAAAAAAAATCTCTTATTTATTTGTGTTTGTTAGTTTAAGCTAGTGCATGTGTGTTATGTTATCTTGAGTTTTATTTTAAAAGTATTTAATCTTGGCTATAATTTTTTTCTAGGTGTGACGTTCTTTGAAGGTGTGCATACTTATCGGAAGTACATATATGTTCTTGGAAGACGTGCATGTATGTTTTTGAAAGACATGCACACATGTTCAAAAATAATCTCATGAGAAACTTCAAACACATATGTTTTGTGCACATATGTCCGTTTACATTAATTGCAAAAGTGTAAAAATAGATTATATTCATGTATTTCTTTTTATTATAAATTTGTATTTGAATTGTATTTCAATCTATATCGAATTGTGTGTTTAACATTATATTTTTGATGTTATAAATTAACATCATCTAAAAACACATATGCACATTTTCATTCGAAAAACATGTATGTTGAAAATCTAATCCAAAAACTGAAATAATAAAATTAATTCATAAAAACACATATGCACTAAATCAGTTATAAAACATGCATGTTGAAAAAAAACATAAAAAATAAATAAATAAATAAATAAATTCCAAAAATTGAATATTTTAAAAAACAGGATTTATTTTAAATTAAATCAAAAATAATATAAATTTGACTTTTACTATTATACCCTTTTGAATTAAATAAAAAAGTTTAATAATTCAAAAATCCCATGTTGCATTGATATGTTGCATACTATGCATAACTAAGAGTACATAAAGGGTTCTCGCAGTTCTCGCACTTAACATGGTTCTCAAAATAAAGCCCCCTATATATATATATATATATATATATATATATATATATATATATATATATATATATATATATATATATATATATATATATATAAATATATAGGGTAGGGTTCTTTTCAGAACCATGAAAAGACCGAAAACTGCGAGAACTAGCATGGACCAATAAGATTTTTTCAAATATTTATTTTTATTATTTAAATCAAAAGGGTATAATAGTAAAAGACATTTTCAAATTATTTTTTTTCGTAAATCCCTTTTTTTTTAGAAGTTCCTTAATTTTCAATTTTTACTTTTTTCTTAATTTTTTTTCCGCATGCTTATTTTTGGGTAAAATCCCGAAATTTTAGGAATTGTTTTTTCCATTTTCTATTATTAAAATTTGATTTTCCTTAATATAAAATTTAGATGTGCACACATGCACATGTTCATGCATGTAGAAATCTGAGAGTTTCCATCATTTTAAATTGATGGGAAAGCTATTTATAGAACAATAATTTGTCTAGCATTTTACATTCAGTAACAAAATTGACTAAAAGTATAAAGACTTTTGGCAATGCACAATTGTTTTTATCCTTGAAATTATACAATAAAATAGACAACATAGAAAATTGAAATATCATATGTCAATTAAAAACTTAAAAATCACAAAACTTAGAAGGAGAAATTCAATTTGACTGCACTTTTAACAGAATTTGTGCATATCTTCACTAGGATTTGTCCATGTTTGCTTCGTCTTTGTCTTTAGCTTCTTGTTATAACGCGACCATGTTCAACGTAAAAACTGATAGTGTTGGTGAGGGAACCATGACTTGTTTCTGTAACAATAAAAAGCATTACACATCAAAAAAAAAATAAATAAATAATAATAATAGAACTAATACAAAAGGAAAAAATCATGCACTAATACAATCTAAACTAACAAACTTCTAACAAGTTTGATTAAAACCAAAACATCTCTTCCATCAAAATGTATATTAACCCTAAAACACATAATTTTATATCTACCATAAAATACATATGCATCAGTCCATTGATTTTATATCAACCAACAAACACATATGCACACACTTTTATTGATTTTATATCAGCCATAAAACACATATGCATTCGGTCCATTGATTTTATATCAACCAACAAATACATATGTACACACTTCTATTGAGCCATAAAACACTTATGCATCGGCCCATTGATTTTATATCAACGATAAAGCACATATGCAGCGGTCCATTGATTTTATATCAACCAACAAATACATATGTACACACTTCTATTGAGCCATAAAACACATATGCACCGACCAATTGATTTTATATCAACCAACAAATACATATTTACACACTTCTGTTGAGCCATAAAACACATATGCACCGATCCATTGATTTTATATCAACCATAAAACACATGTGTATACCATTCTATTTATTTTATACCAATAATAAAACACATATATACCATTTAATTGATTTTATATTAACCTTAAAACAAATATATTTCTAAGCCGAGTAACACATATACAGTTTACAAGATCTAATACTAAAGAAGTACGTAGTAGTATTCAATTAATTTCGAAATACCACATTATAATAAGTTCAACAACAAAGATTCTATTACGAAAAGCACCTTCAATTTTCCAATCATCAACACTTATTATCAATGTAAGTCTCACATTTGTTTATAAAATTCTAAAATTATGTATATTTGTATAAATCATGACTAACCCACCACTTGAAAACTGACTAATACAAAAAAAAAGTAGTTACTAAACAAACCTCAAGCGAAATGCCATCAGGTTTCCGTTGACTCTTTTGATGGTTTTGGTTTCTTTCACACTAGTATAGAATATGATTTAATGACACTAGAGTCCACATTATACAAGGTTCTTTTAAGTGAAAAAACATCTTTCAAATGCATCATAATGTTGAATACTGAAAGGTTGTTAAGACAAGCAAACACATATAAGCAAGCCAAAAGGGTACCTAAAAAATGGAGAGAAGGACATTGAATGGGAAACGAATATGCCTTCTCAGCCCTGAGACTATGATTAAACATTTTACCTTTGGTACCTTCGTCAATGCAATTCCCTGAAAATTAGTCATTAAAATTTGATTATTGAAAATCCAAAATAAAATAGTCAACAATGGGATGCCATACTTATTAAAACACGCACGCACACATTCTTATTGTATTTATAATTAAAAAAAAAATGAAAAGTTTTCACCTTTGAAGATCCGGAAACTAGGGCATGAGGCGCCACCAAATCGGAAAAGACAGACCACAATTACAATTGGTGCCACAAACATCATAAAATTATTTTTTTTCAAATCGTTTTTCATGTCATCTTTAATGATTATCGTAGAGTGAAAAGGCGCTTTAGATTCAGATAGTGTCTGTTTAGGGCTGGTGTTGGTGGATCAATTAGTGGTGGTGGTGGTGGTTTATGGAAGATGAGAGAGAGCAGGGAAAGTGAGCGGTTGATGAGTGAAATATGGGAGTGATTTTAGGTTAAAGTGAGTGACATGAAATTCCTTAATTGCCCTTTAATCATTAATATAATGTACCTTAGAGTTTACGTTTATTACCTTTATGCCATCATCATTTTTAACCGTGGATCAAATAATAGATGACTCAGATCGGTTCTCGCAGTTCTCGACCTTTTTTGAGTTCTGAAAATAACCCTTCACTATATATATATATATATATATATATATATATATATATATATATGATCAAATAACAAGATTACTTAAAATAAGAAGGAATAAGAAGAACTATAACCGCAAATCCGAGATGCACCGACTAAAATTAGATGAATCCCTATAATCTTATATGCATTATAACGCGCTATAGTGTGTTTTCTAGCTTTTAATCAGATGCATATACGTATATTAGATGCATTTCATGATTTCTCTTGTTTTTTGTTCCTCTGCACGTGTCGAAATCATGAAAATCAATTTGCAGCATCTATACATCAAATTAACTTTCGAAACTCAAGATGTTGCATCTATATGAATAGAAATGCATCTAATGCAAGTCGTTGCATCTCAAATGCGTGATTTTGATCACTTCTCACCACTTCTTATTTTAATTTATTTCTTATTGGATCCCTACTCTATATATAGTTATATATATATATATTCAACGTAATATATACTACATATAAAAGCAATATATGTTCAAAACTTAAATTTTTTAAAAATGATTAATATTTTTATACAAAAATACATTTATGTATAAAAGATAATACAATCTTTTAAATATTTAATTACAATTTATACTATTAACTTTTTTATTCTTACGTACTTCACAAACATATATACTAAAAAAAAAAGACGTCGTCTCAACTCGTGAATAATTGTCTACTTATATCCAAATGCAAAAACTTTCAACTAAAACATTTAACCCTTATTCAAATTATCTTCAACAGGTGAAAAGATATTAGAATTATCTAAAATTTATCTGTCTATCTTTTTTGTAACATATTGGATTTCACAAACACACTAAACTATAATCACAAATAGGCGTATAAGAGGTTTTAGAGAGAGATAGTTAGAGATATTGGAACTTTAGTGAGAGAAAGAAAAATCTTATTATTAGCTCCAACTCTCTACCATGGAAGGTAGAGAGTATTTATAGTCATTACACAAAATGCCACCTATCGGGCTGTGGATCAGGCATACAGTGGGTAAAGACCCCTCCGTCCTCCACGGTGTTACTTAA
Organism: Chrysanthemum seticuspe; assembly: GCA_019973895.1. NCBI lineage: Eukaryota > Viridiplantae > Streptophyta > Magnoliopsida > Asterales > Asteraceae > Chrysanthemum > Chrysanthemum seticuspe. The sequence continues at coordinate 277,004,958 of BPTQ01000008.1, read as the reverse complement.
ACTAAATACTACTTAACTTATAATAATCTACGACTACGAGCTTTCTAACGATTACATATACTTGAGGTGACCGACTTTTCAATAACTGGATTTACTAAATCCTAACAATCTCCCCCTAAGGGAGGTCACCTCAAACACACATTACACATACATTGAATACAAACAGATATTTCATAAAAAATTGTTCTAGCATTCTTGATGTAGTACTTTGCTCTGAAGCTCGTAGTCATTGATTCTTCACATTGCATGTTTGATTAAACCAAGTGGAGGTCTTTTTACTGATCCACGTGATAATGAGTTTTGAGCCAGTTTTGAGATCATCAGCAAACATCAATCTCTGACTCATCCGTTGTGGTGTTGGTATTATGTGATGTTGTGACATACGGACCGACATGCTCATATTCTGGATCATGATATATTCTCATCAGAGTAGCGGAAGCTTTTATTGATTCATGATATTGGCAGCAGCGTAGCAGAAGCATGGAATAAAAATATCAGAGTCATTGATGCACTAATCAGGATATCTTTCGAGATGAATGTGTTGAGTGAGCATGCGACTATGGATTGACCGCTTCATTCTGATCAGCTGCAAACGTCGGGCGTACCTGCATACAACAGTTAGCAATAAAGTGCACGAAAGTGTCTTTGATCACTTTCGTTGAATTGAGGTACACGGCCCACGGTTCCCCGTTGATCAGTACAAGTACTGCCTGTGATCAGGTATAATTCCGAAGAATCTCCTTGACAGGGTTTCGCAGCTGCTCTAGCTGTTCTCAAACCGGAACGTCTCAAAGAAGACAACACGGAGTGAGTGAACCAGCGAATTGAAATTCACTGATTGATAAAAGGAGATTTGAAAAACAATCGTGTATCGCTCAATAGAAATTGTTTTTGCAATACAACGAAGGTTTTAATGAAAATCAATTATCAATCATAAACACCTTTTGATTTGAAATATAAGTACATAGTCGATGTGCTAGAGAAAAGATTTTTTAAGCACAACGACTGGTTTTTCAAAGGTATCCGTCAATCCATATCATGAACCAGGATTGATTCATAGGATTGAATCGCCACATTATTTCTGTTCAGTTATCACATGGTTGATCTATTGAATAGATCTCACATGCCACCTACCAGGATCTTGTTTGATGTTGGCTCCAGAAGGCTTTCCATCTTCATTGTGAATATGTTTACATATCACTCGGATGTTCTGGCAATACCACAAGGATAATGCGTAGGACTCAAGATATAATCTCTCTTTCCACATTGTGTGAAACAGAGAGTCTTCATTGAAAGTGTCCTAATGAGATTTATAGATGATCTCGTGGCTCTAGACTCAATTGTGCATATTTGGATCCTGTATCGGAGACTAGGGAGAGGGTCTCCTTCTTCAGTATCAAAAATCTCTAAGAGAAAGTCGATAGATAATGTCGGTTCCCCGTGAGAATGAAACAATCCTTTTAAGAGGAACTTGAGTGGTTTGGGAAGTTGAAGTGCAGTGCGTCACTGGGTCCATGACGTCTTGTCTTCAATACCGATGTTACCTTGGTAACCACCAGTAGCATATGAATTGAACCCGGTATCTGCCCTAAGGTTGAACAAATGGAGGGCTATTTATTTTCACCCTTTTCTCTTTCAATTCTTTTTCATTCTTCAACCCCTTCAGTGCTTACCGAGACTTCATAGCTAGAACCTTGTTGGGTTTATTCCAGTACTAGCTCAATCTCAGTCCGCACTCTTCCCATATCTCACTTTTCTCCTTTTTTTCAATATACCTAAGAACTTCTACACTATCTAGTGGATAGTCCCTGGGTAGATCCCTCCGGTTCTGGCGGATCATGGGAACAAATACCTAACCTTATCATCCTTATATCACCATACATAAAGTAAAGTTGGTCGGTCTATTTGGTATTGTTCATCTGCCATTGGAACCAATTGAAAATCATTTGAAAATCAATCCAGATACTTGTGATATATTATCAAAGCATTTTGTACCTAAATTATTATGATATTTTTAGAAAACGAGCTCCCCCTCAACATGTGCTTCATGTATTTGAAATAAGTTTTAGGACACGGAGTCAAGAGGAAGAATTAACTTCTTTGATTACTTTTTTCTAAAAGATATCAACATCACTTCCCTGATCAAAACAAGTAGACAAAGCATATTAGGGAAGGATGAGGTTTTCAAAAAATTTCTCCCCCTCAATATGTGCATAGATGTTTGAAAATGTTTTGCACATATTAGGAAAAGACTGCACATTGAGATAAATTGATCACGTTTCAAATCTTTGTGGTTTAAGATAGATGCTCCCCCTTAACATGTGCATGGAAAATTTGAAATCGTTTGGCACATGTGGGAAGGAGAGCTTGTATATCCTTATAAAACCATTTATCGAATTATCAGTTTAAATCCAATTTAAATCACAAATTCTCCCTCGATCACAATTATCAAATCAATTGAGATTTGTAATCTCTGTAGATTTAAATTGATTTTGAAAGCTTTTAAAGAGAATTATGACTTGATTATGAAAACGTTTTAACTGATAAGGATCGGATTTTAAGACTTTAAACTCCATTGAATAAACATGCATGATTATCTTTTGAAAACAATTGAATGACAAATAACCTTTTAATTTAATTGAAATCATTCTCCCCCTCAATCAATGACATAAGTTGTTGATTGAGAGATAGATATTTATGACAAATGTTAAATCCAGATGATTTCTAAAAATAGAGTCCGAGTTATTTTTTAAAGCAACTAGTTTTCATTAGAGAGTAAGGATTTGTTTAAAGAATCAGAGCATGAGATTTGAAAATCAAGATAAAGCATGGCTCTGTTCTTTCTTTGAAAAGCGGGTTACTGCCTGAAATGACAATAAACCATTTTTTTCTCTTTCTCTCAAAATTTTTTTTTTTTTTTTTTTTTTTTTTTAAAGAAAATTCGAACAACATCTAAAGTCCCGTGTCATTCTTTGAATGACAGCATCAAGACCGTAGATATTTATCGAATCGAGAAAAACATGACAAAATGACAATATTTTTTGAAGATTTTTCGAATTTTTCAAATTTTTATGGATTTTGAAAGTTTTATATTTTTCTATTTGATTTTTGAAGGTTTTATAATTTTGTATTTTGTTTTTCGAATAAATATTTACAAGAGATAGATGAAGAAAACCTTTTACTCCTCTTTTTCCTCTTGAAGACGTTTGAGTGTTTCTGGTTGTAGGCTCTTAAGACCAAGTCGTGGAAGAATAAACTCAAAACGTTCTCTAGGAAGAGCTTTGGTGAAGATGTCTGCTAACTGGTATTCAGTCCTCACAAAGTAAAGTTCCACCACACCGTTTTCAACTTGTTCTCTAATGAAATGATGTCGAATGTCGATGTGCTTTGCTCTTGAGTGTTGTACGTTGTTGCATGAGAGAGCAATAACACTTTTATTATCACAGTACAGAGGGATTTTGTTGAATTCAAAGCCATAGTCAGATAATTGGGATCTCATGCATAGGATTTGAGCACAACAAGATGACATGGCTATGTACTCAGCCTCTGTAGAGTAAATAGAAGTACTCATTTGCTTCTTTGAAGACCAGCTCACAAGCTTATCACCCAAAAACTGAGCACCTCCAGACGTACTTCGACGAGTATCTTGACATCCTGCATGATCAGCATCTGCATAGGCTGTTAGTGACATACCGGTGTCCTTCGGGTACCAAAGTCCCATATTGATGGTTCCTTGGAGATACCGAAAGACCCGTTTAACCACTTCAAGGTGCTTTTTAGTAGGCTTAGCCTGGTATCTAGCACACATGCAAACAGCGAACAAGATGTCTGGTCTACTAGCTGTGAGGTACATCAGGGATCCAATCATACTACAATATTTTGTTTGGTCTACCATGATCCCTGAGTGGTCCTCATCTAGTTTAGTACGTTCAATCATGGGAGTGTCAACAGGGTCACTAGAATCAAATCCAAATTTCTTTAAAATCTCATTTGCATATTTAGATTGATTTATAAAAATGCCTCCGGGACTTTGTGAAATTTGTAATCCCAAGAAAAATGACATTTGTCCCATCATTGACATTTGAAATTTAGAACCCATTTCTTTTGAAAAACGGTCACACTCATTGGGGTCAGTCGAGGCAAAAATGATATCATCAACATAAATTTGAACGTGAATTAAATGTTTGCTTGACTTCCTGATGAACAATGTAGGATCAACTGCTCCTTTGCTGAATCCAGTAGATAGAAGAAACTTTGATAGTGTATCATACCATGCCCTTGGAGCTTGCTTTAAACCGTAAAGAGCCTTCTTCAAACGATAACCGTGAGTAGGATGCTCTGGATTCACAAAGCCTTCAGGTTGGCTGACGTAGACGACTTCTTTAAGATCTCCATTAAGAAACGCCGTCTTTACATCCATTTGATAGACTATCATGTTTTTACTTGTAGCATTAGCCAAGAATATTATGATTGCCTCGATACGAGCAACATGAGCAAATGATTCTTCAAAGTCAATACCCTCCTCTTGACGGTATCCTTTTGCAACCAATCGAGCCTTGTTCTTTAACACATCACCATGCTCATCAAGTTTCACTTTAAAGATCCATTTTAGAGCAATGATCATAGCACAATCTGGAGCAGGTACTAATTCCCATACATCAAGTCGATCAAACTCATGAATTTCTTCTTGCATAGCATTGAACCAGCTGTCTTCATTCATGGCGGTTTTAACATCTTTTGGTTCGATCTTAGAGAGTACGGAGTTGAAGAAGCACCATAAGGCATCGGTTGCAAGTTGTTTCCGTGTGGATACTGGACGAGAGGAATTTCCAATGATGTTGTCTAATGGATGATCGTGAGTCCATTTTCTGAGGTGTTCATGTGGCTGTTGTTGAGGGACTGAAGTAGCAGAGTCGATGTCTCCTGAAGAAGATGGTTCTGATGATGATTCAGGAGCAAATATGTTTTCAAATGGAGCATCTTCAGGAGTAGCAAAGGGATTAACTTCATCATTGAAGCCAGAAACAGTTCCATGATGTACATTTGAAGATTGATGATTTGTTGATGAGACATAGTGATCAGCAGCAGGCGCTTCTTGACTTAGTGATATTGAGACTGAAGGATTGACTTCATTCACTGGGATATGAGCAGCCTCTGTTGTAGGAATTGACAAATCATTAGCACTTGGCTCATAGTGTTCATCAAACAGCGGATCAAACAATTTCTTCAAATCATCTTCAGTTGGAGGTACATATGGAGTTGCTGGAGAGGAATTTGGTACAAGGGACGAACCAATGGGACTGTTTTGAAGTGCGGGTCCAGAACTGGATTGTCCAGGAGCCATTTGACCGGTCAGCTCATCGAACGTAACGTGAATTGTTTCCATGATATTTCGGGTTCTCTTGTTGTAGATTCTGTAACCCTTCTTGTTTGGTGCATAACCAACAAAAACTCCAATATCTGCCTTTGCTCTTAATTTACCTAAGTCTTGACCGTCATTCGTTGGATAGCACAAGGTACCAAACACACGAAGGTAGGAGAGATCAGGCTTTCGTTTATGAACAAGTTCATATGGAGTTTTTCCATGAGAGGTGTGTATAAGGGAACGATTTTGGGTGTAGCAAGCAGTGGCAATGGCTTCAGCCCATAGAAAAATTGGAACCTTTTAATAAATTAGCATTGTTCTTGCGGCTTCTACAAGAGTTCGATTTCGTCTTTCAACTACACCGTTCTGTTGAGGAGTTCGTGGAACACTTCTTTGATGACTGATTCCAACACTTTCATAAAACTGAAGTAAGTCTTTGTCAACAAACTCTGTGCCATTGTCTGTTTGAACAATTCTGACTGTATTGTTGAGTCGAACCTGAAGCTGTTTGATTAGTTTGATGATGACATCTGGAGTTTCATCCTTTGTCCTCAAAAACTTTACCCAAGTAAATCGAGAGTAGTCATCAACAACTACTAGAATGTATTTCTTCCAATTTATCGTTTGCACTCTCATTGGTCCGCACAGATCCATATGAAGGGTATGAAGAACTTCCATTACTGAGTTTGTGGGTTTTGGTTTGTGGGCATATTTCGTGCTTTTTCCCAGTTGGCAAGCTGAACAAAGATGATCTTTTTCATATTTTAATCTGGGTAAGCCTCTGACAAGATCCTTTCTGGAAAGATTGTTTATGGTGCCGAAGTTCAAGTGATTGAGACGACGATGCCATAACCAAGACTTTGTTTTAGAAGCCTTTGACAGCAAGCAGATTGGATAAGACTTCATCATGTCATCGATAGAGATGGTGTATAGGTTTGAACCTCGAGTACCTCTTAATAATTCCACACCATCAAGTTCTCTAACGAAACAAGTGTATTTTCTAAAAGCCACTTCTAGATCGGAATCACATAATTGACCAACAGAGAACAAATTATGACCAAGACCTTCCACATAATATACCCTGGAAATTACACTTTTACCAACCACATAATCTCCATAAACCATAATAGCTCCAAAATGGTCATTCCCGAATCTAACTGTCCCGATGAATTTACTCACGAAGTTCATGAGCCGCGACCGGTCTCCAGTCATATGCTTGGAACAGCCTGAGTCCAGGTACCACAGAACGATTTGAACGATCTGCAGTTGAACACATACAAGAATGAATAACTAGATAATTGGGATCCCTATGCAAGAATGGGTTCCATATGGTTAGTAACAGTGATTGGAACTCCCACATCAGAAATAGAAACACCCATATTAGAAATAGAAGCAATGGAAAAATTAGAAATAGATGCAGTGCTAGTATCCATATTTGATCTATTCAAAGTATGTTCACTTGTTAAGGGAATAATTCTACCAGTAGGCATCCATTTTCTAGCGGGCATTGCCTGATTAACCTTATGGCCAAAAGGTATCCATTGATAACCTATCTTACTAAATGTTCTTCATATGGGTTTCCACTGTTTTCTAACTTTCTTTCACTTTTGCCTTTTAGCCTTCTTAGCTTGATTTTTAACATTAACAGTTTTAACTGAGCATTTGACAGCTTTAGACAAATCATTCATACCACATTCAAGATTAGTAATAGAAACCAGGCAATCATCATTACATATTTTGCCAAAAGTAGTAGAATTCGCATTAATTACAGTATGCTTAGAGCTAACACTAGAATCAACACGATTCGTTTTATTCAAATTCTCCCTACGGTAATCTTCTACTTTCTTCCAATGCACATTCTTAGCTTGCGAGGTCCTATCATTCCTTGTATTTCCTTGAGATTTTGACCTGCTCGCTTTAATGTCACTGATTACTCCTGTAGAGGGAACGGGAACATTAGTTGGTTTTGCTACTTTCTGCCTTTCCTGTTTTGATGTGCTGGGATGTGAACTATTCAAAGGCACACTGAGGTTCACTTTCTTAACACTGGAGGTGCTAGGATCTGAACTATTTGAAGGCCTACTAAAGTTCACATTCATAACATTGGGCATTGAATGACTTGTATACTTGGCATTAGGCATAGAACAAGGTATCAAGGGATTGACTTGCTCACCTAGGGATTTAGGGCATATTGTAATTAAGCATTCTAGAAGTTCTTGAGATCGTTTGGCATATAAGCATGCATGGCCAATTGCATTATCAAGTGGTTTCTCTAACTTATCCTCTTCTACAATCTCACGAAGACATTCTAGACTATCCTTAAGGTATGAGAAATATGTTTGAATGGCAAGTTTGTTATTCCTAAGATGAGGAGGAACATATTTCACAGACAAAGCATATTTATTACAACCAAGCACCTTTGATGCACCATTCTCCCTATTGGTCATTGGCATTTTCCCTTTTACCTGACTCTTCAGATTCTCAATTTCCTTTTGCAACGAAGTTATTTGTTCATTATTTTTATTACGAGTGACTTTTATTGACTCAAATAACTCATTGAAATGACGTTTAACCTTTTCGTTTTCTTCTAGAAAACTCTCATTTTCCTTTTGTAAAGCATTAACCAAGTTTTGAAGATGAAAATTTTGAGAATTCCGAGAATCTAAAGGAGGAGGCATTTGGGAGCCAGTCACATTGTTCATTTCACCCTTTAATTGAGAAATTTGGGCTTTTAACTTTCTGATCGTGTTACATTGAGCTCGAATCTGTTCATCACGTTTGCTAATTTCAAAAACTGCATCAAATTCAGGAACATCCAAGGATGTCTTGATATTTGAGGTTTTAATATTTTCTTTCAGATGTTGATATTTTAATTGCAAAGCAAGATGCTCAACTTCCAATTTAGAAAACTGTTTTACCAGGTTATCATGATCATCCTGTTCAACCTTATTATGCAGTTTAGAGTTAGTTTTTTCAAGCTCAGTGACACGATCATGAGAGACTTTCAGAGCAACAGATAATTCATGAAATTGAGAAGCATTAATGGAACAATTTGTAGCAGTGTAAAACACATCTTGAGCAATACATTCAGAAATAAGATTCTCATTCAAGGTATGCAAGTTCTTCCTCTCAATCTCATTATATTTTAGTTCTCGCTCATAGTCACTAACCTCAACAATCATCGCATCAAATTCCTTTTCTATTTCTTTAATATCTATGTCCATCCCCTTTTTAAGACTCTCAAATTGACCTTTTAATTGTTTAAAGAAAGGCATGACCTCAGTTAAATAGCATTCTTTAGTTTGCTCAAAACCCCTTTCCCCTTCAGTTATCTCAGTGGGTGTGATCCTTTTCTTACAAGTTTTCTCAAAATCAACAAATAATTGAAATATGACATATTGACTGATTAAGGTCTTGCTTTTAGTGGCAATAGTTCTAGGAACTAGATGCATTGGTGTATTTGGAGGATACACAGTCGCTGAAGGCATTTTCCTGAGGGAAGGGTTTGTAACAACAAGATTCTCTGCTTTTTGCTTATCTAAATCCTTTTTCCAGAACACTTGTTCGGGAGTTAACAACTTTTGAGGCTTAAACATGTTCAAGGAAATCAAATTCTCCTTTTTGTAATCATGGGGTATTATAGATATTTTCTTCTCTTTACATTTAGGATCATCTAGTTTCTTGTTCATCTTCTCCCTAGTGACTTCATCGGATTTCTTATCTTCCTCAGTGCACTCAGCACAACTAGGTTTCTGTCTAGGCTTAAGGATTTCATTGCCATCATAAATTACCTTATGAGCACTTCTAGCCTTTTTAATGACCTCTGGATTTGGTTCCTCAACAAGGGGAATGCTATGCTTATTGCTTAAGACTATATGCTTAGTGATCATGTGAGCAGTCTGAATGGTGTTCCCTTGTACGTACAATTTATTATCAAGCTTGTTTTTCAAAGTTTTCAGATTAGAAAAATCATTCAAAAGTTTTGATTCCTTAGCATTGAATTCTTGCTTAAGCATTTTCACATTTTCTTGAAGTTCTTGTTTTTGCTTAGCAGTTTTAGAAAGCTTTTCTTGTAAGGAGTTTAACTCTTGTTTTAATATCTCTTCTCTAAAATTACTTTTTCTAATAAGTGTACGCATTTGGTCATCCATTTCCTGCTCACGGGTGGTCAACTCAAATTTAGCACGTTGTTCATAAATAGCAACACGTTCTTTATAGGCATTCAGTTCAGAGACAACAGAATCATGAGGGGCACATGTAGTGAATTCATCAAAAACATAGTCATCATTGACTGCAGAGGATGCATTACTTTGTACAACCTTACTTTCACTTTGCTTCACATATTGATCATATGGGACAATATTGCTATTACCCTCATCATCAATATCTGATTCATAAGTTTCAAGAGATTGTACTTCATTATGCATCTTTCGCTCATCAACATTATCATATAGTTTTAATACCTCTGAAATGATTTTGTCTTTGGATGGACCAGTTTGTTGTAGAGGAGAGACCTTTAGAGAAACCATAGGTGAGATGCTAGCCATGAAGATTGTTTGAGCATTAGGTTCTTCATCTACATCAGAGTCAAATGCATCACAATCAGCTACTTGAAAGGCATTCTGATGATTATGACCTATCTCCTGAATTGGCTGTTCATCAACATCAGTATCATATGTCTTGGCATTCCCTTCAGCAAGAAACAGTAACTCCTCTTCATCCAAAGCTGCTCCATTGTCCTGAGCTTGCACTAGCAACATCTTATCCCTGAAGTACTTGGCATTCTGAGGACGTTTTGGCGATGTGCAGTTCCTTGCAATATGTCCCTCACCACCAAAGTTGTAACACTTGATCAGATTTACTTGTCCTTGATTTCCATTCCTTCCCCTATTCTGATTTGCCACATACCCTCTATCAACTCTACCTCTTCCTTGTTCATACTGCCTTTCTTGAACTGGTTGTACCATAACCTTCCCATCTCTGACAGTGGACTGATTGTGTGGATTAGATGCTGTTCTGAGGTTGTTGTTGGTGTGTGGGAGAGAGTTCATGTTTTGACTGATCATGAGAGCCAGTTGATTAATGAAGTTTCCCACGTATGCATCAGCATCAGCTTGTTTGAACATTGGATCGGGAATGACTTGAGATTCTTTGGTAGTAGTTCCATCATTGGTGTATAAGGCTGTTGAATCATTTGACGAACTTGTTTCTCCCTGGTTGGTTTTGAACTGATCAAGAATCCTTTTTTCAAACATAGCATGTCTCTCATTTTGAAGAAGGAATGCATAGAGTTGCTCATTGTTTGTATTCTTCAATCCTTTGGTTAGCTTCACAGAAGTGACAAACTTGTGCCATTCGGGATTCATGTTGTTCACAAATTTTGAGTTCAACTGAATGTTTGGCATGGTCATTTTGATATTCCTCATATCATTAACAAGCTTGTGGAATCTCACGTAATACTCATAGACACTCTCATCAGGTTTCATCTTGAAGTGCTCAAATTCATCATAGAGTTGTGATTCTCTGTCTTCCATAGTTAATTCAGAACCAGAAAGAAGCATCTTGACATTATCCCACACTGCCTTGGCTTCGGTGTTGTGATTGATCAGCTTGTAGATATCTTTTGGAAGACCTTGAAGTATGATGTTAGAAGCCCTGATATCAGCATCGAATCTCTTTTTCTCCTTATCATCGAGCTCATCATATGTCTTTTGTCTGTCTATTCCATAGATCATTGTTCCATCTGCAGCTGTATCAATTAAGTATCTTGTAGTCTCAATCTGATAAGGTCCTTCATCAATCGATTTGAGAATGTTGACCCCATTTTCCTTTCCAAGACAGTACAATCTGATTCTTTGAGCCCAAGAGTCGTAGTCGGTTCTGTCAAGCATGGGTGGACGAGTATCTGAACCAGCTGCTTGAACATCCTCGGCAACAGTGGAGATGATTGTAGGAACGTTGGTAGACATGTTAACAGATTACACGGGATTTTATAACTCTATGATTAAACCGGGAAATAGAATCTTTCACGGGATTTTACTGAATCAAGAGAAAACCGTATTATAAGCAAAAATCACCCAAGTCGCTAAGAAACCTTGAACCAAGTCGCTAAGAACCAAGTTGCTAACTATCAAGTCGCTATAATGCCAAGTCGCTAAGACACAGGCAAGTCGCTAAAGAACAACTCGCTAAGCACCAAATCGCTAAGTTATCAAGTCGCTAAATAGCAACTCGCTACGCACCAAATCGCTAACACTAAGTCGCTAACAAACTTAAGTACAAGTCGCTAACTTTCACCAAGTCGCTACCTGTAGTGGAGAATCCACTAAGTGTACTGTTTGTCGGCTTGTCTCAATAGACAAGTCGCTAAGCTCAAATCGCTAACAACTTCAACTGCAACTCGCTACCAACTTACAAAGCAAGTCGCTACCAAGATTAATAATCCGTGGCTCAAGTCGCTAGCAGGAAAAACTCACAAACACCACTTTTCAATCCAAAAACAACCCAACCACGATGATTCAAGCTTACCAAATCAAAACCCAAGCATATACAATGATTCTAAACACAAAAGTACACCCAAAATTCAAACTTTAACACTAGAGATGATCCAAATGATGCAAAAACCACTAAACTTTTTCAAACTCTAAAACCATCTAAAAACCACTAGAAATCCAAGAATATGTAAGAGATGATCAAACCATGGCTCTTGATACCATTAGTAACATATTGGATTTCACAAACACACTAAACCATAATCACAAATAGGCGTATAATAGGTTTTAGAGAGAGAAAGTTAGAGACTTAGGAACTTTAGTGAGAGAAAGAAAAATCTTATTATTAGCTCCAACTCTCTACCTTGGAAGGTAGAGAGTATTTATAGTCATTACACAAAACGCCACCTATCGGGCTGTGGATCAGGCATACAGTGGGTAAAGACCCGTCCGTCCTCCACGGTGTTACTTAAACTAAATACTACTTAACTTATAATAATCTACGACTACGAGCTTTCTAATGATTACATATACTTGAGGTGACCGACTCTTCAATAACTGGATTTACTAAATCCTAACATTTTTGATAAACTAGACTAGTACCCGCGCCTAGCGGCAGGCAATTTACGATATTGTGGTAAGTGTTTCGTATAACGTTCAAAATAAAACATGAAAAGATCAAAGTATAATTACAAATGGTTGTAACATGTGATAATTCAACTCTAGTAACTGAAAATAAAAATTACATCAGTTCTGATATAATAACCAACAATGCACGTTACTCGTCACGTAAAATTTCTTGGTACACGAAATTTGAAGTGTAGACTCCTCCTTGACCAAACGTTTTGACCGACTTCACTAATACCTTTGTAGTTCTACGTGATATCTCTCTAGACAACACAAGTACGCAACATAAAGTCTAATCTACTACAATGGCTTGTCATCTACCTTTTAAAATTTATATTTCCTGCGAAAAACCCTTCATTGCTTTTGTTTGAACAATTTTTATATCCAAATATTCAAAAGCACACAGAAACATAGTTACAGGAAAAAAGCTATCAAACTAACAGTTTTATTATTAAGTTCATCAATTTATTCTAGCTTAGATGGAATTCGAAGGAGAAACGGGATGTGAAGAAGATCATCACTCGCATCGATGAAAGGATGTTCAGAAGGGATCAGTTTAGAACTTTGGAGAGTTTCGTAGGTGGTCGTCCCAGCATATCTCTCACAAGCTATCAACGTCCAGAACGCATTCCTGGAGTTATTGGTGGACTACTTGATTCTCCTGGTAACCCTTGATTTGGTTCATTATCTTATCATTTGGATGTGTGATTTTTAATCTGACGATGGCTTGTGCACACATAACAGTGTACAACCCGTACTTGTAATGAAAGGACCCTGTGGTACGCTTCAGTGCCTCAATCCTTATAAAAGGAGCGAAAGCTTCTTACTTTTGAGTAAAACTTATCAAAACTTTCATTTTTCAAAGTTTTGCTCAAAAGAACAAGTACTTCCCCTTATGATTTTCGAACCTCAAAAGTTAATATCACTTGTTGAGGGGGAGTATTTGCTTAAAAACTTTGTTCACAAAATTGTTCTTCGTGGTAATCTTCCCACAAAACTCGAAATGGACATATTCGATATCAAATTTCGTCAAAAATAACATTTATATGCCATTTTTGAGGGGGAGAAAAATTATGTGATAAGAATTATGTTGTGAATTGCTAATGAATCGTTGTGATACAGACTTAACCAATGAATTGACGAGATCTTAAATGTTAGTAACTCGAAAAGATTTGTCCAGGACGGGTAATAATTTCAAGCTAGTTCGCTAGTAATGTAAACATGTCTCGCAAAGGACTTGTCCGAGTAGAATGTACCATTCGAGAAACTCTTGGTAGACATGAACTTTGACGGGTTTGACAACCTTTCGAGGCTTGTCCACACCTTCAAGGTAGTTATTAGAGCTAGTTGTCACCTAAAAGCTGACAATGTAACTCTTTAACTATGCAACGTAACCGTGTCTCGCGGGGGATTGTCTATCTTGAGTTGATCAATTCAAAAGTGCGCGCTCTTCTCTCACCCTGCAGATTTCTGTCAAAATATTTAAGCACGTGTGGAGGGGGAGTATTTCTGCAAAGTCTTAAACTCTCAACAGTGGTATTAAATGCTTTTACTCATAACCACTTTGAGAGATTTTCATGGAAATGGTTTTATGGCAACATAGGTTAGTCATGGAGTTATAAGGTGACTAAGGTTAGGAATAACCGTACTATGATCCGCCAGAGCCGGAGGGATATACCCAAGGACACCACCAATAGTTATAATTAGAAGTCCTTAGGTTTGATTATAAAAAGGAGAAAGTGAGAATCGGAGAAAGAAGGAGTTGAAGAATGAAAAAGAAAAGTAAAGAAAAGGGTGAAAAGAAATAGCCCTCCAGATTATTCAACTTAGGGCAGACACCGGGTTCAATTCATATGCTACTGGTTGTCACTTGATGACGCCGGTATTGAAGATCAAAGTCGTCATGGACCCAGTGACGCGTGCACTAAACCTTCTTAACCACTCAAGTTTCTCTCAACAGAAGCTTGTTTCATTCTCACAGGGAACCCTACGTAAACTATCGGCTTTCTCTTAGAGATTGTTGGTATTGAAGAAGGAGACCCTCTCCCTAGTCTCCGCTCAGGAAAACCAAAGCGCACTATTGAGTCTAGAGCCACGAGATTCATCAAAAGATCTCTTAGGTACACTTGACAATTCATCGTTTGTCGTTCATCAATAAGAACACAAGTGATACATTATCGAGTCCTTCACAGATCTTAGTAATCTGTAGAGAACATTTATGAGAGGTTCACTACTGTGATCCTCAGTGATTGAATGGAAACTCCTGCTAGGGTCAACATCAAACAGCCCTGACAGCAGGTCACTTCGGTAACTCCTTGTGAGTTACGTTTAGTGTGTCTCAAACGGTGTACAGTCATGGTGTGATGCTTCGGTGTACCTCAGCGACTCACCTGAACTGTAGGTGTACTTCGGTACATCGCTTTATCTCACTTGTGGGAATCCAGTTCAGGAACAGCTTTTGAAAGAATTAGAGTTGTGTTTTCACACTATGGTGTTAACACTCTCGAAGTTCAAACTTGTAAGCGCTGGATTATTTCTAACCCATGTTTTATGTGTTTTTTCTTATGGATGCTTGCGGGTGGAAAAGATCGTGCAGATTCTCCACATGCTCATACCCACAACATCACTAATTGAAGTTCTCTCAAAAGGAAACACAAAGTCAGAATGATTCTTCGTCAAAATCAAAGAATCTACAAAGTTTAAAGACTAAGAGAACTACATCAGTACTGAAATCCAACGTTAAAGAGCGTGTGAGTATGTTGGAGAAAGACGTGGAGACACTGGAGCAATGAAGTGGACCTGATGCAGACAACCACAACATACTATCACTTCCATCACAAAGAACAAAGATCATAGAACATAAATAATGATGACGTCAAAGCAGAATACTTCAAAGGAAACAATTTCCCTACACTGGGGAGATTGTTCGAATCAAGGCACTTCTTTCTCACAAGAAAGAAGAATGTCAGAAGACGTCAAAGCTACTATTACATAACACCTTCAATGTTTAAAGATCAAATCATCAATCACTAATACTTAGGGGGAGATTGTTGGAATCACTCATAAACTAGAATTCAAGTGTTAGTAATTAATATGTAATAGTTAGCTTAATTATGGCTTTTATGTTAGTAATCAAGGCTAGGCTCATGTAGAAAGCCCATGAGCCTATGCAAAGCCCAATAAGAAAAGGATGAGAACTTGGTGTGTTGCCCTAGTTCCCTCCTATAAATAATCTTGTAAACTCCCATTTGGGAGTTGGTTGTTCACATTTACATTTATCCTAATCATAAACCTTTCTCATATCTTACGCATAAGTGTGTGTGTTCATCCGATCCATTCTCTTATCTCATTTCTTATATTGATGCTTGTGTTACTAATATGGGAACCTAACAACTATCGCTGACCTGCAATTTGGCCAAACCACAAAGACCAAAATGCAATTAACTCTTTTTTAATTGGTTAAACTAGAGGTGGCAAAATATGCCTAAAAGCAAAAAAAATAGGCTAAATGGGCAAATGTTTAAAAAATTTTGGGCACATTTAGCAATTTTTTTTTTTTTTTTTTTTTTTTTTTTTTTTTTTGAAATGGGCACATATATCCAATTGAAAATTAAATGGGCACTAGTGGGTACATTTTTTTTCTCAATTGTAGAATATTACGATCGTTTTAAAAAAATATTTTTTACATAATATATTTAAGTTTTTTAATATATATAAGATATTATTTTTAAGGAATTTATTTCGTCGTTTTAGGCCTTTTATTAAGCGATTTGTATAACATGTGTCCGTTTGGCCCGTGCCCGTTTAGCCCGTGCCCGCTTTAGCCCGTGCCCGTTTAACTCATGCCCGTACCCACACGTTTTGCCACCTCTAGGTTAAACTAACAATCAACGAAAAATTAAATTAAACCCACAACGTGTGTTTCATTTTGGGTTAAATTTGAAACTTTTTCAAAAGTGAACTAAAAATGAAATACCCCATAAACCACAAGTACCAAATGCAGTTAACTCAAATTTTATGTACACGTGTAACACCAAATACAGTTAACTGAATTTATGTACACGTATAGTAAACCAGATTCCTTCTTTAAGCATTACAAAGAAACAGACAGGTGGGTTTAATTTTCACATGCAACAACATTTTGTTACGTGTATACTTTCCCCTGCATTAGCATTAAACAGAAAAGCCTATGTCGATATAAAAATCTGTACATATTAGACGACATAAATAAAACAATACGTCACGTCTCATTATATATAACATCGACAATTACGAGTATCTTTTAAATTTGCTATTGAATAACTCAAACACTAAAACACATCTCACTGTAACCATTATTACAAAGTTGTTAACTACATTATTAGATCAAACGAACCATTATTGGAAATTCTTAACATAATTAATGATTATCCAAATACATACTAACCAAGGTAGTGTTATTTATTACCAACAGACATGAGTAGTTCTAGTTTCTGCTGCAACTGCATTCAATTAGATAACATGCAAATTCTGCAATCTCCTTGTAATCATGAATCATCAACAACTATATTTGATGTTTCTGAAACTGCATTCAATTTGAAATCATGCAAACCTTGCAAACTTGTTGCAGTCATCACTTAAGTGCTCAATTTCCATGACTCGACAACTTGGGTCAGTGTTTCATAAGACAACCCTCCATGACTCAGGGTCGCCTTACCACTAGCTTCGAGCTCCTTAGCCCTACTCCTAATTTTCTTACCTTCTTCACCCTCCATGACCGCCCTTACTATGTGCTGTATCTCCTCCCTCCCCACGATCACAGTCTCTCCATCGTCCCCTACAACTGGCATCTTCACTGCCACCCCTACTTCTTTGCTTAATATCGTGGCATTCATCCTCTGCTCCGCATACATTGGCCAACCGATCATTGGCACACCATGTTTTACACTCTCCAGTGTCGAGTTCCACCCACAATGTGACATAAATGCTCCTGTAGATGGGTGGTTTAACACCGCAACCTGAGAAGGAGTGGATAACATATTAATAATCCTGATATATAGAGTAATATAATTACATTATTTACTATAAAACATAGAAAATTACCAATTTATAAATATATGTCCCTTCGTAACTCTATTGCTAAAACACTTAAATACTTTGTGACCATTTTACCTTTACTTTTTCAAAATTTGAAGGATAAAATGGTCATTTTACATGATTGAATAGTCACAAAATACACATAATAATCGAAATTCGAAATTTCAGACACAGTAAGAAAAAAAATACAAAATTCAGTACACAAATTAACAAAAAATGACAAGTATGATATATTTTTAAGTAATTAACGGCCAATATAAAATTTATCTTGCTATAAATTTATGTTCAAATGTTAGACGCGTACGTAGTAAACTAGTAATATTTGGTGACTTGTGAAATAAAATTTGCTACTAACCTGCGGTGCCCATGAACTCACCACCAACCCTACTCCGTTTGTCCTGTCGACAAATCCTTCTGGCAGGTACGCTTTTGGGTCATCTGAGTCACTCCCTGCGTGGAAAAACGCAGCAAGAGCTGAGTCACTCGGCTTTCGTACAACCAGGATGAACCGTTGCTGACTCAGCTCTAAACCCCAAGCCAACTCAGTTTGTTGTTCACTCGTTAGCGTCCCACCACTTCCAAGTGCAACAAAGATAACCGAGTCTTTTGGCTGTTTATCAAGCCATGCCATTATTTCTTTCTCGTGCTTTGTCACAACTGGTTCAATCTGTTTTGTGAGAGGTCCTATTGGATAAACCAGGGGCGTGGGAATGTTCATAAAGAACTGTTCGTGTTTCACTGCTTTGAGTGAGACGGGTTCAAGGTCGTCCCAAGTATTTACGAATATACCCGTGGTCATGTGTAACCTGCTAACATGAAACAAGTACCATTTATACTCGTCAATCTTTCTGTCACGTACTTGGTCAAGTAAGTCTTGTATTTGAATCAGTTTACAACCCGGGACTTGAACTGGTTCTGGTAAATCTACAAACTCGCCTTCGACTTCCTTGTCCATAGTTGGAAGATACAAGGAGAACACAAAAAGGGCTGCTGAAGCTGTGAAAAATGAATAAACCAGAATGGATAGGTCGTTACAAGCTTCAAACACGCCCGTGCAAAATATGTCAATAACAAGCGCCTTGAGTTTAGGTCCCTTCAAGCCAGATAAAATGGATTTAAGGGGACGGATGGACTCTTGGACAATAACACAAAGGCGAGCTACTGCTGTCATGTCATCAGACACGAGTCCGGACATGTCAGCAGTCGGGAGGTCCACAATATGGAGGTCTGGATGTTGGTTGGCATTGACATATTCGTTTTGGGCTGGGGTTGCTCCGGTTGTGATGACTAGAAAACTTACTTGAAAGTTATGTTGAGTGACTAGACGAATAGCGAGTTCGAAAAGTGGGGTTATGTGACCCAATCCAGGGCTTGCTAGGAATGCGACATGGGGTTTTGGTATGATTTCATTGCATATCTCTACCTGTGTTGACACCATTGTAGGTGACTTTAAATCAGTTCAGTGTTAGAAAAAGATATGGTGATACAAAGAAATTAGAGTTCTAGAGATCCTTTTATACCAAATTATTACGGAGTACTACTTTTATAACTATAATTTATTTGGGTGATAACTCTTTTTGACCAACTACAAATATATACTCCGTATAAGTATTCTTAAAACATTATCAACCTTTCCTTTATATATTCTTCGATGCTTCATTAATCATATTTTCACTTTATTTTTTTCAGCAGATTCGCATACAAAAGAAAGTCTTCTCGATTAATCAATATTAACTTTGCCTTTTCAAATATATATATATATATATATATATATATATATATATAGGATAAAGATCAAATAAAAAGACAAATATCCGTAAAAAGATAAAAAGATTTTTTTTTCAAAAAAAATTCACGAAAAATTCCCAAAAAATCCCACAAGATCGGGTATGATGGTGCATGAAAAAGTTGTGAAAAACTTTTTTCTAAAAGTGGATATTTTTTCCGAAAAAAAATTATGAAAATATACGTTTGCGCATTAAATCTTTTTTTTGTGCATCAAAAATTGGTTTTTGCACCCAACTTCTTTTGACTTTTTTCATCAAAATAACATTGCGCATCAAACTAAAACAAGTTAAAAATTTTGTGCATCAAAATTTTTTTGCGCATCAAAATTCGTTTTTTGTGCATTAAAAAAACGTATCAAAACTCAAAATTATAAAAAATGTTTTCACAAAAGTTTTATGCACCAACATACCCGATCTTGTAGGATTTTTTGGGAATTTTTCGTGAACTTTTTTTGAAAAAAAAATCTTTTTATTCTTTTTACGGATATTTGACTTTTTATTTTAACTTCACTCTATATATATATATATATATGTGTATATATGTATATATATATATATATATATATTCAACGTAATCTTTTATATATTCAACGTAATATATACTACATATAAAAGAAATATATGTTCGAAACTTAAAATTTTTAAAAATGATTAATATTTTTATACAAAAATACATTTATGTATAAAAGATAATACAATCTTTTAAATATTTAATTACAATTTATACTATTAACTTTTTTATTCTTACGTACTTCACAAACATATATAATTAAAAAAAAGACGTCGTCTCAACTCGTGAATAATTGTCTACTTACTCCAAATGCAAAAACTTTCAACTAAAACATTCAACCCTTATTCAAATTATCTTCAACACGTGAAAAGAAATTAGAATTATCTAAAATTTATCTGTCATCTTTTTGATAAATTCTACAATTCATTTCCTTTTTTCTTTTATTATTTTAAATAAAGGAGATAATATCATTTGACGTGTGATACATCCACAAAAAAAAATCCAAACAAACAATCCACGATGGTTTGTTTGGATTCTTTTTTGTGTTTCTATCAAAATTCATTTCATTTTAGTATTTTACTCAACCTTACAACTAATGATTAAAAATGGTGATTGGCTGTCCAGATTTGTAAATTTTGAGATTTACAAATATCGGCAAACATATATTACGACTTCTTACATGCTTGTAACTACTAGTTGTCGATCGTCAACCATCTTGTAACCTCTTAATAGTACTAGCCGGGTACCCGCGCAATGCGGCGGCGGGTACCCGGTGATGTTTTTAGGGCGAGCAAATTTCTTCTATTTTAAATCTTCATTATTAGAAGGGATTATTATATGGTTTAAACAAGACTTAAACTTTTAAATTTTACATTAATTTTTTAATTTTTCTTTTACAGTAATGTTGTTTGTCTTTAAATTTTAAAACTTTTTATAAGAAGTTCCAATTAGTTTATAATGTAGTATAGATAGATAATAAAACCGTAAGCGAGCCTAACAAAGAAAAATTAAAGATTTGAACCACATGAGTAAACCGTTGAGCAAAGTAAATAATTGACTTTACATGTAATGCGTCATCTTTCTCTTTTGCAAACGAAACATTTTTTCTCATTTCAAAACCTTTTACTTCAAAAGAGTAATTTTGTATTTTCTAACGGTTAGATAACATAAGCCTTGAATTTATGTATCCTTCCGTGAAATTATACCATACCAAAATATACCACTCTCCATATGAAATGTTATCCTAAATTTTTAGTTAAATGTTACATTAACATAAAAATTCGGATATCATATTGGTTTCAGTACCCGCCCATCATTTGGAGTCCAATATTAGATTGATGCCACAGCCTCGCAACATTTGGAGTACCAACCCACGATCCACTTCAATTTAACGAGTTGTTGTTTATGTTTTTGTTTTTCATTTACACGAAGCAAAGGGATGAAATAACATAATTGTTAAATTCATTGCTTTAATTTCGGATAGTAACACAATTATGTCAATGATGATTATGATTCATTGGAAAAATCTTTAAAAGATTTAAAAAAATGAATCGATCTGAGATTATTAAATTTTCAGTTTATGAAATGAGTCTAGGTATAGATTGATATTGGAGATGGGATTGAATAAGGTAGGAAAGATTTGGATTTGATGGAGTTGGATTTCGGATCTGTTGATGGTCTTTCCATTATAAGCAAGCAAAAAAGTCTAAATTTTTAAGCCTTCTAAATTTAAAAGGCCTAAATGCATTATAAGGTAGTATAGATTGATCATCAACTCTTATGTCGTTGCAGCATCACACATATGTTGTTATGCTAATTCAATTGCACTAGCCAAGTGATGATATAATTTTACAAACTGATTTTTTATTTTTTACTATTTAATCACCCGTTTGATTCTTTGGTGCTATTATCTTCCAAGTAAAATTTATTATTTTTCTCTACATAAATTCTTCTTAATTTTCTTACATATCCTTATATATTACTTTATTTGTTCGGTTTAATTCTTCTTCTCTAAAGTTTTCTAAGTTTTGTAATTCACAATCTTTTTTTTTCTCTTGTCTGCTCCACACTTGTTAAAGGCATTTTATTTTTCCTACTTTTCTTTTATGTCAAACTCTTTTGGCTATTATTCTCTTTCAAATATTCTTTACCAAAAACATATCTTTTAGTTTTCTTTCATCTTCTTTTTTCTACTAGTTTTTACTCTGACAATTTTGTTCTTTATTGTCCATCTTTTTCAATCTATTTTTATATTCCTCATAAACAATAACAAACAAAATAACATTAAGTTTTGCTACAACATCATCATATTTAGAGTTAGTTGCAGAAATCGTCCCTAAGGTTTAGCCAAATTGCAGGTTTCGTCCCAAAAAGTTTAAAATTGCATAAATCGTCCCCAAATCAAACCTTTTTGCAAATTTTGGTCCCTGGCTTTAACAGCCGTTAAGTTAATTTCGTTAAAATTTACACGTTAGCCCCTTTTGGCCAGTAACTCTTGCAGCGTTCATCCTTTTGGCCAAAACTCTTGCATAGTTCATCCTTTTGGCCAAAAACTTTTGCAGAGTTCATCCTTTGGCCAAAACTCTTGCATAGTTCATCCTTTTGGCCAAAAACTTTTGCAGAGTTCATCCTTTTGGCCAAAACTCTTGCATAGTTCATCCTTTTGGCCAAAAACTTTTGCAGAGTTCATCGTTTTGGCCAAAAACTCTTGCAGAGTTCATCCTTTTGGCCAAACACTTTTGCAGAGTTCATCGTTTTGGCCAAAAACTCTTGTAGCGTTCATCCTTTTATACATTTTCATATGTTTTTAATCGTCTTCATCCATTTTTATACGTTTTTGTCTAGTTTTATACGTTTTTGTTCGTTTTAATACGCTTTCGTCTGTTTTTATACGTTTTCATCCGTTTTTATGCGTTTTTGTTCGTTTTAACCGTTTTTGTACTATCTCAACATATTGAAATTTTTTAAAAAAAAGGAAAAAAATTTTGAAAATAAGAAATTTGGAATTTTCGCAAATTTTGAAAAAAAAAATTCCAAAAAAATTTGAAAAAGAAAATTGGAAAAAAAATACGAAAAAGAAAATTCGAAAGAACCCTTTTTTTCGTAAAATCCGAAAAAAATTTGGAAAAAAAATTTCAAATTTTTTTCGTAAAAAACTTTTTTCGAATTTCTTTTTTCTGATTTTTTTCGTAAAAAACTTTTTTCGAAAAAAAATTTGGAAAAAAAAATTCTTTTTTCGAAAAAAAAAATTAGAAAATAAACGTTTTTCGAAAAAAAATTTGGAATTTTTTTTTTTCGAAAAAAAAAATTATAAAAAAAAACTTTTTTCGAAAAAAAATTTGAAATTTTTTTTTTTCTTTTTTATGATTTTTTTTCCAATTTTCTTTTTCAAAAATTTTTGGATTTTTTTTTTCAAATTTGCGAAAAAATTCGAAATTTTTTATTTTCATTTTTTTTTTCTTTTTTTGAAAACGCATAAAAATGAATGAAAACGGACGAAAGCGTATTAAAACGAACAAAAACGTATAAAACTGGACAAAAAACGCATAAAAATGGATGAAGACGATTAAAAACATATGAAAATGTATAAAAGGATGAACGCTGCAAGAGTTTTTGGCCAAAACGATGAACTCTGCAAAAGTTTTTGGCCAAAAGGATGAACTCTGCAATTGTTTTTGGCCAAAACGATGAACTCTGCAAAAGTTTTTGGCCATAGGATGAACTCTGCAAGAGTTTTTGGCCAAAAGGATGAACTCTGCAAAAGTTTTTGGCCAAAAGGATGAACGCTACAAGAGTTTTTGGCCAAAACGATGAACTCTGCAAAATTTTTGGCCAAAAGGATGAACTATGCAAGAGTTTTGGCCAAAATGATGAACTCTGCAAAAGTTTTTGGCCAAAAGGATGAACTATGCAAGAGTTTTGGCCAAAAGGATGAACGCTGCAAGAGTTATTGACCAAAA
This sequence comes from Chrysanthemum seticuspe, assembly GCA_019973895.1. Lineage (NCBI taxonomy): Eukaryota > Viridiplantae > Streptophyta > Magnoliopsida > Asterales > Asteraceae > Chrysanthemum > Chrysanthemum seticuspe. The sequence continues at coordinate 276,981,142 of BPTQ01000008.1, read as the reverse complement.
GGGGCTAACGTGTAAATTTTAACGAAATTAACTTAACGGCTGTTAAAGCCAGGGACCAAAATTTGCAAAAAGGTTTGATTTGGGGACGATTTATGCAATTTTAAACTTTTTGGGACGAAACCTGCAATTTGGCCAAACCTTAAGGACGATTTCTGCAATTAACTCTCATATTTATGATTGGTAAAATATTTGATTCTATTCATTTATTTATAATATCACAATACGTAATCACATAGAAGAGTCTAGAATGTAGCTTGGACCACAAAACGTAACAAATAACCCATTGGCTGTAAACGTCAACTAACATGAACGACTATTCTATGATTGCTGCTTCACATCTTCATCAACAAACTAGCTTTAACCATCTTCAAGGTTTCCTAATTACAATCAAAGATTGTTTTGAACATATTTGCAACTAGGAATTTTGTATCTAAAGAAGGAGTATAGAATCGCGATCCGCTGCAAAAATCTAAAATAATACATCTTGTTGTGTGATAAGCTTTTCAACCAAATGGTTGTGAATAGCATGACTTGTGAAATATATTTGTGGTGTAAATATTGTGAGAAGCTTAGAATGAAATTTTGTTAAGCACTTAGGTGACGTTTGGTTTGCATATCGGTATGAGTTTCATAATGAGGAAGAATGAAAGTGAATATATATATATATATATATATATATATATATATATATATATATATATATATATATATATATATATATATATATATATATATATATATATATATATAATCACTATCGGTATGAGTTTCATAATAGGGTAGAGTGAAAGTATATATATATACATATATATATATATATATATATATATATATATATATATATATATATATATATATATATATATATATATATATAATATTAATTCTACAAAATTAATCAATATAAAAACAATTAGATGGTTATGATATCTTCTCAACCTTCTCAATCTAAAACTTTTCTCAATAGAACCAAAGCCTAACTAAGAGTTCGTATTATCATATACGAATTTGTCGTACAATAGTTAAAAACGTGTGTTTAACTTTTTTTCTCAATGATTAATTTTTCATTTTTTTCGTTTCAACATTTAAATATATGAACCATATGTATGCAATATGAATCATGTGTATGCAATATGAATCATGTTTATTTTTTTTATACTAAAGGTGCTAGTCCACCATTCAACTAAATGAATCATAACTGTTTTATTTAAGCATCGGATATATGAATCATCAACTCATGGATTTAACATTGAAACATGTGATTCATGGGTTAAATTTATAAATAAATAGAATTGAATCATTGCATTTTGTTGAATTTTGAATCATTGCTATTTCTAATGAATTATTGGATTATGAATTATTGCAATTACTTACTGATGCATTATTTTTTTATCGTTGTAATCGACCTTTGAATCATATGATAAATTCCTAATCATTTCATTTTGTTGAGTTTTGAATCATTTAAATTACATATGAATTATCGATTTTTGAGTTACTGAAATTACTTATGTGACAACTCGTAATTTCAGGTCATTTCTCAAAACAATTTATGCTTCACTATTTCAACATTTATAGTAAACTTGGTTTACTTGTTTCAAATTCGCGTAACCTTAAAGGTTTAGCGGCGAATTCATGATCATAACATCACGTACATTTCATATGGACTAAGATTAGTCTACATTTCATTGACATCATTTGCATCATGATAGTTCATTCATGACATTTCATTTCACTTTAAACGCGTAATTTTTATATTTAATAAACGTTATCGCGTGAGTTATTATTTTGATAATTTAATCCGTTATTTCCAAAAATGATCCCGAGATATTTTATACTTACATTTAGTTGATAAAAACTATATTTTGAGTTTAACTAGTGTGTGGAATTTATTTTGAATATAAATTGTTAAATTTATATTATTACGACGTTTTTCTTAAAAACTACTCGGTAATTATTTTATCACTCAAATTTCACAAGGAATGTATTTTTACAATTTTTATTATATTATTACATTCTATTTTGATCTATTAAAAACTTACTTGTACAAAAAATTACCATTTACTTTACAAGTTACATTTAACTACACCTTTACTTATACATTTTACTAAATATTACACAATATTTATGCAAGTACATAAGTTTATAAAAAAAAAAATATAATTGAGAAACATAATCCCCCCATATCCGGCCATGGGGGGAGAGTTAGTCAAGGTGGGTAGCTTTTTTGTACAAAACCAAATTTATACACAAACTTCACTCATTTCTCATTTTGTGCAATCAATAATTCACATAGTTAGTAGTTTTCTCTCTTGGTTCTTTCACCCTCAAAACCGGCCACTTCAAAGTGTTAGCAAGGGATCATCAAATTTTTCAAGTTCAAGTTATAAACAATCTAGTTAACACTCTTTATTAGGTTTTGAAATAAAAACCAAGAGTGTTTAGGCTAAACCTTGTTACTTGCACCTCATCATATTCACTAGTAAGCATGTTTCTTTCATTTTTCATGTTTCCTTATCATCTCATATTTATCTTTTCATTTTTGGTACAAACATGCAAGACATATGTGATTTATACCATTTTTACATGATTTTAGAGTTATATATATATTATGGTCATCCTATAATTATCCCTTTGGTATACTTTGGTCTTGATGATGATTAGGAACCCATGACACCCTAAGAAGGTGTATGGTAGGATTAGATTAGCTTTGGAGTTGATTTGAAGGGATTAGAATAGGTTTTGTCCGAGAAAAACTATTTTCGATACGTATAAAATATGTTCTGTCCTTGTTTTGATTTTCTGGAAAATCCGACAGTAGGCATGACTTTTTGGCCTTGATATTTAGAAAATATACTTTAAAACGAATCCGTGGCCGCTTGAACGGATAAAAACGGAGTTATAACGAAGAAGTTATGAATTTTTAAAGTTTGGCGACGAAATATATTATTTTCTGAAATTTCAGCATACTATTTTTACTCTATTCGGGTCAAAAACGAGCCTTAAGCTTCACAAATTATTTCGACTTATCAAAAATATATTAGTATACTTTGATACGAAGCTAAGGACGTATTATACGTAGAAAACGGATTTGAAACGACAAAGATATACACGTTTTCATAAAATTGCCGTAACTATTATTTTCTGAAAAACTATATTATTTTTACGATACAAGTGTTACGGTAGCTGAAACGTTCATGTTGAGGGCTGTTTTTAACCATGATGTGGAACTTTTTGGAACGAAATGTCTTCTAATAAAATCAAGATCACCGAGCATATTTTTCAAAACAATCAACCGTTTGTATAGCAGAGTTTTTATAAATTAATTACGGTTGCTCAAACTTGGCCGAAACTCACTTTTTACACAACAATTAGCCAAAATCACTATCTTTAACCCTTATTATCTTTATGATCGGGACCTTTATGTCGAAAACTCCTGAACTGAAACTTCTAGATTTCGATACAAACTTTCCAAAACCGTCGAGTTCGTTTTCTAACGATCGACGTACACCATTTTACGACTAGTTTTCCAAAGCCATTATTGTCACTTTTAAGAAAATTTCCGACGACTTTATTTTACGACGAAAAGTGAAAATTTCACCATAAATCATTAAGAAACCATTGTAGGATGACATTTTGACGTAAATACTTGTAAAGTCATTTTGAAAGGTCAAGACGTCAAAAGAGTATTTTTCGACGATAAGTACTATTTTCAAAACTCGCAAATGGTATAAATAACATATGAAATGCATGCATAACATTACATTGCAACTCATTACATATCATATCATTCGTAATAGGTCATTTTCGAGATTCACGCTATACCTCAGTGTATCCACTTTTGCCATCGCATTATTGTCCATGTGAGTTTTCATAGCCCCATTTTCAATTGTTTTGAACTATTTTGGGGGAGATACATGCTTAACTATTTTTCACAAGTACTTTAGATTTTTAAGGCTAAATTCTATCATGATCACCATTGTTTCAAAATCAAGTGTTATACTATATCAATTGTTCTCGTTCGCGTGCTATAGTTATACGTCGAATAAAGTACTATATCAGTTGACTACTGATACATTGAGTCATGTACTATTGATTATGTGCTATAGTTCTACGTCGTATAAAGTACTATGTCAGTTGACTACTGATATATTAAGTCATGTGCTATTGATTAAGTGCTATTGTTCTACGTCGAGTTAGGTACTATTGTGAATTCATTTGACATCACGTGTTTGAACATAAACTATACACATTTTGGCAGTGGGTTGTGAACACACAGGTTGCAAGTTTTGTATGGGCGGAACTTGGAACTGGGTGGATTTACAATGCCTTTGCTGCATAAACGATTTTGAAAGGCTTTACATTTTAAAACAAACTCTATGAACCCACTCAACCTTTGTGTTGACACTTTTTAGCATGTTTTATCTCAGGTATCTAAGGTATTCACTTCATGGCATGCATTTGGACACATCATGGAGTCGCGATGATGACGCGTCTCACTTGGGTTTTACGTACTTTAAAACATCGTTTGAATTGTAACAAACTTATTTCCGCACAAGTTGATTTTCATTTGGGACCTACTTTGTAAACTCTGATTGTTTTATTAAATCAAACGATGTATTTTCCAAACGACACTTTAGGTCGTTCAATATAACTGTGATTGTGATGCTATGACAGTCAATCCCCAGGAATTCCATTCCGCTGCAAAACAGGTAATTTGGGGGTGTGACAACTTATTAAAGCATCGTATTTTGGATTGTTTTAATCAATCTTTAAATCATATGATTCTAATTAGCGATTCGTAATCGAACTAATGAAACACTACAATAACGTGTTTCATTTTGAATCACATTCGAATTTGTAAATTAATAAATGGATAAATGATGTTTTCTTGAATCATTAGGTACTGATAAGAAAAAACATTCTCCAAGTTAATATAAAATTGTTAGGTCACCATAAGTTAACACAAGTATGTAGATGATAGAAATGAGAAGAAGATAGAAGGTTGAACACAAATCACACGTATGAATATGGAAATGTTATGCGTAATATTGATAAGGTGAACAACACCTCTCAAATGAGAGGTAACAAAGTATTTATAGGGGAAGGGAGCTAGGGAAACACATCTAGTCCATTTCTTGGCCTTTTGGGCCTTTGCATAGGCTCATGGGCTTTCTACATAAGCCTAACCTTAATTACTAACTTAAAAGCCATATTAAAGCAACCTATTACATATAAATGACTAACACTTGCTAATATTGTTTAGGAGCGTTTCCAACAATCTCCCTCTAAGTGATAGTTATAATGTAATAGCGGTTGCTCGACGTCTTCTAGGATTCTTCTTTCTTGTGAGTAGAGATGCTTTTGGTTCCAACAATCTCCCCTTGTTTGGGATCTTGTTTCTTTTGAAATTTTCAGCTTTGACGTCATAGTGTTCTTTGTTCTTTGTTCTTTTGTGGATGTAGTGATAGTATGTTGATGTCTGCCATTGGTCAGCTTCATCGTTCAGGTGTCTCCACGTCTTTCTCCACCATGCTCGCACGTCTTTTGACTTTGGATTTCAGATGTGAAGTTGTTCTCGAGTCTTTAAACTTTGTAGATTCTTTGGCTTTGATGAAGAATCATTTTGACTTTTGAGTTGCCTTTTGAGAGAACTTCATATGTGTTGTTGTTGGTATGAGCATGTGGAGAATCAGCACGATCTTATCTCCCCGGAACTTTGGATCTCCAATCCTGTATGTACACAGTTAGCAATAAAGTTCCCGACGTAAGAGTTCGGATATTTTGTACAAGCATATCCCAATTCGCTGGCGCGATTTTAGACAAATCTTAAACCGGATGGTCATTGGGATGTCCCCATACAAAATATCGTTACTCTGTCGTTGTGAGTCGCTGGAGTATACCAAAGTATCACTCCACGACTATACACCGTTTGAGACCACCGCGAACACTAAGCGTAACCCACAAGGAGTTATCGAAGTGACCTGCTGTCAGGGCTGTTTGATGTTGACCCTGGCAAGAGTTCCCATTTAATCACGGAGGATCACAATTGTGAATCCCCTCATAAATGTTCTCGGCAGATTGCTAGGATCTGCGAAGGACTCTAGAATGGTTCACTTGCGTTCTTATTTGTTGAACGACAAGTGATGAAAAGTCAAGTGTTCCTAAGAGATATTTTGATGAATCTCGTGGCTCTAGACTCAATAGTGCGCTTTGGGTTACCTAAGCGGAGACTAGGGAGAGGGTATCCTTCTTCAATACCAACAATCTCTAAGAGAGAGCCGATAGATTACGTAGGGTTCCCAGTGAGAACGAAACAAGCTCTATTAAGAGAACTTGAGTGGTTAAGAAGGTTTAGTGCATTGCGTCACTGGGTCCATGACGACTTTGTCTTCAATACCGGTGTCATCTTGTGACAACCAGTAGCATATGAATTGAACCCGGTGTGTTAATACAAATAAGCCGTAAAAACGTTTATTTATATTTTACGATCTTCTAATGTTTTGTCGATAACAAACGTAAAATCATTTTAACGAAACAAATAAAATACTTAAATTGTTTGAGCCAATAGTTTTCTAACACACTTACATTTTCACATAAAACACTAAAACAAGCATAAGTGATATTATGATTTAGTAATACATATGTACAACAACTGATACGCTTACGCAGCGCGTTCGGGGTCAAATGAACTTCCTTTTCATCGAGCAAGTTTTTGAACACCCTAGACAGTGAACCTAATCGTTGTAGTGTAGTATTAGGGTAAGCCACATGAATTGATATCGTTCTCTAGGGGAATAAGAATGCTAGTGAGAGGTTACTACGTTAAGGTTGGGGTTGAGGAAGATTATTTTTTATCTTTTTATGTTTTTTAGGAAATGGAAAGGTACGAATCTCGGGGTTTGGATTTGTGGGGTTGGTATTTCTACCGATTACTTCTACTTATCTAATTATCTAATTAACTAAGGTGTATGTAGTCTATGTCTAATTATTGTATGCTCGTATGATGGTTCAAAGATGTGTTTACTTAGGTTTTATTACTCCTTAATTATCTCCTATTGATGGTTGAATTGTCACGTCCTTATTCTTAATCGCGTTGTGTGTCTAAGGTCGTAGGGTATGCGTTTATCCCTAACTCTTTGAAACTACCAAAGGTTATCGCCTACAAAGTCTCTAGGATTTATAAACTTTAACTCTAAGGTACTCTTCGGATGGTTTAGGCTACAACAACTCTAGGTGTTATAAACTAAGGTTCACAAAGATTAATCAAGCATTAACTACACAACGGATGACCTATCGCATTACTAGATCATTAACAATTAAGATAAGAGACAACCAATCAATATTCAATAATTAAGTTTCATATTCCCTACGCAAACACACAAGTAAATTAGCCGGACATGGAGAACATGCAAGCATACACACAAGTAATTGAAGACATAATTAAATTAATGAAGTAAAACACTTATCTTGATGTAAGATAGGGTTTAGAACCCTAAAATACTGTACAAGACAACCTTGGTTCGGTTTAGGTTTTTACTCCAAAAGACTACACACTGAAAACTAAAAAATTCGGATTCTATATATAAGATTACATATGCGACGGCGTCACCCTTTAATTTGTGACGCCGTCGGGTCGCCGTCATTAGGGTTTTGTCTTGGCCACGTTAGTCTTGCGACGGCGTCACCTTATGCTTGTGACGCCGTCCCCTTCAGTCTCTGACGCCGTCCCCTTCAGTCTCTGACGCCGTCTGGATCAAATCTAGGCCGTCTGAGTTGCGACGACCTACTCTTTTAAAGCCTGACCCCGTCACTTGTAAATAAGCAATTTGGCTACTGAGCCATCAAAAAAGTGATGCGACGACTTCGCAGATAACACCTGACGCCGTCCCCTTCAGTTCCAGCAGCCTGAGTGGCTCGATTCTTGACTTTGGCCATTTTCTTCGTATATTCGCGCCTTTTCGTCCGAATAAGTGTCATTCCAGCATTTTGCCTTCAAGATACCTAAAAAGTGAAAAGGAACGATATTAAGTAATAACGGATACAAAAGTGATCAAATAAGGGCTTAAATGACCCCTCAAAAAGGTACATTTTAAAACCTTATCAAATATCCCTACACTTGGTATTTGCTTGTCTTCAAGCAAATGTGCTTTTAGCCAATTAATTTATAAGTTAGGGGTCATGAAGCATTGGTTTAGAACAATCCACAACACATATAAGCCCCGCAAAAGTCATAACAAGCACATAAATTACATACTAGCACCTCACATGGGGTGTTTGGATACTCACATCTCTCGGGTGTATATGAAATATAACAAGTTGGAAATGGAAGATAAACACTCATTAACCGGTCCTAGTACATAGATTACCATAGGCTTGAGACTAGATCAAACCTCCATCGCTTTGGCGTAAGCACCTAGGAAAGACTATCAAAGAGGTCTTTTAAAGGGTTGTAATGTTAGGCTTACGGTAGGGAAACAAAGGGTTTGGTGGGATAGCCTATTTAGTGGTGGCAAGTCAAAAATCTTTATGTTACAAGCATGCGAAGAATGGCGTTGCTAAGCTAAGACTCGACACTCTAGACTCTAGATAACTGAAAAAAACATAAACTAAAGATAGATGTAGGATGGTAGCTCGTTTTTTTTTTCAACACTCTATTTTTTTTTCTTTTTCTCTTTTTCTATTTTTTTTCGATTTATTTATTTATTTATTTTCACATACACTTTTACTCTACCATCCTCTACGGTAACATCAAAATGATAGGGATTTATAGGCACATCCCTACACTTGAGTTTTTATTACTCTAACACTAATTTGACCCGAATTGAAAAGATCAAAACACTTGGAGTACATTATTACGCAAATAAAGGGAATTTGAATTTAACGTTCCCTTCCCGTCATTCCATAAACTATTAGGAATTGGATATTCTATTGTGAAGCATCGGTCACCCCAAGCATAATCTAGCTTAAGTTAGCTCGTAGACATATCGTTTATTATGATTAGGTATTAGTCAGATATTAGCTTAGTTTAGTCTAGTGCAACACCGTGGAGGAAGGACGGGTCTTTACCCATTGTATGCCTGATCCACAGCCCGTAGGAGGGCGTTATTGTTTGTATAAATAGCCCTCTCCCCTCAAGGGAGAGGGTTGAATGTTCACTTGGAATCTAACCTTCCATGAGTTTTCTCTTACTAGAACATCTCCCTTTCTCTCTCTAAAACTTATATACGCCTATATTGGTTGTGCTATAATGTGATTATGAAATCCTATATCTTACAATTGGTATCAAGAGCCATGGTTTGATCACTCATCTTTCATGCTCCTTGTTTTGGTGGATTTCATAAGGTTTTTAGGGTATTAAGTGTTTAGGAGAGTTTGAATCATTTGGACAAATTCTAGTGTTAAAGTTTGAATTTTGCTTGTACTTTTGTGTTTAGGATCATCATATGTGTTTATGTTTTGAATTGGAAGGCTTAAATCATTGTGGTTTGGTTGTTTTTTATTCATAAAGTGGTTATTTGTGAACTTTGTACTAAGCGAGTTGAGTCTCGGACTTGAGTTTCTTCGAAGCGAGTTGCTTTGCTACTGGATGCGAGTTGATATATGCGACTTGGCTATTTAGCGAGTTAAGCTTTTAAGCGACTTGGTGGTTAAGCGAGTTGTGTATGTTTGCGACTTGCTATTAAGCGAGTTGATTCTTAAAGCGACTTGTTTCATAAAGCGAGTTGATTGTGTTGCGAGTTGATACTAAAGCGAGTTGGCTATTTAGCGACTTGTTTCATTAAGCGAGTTGATTGTGTTATGAGTTGATACTAATGCGACTTGGCTATTTAGAGAGTTGATTCCTTAAGCAACTTGTTTCTTTGAGCAAGTTGATTGTTTAGCGAGTTGATAACTAAGCAAGTTAAGTGTTTAGCTACTTGTCTATTGAGACTTGTTACTTCTTCGTGATACACTCTTACGGTTGTTCTTTTGGTTTAGTAAAATCCCATGAAAGAATCAATTTCCCGGTTCAATCAAAAGAATAGTAAAATCCCGTAGAGTCCAACATTCATGGCTCACTCCACCGATCCAGTAATCTCTAAAGTGCTCAAACTTTATGACTCAGTGGACTGCAGACAAAGTATGTACTATTCAGAATGCTTGACCTTAACAGATTCAACAAATGATGATCTAAACCCGTCACACTTTGAGTCCAACCCAATTGAACCTCTGCAGAAATTACATATTGAATGCAGTATTGAACCCTATTTACTGCTTCATTCTCATATATCACAAGTTTTATCCACATCCATGGATCGAACATGCAGTGCCATTTTCCGTCAGGAATTTCCTTCACTAAAGAAAATGATGTTGCTATACCTGGAACAATTGAAGAACCAGCTCATCAACGGGAAGATAATAAAAAATGATTCCATGGGTGTACTTCAGATGATTCACAAACAATTCCAGCCATTTATCAATGAGGAATATTCAGCAGACTTCGATCAACAACTCTCAAATATCACCTTCAAAAGGCATACTGGAATGGAAATTCGGGAATTTACCAATACATTCATCCAATTAATGGATAATATGAAGATGTACATTGAGGAAGCTGCTAAAGCAAATGACGTTAAAGTCCAGGATCAACTGAAAGAGAACTGTGAACTATCAAGGGATGCTGTGATCAGAAAGTTGAACGAATGTAGAGCACCATCAGTTGATTACTGCTATGAAATTGGAATAGCATCAAATGCTATATCTGCTGACGATGAATGCAAAGAATCTGAGACCGAGGAGCCTGAAACTGACAGAAATTCATTGACGCTCAGTACAAGTAATGAGGATGCAAGTGTCAGACCAATGGAAGATCAGGTGTCATCTGATGTGCTACTCTTGAATGATCAACACAATGCATCTGGTAACGTATCCAAACCATTTGAATTTATGGATAAACATGAGTCTGATAAAATTTATATGGTTGAGACTGAGTCGGTATGTTTTAAAACTAATGATATGGTTTCAAAAAGGGCATTTGATGAACTTTCTTACAAATATTCAACTCTTGAAGAACACTGCATTTCCTTGGAAATTGCACTACAGCAAAAGGAAGAAAATTCTATTGTTTCAAATGCATGCACAAATCCAGAATTCCCAGAATTCCGTGAATTTTTTGAAATTAATCAGTTAAAAACACAGATTCTAGACAAAGACTCAACCATTTGTAACCTGAAAAAACAAATATCAGACATTCAAATGAACATGAATACGGATATTAATTATGAAGCTTGTGATGCAATTACGTCTAGGAATGAGGAACTAGCCCTATGTGTTGCTAAGTTGCTAAGAGAAAATGAATCCTTGAAGAAGAACTTTTTGGAGTGTAGGACCAAACAGATTGATAAAATCAACTCCATGACATCTGACATAGATGCCCTCAAAAACCAAATTCAGGATAAGAGGTTCACTATTGTTGCGTTAAAAAATGAGCTTAGGAACAATACGGGGAAATAGAGTGAATACTAAGTTCGAAAAACCATCAACTTTGGAAAAATCAATTGTTCATAATGCCACTAAACGACCTGTAACTAGGCAGCCCAATGCATTTAAGACAGAAAGATTTAAAGCATCTAAATCGAAGCCTGCCCCCCAAGTTGAAAACTATATAGCTTTGTCGAAACCAGTCACTTCACTAATTCATTCCAATTTGAGGAATGACAATTCCCAATAGAAGGCTCAGAAATCTAAGATCAGGAATTTAAGGAGTCAAATGACAGACCAATCCACTAAGAAGAAAATTAAATGCAAAAGGACCAATGGTCAGAATAGGAATCTAGCCTCATCTAACGTTATTAGCAGCTGTTTTAAGTGGATTCCTACTGGTAGAATCTTTAAGTTTACGGGTACCAAACGGACTTACTCACCTAGAAGTTGTCTTAGGTGGATCCCCACAGGAAAAACATTCAAGAATGTTGAACTTAAAGAGATGTCCAGTAATGATACTCTTAAACCTGTCTGTACTACATCAAAAATTGAGAATATACCTGTCACTAACCCACCTATTTGCAATACTACATGTGCTATTAGTGCAGAGTATCCTCAATCTGTTTCAGGTATATTGCTCAATTCATTCATGAACATCATGACCTGGTTTCCATCGGAACTGAAGAATGCTCACTCTGGAATGGTAGCTTGTCAGAATTGACATACCTCGTACTCTGACTCATGATTCCCTCTTTTCAGGACTCGTACTTATTAAGTCCTAAAAAAAAATTTTTTTTTTTAGTTATACTAATTATATATATATATATATATATATATATATATATATATATATATATATATATATATATATATATATATATATATATATATATATATATATATATATTCAAATTTTATATTTTCTATTATTTCACTCATTTTTATTCTAGTCTCTGTCATCGATAACATCTACGGTCCTAGAAATGTCATTCAACAATGCCACGGGATTTTAGATGAAGTTCGAACAGAGATGTTATAATCTTTTAGTTTATTTGTTTTTACAATCTCATACTTTAGCTGTAGTAATCTCATAATACTATGTCAATCAATGATTACTCACTATCTCGTATCATTGATTGAGGGGGAGAATTGTGCACCTTTAGTTGATTTAGTACATTGCTTAATTAATCATCTGCATTCTTATTTGTGTGCTTTGGCTGTTGCATGCTATGTGGTGTTAATTTATGATTCTTGGTATGATAAAAGGTGGTTTGATATGTGATGATATTTTAGTCCAGTCTTTATCTTATGCGAGTTGCTCTTTTATGCGTGTTGCTATGCCATGCGAGTTGCTATATAATGTTATGCGAGTTGCTATGTTTTATCTGTATGCGAGTTGCTTCGCTTTGTATAGGGACTAAAAGTGTCAACCCACTATTCTGTGTACCTGATATGCGAGTTGCTTTGATAAGTAGAGGGACTAAAAGTGTCAATTCGCTATAATTATTTTCCTAAGTATGCGGGTTGAGTGTCATGGTCAAATCAGTTTTCTTTCTTGGTCAAAACACGCATCTCGCAAAAACCACTCTCTCTCAACTCTCTTGTAATCGAGTTATCCTTTGGAGATTGTGTGGTAGGTCGTTAATGCTATATGATCATGCTTATCTTAACACTTTGAAATGTTGTGTACTTAAGCCATCTTTATCTTAACCCCTTTGCAGATCTTGTCCTCTCGTTCTCATCTTGATCAATTATCTGGACACTAGGTTTGTATGTTTTTGATGAATTGTTGTTGATTGTAGCCTTAGATGCATTCATTTAATGATATGACACATTTAGTTAATGTCTGATAGATCCTTTTGATTATGCGTGTTGTGGGTGTTGAATGGTTAGGATTAAGAAATTACTATTAGTTTTGAGTGGGATTGATTGGCATTGTTTTTTTACATGTCTGTGACCTTGTTTGAATATATATTCATGTTTTCGAGTGTTTAAGTGGGTTGCTCATGGAGAGTTCTTGTTAGCGAGTTGGATAGAATTTCTTGGATGCGAGTTGAACTGATGGTTTATTAAAGATGTGCTTATATGCGAGTTGTTGTTGACTATTATTGAACGCGAGTTGCTATATGCAAGTTGCACTGTCATATATGCGTGTTTCCTGTTGCCTATGCGATATGTCCAGATTCAACGTATCCTATGCGAGTTGCATATGCGAGTTGTCTATGCGTGTTATCTTTCATCATATGCGAGTTGCCATATGCGACTTGCTTCATGTCTATAATGCGAGTTAGCATATATATGTTGACCATCCATTGTTTGACCTAAGCGAGTTGATGCATGCGAGTTGCCATATGCGACTTACTTCATACGTTGTGATGTATGCGAGTTGTCTATGGTATTGAATGTATGCGAGTTACTCTATAACCTAAGCGAGTTGATGGATGCGAGTTGCCATATGCTATGTATCTCACATATCTTGTAGTATGCATGTTGATTACCAACTATTACTTATGTGTAGTGTGTTCCAAAGCAAGTTGCAGTGTGTAATTTAACATATATCTTTGTCAATATTGCTTTTGGTATTACCTATTTTGATGTCTTCTCCCAAATGGTATCCTACACTCATAAGTTTCTGCATACTGATCACATTTTTCTGTGTGCTGCATCCTATGTCTCCGTATATGTCATATCCTTCTTTCTGAAACTCAAAATGTTGGGTTGCAAATAGGTCATAATATGTATCAGTGACTTAACCTAACAATTTTCCTGGATATGGTTTGTGTTGTATGTGTAACCTTCAGATATCAATGGCTGACATCACATCCTCTGATGTTCCTACTGCCTCTTCACCAACTGTCACTCTGACTGATGAAGAATTACTCCCTCGTGCGGAATGGGTGTCAATTGCTAAGAGCAACTGCTTCTTAGACGTAGATAGAGGGCAACATAATCCTACTTATCGTCTGGCTGTCGACATCTTGAAGGATACCAACTTCTTTAATGCCCTAACCAAGCGTTGCACTATCCCATCCATCTATCTTCAGCAATTTTGGAAAACAGTTACTTGGGATAAGATTTCTGCGTCATACTCGTGTAAGCTCGAAGACAAATGGTATGACATCTCAGTTGAAACACTCAGGGATGCTCTTCAGATCACACCAAGAAACCCTTCCAACAAATTCATCTCTCCACCCTCCATTCATGATATCTTAAACTTTGTCAAGAATTGGGATACCCGGAAAGAATAACCAAGATTTCATCACTCATCAATGCAGAAATATATCAACCATGGAGATCAATCGTCACAATCCTCAACCTATGCCTAACCGGTAAAACATCAAGGACAGACAGAGTTCGAGCTCCCATTATGCAGATTCTGTGGGGAATAGTCAAAGGGAAAAATATTAACTTCGCTGAACTTATCTGGGAAGAATTCATCTTGTCTTTGGACATATTTATATCTGATAGAATTAACTCTGAGAATAAAGTCAAAGGAAGAAAAAGTCTTGGTAAAAGAGTGATTCCCAGCATCAGATTCTCAAAACTCATTATCCATCATCTGCTACAAACTCACCAGATCAATTCACGTAGCGAGTCTGCCCAGCATGAAGCCAGTGATTAATTCGTTCTTGGCAATCTTAAATATAGTACCAGAGGATTTGACAGGGAGATTTTTGGTATGATAGTTCCTGAAGCTTTGCTTAGTGATAGAATCAAGAATGCTGATTACTTCAAGAGTTATGTAAAGAAAGCCTCCGCCACAACCGCTAACATACCGAAGTCCACTTCCACACAATAAAAATCTAAACAATCAGGAACCTCATACTCAAGTCTTCCCAAGAAAAACAAGAGACCTGATAGCTCTGTATCTAATGTCTCTCCTTCACAAAAGCAAAAGAGGAGAAACAGAGATACTGGTAAGGGTACTGATGAGGGAACTAAGGTTCTAGGAAGAGAGACAGAGTTGATTGATGAAGACGAAGCTGCACTCCAACAAGGAATTCAGCAAAGCCTTGACAGTCTGAACGAGTCGCGAAGACCACCAGTGGGAGGAGTCACGATAAGAGAACCTGAGTCAGCACCTCGACAAATCAATCTGTCACTCAAGACAAAGGTAAAGGAATTGTTGGAAGAGAAGCAGAACAAGCCGCACACATGCTACTGAATATCTCTTCACCACCTCCCAAAACAACGACCCAGTTTATTCTCAAGAAAAGAGATGCCGTATCTACACAAGAGCAATCTAGGATGGACACTGATGAGGCAGAAAGATCGGTTGAATCCCTGGTGTCCAGTGATGCACAGGAAGAAAATCAGGAGCCTCCTTTTACTGCAGAGACCCCAGTGTTTGAATCAGTAAGTGATAAAAATGATCTAGTAAAAGACCCACAGGAGAACCTTGAGCCTGAATCTGAAGTACTCAAGCGTCTTGAAGAAACAAACATGTCTACTGGATCACTTTCCTCACTTAAAAATCTTGATGCTGACCTCACATACGGTGACCAATTCTTGAAAGACGGTCCCTCTGACATCGAATCAGACAAACAAACAAATGAAAAGGAAGAAGTTCAGTCCATGTTCTCGGTCACTATTCAACAAGACTCGTCAACTATTCCTCCGATGTCTGCTCCAATGGTCTCCACTGCTGTCACATCCCCATCAATCACGCCAACTCTAGAACCTGCTATGATTACTGCACTTCCACCTCCCAATCCCGCCAATGATCCTCTACGGGTTGTCACGATTAGTGATCCTGTCACTCCACCTGCCTCACCACCTCGTGCCTCACCCACTATTGTTAAAACAACTAAGGAACTGCTTGAAGAGGCCATGTTTCGCATTGCAACTATTGAGAAACATTTTCCTATAGCTGTCAACAATCTTGATAGTCGTGTGAAAAAGCTGGAGAATCTTAATCTCGATGAAGTCGTAACAAAGGCAATAGAAGCAGATATTAAAGATGCGGTTGAATGGGCAATGAAGGCTCCATTACTTCAGCGATTCATAGATTTACCAATCTCAGACATGAGATCAGTTCTCTCAGAAAAAATGTATGAGACAGGAGAGCACTTGCACAATACTCACAAGAAATTATACGAGGCACTCGATGAATCTATGAGGCATGATGATTACGAGCAGTTTGTAGTTGATGTTCGTGAAAGGGAGGCAAAGAAGAAAAGAAGATCTGTTCCGATGGACTCAAAAGATATGTCGGGAGGTCCCAAGTCACCACCACCACCTCCTACTGGTGGTGCTGGCCCATCTGGAGTTGGAGGATCCTCAGGAACGACCACTTATCACAAAGTAAGCCCACCTTCACCACCACCAACCACTCAAAAACAAACCGGTACTTTAAGTGGTCAAAAATCTCAAAAGATGTCTACCGCATGGATCACCGTCGATTACCGGTCTACACCTACCATCCCCACTATTCCAGAAGAGCAAATAATAAATGAAGAGTCCTTCGTTGCTCAAGAGTCTGAATCAGAAGACGATGACACTTCTACCAAGCACATCCCCAATGTTGCAGTCGAAGAAGATTGGTTGGATGCTTATATTGAGGGAAAAAGAATCAAAACCTCTAGAGCTACACCTTCAAAGGATGTTACTCAAAGTTGGCTTACTCAAGATAAACCTCAAACTCCTGAACCTTCATGGTGCATTCCCGAATCTGATTCAACAAATCCAGCAAACAATTGGGCTTCAACTATCATTTCCAACTATGAAGCACCAGCAGAAGATTCTCTTCTTCACTTCACAGGGGATATGGGAAGCTTTATAAAGTGGTTTTGTGAGAAGAAGGAAATTACATCTATCACTCCTAAAGATCTTGAAGGTCCAGCGTATGAAATAGTTAAAGTCTTCCACTCGGATGCTAATCAGCTTCAATATCAAATGGAGGAATGCTATAGAATGCTAAATGATCAAGTCAGTGAGCAGATCAATAGGTTTGATGTGAACAACCCTCTTCCTCTAGGCGGTGAACCTGGATATATGACCATTCAGTCAGAGTTCTTCTTCACCATGATCTGGACTATCTATGTGGCAGCACTTCTGAAAGAAGACCAGCATTGTCAATTTTTAAGATGAAAGCGGCTACCTACGCTGATCAAGGTCTTGAACAGATGGTTCCGGATCAATTCTGGGTAGACAATGAGCAACAGTATGACATTGCCGCCTCATATGGCATTTCTCATTGTTGGTTCAAGAAGAAACAATTCTACATCGAAAGACATAGTGCTAAAAAGAGTCGCAGAGCTGTTCGATCCAGGCTGCGTATTCTAAGTGTTATCAGAATAAAGATCTTCTCAATCTACGGGTATGATTACCCGAAGAAGATTGTTCTTCGAAGAGCAGATTCGAAAGAGTACACTATAGAAGAAAACGACTTCAAACATCTAATGCCTAATGACTTTGAAGACCTCTATCTTCTGAACCTCCAAGGACACCTTGACCATCTGCCTGCTCGTGAGAAGAAGGCTCTTTCGGCTGCTGTCAATCTCTGGATTAGAGGCTTGGTCATTCGACTAAGAGTTGAGGATCTTCAATTAGGAATTGAAAGTTACCAGACTCATGTCAACCTAACAAGACCGCAATGGGAAGCCAAAGGACATGAATATCATCATGAATATATTGTGATCAACACCCCCAGAGCAGTCATCTTCACTGACAGATACGAAACAATAATGTTAATGAGATTGTGTGAGTTATACAAATTCAGTGATGGCACACTCAAGATGGTCGAAGAAGAATTAAACTCTAGAGTTAAAGAAATCAAAATTGATTTGAAGCCGTGGAACAAAACGAAATTCTGGACTGATGAGGATTTGAAGAGGTGTGAAGATTTCATTGCTGCGATCAGACGACGATTGAAGACTAGAATGATCTTTCGCAACCTTGAAATCTTTGTGGGTGGTAGACTTCGTGCAGGACACTATAAGCTGCTTCAAAGAACTGAATGAAGATATCTTCCAGAATTAGTTTATGTTTTTGTATTTTGATGTGTAAAAAGTGGTGTATTTACTATAAACAACTATAATGTATGTAATAGTGCTAGGTTGTGTATTGTGTTTTCCCTTATGTCTAAAAACGGAACTTCAGTCTTGTCCACTTCTGATCATATAAAATTGGACACATTTTTCTCCAACAAATGTTTTGTCTCATATATATTTAAATCACTTGAGATCCAAAATCTCAAAGGATTTGAAATTTTTGATCGGGGGAGAAAATGTGATATAAATATGAAATATGATAAAAGATGACCATTTTTGTCTCAAAGTACATACTGCTCTCTAATATTTGCTAAACTATTTTCGAATCTCGAAGCATATATTAAGGGGGAGCATTTCAAAACAAATTAAAACCTTCAGGGTACAAAGTTTTCTATGTTTTAACATAAGTACCTTGATTGGTTTTCTAAATGGTTTATTAATGGCTATTGTGATCGTGGAGTACTTTTAAAGATCTCTTTCCTCTATGTGCTAAAATAATTTTGAAATATCCAATGCACATATTGAGGGGGAGAAGTTACCAAAGAAAATCAAAAGGCTTTTTCTAAGGAAATTGTGATCAAGAAATTATGTCAAAGAAATTATTTCAAAGATCTCTTGCCTCCATGTGCTAAACAATTTCAAATCATATGCACATGTTGAGGGGGAGCATTTCTAAATGATCAAAACAATTAAGGTACAAAATGCTTTGATTTTATATCACAAGTACCTTGATTGATTTTTCCAAATGATTCTTCAATTGGTTTAAAAAAGGAATGAACTGTACCAAAAGACCGACCATTTTACTTTATGTATGGAGTTATAAGGATGGTGAGGTTAGGTATTAGTTCCCACGATCCACCAGAACCGAAGGGATCTATCCAGGGACAATCCACTACATAGTGTAGAGTCCTTAGGTATGATGAAAAAAGGAGAAAAATGAGACATGGGAAGAGTGCGGGCTGAGACAGAACTAGTACTGGAATAAACCCAACAAGGTTCTAGTTATGAAGTCTCGGTAAGCACTGAAGGGGTTGAAGAATGAAAAAGAAATGGATATGAAAAGGGTGAAATGAAATAGCCCTCCATTAATTCAACCTTAGGGCAGAAACCGGGTTCAATACATATGCTACTAGTGTTTACTAAGGTAACACTGGTATTGAAGACAAGACGTCATGGACCCAGTGACGCACTGAACTAAACTTCCCAAGCTACTCAAGTTCCTCTTAAAAGGGCTTGTTTCATTCTCATGGGGAACCGACATTATCTATCGCCTTTCTCTTAGAGTTTGTTGATATTGAAGAAGGAGACCCTCTCCCTAGTCTCCGGCATAGGAACCAAATATGCACAATTGAGTCTAGAGCCACGAGATCATCATATAAATCTCTTTAGGACACTGTCAATGAAGACTCTCTATTTCACACAATGTGGAAAGAGAGATTATATTTTATGAGTCCTATGCATTATCCTTGTGGTATTGCCCGAACATCTAAGTAATATGCAATCATATTCACAATGAAGATGGAAAGCCTTCTGGAGCCAACATCAAACAAGCTCCTAGTGGGTGGCATGTGAGATCTATCCAATAGATCAACCATGTGACAACTGAACAGAAACAATGGGGCGATTCAATCTTTTGAATCAATCCTGGTTCAGGTTATGGATTGACGAATACCTTTAAAAAACCGGTCGTTGTGCTTAAAAATTCTTTTCTTTAGCACATCGACTGTGCACTAATATTTTAAAAATAAAAGGTATTTATGATTGATGATTGATGTTCATTAAAACCTTTGTTGTATTGCAAAAACAATTTCTATTGAGCTATACACGATTGTTTTCTCAAATCTCTTTTTATCAATCAGTGAATCTCAATTCGCTGGTTCACTCACTCCGTGTTGTCTTCTTTGAGACGTTCCGGTTTGAGAATAGCTAGAGCAGCTGCGAAACCCTGTCAAGGAAATTCTTTAGAATTTTACCTGATCACAGGCAATACTTGTACTGATCAACGGGGAACCGTGGGCCGTGTACCTCAATTCAACGAAAGTGATCAAAGATACTTTTGTGCACTTTATTGCTAACTGTTGTATGCAGGTATGCCCGACGTTTGCAGCTGATCAGAATAAAGCGGTCAATCCATAGCCACATGCTCACACTACACATTCATCTCAAAAGAAATCATGATAAGTGCTTCAACGACTCTGATACATTCACTCCATGCTTCTGCTATGCTGCTGCAAATATCATGAACCAGTAAAAGCTTCCACTACTCTGATGAGAATATATCATGATCCAGAATGTGAGCATGCCGGTCCAACTGTCACAACATCACATAACACCAACACCATAATGGAAGAGTCAAAGATTTATGTTAGCTGATGATCCCTTCTAATGCTCAAAAGTCATCTAAGTGGATCAGATCTACAACCTCCACGAAATATACATTATAGTTGAACAATGATGAAGTCACCACAGAAGCACAAATGTTTGAACATTTTGATGAGTTGATGTCTACGAGTTCAAGATTAAAAGATTAAATAGAATGCTAGGATTCACAGTGTAATTCTTGGGGTGACATCCCTTAGGGGGAGATTGTTAGGAATTGGATATTCTATTGTGAAGCATCGGTCACCCTAAGCATAATCTAGCTGAAGTTAGCTCGTAGACATATCGTTTATTATGATTAGGTATTAGTCAGTTATTAGCTTAGTTTAGTCTAGTGCAACACCGTGGAGGAAGGACGGGTCTTTACCCATTGTATGCCTGATCCACAGCCCGTAGGAGGGTGTTATTGTTTGTATAAATAGCCCTCTCCCCTCAAGGGAGAGGGTTGAATGTTCACTTGGAATCTAACCTTCCATGAGTTTTCTCTTACTAGAACATCTCCCTTTCTCTCTCTAAAACTTATATACGCCTATATTGGTTATGCTATAATGTGATTATGAAATCCTATATCTTACATAAACTTTAACTTTTCCTATGAGTCCCAATCATCCTAAAACTGTATACAAAGGATATGGCTCGACTTAGCAACTTATGCAAGCAACCAGATAATTGAACTAAGGGTTTTTAGGGTGATTACAATAACGCACTAAAAGTGAGTGCATACAAGGTAGGCTAAGGCGATTTGGGTGTACATTTGGGGGTGGGGTGTAAACAATGCTCTTTATTGATATTCTAGAAAACCGAACCATCACGAGAACCGCGAAAAGGATAGGCTCTGAGGGGTTAACTAGGGGTATCGTGTACTAAAGATGAGTACAACGCAAAGGTGTGGGGGAATTACTCAACCGATGTAGAAGAAGTAATTATATTACAGGTATCAAACAAGGGTTATCCTAATGCCTCTTATCATTTAGTTATTCCTAACTACACAAGTGTAGTCTTACTAGCGATCTCGGGATGCATCACAAAACAAGTTCTAGAATCTATTATACTACTGGTTCACACTCTAAGCATTAAAGATGAATGCTTTAATTCCTACTAATCTAAGGGCGATCCTCACATTTTGGGTGGAATTTAAGTGGTAAAAGGTTTTTGTGCTAGTCATATAACTTCCTATGCATGAGACGCTTTTGTTAAGACTAATGGCCCACTCCTATATGTCATGAAAAATTTTAAATTTGGTACCAAAATTACCTTAACCGACATTTTCTCATGGTTTATTACACAAATGCAATTGGAAAAAGCAAATAATCAAGGATAAGCATAGTTTCAAAGTTCCCGTTTTATTTTCCCTCCCTACACTTAAACTGAACATTGTCCCCAATGTTCCCCGAAAGTATCAAAGTTATGATAATGGAAGGTAATAAAAGATGAAAAAAACTAGTACTCCCCTGATTAGCTCGGTAGGATCCGTGTAAAGTGGTGGTTACATCTTTCTTCAAGAAGAACGTTTGTGTGAAAAGCTCCTTCTTATCTTATGTATCTCCTTCTTGATAAATTAAACCTGCACACTTGAAGAAAACAAACGAAACCTTCGCGTAAAATCGGCGGTAATAATATATATAAGACTCTACTAAACTAGGATATAATGCTTGTGGAATGGATGTTTACAGAATTTTTGGAAGATTAAGACCTGGAAAATTCCAAAAAATTATAAGTAGCTCAGAAAACGAGAAAAAGTAATCAGTTGTTTTTGCTCCTTCCTGACGCCGTCAGGTTGCGATCCTGACACCGTCTGGTTATCCTGACAAAAACTGGTCTGCGATTTTCTGGAAAAAATTCTGGAAAATTTACATCTTTAGAATCTGGAAAAATTTCCTGCAAAACATCCATTATGACTCGATACAAACATTTGACTTGAACAAACACACATGTATATATTTTAATTAATTGTAATTATCGTGTTTACGTTTCTTTTGAAAACGTGTGTAATCCTTCCTACACTTATCATTTATGTAAAATACCTTTATATGTAATTAAGACGAGGTTAAAAACAAAATAAAGCATTTTTACAAATTTAAACATGAGAGTAAACAATCAACATAACATATATGACACAAACAAGCAAACAATTAAGCATGGGTTGCCTCCTACGAAGCGTTTTTCTTTATTTATGAGTCTTGTAGCTAGACTCGTAGTCGTGCCCTTACGTACCGATATAAGTAAGCCTATCCTTAACAATGTCATAAGGATCAAACTTATCATTTAAGTTCCTAGTAGTACGTTTGGTTCGATATGCCTTTTCAAACTTCTCTCCATCGGGATCATAGATTGTTATCCTAATGTGCCACTCTCCATTACCATCACTTGGCGGTCTATCCCAATCCCATTTATGTTTAGGCTTATCGCTCTCAACTTTACACTTATTCATGACAAGGTTGACGGGCAAGCTTCCTAGGAACTCGGTCATCTTCCTAAATACTAAGGCGTCCTCGAACGGGTTCACTTCCATGTCCCTAGCCATTTCTTTTTCATGGAAAGTTGCTTTACTAGCAAAGGCTTCATCTAGGTAGAAAGGTCGTTGGGGACCTATGAAGTTCTTATCTAACCAAGGTCCATATCTAGATGGCGTTCTATCCAACCTAATCTCATGTGGGATTTCTTCTTCTTTGTAGTACGTATGCTTTTTGACATCGTAAGTTGACCTAGCACTCCCCTCTCCTACCACTATTTTGGACATCTTACAATCAATGATGGCACTAGCGGTAGCTAAGAATCCTCTTCCTACTAGCAATGGGCATGTCGGGTCCTTATTCATGTCTAGCACATGGAAGTCGGCCAAGAGAGTCAATTCTCCTATGTGTACTACCATGTCTTTTATTATCCCTACCGGATATGCAACATTACCGTCCGCTAGACCTATGATGGTTTCCATTGGTTCTATCTTACCTAAGTTAAGGCTTCTATGGAGGGACAACGGAACAAGATTGATGCATGATCCTAAGTCGGCTAGAGCATCGAGAGGTTTGGAAGTTCCAAGCCTACACGGAAGAGTAAATAGCCCGGGATCGTCTAACTTCTTAGGTAGATTATTTCGCACAAAAGCGGACCCATGTTTTCCAAGTTTAAGTTCTAACTCATATTTTTCTTTTAAAGCATTATAATAAGGTGCATGAGCTAAGACTTTAAGAACCGGTTTTTCTTGATGCAGTTCCTTGTACTCCTCCTCTAGATTAGGTTTGGGTTCTTGGTTGACGGGTTTCTCAAGAGTGGGTTCTACCAATGGTGCGGGGCCTTGGTACCTCATTTTAGATTGCATGGAACCCTTGTTGATAGCATTTACCGAGTGAACCATTGGGTGTGAGGGGCATGGATGTGCACTCTCCCATGGTGAACAAGAACATGAAGTCGATGAAATCGAACTCACTTTTGGGTTCTTTATAGTATCACTTGGGAGTGCTCCAATTTCCCGGTCATTAAAGGCTTTTAAGAGGGCATCAAGCTTGTTTGTCATATCGCCTTATCTTAGCTTAAAATCGGCTTCAAGCTTAGTCAATCGAGTTTCTTGAGATGACATGAACCTAGATGCGATTGCCTCAAGATTAGTGGGGTTCCCGGTGCTTGGAGGATTGAACCTATTAGGTGGACTAGATGAGCTTTGGGGTGTGCTTGAGTTTTGGTTCCACTTAAGGTTAGGGTGATTTCTCCATGAGGGGTTGTAAGAGTTTCCTAAGTTGTTTTGTTCGGGCTTGAAAGTGTACCACTTCTCTCCCGCTCCGTCGGTACGCGTGGAGGCGTAGTCCCCAAAAGCTTGTTCGGGGAGTCTTGTGCAATCACGAGTGTCATGGAGACCACTACATAACTCACAAGGTAGAGTGATTTTATTCACTTGATGTGAAGACTTAGGATTTTCGTAGGAGCTCATTAGGAATTTAACTTGATCTTCAAGTTCGAGCATCCTACGGTCGGAAGGTTGTGAGTCAATTGGAGGCAAGGAGATTGCCTTAACGGTTTTGGGCAACTCACGGGGGTCATTCCAACTTTCATTGTCATAGAGAGCAAGGTCCTCTATTATACCCCATGATTCTTCCGCGGTGAGATCACTAAGTTTTCCACCGGCCGCTTGGTCAATGGATCGCTTGGTGGGGAAGTTGACATGATCATAGAAGAGTTGGACTTGGAGCCAAAGATCAATGCCGTGATGAGGGACTTTATGAAGTAAGTCCTTGAATCGAGTCCATGCTTCGTAGAGAGATTCACCTTGACGTTGTTGGAACATCAGGATATCATTCCTAAGCTTAGTGGTTCTCCCCGGTGGGAAAAATTGAGCAAGGAAGCAAGAGGTGAGATCATCCCAACTTGAGATGGAACCGGCGGGAAGTCGCTCAAGGCAATTACTAACTTGGTCCCATAGAGAGAATTGGAAGAGACGCAGACGCGTGGTCTCCCGAGTAGTAGCATCGAGGTCGATGGAATCGACAATTTTAAGGAAATCCTTAAGATGCTGATTAGGATCTTCGGAACGAAGTCCATGGAATGCACATCCGTTTTGCACCAACCGGATGGTGTCGGATTGCAGGGCCGTAGTTTGGGCTTGGTCGGGAAGCTCAATGGTGTTCCTATAGCCTAGGTGGCTTGGTCTCGAGTATTCACCAAGAGTACGGCCTCTTGGCGGGTCATTTGGTGGTAGGTTGATGAATGGTGGTTGGTTATCACCTTCCATGATGAAAAGTGATGGGGTTACGAACAAAGGTCACGAAGAAGGGGATAGACTACGAGGAAGCTAAAAAATAAGAAAAATTTACTTGATAGGAATCAAGCAAAGAAACCTAAACGAGGTGGACTCCTACCTAGCTATTCTATTCCCTGGCAGCGGCGCCAAAAACTTGATACGCTTACGCAGCGCGTTCGGGGTCAAAGGAACTTCCTTTTCGTCGAGAAAGTTTTTCAACACCCTAGGCAGTGAACCTAATCGTTGTAGTGTAGTATTAGGGTAAGCCACGGGAATTGATATCGTTCTCTAGGGGAATAGGAATGCTAGTGAGAGGTTACTACCTTAAGGTTGGGGTTGAGGAAGATTATTTTTTATCTTTTTATGTTTTTTAGGAAATGGAAATGTACGAATCTCGGGGTTTGGATTTGTGGGGTTGGTATTTCTACCGATTACTTCTACTTATCTAATTATCTAATTAACTAAGGTGTATGTAGTCTATGTCTAATTATTGTGTGCTCGTATGATGGTTTAAAGATGTGTTTACTTAGGTTTTATTACTCCTTAATTATCTCCTATTGATGGTTGAATTGTCAAGTCCTTATTCTTAATCGTGTTGTGTGTCTAAGGTCGTAGGGTATGCGTTTATCCCTAAGTCTTTGAAACTACCAAAGGTTATCGCCTACAAAGTCTCTTGGATTTATAAACTTTAAATCTAAGATACTCTTCGGATGGTTTAGCCTACAACAACTTTAGGTATTATAAACTAAGGTTCACAAAGATTAATCAAGCATTAACTACACAACGGATGACCTATCGCATTACTAGATCATTAACAATTAAGATAAGATACAACCAATCAATATTCAATAATTAAGTTTCATATTCCCTAAGCAAACACACAAGTAAATTAGCCGGACATGGAGAACATGCAAGCATACACACAAGTAATTGAAGAAATAATTAAATTAATGAAGTAAAACACTTATCTTGATGTAAGATAGGGTTTAGAACCCTAAAATACTGTACAAGACAGCCATGGTTCGGTTTAGGTTTTTATTCCGAAAGACTACACACTGAAAACTAAAAAATTCGGATTCTATATATAAGATTACATATGCGACGGCGTCACCCTTTAATTTGTGGCGCCATCGGGTCGCCGTCATTAGGGTTTTGTCTTGGCCATGTTAGTCTTGCGACGACGTCACCTTATGCTTGTGACGCCATCCCCTTCAGTCTCTGACGCCGTCTGGATCAAATCTAGGCCGTCTGAGTTGCGACGACCTACTCTTTTAAAGCCTGGCACCATCACTTGTAAATAAGCAATTTGGCTACTGAGCCGTCACAAAAGTGATGCGACGGCGTCGCAGATAACACCTGACGCCGTCCCCTTCAGTTCCAGCAGCCTGAGTGGCTCGATTCTTGACTTTGGCCATTTTCTTCGTATATTCGCGCCTTTTCGTCCGAATAAGTGTCATTCCAGCATTTTGCCTTCAAGATACCTAAAAAGTGAAAAGGAACGATATTAAGTAATAACGGATACAAAAGTGATCAAATAAGGGCTTAAATGACCCCTCAAAAAGGTACATTTTAAAACCTTATCACAAACTAATGTTTACATATTGGGCAAATATATATACATAACTAGTATGTATTATAAATGGGTAAAAACTACAACCCATGGAACATATCCATAACCCATGGTATTGACCCATATCCATTTGACTAGGTGCATTGCACTCATAAGATACATTGTATCTAAGAAAAGAAACATGGATCAACCCACAACACATGACCCATGATTCATAACCAAAATACCCATGGGCAAAGAGGAGCGTCCCACGGATCCCTAGTTGTACACTAGACAGATCTCTTGTGGGAGGTATCCGTGGGATCCGGGGAACAGTAAGCATTTATCCTCTATGAATAGTGAGCCATTTCTTCCTTTTGGCTTGCCACTCTTATACATACTTTCCCCAAGTATTGTAACTCTCTAACCACTGATCCTAAGGGATCTCTCTATGTAGTTTTTCTTTTGTTTTTGTGTGATTCTCTAGGTTCCTCTTAAAGGCGAGATCACCACTTCTTGAAGTCGAGCAAGCTCAAGTCCATGAGTTGCCATGCTTCGTCATAATCAAGACTACTGAGGTTCTCTTGTTGATAGTTCTTTCTTTCTCCATAGAAGTGTTGTGTCAAAGGCATTAGTGAAGGATGCCGAAAGAGTCATGACGAAAGCATTAGTGAAAGATGCTTAACATCCGTGTCAAAAGCATTAGTGAAGAATGCTAAAGGTGTCAAGACGAAGGCATTAGTGAAAGGTGCCAAGCGTTGTGTCAAAGGCATTAGTGAATGATGCCTAGGAATCAAATCAATTGGTATTTGTGAAGAATGCCTAGGTCGTATAATCGATGAGGTGCATCGTTATACACCTAGTGATAGTTTGATTCCAAGGATGTTGATATCCTTGATGGTGTTGTAATAAGGAGTTGGACACCTTTGGGATTAGGTGTTGTGTAGTGTTGGGTAGTAGTTCCTCCATTGTAATGGAACTCGGTACTTAGCCTAGTACCGGATAAAGGGTAGGCGACATTGTGGCAGGTGTGGTTCACCTTGGTGTGAAAGAACCCGATGGTTAGCCTAGTACCGGAAAAAGAGTAGGCGACGTTGTGAAGGCTTCTCCGCCATAAGGAGTTGGTGTCGTGTAGTGATTACGAACTCTCGATTAGGTGACTCGAGGAGTGGAGTAGGGCAAAGAAGGTGTCCTTGTAGCCGAACCACTATAAATACTCATGTCGTGGTTATGTGCTTCTTACTCTTTATCTTTCATTACACTTTTATATGTCTATCTATCAACGTCAAACATACACATCTAAATAGATTGACATAAGTCGATCTAAATAGTTTAAAACGAGTTTTAATTGGCAAAACTATTCAACCCCCCCTTCTAGTATTCCACAATTGGCAAAATTTGATACGATCCGTGTATGTTTGAAATTACAAAAAAGGATGATTCGCTCCCGAACAGTCAAGTTTTCTCACTCAAGCCGGCCACTTGTGAATGGCCGACCGTAAGAAACTTCAAACGGTTCAGAAGCAAACTCAATGAAGATCTGGGGAGTATAGTGTTTCCCCGGGTCGTTATGTCCCAGCGAGCTATGCAATGGATCACCAAACGTATAGTGATCGAGAGATTTGAACGGAAAAGAGGGATTGTGATTTATTATAACTACAGGAAAAGCTCATAAACTAAAGGGGCTTAAATGCAAATTAAAGAAAGTTAAAAAGATAAAAAATATTAAATAAACGCTATCACTATTTTTAAAATTGATGAACGTTTAAAACTTAAAACTTAAACTTACGTTTAAATAAAATTACGTAAACGTACAAAATAAAAAGTGAAATCTAAGAAATAAAAGTCCTAAAAATATGAAAATGACATTCTTACAAACCTAATGGTAAAACAAAATTTATAGAAAAAGAAAATTATTTTTATAACTATTTAATAAATTATTATTAATTAAAAACTATTTTTAACTATTAAATATTAACCTAAAATACAAGAAAATATGAAACAAAGCTAGAAAAATAAAATTAAGACTTAGAAAAATCTAAAATATCAAAATAGAATTTTCAAAACTATTTTTGTATTTTTCTGAATATTTTTCTATTTTCTAGGAATTAAAAACTATTAAAAACTAATTAAATTATTTAAAAATACAAATTTAACTAAGAAAAATCTAGAAAAATATTTTTTTGTCTTTTTATATTTATCTTAACTTAAGAAAATTGAAAAATTATTTTTTTGAACCTTTTCTTAATTTTTTGTATTAAATGCTATTTAAAAATGCTTAAAAACTAATTTAAATTAAGAAAAATAGCAAACAAGCTTGGAAAAATATGAAAATTTCAGGAAAACTCTAAAATATTATGAGGAATCTAGGAAAAATGGAAAAACAAGGGCTTATGTGGAGGAATTTGAAACTGATGTGCCAAGTGCTAAGAAATAAGCACTTGGAATAAGCTAGTGAGCACCAAGGGCCACCAAACCAAAACAGAAGCTTAAATATACTAAAAGTGACCAAATGCAACACAAATCAACAAGCCCTAACCACTGGATGGCAAGGTAGCACAGATTTGATGTTTGAGCTATAAGCTAAAAACAGTTAAAGGGGTACCTACTTTGAGCTTATGCACAAGCTACCAGATAACCTGAAAAGGGAAAACAGCACTTGGGATCTAAACAACACCTGGCTAAGAACCAATAGACCAAAAACTAGACCTATAGGAGCTCTGATGAGCTCTGTGCAAGGGCTTGCACAAACTGAGAAAACTCAGCATAAGCTGAGTTTTGTGCATAGGGCACTTATGCTTATCTTGACAAGCCTTTTAGAAGCTTATGGAAAATTCACAAAAATACACAAAAATCATAACAATAAACTAGACCAGGGGAAGTTTTTAAAACCACCATTTTCATTGAAATTGGCCCAGAGATGAGTCCAAGAAAAATCCCTCTAGTTGGCCAAAAACTAACTTTTGCAAGTTTTGACTTTGAGCAGTTTTTGCAAGTTTGACTATAATGAACTTTAAACCTAGATTTAAGGACTGCAATTGATGTTAAATGATGAAACAAGGCTAATTTAACCTTACCCTAAGTATTTTAAACACAAAATGAGATTTTGTCTTTGCAAAATCCCAACAGTAAAACTGTTAAGGCATATTGAAGTTGGATTTGACTTTTGAGCTTTTGTATGCACAAGTACTGACTCAAATGGGTACAAATAATCTAAACAAGCATGAACCAATAGACCTTAAGCACTGAACAAGCCTGAACACAGTTTAAGAGCCAAATCTAAACACCACTTTAATGAACTGATATGCACTTTTAAAGAGGCTAACTACTGACCTAGTTATAGCAGACACTCAAACTGAGTTTACTAAACCTAAGAACAACTTAATAGACAGGCTAGAACTACCAGTGATCACAGATACAAGTATAAGCATGAAATGCAAAATTGACTAAAAATTGAGAAGAGAGAAAATTACTCACAACTGTCCAGCTGGTTTGCAGACTAAAACCAAACCCAATACTACACTAAATACAACTAATCCAACCCAAATCAAGGATCTGCAACAACAATATCCAATTCCATTGCAATTTGAGCTCTCTGTTGACTTTCATTGACCATGGAACATTTTGCTTAAAAGTGATTCATAAACTTAACCACAACTATAACAAGCTTGAATGTGCTTATTTAAGATGGAAATTGAACTTTTCAAAGTTTGCAAATGAGAGTTTGAAACTGAGATTTTCAACAGTAGCTGGAAACTTTGAAACTTATAATAGAACTTGGAATTACTTATTCAAAACACATTACACTGAAAGTTTTACTTAAATGGGATACATAGAAACTGAAATTACATCATTTTGATTAAACTACAACTTTTATTTAAAAAAACGACATTAAAGAAAATCTTAAAACTAACTACTCTCCAATTCTTCTCTCTTCAACCTCCTTTTATACTCCATCATCCTTCTCTCCTCTTTCTGACCATATCCCAGCTGTCTTTTCTGACCCTTGGATGAGTTGGGTGGTTTTTTAGGCATTGATGGCTTTTGGCGGGAAAAAGGGTTTAAGCAGTTGTGGGGAGATTGAGTGTGAGGAGAGGGAAGAAATTAATGTCTTTTGGAAGGTTGTGTTTGGGGTGATAAGGTGGGTGGATCATGAGCTGGAAAGAAGGTTGAGCTTGAGTGTTGCAGGGTTTAGCAGAAAGCAGGTGGGGAGAAGAAGCCTTTTTGGCGCGTGTTGGGGCTTTTGACCAGAGGTTTGACTAGGGTATTAATAATAGGGGGGGGGGGGGGTCCAAAATGGTTAGTGACAGGGGGTCTAATAGTTTTGACAAGGTCCAAAATGGTTTAAAGGTTATTAATTAAACAGGACTTAATGTGTAATTCTGAAAATTGCAAGGACCATTTCTGCCAATTCTGCCACGATGCTCCAAGGACTAAAAGTGACAATCTCAAAAAGCACAAGGACTAAACTTGCCATTTTCAAATTTCCAGGGGCCATTTTTGCCAATTTTTAAACTTGGAGGACCAAACTTGTAATTTTCTCAAACTTTTTATATTTTTCACCAAAGGACTAATTTTGACAACTTATGATTTTAAAAGGACCTTTGGTGATTTTTCTTTTGAAATTAGGACTCAGGGACTATTTTTGACAATTTTATAAACTTGGGGGACTGAAACTGCCAATTATGCAAACTTTGCTCATTTTTCATCTGTTTTTAAACATTTTGCATCTGAAACATATAAAATGCAATTTTGAGATATTTTCAGTATTTTGATGCATTTCTGAGCATTTTTAGACGTTTTGCAGTTCAGATTGACCCAAAAATGATGAGTATTTACACACTCATCAATCCCCCACACTAAACTATTGCTAGTCCCTAGCAATCTTTTGAGAAAAACTTAATGGATTTGAATCTCTTTACCAAAAGCCATTACTTCTGGAGTAGCCAAATGTTTCAGTTCAAGTAAGAACCATGGTACACTGACAACCATGTGATTTTGAGCAAACCACCAGCTTTCAACGGATTTGATTTTGTCTTTACCAGCAGCCGTTTGCTCTGGACTAGCCAACTCTTAGATAAATTATCAATATTATCTTTGGTGAGCTGATTACCAATTATGGTTTTTCCACTGCCTTTACCACAAGCCATAAACTTGCGGGCTAGCCAACTCTTCACTTTTTAGGATATGGTGAGCTGAATACCATACAATTTTGGGCAAATTGCAAGCCGTCAACGGATTTGAGATATCTTTACCAAGAGCCGTTTTCTCCTGGATTAGCCAATCCTTTAGTTTATTAGACATGGCGGACTGATAACCAAATGAGTAAGTGCAAAACACTTACTCCAAAAAAAAATTTTGGCCAAAAACGGGGGAATTGGGCGGTATAATTATATGATAAAATTCGTGAGAATTCCCCCCCACACTTAGAAATGAATATTTCCCTCAATATTCAAAGTACCGGCGGTTATGCCGAAACTGAGAACGTAAAAGGGAAATACTACGGCCATTATTTAGAAAGATTTTTTTTTTTTTTTTTTTTTTTTTTTTTTTTTTTTTTTTTTTTTTAATGAAAACTTATATATATATAAAATGTGGGGCAACTCCCCCACACTAGGGTGGTACACACGGGTGAAAACCCATGTTAAGCTACTGTTTTTGATTACCGAGTCGCTAGCTTGACTCGACCCCGAATTCATTGGTTCATTGGGAAGTAAGTGGAAGAGACAATCTCCATCGGACTTTCATTCAAGATGTTTGGATAAACATTTGAAGCACGCGAAAGTTCCACACCGATGAGATATACATAGAACCGGCTCAAAAATGATAAATGAAAATGCCGGGGTCAAAGATAGTGTCTTCATTCCCGAAGGAGTGAAGATGAAGAGAAATCACAAGATATTTGAGGAAAGGAAGAAAGATTTTGATAACAATCAAGATCCATTCTTCATCCTCAAATGCAGACGTATCGGGAGGAAGGGTGAGAGTAGTATCATTAATAGGCAAACTCGTATGATAGAGTACACCTTCCTCCAAGCTAATATCATCCTCAAGATCAAAATAGAAATGATCATGTTCCGGAGGAGATATGTCATGAGAGAGTTCACCGGAGAACTCTTTATGAAGAGAATCATTCACATGAAGTGATGTTGTGAACTCTTGTTCCATAGTAGGCTCATCACTATCCTCAATCTGGGTATCAAAGAGTGGATTCTCAGAAATTGAAGTGAATTCAGAGTCGAATTCAAATAGAGGATTGGTGAAAGTAGCTTTGAATGTTTCGGGAACAAAGTGATCAACATTCTCTATTGGACTGTTGGGATAAGAAGTGAGTGAACGATCATTATCAATGAGACTATCAGTCTCTCCCAGATCGGCTTCGAAATCAAAGAGTGGATTGATGTGAGTGAGTTCATCGGAGAACTCCTCAAGAAGAGGGAGAGACTGTGGGAGTGATGCCTCAACATACTCGATGTTTCCATAGGAAGCACAATCGTCGCTACAATTGGAGAAAGTTTCCAAATGATCATTTGAACACTCAAGAGGGGAAGAAGAATCACATATGTGATCAGAAGTACCCTGTGACTCTCTCGGGATCGGGACAAGGTCCTCAACACTAGACTTTATGAATTCGTCCGATTCCTTTTCAGGAACAGTGTCAAGATGCTCGTCCCCCATGTTCAGGGAGTGAGTGGGAGCTTCGGGTGTGATAGCAGTTGTATGAGATGTAATCTCAACTGCTGGGATATCAACTGATGAACTTGATGAATATTTATAGAATTGAAGGATATCAAGTGTATCCTCATCATCACTGTCATCAGGAATGAAACGAAATTGAGAGCTAGATCTGGCTGCTTTTTCTTTTGCAATTGATTCCCTAATAGATTTTTCAAACTCAATTTTGGAATTTAATTTAGCAGCCTGCTCTTCAGCTAACAATTCTTCCATGGATTTTGGATTATCTTGGGAATGTTTACATTCCTTCAAATCTTTCACTAAATCCAAAAGATCAAGGAAAAGATTTTGAGGAAGTGGATCAGGCTGAGGTGGTGCCTGATTCATATGGTACTGTAGAGGTTGGTCATGATACGAAGAGTCGTAATTGTTACAAGGAAATGGATTCCTTGTTTGACAATCAGAGCTAAAGTGAGGACCTCCACAATATTCACAACAGTAAAACTGATGTGGCTGTGAGTCACATGTGTTGTAGTCATAATTGTTATCAGGAACCTGCTCATAGACAAGCGTGTTTCCCAATGGACAATCAGAACTGGAGTGTGAACCACCACAGTACTCACAACAGTAAAACTGCTGAGTCTCACAGTGTGGTAGCTGATGGAATAAATCAGTTGTGTTATGGTAGGAATAGGGATCCTGGTTATAGACAGAC
Organism: Chrysanthemum seticuspe; assembly: GCA_019973895.1. Taxonomy (NCBI): domain Eukaryota; kingdom Viridiplantae; phylum Streptophyta; class Magnoliopsida; order Asterales; family Asteraceae; genus Chrysanthemum; species Chrysanthemum seticuspe. The sequence continues at coordinate 276,946,637 of BPTQ01000008.1, read as the reverse complement.
CCGTTTCCTGATTCCACCATGCTACAACTGGGGCAATTGCCACCATTATAAGGACCACCACACCATTGACAACCAAGAGGGTGAGGATAAGACATAGAAAGAATCAAAGGTTTTCAGAGGGGTAGGGATGAAGAATCAAAGATGTGAGAGGGTAAAGATGGATATTTTTGGATTTTTGGATAAACATTTTGCAAAAACAAAGAATGAAAATCTTTTTGGATTTTTTGATTTTTAAAAGAGAATATAAACACATACAGATGGCATGAACAATGAGTGAATATCCAAATCACTAATCTGCTAGACGTAAGATAATCAACACAGCTCCCCGGCAGCGGCGCCAAAAATTTGATTCGCTCCCGAACAGTCAAGTTTTCTCACTCAAGCCGGCCACTTGTGAATGGCCGACCGTAAGAAACTTCAAACGGTTCAGAAGCAAACTCAATGAAGATCTGGGGAGTATAGTGTTTCCCCGGGTCGTTATGTCCCAGCGAGCTATGCAATGGATCACCAAACGTATAGTGATCGAGAGATTTGAACGGAAAAGAGGGATTGTGATTTATTATAACTACAGGAAAAGCTCATAAACTAAAGGGGCTTAAATGCAAATTAAAGAAAGTTAAAAAGATAAAAAATATTAAATAAACGCTATCACTATTTTTAAAATTGATGAACGTTTAAAACTTAAAACTTAAACTTACGTTTAAATAAAATTACGTAAACGTACAAAATAAAAAGTGAAATCTAAGAAATAAAAGTCCTAAAAATATGAAAATGACATTCTTACAAACCTAATGGTAAAACAAAATTTATAGAAAAAGAAAATTATTTTTATAACTATTTAATTAATTATTATTAATTAAAAACTATTTTTAACTATTAAATATTAACCTAAAATACAAGAAAATATGAAACAAAGCTAGAAAAATAAAATTAAGACTTAGAAAAATCTAAAATATCAAAATAGAATTTTCAAAACTATTTTTGTATTTTTCTGAATATTTTTCTAATTTCTAGGAATTAAAAACTATTAAAAACTAATTAAATTATTTAAAAATACAAATTTAACTAAGAAAAATCTAGAAAAATATTTTTTTGTCTTTTTATATTTATCTTAACTTAAGAAAATTGAAAAATTATTTTTTTGAACCTTTTCTTAATTTTTTGTATTAAATGCTATTTAAAAATGCTTAAAAACTAATTTAAATTAAGAAAAATAGCAAACAAGCTTGGAAAAATTTGAAAATTTCAGGAAAACTCTAAAATATTATGAGGAATCTAGGAAAAATGGAAAAAAAAGGGCTTATGTGGAGGAATTTGAAACTGATGTGCCAAGTGCTAAGAAATAAGCACTTGGAATAAGCTAGTGAGCACCAAGGGCCACCAAACCAAAACAGAAGCTTAAATATACTAAAAGTGACCAAATGCAACACAAATCAACAAGCCCTAACCACTGGATGGCAAGCTAGCACAGATTTGATGTTTGAGCTATAAGCTAAAAACAGTTAAAGGGGTACCTACTTTGAGCTTATGCACAAGCTACCAGATAAGCTGAAAAGGGAAAACAGCACTTGGGATCTAAACAACACCTGGCTAAGAACCAATAGACCAAAAACTAGACCTAGAGGAGCTCTGATGAGCTCTATACAAGGGCTTGCACAAACTGAGAAAACTCAGCATAAGCTGAGTTTTGTGCACAGGGCACTTATGCTTATCTTGACAAGCCTTTTAGAAGCTTATGGAAAATTCACAAAAATACACAAAAATCATAACAATAAACTAGACCAGGGGAAGTTTTTAAAACCACCATTTTCATTGAAATTGGCCCAGAGATGAGTCTAAGAAAAATCCCTCTAGTTGGCCAAAAACTAACTTTTGCAAGTTTTGACTTTGAGCAGTTTTTGCAAGTTTGACTATAATGAACTTTAAACCTAGATTTAAGGACTGCAATTGATGTTAAATGATGAAACAAGGCTAATTTAACCTTACCCTAAGTATTTTAAACACAAAATGAGATTTTGTCTTTGCAAAATCCCAACAGTAAAACTGTTAAGGCATATTGAAGTTGGATTTGACTTTTGAGCTTTTGTATGCACAAGTACTGACTCAAATGGGTACAAATAATCTAAACAAGCATGAACCAATAGACCTTAAGCACTGAACAAGCCTGAACACAGTTTAAGAGCCAAATCCAAACACCACTTTAATGAACTGATATGCACTTTTAAAGAGGCTAACTACTGACCTAGCTATAGCAGACACTCAAACTGAGTTTACTAAACCTAAGAACAACTTAATAGACAGGCTAGAACTACCAGTGATCACATATACAAGTATAAGCATGAAATGCAAAATTGACTAAAAATTGAAAAGTGAGAAAATTACTCACAACTGTCCAGCTGGTTTGCAGACTAAAACCAAACCCAATACTACACTAAATACAACTAATCCAACCCAAATCAAGGATCTGCAACAACAATATCCAATTCCATTGCAATTTGAGCTCTCTGTTGACTTTCATTGACCATGGAACATTTTGCTTAAAAGTGATTCATAAACTTAACCACAACTATAACAAGCTTGAATGTGCTTATTTAAGATGGAAATTAAACTTTTCAAAGTTTGCAAATGAGAGTTTGAAACTGAGATTTTCAACAGTAGCTGGAAACTTTGAAACTTATAATAGAACTTGGAATTACTTATTCAAAACACATTACACTGAAAGTTTTACTTAAATGGGATACATAGAAACTGAAATTACATCATTTTGATTAAACTACAACTTTTATTTAAAAAAACGACATTAAAGAAAATCTTAAAACTAACTACTCTCCAATTCTTCTATCTTCAACCTCCTTATATACTCCATCATCCTTCTCTCCTCTTTCTGACCATATCCTAGCTGTCTTTTCTGACCCTTGGATGAGTTGGGTGGTTTTTTAGCCATTGATGGCTTTTGGCGGGAAAAAGGGTTTAAGCAGTTGTGGGGAGAGTGAGTGTGAGGAGAGGGAAGAAATTAATGTCTTTTGGAAGGTTGTGTTTGGGGTGATAAGGTGGGTGGATCATGAGCTGGAAAGAAGGTTGAGCTTGAGTGTTGCAGGGTTTAGCAGAAAGCAGGTGGGGAGAAGAAGCCTTTTTGGCGCGTGTTGGGGCTTTTGACCAGAGGTTTGACCAGGGTATTAATAATAGGGGGGGTCCAAAATGGTTAGTGACAGGGGGTCCAATAGTTTTGACAAGGTCCAAAATGGTTTAAAGGTTATTAATTAAACAAGGACTTAATGTGTAATTCTGAAAATTGCAAGGACCATTTTTGCCAATTCTGCCAAGATGCTCCAAGGACTAAAAGTGGCAATCTCAAAAAGTACAAGGACTAAACTTGCCATTTTCAAATTTCCAAGGGCCATTTTTGCCAATTTTTAAACTTGGAGGACCAAACTTGTAATTTTCTCAAACTTTTATATTTTTCACCAAAGGACTAATTTTGACAACTTATGATTTTAAAAGGACCTTTGGTGATTTTTCTTTTGAAATTAGGACTCAGGGACTATTTTTGACAATTTTAGAAACTTGGGGGACTGAAACTGCCAATTATGCAAACTTTGCTCAATTTTCATCTGTTTTTAAACATTTTGCATCTGAAACATATAAAATGCAATTTTGAGATATTTTCAGTATTTTGATGCATTTCTGAGCATTTTTAGACGTTTTGCAGTTCAGATTGACCCAAAAATGATGAGTATTTACACACTCATCAAAGGATTTTTCATGTCATGTTTTAAAAAATATCATTATAGTGTTTATTGTTGGACAATGATAGAATGTTCTAATACTTTCCTTGTTAAGAATTCTCCATACTTGGATTTAGGCATACCAAGAAGATCATGAAGAAACTATCTAAATATTTCTTTTCGTGAAAAGAATGTTTTGCATTATTTTTCTCACACATGGATCTGGAGATTACAAGAAGACCACAAAGCATTTTCTCTAAATACTTCTTCCCTTAAAAAGAATATTTAGCAAATGTATGATCGTTAATAATTTACATTTGTTTTAATATTGTTAAAATCTTAGTTGTAAAATCAATCTCTATTTGTAATTACCTGAGTAGTTATCTATATGAAAGCCATCATCAAGAATAGTATTCTTCGATTGATTTGTATAGACTACACTACTAATCTATAATAATGATATCTTGGATATTCGATAGCCTCAATCATTATTCATCACAAAAGGATTATTGACACTTCACCTATGTCAATAAATATCCATGTGAAATTTCTTATATTATGATAAAATGGGATTTTATCATAATCTTTGAAAAACTTCTCAAGAATTGTGATCAATTCCTAAAAAGGGATTCTCGTCAAATAGGATTAGTATTAAACCGTCAAAACCCCAAAATCATAAGTTATAGAGCTTAAACATCAAACTCCAGGCGTTTTAGAACCCCAAGCCAAAGTTATCAAGGAATGCTTAAACTGATTTTTGCTGTCATGCCGGATCCCTGAGTTTGAACTAGCCAGATCCCAAATGAGAGGGATCCGCGGGATCCGTGCAACAGAAGACAGCACAAGTTAGTAATGATCACTGTGGAAGTTCCACAATCACTTTCCCTTCAAAGACTCACGAACAAAAACCCAATTACTGTTCACAGGAGCAATTTGATCACTTCCTTCAAGCATAACAATCTCTTGTGTAAGTATAATCTTCACTACATTGTTAATTTAATTCCTTGATTTCTAGGATTACAATTTCTTCATTTTTAGAAGTTGGGTTCAAATGGGTTTATCATAATTTGTTACCACATTGTTTTCTAAGATAATCCAAATCAAAGAATTAACATTGTTAATACAAATTAAAATCATTTCTTGAATTCAATAAAAATGATTTGAGCAAAATTGTGATCAAACCCTTTAGTTTACTATTCACAATTAACACCACATTGTGGTTGTGTTGTTTAGGAACAATCATGCCAAGTAACCGACAACAAGACTATCAAGATACCGCTCATTACATACCAATGTACCATAGGAAAGATGGACTTAGCCCGGAAGATAGGAAAGCCTTTAAAATGCTCGAAAAGAGATTTTTTGACGAAGGTCGAGTAGTAGAACCATCATTTCTTGCTAACACCAACATAAGACAAGTTTTTGGGACCATTGGCTTTGATTGTTTATTGGACATAAACGAACAAATTTGCCCGGTTTTCGTACTCGAGTTCTACAAGACAATGAGGATAGTTAGAAATGATGATGGGTCCATCTTAATTGTCTTCATCATAAATGAGCATGAGTACACTCTTTCGCTTGTAGATTTTGGAAGAATAGTATGGGTTCCATATCAAGGTGTTTGCATGTATTGTAATGAGTGGTCTTTGGAAGAGATACACGCTATGGTTGATCATCATGAAATCTATCACATGTTAATCCCGGAAGCAACCACGGTGAGGGATACCGTGTTCATGCCAAGAGCATCCCCATCAAGGGTCACTAGGAATTCGAAAGTGATCTATAGGGATCCTTTCCAAATGGAGCTCTCCGAGATGTACGAATTGTATAGGAAATGGGAAAATGTGGTAAGGGAGAATGTGTTGTGCCTAGTAGGAAACAAAGATCACCCTAACGCATGTCTAAGTTTCATGAACTATTGCCTAGTGACCGAGACTCGCTTCAACCTTGCTTACTACATGATTAAGAGAATGGAAAGTGTAAGAAGCATGGACAAAATGGTGCTCCCGTATGCAATGTTCCTAACCCGTCTTGCTAAATTCATCTTTGCATTAGATCCTTCTCCGCAATCCTATGATCATAGCTTTTGCAACAAAGTTATGGTGTCATTGACCGAGGGTAGAACTACAAGGTTTATGGTGGAAGGCAAAAGGCCTCACCCGCCCACGGATTCCTCGGATGAAAGGGCGAGGCAAAGAGAAGGTGAAGGTAGTAGCAACCCACTCGGAAATACCGATCTCGACCCCTTGGATTACATCAACCAATTGCCGGACATTCCTAGCCCATCACCCGAATGGCAACAAACCAAGGGAATCTTCAAGTGCTTCGCTAACTTCTTGAAGAAAAAGAGTAGAGATGATGTGATAAAGAGTGGAGGAGGGGTGAAGACGGGAAGTGGTGGAGAAGTAAGGTAAGGTCATAGGACCTAAATTTGTGAAAAACAATTTCAAACAATGGGTTGTAACACTTAAACAATACTTATGTAGAATAGGATGTAGTATGTAGGTCTTGCCATAACTTGGCATTAAACAATCTTAACTTAGGAACTTGTAGAATGAGATTTTACGACTCTTTGAAAACATTCAAATAGTCATCGTCACTCATTTTTAGGAACTTTTAGTTCTCCCACATTTGCTATGCGTTATACTTGATGTGTTCTTGCATTTAGTCATTATAGAAACAACTAGGAGAAGCATTTGCTAAAGAGTGCAAAATCGCACATTTGCTGAGAGCCTTCTGATCTGCAATAGGCGGATCCCAGCGTTATAACTAGCCGGATCCCTCCCAGAAGGGAACCGTGACTACAGATGAGCAATACAGACTTGCTTACATAAAAAATAGCTCACTAGATCACCTCACACTAGTCAAACATAAGACATTAGAACCAACTAAGTCTTCCTCAAACATTTGAAAGCTTCACACTCACCCATAGCTTACTTAGGATCTATTTCAAAATGTTCTTGATTTATCAACTCATCAAAACTCACCATATTTCCGCTCCAACGCTCAAACTTTATTTCTCACATCTCATAACACTTAGTTTGATATATCCATCAATTTTAGAAAATTAATTTTAGTCACTCTTAACCCAAAAATAGGCTCAAAACTAGTTTTTGATTTTTCTTTATTTTTTAAGATTTTATTAAATTTTTCTTGAATCATCATCTGACTTCTAGGACTAATTGCCATCACTTTTTTTTATCTCAAATCAAATAGTATCCTTTTCAAGCACTTAGTTAGACTATCTAAAATTCATTTTCCTACCCAAAACCATCATTAAGCACCCTCACCCCTTATGGTTGAGCATTTAAGACATCCACTACTCAAGACATCAAAGGAAAGTCAAAACCTCGAGATACATGTGTACTAGACCTTACAAAAAGCACAATCATCTCATCAAGTATATATCTGACAGACGGATCCCTGGTTACGGATCCCTGCTGAGAGGGATCTGTGGGATCCGTGTCTGCATAAAGACTTTAATCAGCTTCCCTCTTTAAATTTAAGCCACCTTTTGGTTATCTAACCACTTTTAGTTACCATTTAATGTATTTCTAGAGCTGAACAATATCCTAAGTGCATGCTTAATCCTCTTAGTGGTCAAGAATTTAATTCCCTAATTCAAAATTATCCTCTATAAACCAAACACTCTTAAGATTAAATCATCACTCACACCTAGCTCTCAAAAATCAGTAGTTAGAAGCTTATATTGCATCCTTACCATCACCATGACCAAAGCACTTAGCAATAACTCTTCAACCAAAGGTTCATCCAAAAGAAAGGGTCACATGATTCACGAGATTTCCTCCACCAAATCGTCTCCCGTAAGAGATAACAATGATAGAATCCCACCTCAACAAACCCATTCAACAATTGCTAAGAGAACCGCAAGAATTAGCATCAAACCCTTTGGACTAGAAAAAGGGTCATCTAGTTCAAAACCAAACATAGCTAGCTCTAGCAAACCATCTAAGCCCTCATTCCTAGAGCATGGATTACACTCGTTCAACGAGCCTCTTCCTCACCCAAATCTCTATTCATTAGAGCATTCACCACCGAGAACCTCCAACTCACCAACCTTCTAATAGGGAACCACCTACAACACCGACTAGTCCATCATTGGAAACAAGGAACCACCAAGGACTTGATCATATGGAGGAATATCCATCACCAACACCCTCATTCTTAGTAGAACCTCACCCTACTTCGCTTAATGAAACCCTACCATCATTCGTAGAGCCTCCTCAAAACATCCATTTTCCTCCGGTTCCTAATCAAGACAATAATTGCTCAAATTGTCTAAAAACCCAAGGACTTGTTCAAGAAGTAATAAATGAGTTACATTTCATGTTCAATCATCTTCTTGAAAGATTGGACCAAATCAACAAGTCTACTCATCCTTAGATTCAAGCACATTGTTGCTTTTTAAAGTTTTAGTGACTAATTAGTATTAGTAGAATATGGATGGCTAGATCATTCTCTTAGTTTTAGATATTTGTTGATTATCTCTTTGTTTTATTGAATAATAACTTATTTTCCATATTTCTTTGAGTATATACTTGTTGTTTGTATAATTATCTCACCCTCATATTTAGCATTGTTTGGCATACCACCTTTGCTGAATAATCTGTCATAAGACAGACGGATCCCTGGAAATTGCCTAGACGGATCCCACAAAGGAGGGAACCGTGGGATCCGTGGTACAGAAGAACAAAATTCTAAGAACTTGAGACTTATTTGCAGGAAATTATGCACTATACTCTTGTTTTCTAACATTTATTTTGTAGAATTTCAAAATACACATGAAGAACTTGACACCCTAAGCTAGGGGGAGCTTTGTGTCAAACCATACATTGCAAAACCATTTGCAACTTAATCCTTATTTGGATTACACTTCATGACACCCCGTTGCAAAGTTGCAATCTTCAAGGGGGAGCATTTTCGTCACAAGGACAAAACCATTTGCAAACAAAATTGCAATTTGTTAGCTTGTTAGTTTATATTTACTTGAAGCCCTCACAAAGGGATGGACTCGTCAAGGGGGAGTTAAGACGAGAACCATTCCCGTCACTTGCTCTCTTTACATATTTTCTTTTTACATGTTTTTCTTAAAAAATGTGTTAGTTTCTTTTCGAAGAGTAAAAACTCCAATTCGAACATTTACGAATTTTAGTTTTTCCTTAAAATAATTTTATGTTTTGTCATCAACAAAAAAGGGGAGATTGTTAATACAAATAAGCCGTAAAAACTTTTATTTATATTTTACGATCTTCTAATGTTTTGTCGATAACAAACGTAAAATCATTTTAACGAAACAAATAAAATACGTAAATTGTTTGAGCCAATAGTTTTCTAACACACTTACGTTTTCACATAAAACACTAAAACAAGCATAAGTGATTTTATGATTTAGTAATACATATGTACAACAACTAGTGTTTACATATTGGGCAAATATATATACATAACTAGTATGTATTATAAATGGGTAAAAACTACAACCCATGGAACATATCCATAACCCATGGTATTGACCCATACCCATTTGACTAGGTGCATTGCACTCATAAGATACATTGTATCTAATAAAAGAACCATGGATCAAGCCATAACCCATGACCCATGGCCCATAACCAAAATACCCATGGGCAAAGAGGAGCGTCCCACGGATCCCTAGTTTTACGCTAGACGGATCCCTTGTGGGAGGGAACCGTGGGATCCGAGGAACAGTAAGCATTTCTCCTCTATAAATAGTGAGCCATTTCTTCCTTTTGCGTTGCCACTCTCATACATACTTTCCCAAGTATTGTAACTCTCTAACCACCGATCCTAAGGTATCTCTCTATGTAGTTTGTCTTTTGTTTTTGTGTGATTCTCTAGGTTCCTCTTAAAGGCGAGATCACTACAGCTTGAAGTCGAGCAAGCTCAAGTCCATGAGTTGCCATGCTTCTTCATCATCAAGACTACTGAGGTTCTCTTGTTGATAGTTCTTTCTTTCTCCATAGAAGTGTTGTGTCAAAGGCATTAGTGAAGGATGCCGAAAGAGTCAAGACAAAATCATTAGTGAAAGATGCTTAACGTCCGTGTCAAAAGCATTAGTGAAGAATGCTAAAGGTGTCAAGACGAAGGCATTAGTGAAAGGTGCCAAGCGTTGTGTCAAAGGCATTAGTGAAGGATGCCTAGGAATCAAATCAAGTGGCATTTGTGAAGAATGCCTAGGTCATATAATCGATGAGGTGCATCGTTATACACATAGTGATAGTTTGTTTCCAAGGATGTTGATATCCTTGATAGTGTTGTAATAAGGAGTTGGCCTCCTTTGGGATTAGGTGTTGTGTAGTTTTGGGTAGTAGTTCCTCCATTGTAATGGAACTCGGTACTTAGCCTAGTAGCGGATAAAGGGTAGGCGACGTTGTGGTGGGTGTGGTTCACCTTGGTGTGAAAGAACCCGATCGTTAGCCTAGTACCGGAAAAAGAGTAGGCGACGTTGTGAAGGCTTCTCCGCCATAAGGAGTTGGTGTCATGTAGTGATTACGAACTCTCGAGTAGGTGACTCGGGGAGTGGAGTAGGGCAAGAAAGGTGTCCTTGTAGCCGAACCACTATAAATACTCGTGTCGTGGTTATGTGCTTCTTACTCTTTATTTTTCATTACACTTTTATATATCTATCCATCAACGACCAACATACACATCTAAATAGATTGACATAAGTCGATCTAAATAGTTTAAAACAAGTTTTAATTGGCAAAACTATTCAACCCCCTTCTAGTTTTCCACACGGTGTCTGCCCTAAGTTGAATAATTTGGAGGGCTATTTCTTTTCACCATTTTATTTACTTTTCTTTTTAATTCTTCAACTCCTTCTTTCTCCGATTCTCATTTTCTCTTTTTTCAATCATAACTAAGGACTTCTAAATACTAACTATTGGTGATGTCCTTGGGTAGATCCCTCCGGCTCTGGCGGATCATAGGACGTTTATTCCTAAACTTAGTCACCTTATAACTTCATGACTATCCTATGTTTCCATAAAACCATTTTCATGAAAATCTCTCAAAGTGTTTATGAATGAAAACATGTTTGTAACACTTTGAGAGTTTTGTATTTTTAGAAATACTCCCCCTCCACATGTGCTTATGAGTTTTGACTGAAATCTGCACAGTGAGGGTAGAGCGTGCACTTTTGAATTGATCAACTCGAGATAGACAATTCTCCGTGAGACACGGTTACATCACTGACTAGGTCAACTTGAAGTTTTAAACACTCCTTGGTGAGGAGGTTAGACCCATCAAGGTTCATGTCTAACAAGAGTTTCTAGGATGGTACATTCTACTAAGACTAGTCCTTTGCGAGACACGTTTACATCACTAGCGAACTAGTTTGAAATTATTACCCGTCCCGGAAAAGTCTTTTTGATTTACGACATTTTAGAGCTCGTCAATTCAATGGTTAAGTCTATGCACACTTAGATTCAATCACAATCTAACATATTTGTATCACACAATTTTTCTCCCCCTAAAAAATGGCATATTAATGATATTTTTTGATGAAATTTTGATATCGAATATGACCATTTTGAGTTTTACGGGAAGATTTCCACAAAGAACTTTGTTAGAAAAAAATTTGTTTGCAAATACTCCCCCTCAACAAGTGATATTAACTTTTGAGGTTTAGAAACACGAGAGAGAGTACTTGTTCTTTTGAGCAAAATTTTGAAAAATGTTGAAAGTTTGATAAATTTTACTTAAAAGTAAGAAGCTTTCGCTTCTTTTATAACGATTGTGGCACTAAAGCATACCACAGGGTCCTTTCATTACAAGATCGGGTTGTACACTGCTATTTATGTACAAACCACAATGAATAAATAAATCAAATATTAAAAATACAATCAAGAGTGTTTAAAGAGTACCCAACTATTACACACGACCCGGGACTTTATCTTCACGTTGAAACGTCAAGATAGGGAAACTTTGTCGTCCTCCTACATAGCTCTCCAACCTTCTCATCTGATCCCGGTGGAACAACCTTTCATCAAGCCTGGTTATAAACCTGCGAGCTTCCTTGCTTTCTTTTGAATTACATCTCTTCTTCGAACCAATGCCAGCTTCCAAATCCTTTAACCGATAAGCTAACCCGTCTCAAACCATCTTCAATGTTGCATCACAAAACTTATGGATCTCGTCGAATGCCATGAAACAAGTGTGATGATGTTCACTGCAATAGACGACTCCAAACTTTGGTTTATGCATGATCGTGTATTGAGCATGTTGATTGAGTTAGGGAAAGTGCATCAGCGGTTTTGTTAGATTTATCTGCTTCTGGTAAGATTCGACCCCAAGTTGTAGATCTTCAACACGTTCTTAAATGACTTTGCTGCGAATGAAGATCAGCAGGGCAGTGATGAAGTGAAGTTGAATCTATGTTGAGAATTGTCGCATCCTTCCTTGTACCTTTGCGAGGTACATGTCTTCGATGTCGTTGAGTGACAATCTCAAGAAATCGGCCTCAGTGAAATCATATTCTTGTTCATCTTGTCGTTTGACTTTGATCTTGGACAAGAATGAATAGCCCCACTTTGTTTCCAGTGTAACTCCTATCACAGCAACTATTCTCTTCTCATTCTTTACCTCCTTGTTTGACCTTTGTACTTGACAGCTTCTGTAGTACAATCTTCTCCTTGCTGGCCAATGATGAATGCCGTATTTAGCATCGATGTCGTACTCCACCACCTTGTCAACATACAATTTGGTGGCGTCTTCTTCAATGGCAATATTATCGATGAAAACTGCAACTGGAATATTGAAGGTAAGTGAGGTAGCATACTTTTTGCTTACGCTACTGCCGTGTTGAAGAAACTCTAGGTCGTTGTTGAACAAGAAATGGTAGGGAATATCCGGTTGCTCGGGTCGGCCAATTGTTGGTAGAGGCTTTGTCCATTCAGTATAGTAGGGAGTGTTATCCTTTCTTGTAACATCGATGTTCGATTTGGGATTTAGCCAGTCGATGTTGTTGGACATTGAACGGGAACTGTTGTCCAAATGATATTCAACCTCAACTGCGCTGCAGGCCTGTCTTTCAACAAGTTGAATGCGTCATTCTTTATCCTGCGCAGCTCCCGTTTCCTCATCGTTTTCACTTTGAACTCATCTTGGATAATCTTCACCTGCTCCATTGTTTGACCGTCTACCGGTTCTTGGCCTTCAGGCAATCTGGGTGTAGCATCAACCAACTTGCTAAACCATTCATACTCCTCGGTGTCGTCTTCATCCAACCATGAGACGACATAACCTTGTTTCTTCTTCTTGGTTCTTGAGGATGATTCTGGTTGCGGTGATGGTCTAGGTGATGGTTGTTGTTGGGGCTCAGGAATGTCTTGATCCTCACCACCGGTATAAATGAAGTGATCACCGGTTTTCTACAGTATTGGTGGAGAATCTGCATCCCGAGGTTTTTCAGATGAGGGAGGGCATTGAGAAGCTTGTCTTGTGGGTATGGTGGTGGTCTTAGGAGGTGGTGGTGGCATTGATGATGATCACCCGCCAATCTTCTTCTGAAGTTTAGCATTCGGGTCATATCCTTGTCTTCATCATCACTTGGTCGCTTATCCAGACCAGCAGCTTCCTTGCATGATTGCTTTAGTTGATGTGCAAGAAGTGCGTCATACAGCTTCGATTCATCAGGTGTGAAAGATGAAACTCGTGGTCACATCTGAAGTACCAGTTGTGAGATCAGATCATCTTCACTGAAAACTGGAGGCTGTACTAGTCAGGTTTGCATGACCACCGGTGTTGTTGTAATCACCTGCTTGACCAGTGTCTCGAGTGTTGGGTAGAACTATTTTTTGAACATCTCTTTGGTGACACCAGGGACCATGTTGAGAAGAAAGTGATGAGTGTAGTTCTGAATTTGTTCGTTCATTTCTCCTTGGACATCCCTGGTGAGAAATGCCTTGATTTGTTCTCTTTCTCCCTCGAACTGGTCCATCTGCTGAGAAAGCTCGATGACCTTGTCAGCCAGCATGTTCAATCTTTGTTCCTGAAGACTTTTTTTTTTCATTTTCTAGATTGAAGCAATGCTTTCTAGATCTTGGCTTTGCTGCGAGATGCCCAAGTATCGGCCTTCTTCTTGATTGATTTTGAAGATGATTTTGTTGTTTTTTCTTTGGATGGTGGTGGTGATGAGTGAGAAGATGATTTGGTTTTGGAGGTATCACGGGGTGGTTCTGAAGATTGCTCAGGGTTGTGTTTAGGATTGTCTAGAATATAGTTATCTGTTTCCATTCTTATGCGTTCCTCTTCAGCCTTCTTAGCAGCTTCGTCTGCAGCCCTCTCCTTTTCTGCTTCCAAAACATCTTTCTCTGTGATTCTCTCATCAGTACCTTCGTTATCTCCATGATCGAACATTTCCTCATCCTCTTGCTGCTTTTCCTCTGTAGGTTTCTTGGTGGTGGCATCGGTTCCTTTACCGGGTTGATTAACCGGATCAGGAACAGATGTAGCAAGAACACACCTGCTGGAACCTCGAGGTCCTTTAATTTGTCGAAGTGCAAACTCTTCAGCAACTTTCTCCATCCTTTGTTGCTTCAGAATTTTATGGAGTTTTTTCTCTGCAGCATTATGATCATACTCCCAATCAGACTCTTCTTCTTCTTCATCATCGAGAGGTTTCTTCCCTTTGTCAGATGATGGACTAGCAGGTTTGTCCTCTGTCTTCTTCGTGATATATGTGTCATTTGTACGTACTTCGGAGTAGACAGTAAGGTCATCCGACTCAGTTTCAGAATCGTCATCTTGTTGAACTGGTTCCGGTTCAGCTTTAGGATGAACAATTTTGGCTGGGGGACTTTCCTCTTTCTGCTTGGATTCCTTTTCTTGTACTTTGTTGTGGTTCCAATGCTTCCAGCTCTCTTAGCCCTTGTAGTAACTGATGGAGTCGTCTTTTCATCCATGAAGCCAACTTTTCCCGCAAGTACAACTTCCTTGTATTGTTTGTAGGTCGGAAGATCCTTGATTGCACCAGTAATCAAGCAAGCAGGGATTTTCGCACCTTGTTTTCTAGTTGATGTGTCTTTGAACCTAACAGAGTTTAAGGTAGGCTCATTCAGCATAGAGTGCATGTCGGGATCATTTAGTCTCAGAGGGATATCTTGGTGCTTCCCGAGAAGATTATAGATTAGCAACTTGGTGTATCTGATGAAGGGAATCTTAGTACCAGGATTCCTGTAGTGTTGCATCATGTCTTCCCAGATCAAACTAGCATAATCAATGTGGTTCATATGAATCATCCCCCAGAAGGTTTGAAGATGCATGAGCTTCGGGTGTTCATGACTACTATCTCTGCCTGAGACTGATTTGGCGATCATGAGATAGATGGTCCTCCATGGTTTTGGAATATTTTTGAGATCGACTCTGGAATGCTTGGAGATGATGCCAGAAGCTTCGTCGTATCCAATGTTAATCAAGAAATCCAATACTTCCTCTTCATTTGGAATCGGGACGTATTCAGTAGAAGGAATAACCGGAAGAAGAAGAATGACACGAAGATCCACAACAGTGACTGTGACTTCCTTAGTGCCAAGGGTCACTTTAACCGCATCTTGTCCGTCAATTTTGTCCATAGTATGCCAAAACTGATGAATGTAGATATTGGGTACGGTGGCTGTGTTGGTGAGCATGAGATTGACGGGATGATTCTTGAGAATATCAACAACAACTTTGCATGAAGATTCAGAGCACGTGAAGTTGTCGAAGTCGACACGGAGATTGTTCTTCCCAATGATTTTGTCATAACCGGCAGGGAAGATATTAGCCATTGTGAGCATATTTGGGGCATTGAGGTTCTCTTGATTGACAGCCATTTCGTAATCTGAAAGATATTTAGACAAAAGAACCAACCTATTGAAACACATTGTGTTACTCTTAGTTTGATTTATTGTCTAATTACTTGTTTGAAGTTATCATGTTTATGAATGTTACGAGTCCAAAGTCACTATTAGTCCAATTGTTTGAAGTTGAAGTGATAAGTTACGTGAATATGTTAATTTTGAAGTTTTAATGTCCAAATTTCACTTATACACACAACATTTTAACTTTTGAGAGCTTATGAGTAACATTTGGTTTTGTGTCTTAAGTGTAACATTTTACAAGTTATTCCATGCGTAACAATTCAAAAACAAGGTGTAATGGTGGCTTAAGCGTAAACATGTGAACTTATGCTTAAAAGAGGAGTTTAGGCTTATGCGTAAGCTTAAGCGTAAGGGAAAGTCTTAGGCGTAAGAAATTCTTACGCGTAAAACGAGTCCAAAGGCTTATGTGCTTATGCGTAAGCTTAATCAAAAAATGTTACGCATAAGTTTTACTCGTAAGAGTAAAGCTTAGGCGTAAACATCCTAGTTTACGCATATCCTTCCAGGATAAGCGTAGTACCACTGTAGACCCTTTATGCGTAAGTGTTACGCGTAAGATTTCTCCTATGCGTAACCTTTACGCATAAAGGTATTCCTTATTCGTAACATCATGAACACCTTTTGTCTGATTTTTACGTGTAAGTAACCTGAAACATATGAACATGAAAAACTTGATTACAATGTGATAAGATCGTTTATAAGCTCAGCTAGGGATCAATAACAAAGACTAATAACATGCACAGCGGAATAAACTAATCAATTATTTGTTATTGAACAAGGTTTCATTTACTAACACTAACTAATCTTAGACGTTTATAGGAACACGTCTAGATAACTAAACTACTAACTAAACTAATAACCTAGGCGTTTACAATCAACTACACGCCCTAGGTTACACATACACACCTTTAATCGACTACATTATGGAAGACATGTATAAAACCTACACCTATGTCCTCTTTATATACTAGAGGATCAGGGTTTACAAAATACTACAAAGGACTAATAAATAAAACTTCTTTTTCAAGCAAGTCCTTCCATCTTTTTGTAGGTTTCCTTCTTGTCGTATTAAGTCCCTCTTGTTTCATTCTTTTAGTCTTATCAACTCAAACGTATAATTCCCAACAATCTTCCCCTAGTTGATAATGACAAAACCATTCTTGAACGAACTTCCCTAGACGAAGTAGAGAAATTGAGATAAATAAATCTCGCCATAAATGAAACAAGTATGTCTTCCTTTGTCTTCCCCTTAATCCATGCCATGCCACTCAAACATCTCTTCCCCTTTTTGTTATAATACAAATAGGGAACATATGCAACTAATGATCTTGACCACCACTAACCAATATCATACTTCCAATCTGAGCCGTCCAATGTTTCCAATTGCCCTCCATGAAGAACACCAAAATGCTTACTAAAAATGAATCTAAAACAGTAGAAAACTCCAACTAGCAGTAGTAATAATGATCAACAATAGTAAAAATCAAACACTTCCCCTTGAGTGGTGCATGAACATCAAATGATTCTTTAAATCTGTAAGCTCCTTGTAATGATCACTTGTGAAGAAAACCAAATATAACTAACTTGATAAAGAAGTAGAATAACCCAAACTTGTGTCTTATGTCTTGCACTATAGATGACATCGAACGTATACAACCTATGTATAGGGAGAACGCAATCTCTTGATGAAAACCTTCATCTACTATTCATCAATTCATTGTCATAATCATTGAAGCACGAACAAGTTATCTCCAAAGTGTAAAACCGACCTTAAGATATGATAAGAACACAAACCTGTGTAACTCAACTACAACATCAAATTAATGATATTTAACCTTCTTCGTAATCAACTAATCCAATAAATCTCCAAAAACGAGCCTTTTTGTTTAAAACATTGAAGAATAAATAAACCAATCTCTTTGTGTGTGTAAACCAATAACCTGTGTGTGTCACTTATCACGCTCGACTTCCCCTCAAATCCAAATACTATCTGAAACACAATACAATCACAAACTTACTTTAGTTAAGCCAGGAACAGTTAGGCATAAAGGTTCTATAACCCTAAACCCTAGAATCCTACGCTTAACAAATTAAACCATGGAAATCAATCAAGATTGTTTTATGCACAATCCTAGATGTCTAAGGAGTGGTTTGAAACAAATTTTAACATAAAACACCCACACAATCAAAAGATTCAAGGGTAACGAACCTATAAACACTAAAACTTTAATTTTCACATTTTGATATTTCTGGGTATAATTAAAGGCTCAATTCATGTTCCTTAACATGTTCTAACACTAACCTAGGCATCTAATTGCACCAAAACATTCAAACACGGAAAACCCCAAACATGAACATAAACCTTAATTTTTCAAAATGACTCAATTCATGTTTATGGCTTCAAAGTTATGATAGAAATGGGTTTAAAACAAGTTTATAAAAGTTTTAACACTGCCCCTAACATCACAAACACACTTATGCGTAATCTTAATTCGTACGCATATGCGTAAAGCTCATAATCAAAATATTTAATGATTCAACCGTTGGATTGAAAAGATTTTGAAAACCATTGTTTAAAAACATGATCTAAACCTTATACCACTTACAAATTTCGATTTGGTTGAACGGATTTGAAGATTGATTAGGAGTTGTTGGATCGTGGTGGTTTAAAAATTAAATGCAAGAAAAGGTGCATTCAATGTCTTAGGTTAAGAATTTTGTCGAAATTACTTTTCCAAAATTGACAAGTTTAGTCCCTTAACCTCAAACATTTTCACCCAAGACCCATTAACTTCCATTTTGGTTAGAAAAAACACATTTTAGGCAAGAAACTTAACGATACTCCCCCTCGACTTTTAAAATAGTGAAATTTGTAAACTTTTGAGTCCGAGGAGGGTATATTACAAGATAATTTTCCACCATTTAAAGTTGAAACAACATATTTTGGTAACATGCAAGTACAAGGTTTTATGAAACAGAAAAATATTTACATTCTCCCCCTCAACACTTGTTCGGGAAAAATGGTGAAATGTTTAATGGAACACAGTGTTGATGGATGTTTTGTACTTGCGATGTTTGTTTTTCAGATATAATTTAGAAAAGAAGAATATTTTTGGATTTTATAAGATTTCATATTTTTGTATTTTGTTTTTGAAAAATATTTACAAAAGAGGTTTTGGTGTTTGACTTTTCAAGAATGTTTTAAAAGTTCGTCCAGTTCTTCTGGAGTCAAACACCTCATACCAATACTGTAATACCCCCAATTTCATGATATGCAACAAAATTCAAACTGAGTGTTACTCGATGACACAACAGTTATAATAATAGAAAACTATCTCTAAAGGAGTCGTTTTAAAAAGGATTTATCATTCAAATATATCAGAGTTTACAAAATAGGTCCCAGTTGGTTCCATTGTATACAAAATACATCAATATAAAGTCTTTGATGTTTTGTGAATGATAAAATATTTATAGCCTTCTTGATCTTGTCCTTGCCCTTCCGTGCCAGCTTCCGACATTATGGCCCTGAAATACATGCTTAAAACTGTCAACTCAAAGGTTGAGTGAAGTTCATAGAGTTTTTTTGATGGTTGAACACATTATGTTGGTAGTGTGAGCTATAGACTCATACCAATGGTTTGAAAACAAAACAGTTATTATTAGACTAAGCATCATGCAACCAAGGTGTTAACATGTTCCAAAATTAATTGGTGAAATTGTTGGTACCAGCCCTAATAAGTAAAATTGTTATTTTTACCTAATGTTACTCAAATATAGTGCATTTGTATGCCTTTAACTAGGCCAACAAAAACGGGATTCGTCAATCCCAATAGATCTATTCACAATATTCGTGCTCACTCTCTCTAGTGATTAATGGTTCATGATTTAGAGACTTATGTTTGGCAAATACGGTAACTTAGTGCTAATAAAACAATCAGATAAGCATACAGGTTTCAAAGCATGTGTTCGGTTTAAAATAAAGCATGTATCTCCCCCAAGGGTTTTTAAAACCAATTAAGTAATAGAAAGTGGGGCTATGAACTCACCGAAAGTTAATGATGTTAATTACTTTAACGGATGTGATGGACAAATCGGGAAACTTCTACGTGCAACCTAAAAATGGAATGTTGCGACTTAGGTTGGAAATAATGTTTAGGAAAAACATAAACCATCCTATATATGTCTCTATGTTGATCATGATGTAGTCATTTATAGTGCGATGTTTATAATAACAGTTTAATATGTGAAAACGTATTTAGTTTGTAGATATCGTACTACCGTTCGGGCCATCATAATTCAAAGGTCATGTAGTAAATGTTCGAGGAGCTAGGACACTTTAAATCATAAATCCAGCAATTCGTCGATACGTTTTACCCAAATGAAACCCCTAACATGAAGCTCCCTAGTATTGTGGCACTTATTCGATAAAATATATGTTTTGAGTGAAGATTATTATATTATAAATTTTATCATGTTTTTAATAAACATCTAGTTTTTACAAGTTCTCATAGTTTACTAGTGATCACAACTTATTAATATAGTCAAGAATGAAATTTTAATAAAAATTCAATATGTAACTAGTTATGAAAATAGCATGGTTTCTATATTTTAACTTGTGAAAATCCAATTTTTGCCGATATGTGAATTAAAACATATGTTTGAGTATATGTACATCATGAATCAACATAGTAACCATATATATAGCATTTATTTGACAAGATTAGTAATAATAAACGTGAGACAATGGAGTGGTGGTCGTGATAAGTTGCTTACAACTTTTGGTTTTCTAAAGAAAGGAGTAAATAGTAAGGATTAGGACTTTGATTGAACAAACTTTCCACACCTTGGCACCCTTCTATACTTCTTGTAATTTTAAAGGATTGGTGATGAAGTCTTAAGTTACTTGAAACCTTCTTAGCATCAACTTGGAGTCATGAATCAAAGTATGGAATGTATGTTTGAGTTATGATATAAACGACCAAGAGGGGAGGGAATGAGGGTTTTATGAAGTTTTTCTATTGCTATTTATAGGAGGAAAGGTTTAGTTAACCATGTATTGGGTTAAATATTAACCATGGTTAAGTTTAGGACACTTGTATGTGTTTACAAGTAAAATGGCTAAGATGAAGCCACCACTATGGTGACTCACCTCATAAGGGGTGGTCACATAGTGTGAGTGGGCTAGGATATTATGTCTTGATATTATTAGATTTTATGATATGTTTTGGTTCCGTTAAATGCCAACCGTAATTTGTTAAGCCATAAAATGTAAAACCGAGTATCGTAAAAATACAAAACTTGAAGGAATGATGAAACTCGTCATTATACTTCATATAAAAATATAAAATGAGTGATAAGTCTCATTGGGTGCTAAAACGCTGTGTAAAGCAGGAAACGCGGGTCAAAAACGCGTAAATCGCGTAAAACTCAGAACTGGAAAACGTAAAATTTCAACATTTGTGGAATTGTCCTAAAATGGTAGAATTACATATTTCTAATGTTTATAGAGTTTTATGAACATATCGGGATAGCCGAATGACGTTTAAACCCTAAAGTAATTCTCAGACACGGATTTGTGAAATTGGTTTTGAATGGATTTAACGTACGTTGTCAGGACGAATTGTCGAGTTTTATTTATCTTGGTATGATAGTAAAAATAAAAAAAAATTTACAGTATAAATAGTGAAAGTTAATAGTAAATTTGAAAATGAAAAGTAACCTGAAAATGCGGGTGATTACAGTCTTCCCTCGTTAGAGAAATCACGTTCTCGTGATTTAATTGTTACTTGATGGTGATGCTCCTTCAAAAAGGTAAGGGTACTTCCGACGCATTTGGTCTTCTTGTTCCCATGTATATTCTGGACCACGTTGGGAGTTCCAGCGAACTTTGACAATTGGTATTCGACTCTGCTTTAGTTGTTTGACCTCTCAGTCCATGATCTCCACAAGTTGTTCAATGAAGTGTAGATCGTTGCTGAGTTTGAGTTCATCGAGTGGAATAACAAGCGATTCGTCAGAAAAACATTTCTTTAGGTTAGACACATGAAAAGTGGGATATACATTACTGAGTTCTGGTGGAAATTCAAGTTTGTACGCCACTGGACCAACCATAGGTAGGATTTTGAATGGACCTATGTATCTTGGGGTTAGTTTTCCAGGTTTACCGAATCGTATGACACCTTTCCAAGGTGAGACTTTTAGCATAACCTTGTCTCCAACTTGGAATTCTAAAGGTTTGCGTCGTATATCAGCATAACTCTTCTGTCTATCTCTTGCTTTTTGTAACTAATTTTTGACGTGTATGATTTTCTATGTTGTTTCACGAATAAGTTCTGGACAAGTGAGTTGAACATCTCCCACTTCGGCCCAGCAGACAGGCGATCGACACTTTCGACCGTAAAGTGCTTGAAAGGGTGATGCCTTGATACTTGCGTGATAATTGTTATTGTAGGAGAATTCGACCAAGGGTAAATGGTTAACCCATCTTTTTCCAAAGTCGATTAAACAAGCTCGAAGCATGTCTTCCAGCGTTTGAATGGTTCGTTCACTCTGACCATCGGTTTGAGGATGATACGCTGTACTCATGTCTAGGTTTGTTCCGAAGGCGTCTTTGAGTGACTCCCAGAAGTTTGAGGTAAATCTACCATCTCGGTCAGATATGATAGAGATTGGTGCACCGTGTTTTGAGACTATTTCTTTGATGTAAAGTCGAGTCAACTAATCCATCTTGTAAGTCTCTTTGATTGGTAGAAAGTGTGTGGACTTTGTGAGACGATCCACTATGGCCCAGATGGAGTCATAACCGTTGGATATCTTTGGGAGTTTAGTGATAAAATCCATTGTGATTCGTTCCCATTTCCATATAACAATCTCTGGTTGTTGTAATAGACCGGATGGTTTTTGGTGTTCGGCCTTCACTTTGGAACAAGTAATGCATTTACTGACGTAGGTGGCAATGTCGGCTTTCATGTTTGGCCACCAATACAGTAGTTTTAGATCATGATACATCTTATCAGATCTTGGATGTACAGAGTATTTGGATTTATGGGATTCATGCATGATTAAGTCTCGTAGGCCACCATAAAGTGGTAACCAACTTCGTCCTTGGAAGCATAAAGTTTCGTCGGAACGGGTTTCAAATTTCTTCTGTATCATGCCGTCCAATTTCTCCTTTTCAATGTCTTGTTGTTTCACTGCTTCGGCTTGATCGTTGAGTATTTGAGCAAGGAAATTTGTGTTGATGGTTAGGACTAAAGCTCGAACTCGTAGAGGTTTAACCCTTTCCTTTCGGCTTAGGGCATCTGCTACTACGTTGGCTTTTCCTGGATGACATCGAATGTCGCAATTATAATCACTCAGCAGTTCCAACCATCGTCGTTGCCTCATGTTTAATTCCTTTTGATCGAGAATGTGTTGGAGACTTTTGTGGTCGGTAAACACAGTACATCTAGTACCGTATATATAATGTCTCCAGATTTTTAGTGCAAAGACTACTGCTCCTAACTCCAAGTCATGAGTATTGTAGTTTTCTCCATGCTTCTTGAGTTGTCGTGAAGCATAAGCCATGAACTTTTCTCGTTGCATGAGTACGGCTCCTAATCCTTGGTGCAAAGCATAGCAATAGACTACAAAATCTTCGATCCCATCTGGCAATGCTAGAATAGGGTCACTACAAAGTTTTTGTTTTAGGATTTGGAAAGCTTCTTCTTCATCTTCGCTCTAGATGTACTTTTTTTTCTGAGTTAGCGTAGTCAAAGGTTTGGCTATTCAGGAAAATCCCTGAATAAACCTTCGATAATAACCGGCCAAACCTAGAAATTGAAGAATTTCCATAGGTGTTGTAGGTGTTGGCCAATCCTTGATAGCCTCAATTTTAGCGGGATCAACATGCAAACCTGCGCTATTGATAACATGCCCAAGGAATTGTACTGACTAAATCCAGAATTCACATTTAGAGAATTTTGCGTATAACTTCTCTTTCTTGAGCAAATCTAAAATCTTCCTCAGATGATCTTTATGTTCTTCTTCGCTTTTGGAGTATATAAGAATATGCTCGATGAATACGGTCACGAACTTTTCCAAGTATGGCTTACACACCCGATTCATGAGATCCATTATACTGCTGGTGCATTCGTCAAGCCAAACGGCATTACCTGGAATTCGTGATGACCATATCGTGTTCTAAAGGCTGTTTTCAGAATATCTTCCCCACGAACTTTAACTTGATGGTAACCCGATCGAAGGTCTATTTTTGAGTAATAGGTCGAACCTTGTAATTGGTCGAATAGATCGTCGTTTCTTGGCAAAGGGTATCGGTTCTTTATGGTTAATTTTTTTAGCTCACGATAGTTGATACACATTTGTAACGATCCATCTTTCTTTTTCACGAACAAGACGGGAGCTCCCCAAGGTGAGGAACTAGGTCGAAAAAACCCTTGTCCGAAAGTTCTTGTAATTGATTGGCCAGTTCTTGCATCTCGGATGGTGCTAGTCTGTAGGGTGCGCGGGCCACTGGCGCCGCTTTTGGCACTAAATCAATTTGAAACTCTACTTGGCGTGATGGTGGGAGTCCGGGTAAGTCTTTAGGGAAAACTTCAGGAAATTCATGAGCGATAGGAACGTCTTCAAGGCGTTTTTCTTTGGATTCCTTCTCGGTAACATGGGCTAGAAAAGCGTAACATCCTTTCTCAATGTACTTCATGGTTTTCATACATGAGATGATGTTTAAGCGAGTCCCACTTCGATAACCACAGATGACCAAAGTCTCGTTGTTACAAGGAATGTGAACAACTTTTTCGCCACAGATGATGTTGGCTCGATGTTTTGACAACCAATCCATGCCAGTGACAACATCGAAACTTACAAGTTCGATTGGCCTGAGGTTGATGCTGAATGGATGATCTAAAAGGTTGAGGTGCTTTCGCTTTCTTTGGCGCCATGATTCTATCAATTATATACAAGATATATCGTGAGTTATAAAAAGATCATGGTTTTTGGTGGGAAAAGTTAGAAATAATAAAGTTGGAGTTTTAAACCATAACACATGATGGTATAAAACAAGA
Source organism: Chrysanthemum seticuspe (assembly GCA_019973895.1). Taxonomy (NCBI): domain Eukaryota; kingdom Viridiplantae; phylum Streptophyta; class Magnoliopsida; order Asterales; family Asteraceae; genus Chrysanthemum; species Chrysanthemum seticuspe. The sequence continues at coordinate 276,921,947 of BPTQ01000008.1, read as the reverse complement.
GTTTTTATTCATATAACGTTGATTGATTTACAAAATCGAAACTTATTACAAGCTTCTTCAAAATTTACTAACTGATACTTTCAGTTTAGTAATTACAACATTTTACTACTGCTAGCTATTACATGGATTACATAGAGTTTTCTAACTGAGTCTAATCAGTTTAGTGATTACAAAAGGTTACTATTAATATGCTATTCTATTTCAGGCTTGATGGTTCTTGTGGTGGTTGAGAATCCCCTTTGATAGTAAGAACATCAATACTATCAATGTCGATCCGACACATATCGGGATGTGTATTTGCAATCCATGATTGTTAGCCTTAATAGTTTTATTAGAAGTGATGGTCATTCACGTTTAGGAACTTTGTAACGTTTGTTAGATATCGTGCTAGAATAGTCAACGGGCTCGTGGATTGGACTAAGCTAATTGGCTATAAGTTAAGTTAAGCTAGCCTTTCTTCATGTGTTATCCAATCCAAGTCCACGAGGCCCAAGCCAAAGCCCATTAGGGCGTTTATGTATTGTACTATATAAGCCCCTCAAAGTCTCATTTGAGGGGTGTGCTTGAGTGTGTGTGTGTGTGTGTTTTCTTTGGAATATACAAATTATTGTTTTCATCTTTCTCTCACAACATACACGGTTTTATAAACATCAAGTCACCAACATCTTAATCTTTCCATCTTTATTTACGCATATGTTTGTGTTTGTGGTGTTCGTGTTCTACGCATAATGTGTTGGGTTTGTGATAAGGTTGATAATAGTAAGGTCCTACAATTGGTATCAGAGCCTAACAATGGTTTAGGAGTGTTTGTGTTTGTTTTAAAGTTTTGGTACCATACGCGTAAAGCTCTCGCTATACATCTTTGACACGCTAAAAGCTTTGATTTTTACACTTAAAAATTCAAGATTCTTGTGGTTTAAGGTTTATTTGGTGTTAAAGTTTCAGTTTTTTGCAAAAAGTTCGAAGCTTTACGTGTTTTAAATCATTTTTAAACTCGTACGAATTGGGTAGTTCATTTCTACGCATAAGCTTTCAAAGCACTTTGGATGATAAAGGTCAACACTTTTGTGTTATTCGAGTGTTTTTAAGGCTGTTTGTGCAAGAAAAATTGTTTGAATCACTGGAAATTTTTTACGCGTAGGTCAAAACCCTAGTTCTACGCGTAAGAAAAGTCAACACCCTATTTCTACGCATAAGAGTTTTGTGCAGTTTCTTCGAGCTATAACGGTGACTCAGTGCTTCCTTCACTTGGATAAGTTTGTGGAACACTTCGACTTTTGGATATCTTTTACACTGTGATAGTGTAAAGGATTTTTGGGCAAAACCCTAATCTTACGCATAAGCTTAGACTTACGCATAGAACACTTTACGCTTAAGTATTTTTCTTACGCCTAAGCCTTGTCTTACGCATAAGCTAAATCTTACGCATAAGTTTTTCTATGCCTAACTTTAAACTTACGCATAAGCATTTCCTACGCCTAAGGAATTCTACGCTTAAGCATCGTCTACTCGTAACTTTTTGGCAGGAAAACTTGAGTAAAATTTAAATTTTTGAGGAGACTAAACGTTCAATTTTTACGCGAAATTCTAATTTTGGTCAAAAATTCAAATTTTTGGACCCAAATTCAAATTTTTTAGGTCAAATTTGGCGTCAAAATTGTCATAACTCAAAATTTTCATACGATCTTAGAATTGATTTTTAAAGTGACTTTCAAAGTTTGGGCAAAAAATTGTTTTCGACTAAGAACCAAGGTTACGAGTACGACTTTCAGAAAAACTTCAAACGGCAATATCTTTTCAAACACAACTCCTTTATCGTTGAATCAATCCTACATCAACTTTATCATAACATACCTTCATCAATGGCAACTCAACAAGACATTCATGCAGCCGGTGCCGAAAACCGTCCTCTTATGTTGGAAAAAGGTGGTTATCTTCAATGGACAAGTCGTATGCTTCGTTACATCAAGACCAAACCTAATGGAAAACTGATGATTCAATCCATTCAGAATGGACCCTTCAAGCCTCGACAAGTCCAAATCCCTGGAAATGCTGATGCAACACCTCCCATCCCACCATCCTCTCGTCTTCAAAACGAATCAGAATACACTGAAGAGGATCAGAAACAAGTCGATGCAGATGACATGGCAATTCATATTGTCCAACTGGGTTTACCAAGAGACATCTTTGTTGCTGTAAACAGTTGTGAAACTGCTTTCGATATGTGGGAACGTGTTAGACGACTTTGTCATGGAACAGAAATTGGCCAACAAGACACAGAGAACAAGTTGCTAACTGCTTGGGAGAAGTTTACATCTACTCCAGGAGAATCCATTGAATCCTACTATGGAAGGTTTTGCACTTTAATGAATGAGCTGATGAGAAACAAGTTGACACCCAGAAATATCGTGGGCAACATCAAGTTCCTGAACAATCTACCAGAAGAATGGGACGATATGTCACTATTGTCAACCAAACAAAAGACTTACATCAGGTGAACTTTGATCAACTAAACAATTTTCTGAAAAAAAACCAAGCTGAAGCGAATGAAGTCAGGAAAGAAAGATTGGCAAAGAATCATGATCCATTGGCTCTTATTGCAAAGACTCAACCTTCAGTGAATACACAACAACAAGCTTCATCATCTTCTAACAACAACAACTTGCAACAATACATTCCACAACAACAAGCTGTTATCCCTCAACAACAAACCTATCCACCAGAACAACAACATTACCAGGAACAAGGAATCACTGATCTTGAAATGGAACCCGAAAAAGCTTTGTTACAAGTATTTTCTTTATTGGATAAAGCATTCAGAGGTCGCTATTCCACACCAACTAACAACAACCAAAGGATTTCATCAAACACTCGCAACAGGAAAATTGCACAGCCGGGTGTGAACATGGGTCATCAAGGACAAATGGTTGGAGTTATTAGGAATCAGCAGGGATATGCTAATGGATTTCGCATGGGTAATCAGGCGGTTCCGAATCAGGGTAATCAGTTGGGTCAGAATGTTGGGAATAGAGCAGTGGGTAATCAGAATGGGAATGTTTCAGCTCCAGTCGTTGGGAATTATGGAAATGTAAATCATGTTAATCAGGTTAAGTGTTATAACTGTCAAGGATTGGGTCACATGGCAAGGAATTGTCCAACTAAGCCGAAAAAGAAGGATCTTGCGTATCTTCAGAAAGCTATCATGTTGGTACAAAAGGAATAATCTGGACTTCAATTGAGCGCTGAGGAACATGACTTCATGGCTATTATGGATGATTTGGAAGACCTCGAGGAACTCAATGCAAACTGCATCTTCATGGCAAATCTTCAGGAGACTAAGTACGACACTGATTCTGACGCACCTCCTGCCTATGACGCCAACGCAGTATCTGAGGTACCAATCACTGATCCATGTTATAACAATGTCATATTTGATGTGTTTACTCATGATGAACAGCATTCTGTGACATCAGCACCTACTTATGATACATACCTGGACAATCCGAGTTGTAGCAATACTAACTCTGAGACTCCAGATGTGGATCCTAGTGGAGACTGTGTGGCACAAAATACTGAGATTGATGAGGAAACACGTGCTTATTTTGAATCATTAATCAATAACTGTGGCATTGAAATTGAGAAAGTTAGAACGGTCAATCGCGAAGTTAAGGCCGCGAATGCTAAATTTACCGCTGAGCTTGAGAGTTACAAGGAGAACGCAAAAGCCTTTGAATTTCATAAAAACAAAGAATTAGAATTAGAAATTGGTTATCGAAATTTGGTCTCTAAAGAACAACTATTGCAAATCAAGTACAACACACTCGATGTGAATTTGAACCTGAAAATTAAATCTTTAAACAAGGAAATTTCTGCTTTAAATAACCAACTTTCTAAACAAAAAGAAATGTTTTCTAATCTTGAAAAAGAGAAGAAGCAGTTGATTACTGGTTTTTCAAAACGAGAAGATTCTCTTCTTGATAAAAATGAAAAAAATCCAAACTTTGGAAAATTTGCTTCTTAAAACGGGTCATTCTGCTCAAACAATCAAGATGCTTTCTAATCAAGTAAATCCGCGTTTTCATACTAATAATAGAATGGCACTTGGTAACGACCCTTCTTCGTTCCTCAAGAAAGCTCAGAAATCTCAGAATGTGTTAAACAATGGAAATGCTTTACATGAACCCATTATTGTTCGTGATTCTCTTGAAACGTTAGAACTATTTGAGGAGAGTAGATCAAAAATGAAACAAAAACATCCGGAAATCAAACCAATTGATTATAACAAATGGAACAAAACTAACGGAATTACTTTTGTCAATCAAAAAGAAAAGTCAAAATTCTCCATCACACCAAGTGTTTCAAACAAAGAGTCAACACCTGTTCAAAAATCTGTTTCAAAACCAGTTGTTGTCTCAAATTCTCTTTCGAACATTGACCAAATGTCTTCAAACAATCCTTTTAACACAAGTGATGCGAGAAGTATTTTAGAAAATGTGAAAACTAGAATTGCGGATCTTCAAGACACTGTTAAAACTAAAACCACTATTACACCTAACAACTGGTTCTCTAGTTTCGACATCGAACAGAGAAAGATTTTTGAAACTCAAATTGCCCCTCAGCTGAATGCCATCAGTGCAAGGGTAATTCATTTTGAACAAGCGTTTTTGAAAGAAACAGTTGACTTTGTCAAGGACCATAAATCCCTGGTAAAGCAAGCTAATGACTGTGCCGAACACAACAAAGTTTTGGAAAATTTAAATGACTCTCTCTTCGAAGATGTTCTGACTACTGATATTATGTCCATTATTTTGCAAACATATTCTATTGAAGATCATGAAAGACTCCAGTCTGAGACCTCCAAAATTGTTTCAAAATATGAAAAAGCACTTCCGAAACTTGAAAAAGAAAATGTCTCATATTTTAAACAACTTGATCGAAAAACCGAGGAATGCAAGTATGACAAACTATAGTATGAGCGTGCCTACAATGACATGAAAGCTGATTCTCGCAAAACCGTCAAGTTATCTCACGCAAGCAAGCCACTTGTGAATGGCTAGCTGTAAGAAACTTAAAACAGTTCAGACACAAATGCAATGAAGTCCAGGAGAGTACAATGTTTCCCCGGGTCGTTATGTCCCAACGAGCCGTGCGAGAATAGTCAAACGTTTAGTGATCGAGAAGATTTGAATGGATACAGAGATTTGATTTATGATTATAACTACAGAAATAGCCAACAAATTACAGCGGCTTAAATGCAAATTAAAGGAAATCTAAAAAGATAAAATCTATTAAATAAACGCTATCACTATTATTAAAATGATGTTTTTGTTCTTTTTGTTTTAATAAAACTTAATTAAAAACTACGTGACGTACAAACAAAAACGTGAAACTTACACAATATTAACCCTAAAAATATGAAAATGATATTTTTATAAACCTAATGATAAAATAAAATTTTTAGAAAAAGAAAACTATTTTTACAACTAATTATCTAATTATTATTAATTAAAAACTATTTTTAACTATTTAATATTTACCTAAAATACAAAAAATTAGGAAATAAAGCTAGAAAAATAAAATTATGAAATGGAAAAGTCTAAAATATCAAACTAGAATTTTCAAAACTATTTTTGTATTTTTCTGATTATTTTTCTATTTTTTATGAATTTTAAACTACTAAAAACTATTTAAATTGCTAAAAATTACCAAATAAACTAAGAAAAATCTGGAAAATTACTTTTTTCACTTTTTATATTTATCTAAACTTAAGAAAATTGAAAAATTATTTTTTTGAATCTTTTCTGAATTTTTTGTATTAAAAGCTAATTAAATAAGCCTAAAAACTGTTTTTAATTAAGAAAAATAGCAAACTGACCTAGAAAAATGTGAAAAATTCAGGAAAACTCTAAATTAGTATACTAAATCTAGGAAAAATAGAAAAACATGTGCTTGTGTACAAGAAATGGCAACTGCTATGATAAGTGCTTATAAATAAGCACTTATTTTAGGCAAATAAGCACCAAAAAGAACCAACTGATAACAGAAGCTATTAAGTACTAAAAGTAACCAAATGCAACCATTTACAACTGCTTTTAACCACTGAAATGCAACTAGAACAGATTTGGCTAAATTGAGATTATTGGGCAAAACAGGTTTTCTAGCTACCTTGTGGCTTATACAACTGCTTTTAGAACAAGCTTATGTGAGAAACAAGACTGAATACTTCAAGTTAACCAGCTTGGCTATCTATGAACCAAGACTCAGACCATAAGGACCTAAGACCAACACTGTGCAGAGTCTGCAAAGTGCCTGTTCACACTCAGCTAATACTGAGTGTGCACAGGGCACATTAGGGCTTATTGAGCTGCTTATTTGAACCTCAAAAGGCTCTTGGAAAAAATTGCAAAAATCATTTATGGAAAATAGACCAGCTTAACTTTTTAAACACAGAGTTTCAAGGAGATTGACCCAGTAATGAAGCTATGAAAATTCTTGCCAGATGAGCTCAAACCAAGTTTTACAAGTATTTGACTTTTGACAGATTTTGGAATTTTGACTTTAGTGAACTTTGGATCCAATTTTATGACTGAGATAGATGTTATATGTTGTAATAAACTTAATGCAATCAATATTATGGATTTCTAAACACAAAATGATGGTCTGCTATCCCAAATTCCACAACAGTTAACAGGTAAGAGTGATTTAAGTGATTCTTTGACTTTTTGAACTTAGCAGGCACAAAGTGAGACAGATACTAATACAAATGAGCTACCCAAACACTATCCAACAGATTTCAACTAATGAATGCACCTTAAGATCAGTTTTGACAGTAAAACAAACACTCCTTTAACTATTGATTTGCACACTGAAACTACTCCATACACTGAACCAACTTATAACTATGATCAAATTAAATTAAGACAACCTAAATACTTCTACTAAAACAGGTTTTATTAGATTAAAACTACAAATACTTTTTATGCTAAGAATTTGAAATTCACTTACAAAGTTGCCTAGCCACAATGGCTTGAAACTGAATGAAACCAGAACAGTACCACTAGCCTATATAAATCAACCCATAGAACTTAGCATCAACCCAAATTCACCACTGATACACCCATGTTCCATTTTCATTTCAAAGTGATGGCTCAGTTGACTTCCATTGACCAAACCTAAAATGGTTTGAAACTTAAGTGCAAGCTTGCAAAAAGCTATAAAAAGCTAGTACAAGCTTGTTTGAGCTTGTAAATAAGCTGCTAGAGGTTTAAGCATGAGAATTTGAGATTCAAATTTGTAACAGTGAACTAGAAATAAGGATTCTTAGAATAAGCTTGAATTGATACTTAAGAAAACTTGCAATACACCAAAATACTTGTACTTAATACAATTAAACTTGAAAATACAACTGAGAACCTTTTTAAGACTAAGAAATTAAAATTACGACATACATGAAAAATAAAAGTTAACTACTGGCTTGGTACTTGCTTCTTCTCCTCTGTTTATAGTCCCATTTAGCTTACACGTGTCCTTAGAGCAGATCCCACCTCTTTTTGTGGCCAATGGGAGAGTTTTGACCATTTTAGCCACTTTCATACTTTTGGCGGGAAACCTGTTTTTGACCTGTTGACCTCTGAAACTAGCACTAGGGGGGGGGGTGGCATTTATTGTGGAGGGTAAGTTAGGTGGGTATGATGAGGAGGGGGCTGGAAAGGTGATGGGAGATGCCTGCAAGTTGGAGGGATAAGGTGTTGGGGAAGATAAACAGTGGGGGCGGGTTATCTGCTTTGTTTGACTGAGGTTGACCAAGGTTCAAAAAGGGAGGGGTCATTTGCTTAGGCAGGGGGTCAAAAAGGTTGTGGCAGGGTCCAAAACTAGTATAATAGGTTTAATTAATCAAGGGACCTTTATGTAAATTCTGAAATTGTAGGGACCTGTTCTGCCAAATCATCAAACTTGTTCCAAGGGCTGAAAATGACAAGCTTCAAAAGTATAGGGACCAAAATTGCTATTTTGCAATTTTCCAGGGGCTAATTTTGCCAATTTTCAAACTTGGAGGACCATTTTTGTAATTTTCTCAAACTTTTGATATTTTTCACCAAAGGACTAAATTTGATAACTTATGATTTAAAAAGGACCTTTGATGACTTTTCTTTTGAAATTTTTACTCAGGGACTATTTTTGACAATTTTAGAAACTTGGGGGACTGAAACTGCCAATTTTGCAAACTTTGCTCAATTTTCATCTGATTTTAAACATTTTGCATCTGAAACATATAAAATGTAATTTTGGAATATTTTCAGTATTTTGATGCATTTCTGAGCATTTTTAGACGTTTTGCAGTTCAGATTTGACTTAAAATGATGAGTATTTAGACACTCATCAATCCCCCACACTGAGATATTGCTAGTCCCTAGCAATGATTTGAGAAAACATAATGGATTTTAATCTCTTTACCAAAAGCCATTACTTCTGGAGTAGCCAAATGTTTCAGTTCAAGTAAGAACCATGGTACACCGATAACCATGTGATTTTGAGCAAACCACCAGCTTTCAACGGATTTGATTTTGTCATTACCAGAAGCCGTACCCTTCTGGACTAGCCAACTCTTAGATAAATTATCAATATTATCTTTGGTGAGCTGATTACCAATTATGGTTTTTCCACTGCCTTTACCACAAGCCATAAACTTGCGGGCTAGCCAACTCTTCACTTTTAAGGATATGGTGAGCTGAATACCATACAATTTTGGGCAAATTGTAAGCCGTCAACGGATTTGAGATATCTTTACCAAGAGCCGTTTGCTCCTGGATTAGCCAATCCTTTTGTCTTACAGACATGGCGGACTGATAACCAAATGAGAAAGTGTAAAACACTTACTCCAAAAAAATTTTTGGCCAAAAACGGGGGAATTGGTATAATTATATGATAAAATTCGTGAGAATTCCCCCCCACACTTAGAAATGAATATTGCCCTCAATATTCAAAGTACCGGCGGTTATGCCGAAAAGAACGTAAAAGGGAAATACTACGGCCATTATTTAGCAAGGATTTTTTTTTTTTTTTTTTTTTTTTTTTTTTTTTTTTTTTTTGAAGATCTTATATACAACAGCGTAGGGCAACTCCCCCACACTAGGGTGGTACACACGGGTGAAGACCCATGTTTAGCTACTGTTTTTGATTACCGAGTCGCTAGCTTGACTCGACCCCGAATTCATTTGTTCTTGGGGAAAGTAACGTGGAAAACCAATCTCAGTCGGACTTTCGTTCACAGTGTTAACAAACATATGAACATCAGAAAGTTCCACACCGACGAGACACAACCGCGGTATTGTTAATAGTAAAAACTATAAGGGATGATACCGGGGTCAAAGATGGTGTCCTCATTCCCGAAAGAGAAAAGGGAAAGAGCAACCACACCATCTGTGAAGAATGGAACAAAGATATGCATGACAATGCAAGTCCATTCCTCATCAGAAAGAAGCAAATCACCATTTTTGACATTTTTAAGCTTAAACTTGAAGCTTATATGGTGATTGTCAGTAAGATGTCCGGGAGGGAGGGTGGGAAATGGTTCTTCAATCAACAGACTTTCCAGAAAAAGGATGTCTCCCTCCGGATCCAAGTAAGTGTTATCAATTCCTGTAGGAATTGACTCATCACTAAGAAATGCATCGACTTCATTCCAAAAATTGTCATCTTCCTCATCAGGAGTGAAGGAAGGGATGGAAGAGTCGGGAATAAGACTGGAAGATGATGGATCATTTTTGAGCAATTCATCAATGGGAAGAATGTCTCCCATTGGATCACAAACATCATCATCCAACTCAGATGAAACAGAAGAGAGTTTCGTTTCATCCACAGAGTTAACAAACTCGATGCGACAAACTGATTCTGGAGGTGGGACAAGTGGTGTGCTCTTAGAGCTAGCAGTTTCCACCACTTCCGTTGAAGTCTCCGAATCTAGATCATCATCATCATCAAGAACACTCTTGACTTCCCTGGTACAGCTTTCAAACCATTTGTTTGAACCAGGGGTGATTTTCAAAGCTTTGAGCTCAACACGTTTTTGAAAACTCCTCTTAACCGTGAAATTTGAGAGTGTTGCATTGAATCTTTCAGATTTGTGATCAATTGTGGCAACACTCTGTTTGTACAGAGGTTTGGAGTTCTGGTTGATATTTAACGTGAGCTCTTCATTGTCAACCCGTATGGTCAACTCTTCAGCAAACACATCAATCAGAGCACGACTCGTTCTCAAGAAAGCTCTCCCTAAGATGAGGGGAACTCTAGAATCTGCATCGAAGTCTACTACAACAAAGTCAGTAGGAAAGTGAAACTTTCCCACTTTCATCACGACATCCTCGGCTATCCCGAGTGGACGAGTTATGGTACGGTCCGCTAGCTCGAGTGTCATACAAGTGGATGAAAGTTTAGGAAGAGACAGTTTCTTCCATACTGAGAGTGGCATGAGGTTAATGCTAGCGCCAAGATCGGCCAAGGCGGAGCATTGAAACATCCCCAAGAAATCACACGGGATTAAAAACCGGCCAGGGTCTTCAAGCTTTTCGGGAAGCTTATTAAGAATGGCCGCTGAGCATTGCTCATTTAGCGGGGTTTTCGTCATCTCAGACAACTTATCTTTGTTGCTCAGTAAGCCTTTAAGCGTGGATGCAAATTTAGGAATTAGAACGAGAGCATCAACGAAGCTTATATCAAAGTGAAGCTCATTGAAGATTTGGAAAAATTTTTCCATCTGCTCTTTGTTTTTGTCTTTTTGCTTCTCATCATTCATTCTTGATGGGTAAGGAAGCTGACTAGACTTTTGAGCCGGGATGGAAGTGTTTTCTGGCTCAGAATGTGTCTTCGGAACTTCGGGTTCCGGACTTAAAGGTTGGACTACCGAAGGTTGGACGTGTGCGGTACTTCGTGGGCTTGAATAATGCACCTTGTCCGTTGTCTCCTTGGTAACTTGACTCATTGCCACAGGAGGAGGGGGCATAGGAGTCGAAGGTCCATTGTGCGTCTTACCACTACGAGTGGTGACGGCTTTCAACTCGGCATTTGGATTGGTAATAGTATTGCTTGGGAGTCCTCCAGAAGATGATGAAGCTTGGTTCGTATTCATGTTCATGAAACTGCTCATCATATTCTTCAACTCATTTGTCTGCCGAGACATTGTGGTATCAATTTCCTTCTTCAGCTCAACCCTCATGTTATTGATCTGAGTTTGCATAGAACGTATGCTTGACTCAGTAACTTTCATGAAGTCATTTGGTGGGGGAGCATGAGAAGGTTGTTGATAATTATGCTGATTTGGAGCTTGGTAGGGTGGGTTGTGATTATTCCGGTTTTGATTGAAATTTTGTCCTTGATTCGGAACAAAGCGATTGCCATGGTTTTGCACAGGAGGAAAACCAGGTGGTGTCATACCGCTAGGTGCACGGTAGTGAGGATCAGCCTGTGGTCGGTATTGATTGTGGTTTACCGAAGCTACGGGAGCTTGGTAAAAGGAAGCATCGGTTGCTTGACAATCATAATACGCGTGTGGGCCACCACAAGTTTCACACACCTTGTTTACGGCTTTGATTGGTTCTGGTTTATGAATCTCGCTTTTGATTTCCTTAACATCCTTAATCATACAACGGATGGCATCCGTTAGAGCTGCTATCAGAGCAGCTAACTCAGAAGAGTTATTAGATGTAGAAGCAGGAGTGTTCGGAGTATTGACTTTGTTGCGAGAAATAGGAACTTTCGATTTTTGCTCGCAAATTTCAATCACATCTTTAGGCTTACGATTCAAGATATTTCCACCTGCGGCTGCATTCAAGGAATCTTGATCGTTACCATTCAACCCATTGTAAAAGATATTGATTTGTTGAAGCTCCGTGAATCCATGGTGAGGGCATTTCCTGAGGAGATCTTTGAATCTCTCCCACGCCTCTCCAAAGTTTTCATCGAAATTTTGACGAAATCCAGAAATTTCATTTTTAAGATTAGTCGTCTTTGATGGAGGAAAGAAATGATTGACAAACTTTTGAACAAGTTCCTCCCAAGTTTCGATGGATCGAGGGGGTTCTTTTTCCAGCCAAATACGGGCTGTCCCCTCAAGTGAGAAGGGAAATAGCATCAACTTGATGACTTTCTGTGGCACATCCTTGTAATTGATAGTTGAAGTCAACTTGTTAAACCAACGGATGTGTGCATACGGGTCTTCACGATCAAACCCGTGGAATTGATTTGTAGACACAAGTGTGATCAAATGTGTCTTCAATTCGAAGTGATCAGAGTTGATTACTGGTAGAATGATGGCATCTCCATAACCCTCGGTGGGTGCCTGGAGCATTTCCGCCATAGTACGTTCGTCTGCCATTTTGTTTGAAATAGTACGAATCTCGGGTTCGACTATTTGGGCAGCACGTCTACGAGAACGTCGTCTAGGAATGTCTGCTAGATCACGAAAAGGACTCAATGATCTAGAAGAACGAGTGCGCATGCACTAGAGTTAACTCTAAAGGATCTCAGAGTTAAGGAGAGGAATTATGAAATTGGTGAAAATGGGGTAAGGAGAATCTTTTTAGGTTTTCTGGTTCTGAAACGTCGATATCACAACAAAATCAATTAACACAAGATCGAGGCAAAACAACAGTGAACTTAACCAATAATCCAAGGTGAATGGCTTCTTTGAAAAAGGTACACCAATCACAAGGACACAAAGGCAAGTTTTAAATCTTTAGTTCGGGAACTTATTATGGTCGCACCCCCAGTTAGGTAGTGCACTGCCTTGGTTTGCGGTGGTAATCTTTTAAGTTGTTTATTATTTAAGAAAACGACGAATCTTTTTGTATTTTTATATTTGATACATATATAGAAATAAAAAGAAAATTTTTTTTGTGTTTTATACGTTTTTGGCTGTTTTTGGGTTTTTGGATTTTTTATAGAAATATATATAGATATAGATAGATGGTATGAACAAAGAGTGATTATTCAAATCACTAATCTGCTAGAAGTAAGACTATTAGCACTGCTCCCCGGCAGCGGCGCCAAAATTTGATTCGCGCAAAACCGTCAAGTTATCTCACGCAAGCAAGCCACTTGTGAATGGCTAGCTGTAAGAAACTTAAAACAGTTCAGACACAAATGCAATGAAGTCCAGGAGAGTACAATGTTTCCCCGGGTCGTTATGTCCCAACGAGCCGTGCGAGAATAGTCAAACGTTTAGTGATCGAGAAGATTTGAATGGATACAGAGATTTGATTTATGATTATAACTACAGAAATAGCCAACAAATTACAGCGGCTTAAATGCAAATTAAAGGAAATCTAAAAAGATAAAATCTATTAAATAAACGCTATCACTATTATTAAAATGATGTTTTTGTTCTTTTTGTTTTAATAAAACTTAATTAAAAACTACGTGACGTAGAAACAAAAACGTGAAACTTACACAATATTAACCCTAAAAATATGAAAATGATATTTTTATAAACCTAATGATAAAAGAAAATTTTTAGAAAAAGAAAACTATTTTTACAACTAATTATCTAATTATTATTAATTAAAAACTATTTTTAACTATTTAATAATTACCTAAAATACAAAAAATTAGGAAATAAAGCTAGAAAAATAAAATTATGAAATGGAAAAGTCTAAAATATCAAACTAGAATTTTCAAAACTATTTTTGTATTTTTCTGATTATTTTTCTATTTTTTATGAATTTTAAACTACTAAAAACTATTTAAATTGCTAAAAATTACCAAATAAACTAAGAAAAATCTGGAAAATTACTTTTTTCACTTTTTATATTTATCTAAACTTAAGAAAATTGAAAAATTATTTTTTTGAATCTTTTCTGAATTTTTTGTATTAAAAGCTAATTAAATAAGCCTAAAAACTGTTTTTAATTAAGAAAAATAGCAAACTGACCTAGAAAAATGTGAAAAATTCAGGAAAACTCTAAATTAGTATACTAAATCTAGGAAAAATAGAAAAACATGTGCTTGTGTACAAGAAATGGCAACTGCTATGATAAGTGCTTATAAATAAGCACTTATTTTAGGCAAATAAGCACCAAAAAGAACCAACTGATAACAGAAGCTATTAAGTACTAAAAGTAACCAAATACAACCATTTACAACTGCTTTTAACCACTGAAATGCAACTAGAACAGATTTGGCTAAATTGAGATTATTGGGCAAAACAGGTTTTCTAGCTACCTTGTGGCTTATACAACTGCTTTTAGAACAAGCTTATGTGAGAAACAAGACTGAATACTTCAAGTTAACCAGCTTGGCTATCTATGAACCAAGACTCAGACCATAAGGACCTAAGACCAACACTGTGCAGAGTCTGCAAAGTGCCTGTTCACACTCAGCTAATACTGAGTGTGCACAGGGCACATTAGGGCTTATTGAGCTGCTTATTTGAACCTCAAAAGGCTCTTGGAAAAAATTGCAAAAATCATTTATGGAAAATAGACCAGCTTAACTTTTTAAACACAGAGTTTCAAGGAGATTGACCCAGTAATGAAGCTATGAAAATTCTTGCCAGATGAGCTCAAACCAAGTTTTACAAGTATTTGACTTTTGACAGATTTTGGAATTTTGACTTTAGTGAACTTTGGATCCAATTTTATGACTGAGATAGATGTTATATGTTGTAATAAACTTAATGCAATCAATATTATGGATTTCTAAACACAAAATGATGGTCTGCTATCCCAAATTCCACAACAGTTAACAGGTAAGAGTGATTTAAGTGATTCTTTGACTTTTTGAACTTAGCAGGCACAAAGTGAGACAGATACTAATACAAATGAGCTACCCAAACACTATCCAACAGATTTCAACTAATGAATGCACCTTAAGATCAGTTTTGACAGTAAAACAAACACTCCTTTAACTATTGATTTGCACACTGAAACTACTCCATACACTGAACCAACTTATAACTATGAACAAATTAAATTAAGACAACCTAAATACTTCTACTAAAACAGGTTTTATTAGATTAAAACTACAAATACTTTTTATGCTAAGAATTTGAAATTCACTTACAAAGTTGCCTAGCCACAATGGCTTGAAACTGAATGAAACCAGAACAGTACCACTAGCCTATATAAATCAACCCATAGAACTTAGCATCAACCCAAATTCACCACTGATACACCCATGTTCCATTTTCATTTCAAATTGATGGCTCAGTTGACTTCCATTGACCAAACCTAAAATGGTTTGAAACTTAAGTGCAAGCTTGCAAAAAGCTATAAAAAGCTAGTACAAGCTTGTTTGAGCTTGTAAATAAGCTGCTAGAGGTTTAAGCATGAGAATTTGAGATTCAAATTTGTAACAGTGAACTAGAAATAAGGATTCTTAGAATAAGCTTGAATTGATACTTAAGAAAACTTGCAATACACCAAAATACTTGTACTTAATACAATTAAACTTGAAAATACAACTGAGAACCTTTTTAAGACTAAGAAATTAAAATTACGACATACATGAAAAATAAAAGTTAACTACTGGCTTGGTACTTGCTTCTTCTCCTCTGTTTATAGTCCCATTTAGCTTACACGTGTCCTTAGAGCAGATCCCACCTCTTTTTGTGGCCAATGGGAGAGTTTTGACCATTTTAGCCACTTTCATACTTTTGGCGGGAAACCTGTTTTTGACCTGTTGACCTCTGAAACTAGCACTAGGGGGGGTGGCATTTATTGTGGAGGGTAAGTTAGGTGGGTATGATGAGGAGGGGGCTGGAAAGGTGATGGGAGATGCCTGCAAGTTGGAGGGATAAGGTGTTGGGGAAGATAAACAGTGGGGGCGGGTTATCTGCTTTGTTTGACTGAGGTTGACCAAGGTTCAAAAAGGGAGGGGTCATTTGCTTAGGCAGGGGGTCAAAAAGGTTGTGGCAGGGTCCAAAACTAGTATAATAGGTTTAATTAATCAAGGGACCTTTATGTAAATTCTGAAATTGTAGGGACCTGTTCTGCCAAATCATCAAACTTGTTCCAAGGGCTGAAAATGACAAGCTTCAAAAGTATAGGGACCAAAATTGCTATTTTGCAATTTTCCAGGGGCTAATTTTGCCAATTTTCAAACATGGAGGACCATTTTTGTAATTTTCTCAAACTTTTGATATTTTTCACCAAAGGACTAAATTTGATAACTTATGATTTAAAAAGGACCTTTGATGACTTTTCTTTTGAAATTTTTACTCAGGGACTATTTTTGACAATTTTAGAAACTTGGGGGACTGAAACTGCCAATTTTGCAAACTTTGCTCAATTTTCATCTGATTTTAAACATTTTGCATCTGAAACATATAAAATGTAATTTTGGAATATTTTCAGTATTTTGATGCATTTCTGAGCATTTTTAGACGTTTTGCAGTTCAGATTTGACTCAAAATGATGAGTATTTAGACACTCATCAATCCCCCACACTGAGATATTGCTAGTCCCTAGCAATGATTTGAGAAAACATAATGGGTTTTAATCTCTTTACCAAAAGCCATTACTTCTGGAGTAGCCAAATGTTTCAGTTCAAGTAAGAACCATGGTACACCGATAACCATGTGATTTTGAGCAAACCACCAGCTTTCAACGGATTTGATTTTGTCTTTACCAGAAGCCGTACCCTTCTGGACTAGCCAACTCTTAGATAAATTATCAATATTATCTTTGGTGAGCTGATTACCAATTATGGTTTTTCCACTGCCTTTACCACAAGCCATAAACTTGCGGGCTAGCCAACTCTTCACTTTTAAGGATATGGTGAGCTGAATACCATACAATTTTGGGCAAATTGTAAGCCGTCAACGGATTTGAGATATCTTTACCAAGAGCCGTTTGCTCCTGGATTAGCCAATCCTTTTGTCTTACAGACATGGCGGACTGATAAGCAAAACCAAAACCAATGCACCAACTCCATCTACATCATCGACATCTACTCCAGTTATTGCACCCGTTCTACCAGCAGTTGATGAGCAAAACCAAAACCAAAACGATGCAACGTTAGATGAAGACTTATTTGAAAACCCGTTTGCTACGGAATCAGCTGAATCTTCTTCAAGCTTACGAGAACCATCTAACTCGCATACGTTTAACCAACGGTATCCTTCTACTCTGAAGTGGACAAAAGACCACCCAATTGAACAAGTTATTGGTGAACCTTCAAGGCTAATTCAGACGAGACGCCAACTTGCCACCGATTGCGACTTATGCATTTACCTTTGCTCAATTAGCAATATAGAGCCAAAGAACATTCGCGAGGCAATGGCAGAACCTGCATGGATAGAAGCGATGCAGGAGGAACTTCTCCAATACCGTCTACATGACTCTTGGGATATGGTTCCACGACCAATTGACATTCGCGTCATTGATCTCAAATGGTTATGGAAGAACAAAAGGGATGAAGAGATGATTGTCATTCGCAACAAAGCTCGTCTTGTGGCCAAAGGATACAGACAAGAGGAAGGGATAGACTTTGAAGAGTCATTCGCGCCGGTAGCTAGACTAGAAGCAGTCAGGATATTCTTAGCCTATGCAGCTCACAAAAACATCACGGTTTATCAGATGGACATTAAGACCGCGTTCTTGAATGGAACTCTGAAAGAAGAAGTGTACGTGAGTCAGCCAGAAGGCTTCATCGACTTGGAACATCCAGACTACGTCTACAAACTCAAAAAGGAAATCTATGGATGGAAACAAGCTCCAAGAGCGTTGTATGACGAACTGTCCTCTTTCCTTATCCTAAACAATTTCACCAAAGGAACAGTTGATCCTACCTTGTTTATACACAAATGCAAAAATGACATTTTGATTGTTCAGATTTACGTGGACGACATCATCTTTGGGTCTACTAATCCGAATCTTTCAAAACATTTTGAAAATCTCATGAAAAGCAAATTTGAAATGTCCATGATGGGGGAACTAAAATTCTTTCTTGGTTTACAAATACATCAGTCCCCTCGTGGAATTTTTATAAATCAAGCTAAATACACAACTGAGATTTTGAAAAATCATGGTATGGATAAATGTGATTCGATCGGAACACCAATGGTAACTTCACAAAAAATTGGAGCCGATTTGTTTGGGAAACCTATTGATCCGAAGAAATATCGGAGCATGATTGGTTCTCTCATGTATCTTACTGCTAGTCGACCAGATGTTCATTTTGCTGTTTGCTTATTAGCACGGTTTCAGGCTAAGCCTACCGAACTACACCTCAAAGAGGTTAAACGGATCTTTCGGTACCTGAAGACATCCATTCACAAGGGTCTTTGGTATCCAAAGGAATCCGGATTTGATCTAATTGCTTTTTCAGATGAGAACCACGCTGGTGATCAAGTGACAGCAAAAAGTACATCAGGAGCAGCACAATTTTTGGGTGAAAAGTTAGTCAGCTGGTCTTCAAAGAAACAAGATTGCACTGCACTTTCAACCGCTGAAGCTGAGTATGTGTCTTTATCTGCGTGTTGTGCTCAAGTTCTATGGATGAGAACACAACTCACAGATTATGGCTTTACTTTCGATAAAATACCTATGTATTGTGACTCGAAAAGTGCCATAGCCATATCATGCAATCCTGTTCATCACTCAAAGAATAAGCATATCCGTGTCCGCTATCACTTCATCAAAGAGTACGTCGAAAATGGTACTGTTGAATTATTTTTCGTGAAGACTGATTACCAACTCGCCGATCTATTCACTAAAGCCCTTCCAAAAGAAAGGTTTAACCATTTAGTTCGACGAATTGGAATGCGAAGCCTAACCCCTGAGGAGTTAGAACGTCTTCTCGAATCTTCTTGAAAATGATTTTCCAACAAGCTTCGCTGTAAATATTTTTGAAAAACAAAATACAAAATTTGAAAAACCAACAAAAGCAAAATATAAAAATATAAAACTTTCAAAAATACAAAAACAATAGAAAATATAAAATCCAAAAATATTCTTCTCACAACATGTCTCTCGTATAATCGATATTCTGTAGATTTCTAGAAATGTCATTCAACAATGATACGGGCATGTACAGATGCTTGAGCGAGAGTTCTTTAATTGTTTTCTAAAACATGTCGTTTCTCAAAATTTCTTCATAATAATGGCTTTCATATACTTCAGTACTAAACCCGGACCAAAATGATGACTTTTGATTATTTTCAAATCAAAACTCGTTCTTTTACTGAAAATCACAAGTGTACGCTTCAGTGCACTACATTTAAAAATGGTGAGAAATCATCATCATCTTGAGCACCTTTTCAAGATTGTTCAAAAATATTTTTCAAAATCTTTCAAAATATTTTGTGCTCAAGATAACTCCCTCTAAAACCCTTTAATTGATTATGCTTTATTAAAGGGGGAGTATAAAAAAAAGTGTTCCAAATTCATGCTTAAATCAAATCCGTTTGTCTCCCCAAAAGACTTTAAAATGTTGTTTAATTCGTTGATATCAAAAATATCACGATTATGCTATTTTTGAGGGGGAGGAGACGTGATTAAAATGTGATCAAAAATGTTTAATGATCGGTGTTTGAATCTCAAAATGAGCTCGACTCAGACGGAACCAATGAATTGACGGGAAACAAAGTCAGTAAATGTACCATCTCGAGAAACTTGTGATAGATATGCACCTTCATGGGTCTAACCTCCTTTTCAAGGAGTGCTTACAACTTCAAGTTAGTTACTAGAGCTAGTTGTCACCTAAAAACTGAAAATGGAACTCTTTAACTAGGCAACGTAACCGTGTCTCGTGGGGAATTGTCTATCATGAGCCGATCAATTCAAAAAGTGCGAACTCTACTTTCACTGTGCAGATTTCTGTCAAAACTTATAAGCACATGTGTAACACCCCAACCCGACAAGGGTAGAAGTGTCACATTCTGGTGTCATATCAGAACATACAATTAAACGCGGAAGTCTAAAGAATAAAGTATCAAGTCATTTAAACAATGATTTACAAGGAAAATTACAAAACCCAAAATGTCTAAGATAAAATGAAATCTCAAAACAAAAGCCCGCCAAAATAAGTCCAAATAATAAGGTATCTAGGGTTGGTCCACTCAAATAATCCAACTCTCAGCCCATCAAAGCCCATCTTCAAACCTAACACCTGCCGCAGGAAAAGAAATGCGGCTGAGCTTAAAAGCCCAGTGAACAGATATAACAAAACGAAAGCTAAACAAAATCTGAAATGCGAAATGAAACGAAGGAAACGGATAACAAAGTCGCAGCGAAATGAGAACAATGAGTCAATGAGGATCCTACAGAACACAATTATACAGATACCCAAAACGAACAGATAACAAGGAGAAAGAAGCAAAGCAAAGCAGCGATGACATATAAACAAGCACATACAAACCAGACATACAAGAACTGAAACATAAGCAAACATAGCAGGCGTAGCTCCCACACAACATATATGTCATACAATCAATTCAGGAATCAGGAGACATACAAGCCAAACAAATGTCTACAGGAAAGCGGAAGCAATTAATTAATAAGTGAGCATGGCAATTCACACAGGTCAAAACCCTTAGTTGAAGACACAATCAGTATCATAACGGTAGTCAAAACATGGCAGTCACACGTAACAAGTAGGAATACAGTATGAACACTATAATTAAATGAATTAAAGACATAGCAAGGCAACTAAATAAATTATCAAGGCAGACGTCACAAGCTGAACCATTTACCCAATCAAACCGTAGCATAAACCGAAATGCAAACATGGAAGGTCAACAACAAGCAGATAAGGATACAACGGATAGTCATAGTCCACGAGATCAACTGAACGTAGTCCACATAATAAACAGACAAAACTATCGATTACACAATAGCATGATCACCAGACAATCAGAGGGTCACATAACAGTGAGATCACATAACATTAGATGAAAACAGGCAAATCAGATAACCGCATATTAGTCATATCGTAGCAGGGAAATCATTAGTCATATAATACATGGATAGCATAATCAAATCCAATAGACATATAATAACCCGGTACGTGAATGGAACGATAGTCTGAAGTAACGGAATGAGAGTGTGACAGATCAAAGCAATGGAACATATATATCTTGGTAGTAGAGTGAGTCATATAAGGGTATTGGGTAAAGGACAGTCAAATCAGAATATGGTGCAGTGGGGAATCCAGAAGGTACAATATAGGTATATCAAAAGTGTAAGGGTTGTCAGAAATCTATCCCGAGCCAACAAAACAAACCATATCAATAGTGGCAATAGCAGCCAAGTAACCAATAGTAACCATTGTATTCGGAGGGGTGACCTCGGAATACCAAACCAATATGAGGGGAGACCTCAGTAACCAGTGGAGTAGCTAGCTCCCAAAATGTGAGGGGGTGTATTGCACACACGCACCACATCACCAAAACAATTATATCAATATCAATACAATACAAATCTAGGATGCATCCATACGCCCCCTGCAAAACAATAGTGGCCATACAATATATCTGAAGCGCGCATAATCAATACAAAATGGGGACGGTGTGGAACATCACTCATCCACACTGGAGTCATGCCATCGGTGCATCAATGACACGGACATGAAACCCCCATGCCTAGTTAATGGCTCGGGTATCAATCTGAAGGGTCAAACAAAGGTTCAAAGTGTAGCAATATATAGGTCTTCACAATCAAAGGTTCAATATCAATGGTTCACAATTAGCAATTCACAAATCAAATCAATAATCCAAATATCAATAGTTCAATTATCAAAGGTCCAATAGCAAAGGATCAATAGCAAAAATTCGATATCAATAGTTCAATAGCAGAGCAAAGGTTCAATATCAAATTGGCAAGAGGTCAAAGATGTAAAGAGATCATGAGAAACCTTATGAGAAAGGTCAGAATATCTGTACCTTAATGCCGACGAAAGGAAAGCAAACGAATGAATGAACACAAAGATACAACACCGCGTCTTCTTCAAAGAATCTACACGGATTACGATTCGTACAATATTTATTAGCTCATTTAAGTCATAACGGATTTATTGCTTATATGAATCGTATTAATATTTTTAGAGTCATTATGTGTATTCTCATTTTTAGTAATAGACCGAAATAAATACTTTAGGGTATTAATTATTAATTAGCCAAAATTAAGGGTTACAAATGATAAATGGTAAATTTAAAGGTTTAATATGACAATATAACAAAGTTAGAGGTCAATTATGATAGATTCCAAAGATTAGGGTCAAAATTAACAGCTTGACAAAGTTCAGGGTTTGCATGCGCCCATAACCAAAGCCTAAGGTTTAAAATGTAAAAATAACTAAAGATTCAAATTATATTCAAAATATAGTACGCATATTAAAGGAATATGTATTACATTTTCAGTTCCATATACTTGCTCGGGCCATTTTCAACCTCGTTCGCGGTTCATAAGACTAACATTTACGGCCAAATAAATATACGTTATGATTAAACCCCGACTCGACTTTCCCGACACACTTACAACACACCGTACAACTTATCCATTAATCCCGCGATCACCCTCGAACATGCCCCTTTTTCCCTTTTCAAAACAATTTGTAACATTTTCACAATTGATCGCGGTTTATAAAAGTCCCCATTACGACTAAGTAAACATGCAAATGGACTAACACCTTACCCGTCTCCCCCGACCCCTTTTCAAAATACCAAACGGCTCACTCTTTTCCCTGTGATCACCTTCGAAGTTACCCCCACAAGACCACCCATGTAATTACGAATCAAAGACTCATGCACTTGCGACCCACGCACAACACCACTTAAATGAAGAAAACAGACACAACATGAACTCTAATACAAAAACACCATTCGTCCATTCGACCCATAAAATATTATTGCCAAGGACACCCACGCCATACTCCATTTTTGGACTCAAAAAGGTGTACCCCAGCCTGGTCTTGCACATAAACACGTACACTTTATCTATGCATGCACATACAACTTTGTTTATGAGATGATAACACTTGACTACCACACTACACATGCAAAGTCCCATTCTTCAGGTTACAACTGATTCAGTATCAATATATTATGCCTATTTCCATTCGACATATATAGCACCAATATCATGATTTCATGTGACATCTTTTCCTTATTTCATGCGACAATAACACTATGTAGGATCTTAATATAAATCTGATATTATCATCTTTATAACATACATTATGTTTTTGGTGACTCCATTTTATGCGACACAAACAAAACAAAAACCAAAGGAGGAAATCAAAAGAAGGCTTAAGATGTTACCCTTGACGCGTGAACGGAAAAGGGACGAGATTAAGGCACCAAACACTCGACGACAAGCCTTCTTCTTGGCTTAGGAACCCTCGACAGAGCAGCCGCACAAAACCCACGACTAAGGCTTATCTTTCGAACCCGCACGATCACAGTACTTCACGATGATACAAAACTCCCTTGGTACCTTCATGTTGTCGACAAAAAAATGGGAAAGATATGGTGGTATCCGTCACTTTTTTTGGAGAGGATTAAGGTTTTAGAAGTTACTTTGGATGAGTTAATAAAAACGTAATAATGAAAAATAAATAAGAAGATATGGGGCGTCAATTTTGGCGTGTATCAAGGGAATTCAAAACTGAAAATCACTTTCCAAATTAGTACATTTATGGGCTTTTGATTATAAGTGTTTTGGACATTTAGGTATTATGGGTTTTGTAATTTAAGTTAATGTGTATGTAATTGTTTGTATATTTCGACCCATACAATAAGGTAAACGTGTGATATGAACTTTAAACGTAAGCATAAGTATTTTTAAGGACCTCGTACATTAGGTTTGTCAATCATTTATAAGTTAAGTTAAATTTTACAATTACTGAGCTTGACAGATTTTACTTATTTTATAAATATTAAATTGAGGGGCAAAATAGTCATTTAACGCGGTTATGATTTCTAGGGTTTTACAACTCTTTCCCTCTAAAAGAAAAATTTTCGTCCTCGAAAATTGAAGTCGCAGAGGTACACAGAGACATACATGTTTAGGCAGAAGTAGCAATCCATAGTCTCGTACATATCATAACGATTCCGGTTCCAAAGCGTACAGAACTTACACATAACAGATGTCAGTGCGAGTTTCGCAAGGAGGTACAGAATTTCAAACGAACATGAGGTGCGACAATAAAAAAACGGATATAAGCCCTAGTCCATTCACGTACCAATCACAGGCATTTCCCAAAACGTTGTATGATTCCAATAAGTTCAAATTATATGATCTCGGTATTATCACGTTGATCAGGCGTCATAATACTTGCATCACATAACAAGCCCTTATTGTCACCATATTCTGTCCCGGGTCATGACAAAGCACATAGCCAATATCACATCAAAACAGATCACATACAGATAACAAGTAACATACCAGAGCAGACCAGAATCGCGTACATACAGCATATAACACATCAAACAACTTACCATACCACAAAGGAGAGAAAGCCACTAACTTGCGTAAAACGGTTCCTCATGACTCATTACTGAAGATTCAAAGGAAAAGCTGAGATATTACCAAAATGCCAAAAGATGACGCTTCACGATTCAAACCGAGTTCTGAACAAATCAAGGAAGAGCAATGCCGATCAAAATCACATAGCAAAATATCAAACCGCCACAAACGCATGACAAACAAATCGGAGTAACACAAGTCGCGCCCAAATTATATGAAGTAGATGAACCTTCTCAGCCACCGGTTGAATCTTGTCTTCGTCGTTGCGTCTTTTGTTGATTCGTCCAGCTTCCTCCAGCAGCATCCTGATGTCTCCAACAGCACGGCAGTCGGGTGTGGCTTCTGCTTCACGAACCTCTCCAGCACAGGGACTGTTGCAGCAACGCAGGTTCGGCACCATAATCTTCGGCTCTACGAGAAATCTCCATCTAACGATCGACAAACGGATGTGCGAAGTCAAAATAAACAAACTAAAATGCGAATAGAGGAAGAACAAATCAGTAAAGACAGAATATTATCGAAGTCAAATCTGAACGACAATCAAAAGGAATCGGAAAAGATCAGAACAGACGGAAGCCTAATGTCTACCCAATCCTCACAGGTCAATCCTAAGGTCAACAAGACGAAACCTGTCTCTGATACCATAATTGTAACACCCCAACCCAACAAGGGTAGAAGTGTCACATTTTGGTGTCATATCAGAACATACAATTAAAAGCGGAAGTCTAAAGAATAAAGTATCAAGTCATTTAAACAATGATTTACAAGGAAAATTACAAAACCCAAAATGTCTAAGATAAAATGAAATCTCAAAACAAAAGCCCGCCAAAATAAGTCCAAATAATAAGGTATCTAGGGTTGGTCCACTCAAATAATCCAACTCTCAGCCCATCAAAGCCCATCTTCAAACCTAACACCTGCCGCAGGAAAAGAAATGCGGCTGAGCTTAAAAGCCCAGTGAACAGATATAACAAAACGAAAGCTAAACAAAATCTGAAATGCGAAATGAAACGAAGGAAACGGATAACAAAGTCGCAGCGAAATGAGAACAATGAGTCAATGAGGATCCTGCAGAACACAATTATACAGATACCCAAAACGAACAGATAACAAGGAGAAAGAAGCAAAGCAAAGCAGCGATGACATATAAACAAGCACATACAAACCAGACATACAAGAACTGAAACATAAGCAAACATAGCAGGCGTAGCTCCCACACAACATATATGTCATACAATCAATTCAGGAATCAGGAGACATACAAGCCAAACAAATGTCTACAGGAAAGCGGAAGCAATTAATTAATAAGTGAGCATGGCAATTCACACTGGTCAAAACCCTTAGTTGAAGACACAATCAGTATCATAACGGTAGTCAAAACATGGCAGTCACACGTAACAAGTAGGAATACAGTATGAACACTATAATTAAATGAATTAAAGACATAGCAAGGCAACTAAATAAATTATCAAGCCAGACGTCACAAGCTGAACCATTTACCCAATCAAACCATAGCATAAACCGAAATGCAAACATGGCAGGTCAACAACAAGCAGATAAGGATACAACAGATAGTCATAGTCCACGAGATCAACTGAACGTAGTCCACATAATAAACAGACAAAACTATCGATTACACAATAGCATGATCACCAGACAATCAGAGGGTCACATAACAGTGAGATCACATAACATTAGATGAAAACAGGCAAATCAGATAACCGCATATTGGTCATATCGTAGCAGGGAAATCATTAGTCATATAAAACATGGATAGCATAATCAAATCCAATAAACATATAATAACCCGGTACGTGAATGGAACGATAGTCTGAAGTAACGGAATGAGAGTGTGACAGATCAAAGCAATGGAACATATATATCTTGGTAGTAGAGTGAGTCATATAAGGGTATTGGGTAAAGGACAGTCAAATCAGAATATGGTGCAGTGGGGAATCCAGAAGGTACAATATAGGTATATCAAAAGTGTAAGGGTTGTCAGAAATCTATCCCGAGCCAACAAAACAAACCATATCAATAGTGGCAATAGCAGCCAAGTAACCAATAGTAACCATTGTATTCGGAGGGGTGACCTCGGAATACCAAACCAATATGAGGGGAGACCTCAGTAACCAGTGGAGTAGCTAGCTCCCAAAATATGAGGGGGTGTATTGCACACACGCACCACATCACCAAAACAATTATATCAATATCAATACAATACAAATCTAGGATGCATCCATACGCCCCCTGCAAAACAATAGTGGCCATACAATATATCTGAAGCGCGCATAATCAATACAAAATGGGGACGGTGTGGAACATCACTCATCCACACTGGAGTCATGCCATCGGTGCATCAATGACACGGACATGGAACCCCCATGCCTAGTTAATGGCTCGGGTATCAATCTGAAGGGTCAAACAAAGGTTCAAAGTGTATCAATATATAGGTCTTCACAATCAAAGGTTCAATATCAATGGTTCACAATTAGCAATTCACAAATCAAATCAATAATCCAAATATCAATAGTTCAATTATCAAAGGTCCAATAGCAAAGGATCAATAGCAAAAATTCGATATCAATAGTTCAATAGCAGAGCAAAGGTTCAATATCAAATTGGCAAGAGGTCAAAGATGTAAAGAGATCATGAGAAACCTTATGAGAAAGGTCAGAATATCTGTACCTTAATGCCGACGAAAGGAAAGCAAACGAATGAATGAACACAAAGATACAACACCGCGTCTTCTTCAAAGAATCTACACGGATTACGGTTCGTACAATATTTATTAGCTCATTTAAGTCATAACGGATTTATTGCTTATATGAATCGTATTAATATTTTTAGAGTCATTATGTGTATTCTCATTTTTAGTAATAGACCGAAATAAATACTTTAGGTTATTAATTATTAATTAGCCAAAAAATAAGGGTTACAAATGATAAATGGTAAATTTAAAGGTTTAATATGACAATATAACAAAGTTAGAGGTCAATTATGATAGATTCCAAAGATTAGGGTCAAAATTAACAGCTTGACAAAGTTCAGGGTTTGCATGCGCCCATAACCAAAGTCTAAGGTTTAAAATGTAAAAATAACTAAAGATTCAAATTATATTCAAAATATAGTACGCATATTAAAGGAATATGTATTACATTTTCAGTTCCATATACTTGCTCGGGCCATTTTCAACCTCGTTCGCGGTTCATAAGACTAACATTTACGGCCAAATAAATATACGTTATGATTAAACCCCGACTCGACTTTCCTGACACACTTACAACACACCGTACAACTTATCCATTAATCCCGCGATCACCCTCGAACATGCCCCTTTTTCCCTTTTCAAAACAATTTGTAACATTTTCACAATTGATCGCGGTTTATAAAAGTCCCCATTACGACTAAGTAAACATGCAAATGGACTAACACCTTACCCGTCTCCCCCGACCCCTTTTCAAAATACCAAACGGCTCACTCTTTTCCCTGTGATCACCTTCGAAGTTACCCCCACAAGACCACCCATGTAATTACGAATCAAAGACTCATGCACTTGCGACCCACGCACAACACCACTTAAATGAAGAAAACAGACACAACATGAACTCTAATACAAAAACACCATTCGTCCATTCGACCCATAAAATATTATTGCCAAGGACACCCACGCCATACTCCATTTTTGGACTCAAAAAGGTGTACCCCAGCCTGGTCTTGCACATAAACACGTACACTTTATCTATGCATGCACATACAACTTTGTTTATGAGATGATAACACTTGACTACCACACTACACATGCAAAGTCCCATTCTTCAGGTTACAACTGATTCAATATCAATATATTATGCCTATTTCCATTCGACATATATAGCACCAATATCATGATTTCATGTGACATCTTTTCCTTATTTCATGCGACAATAACACTATGTAGGATCTTAATATAAATCTGAAATTATCATCTTTATAACATACATTATGTTTTTGGTGACTCCATTTTATGCGACACAAACAAAACAAAAACCAAAGGAGGAAATCAAAACAAGGCTTAAGATGTTACCCTTGACGCGTGAACGGAAAAGGGACGAGATTAAGGCACCAAACACTCGACGACAAGCCTTCTTCTTGGCTTAGGAACCCTCGACAGAGCAGCCGCACAAAACCCACGACTAAGGCTTATCTTTCGAACCCACACGATCACAGTACTTCACGATGATACAAAACTCCCTTGGTACCTTCATGTTGTCGACAAAAAAATGGGAAAGATATGGTGGTATCCGTCACTTTTCTTGGAGAGGATTAAGGTTTTAGAAGTGACTTTGGATGAGTTAATAAAAACGTAATAATGAAAAATAAATAAGAAGATATGGGGCGTCAATTTTATCGTGTATCAAGGGAATTCAAAACTGAAAATCACTTTCCAAATTAGTACATTTATGGGCTTTTGATTATAAGTGTTTTGGACATTTAGGTATTATGGGTTTTGTAATTTAAGTTAATGTGTATGTAATTGTTTGTATATTTCGACCCATACAATAAGGTAAACGTGTGATATGAATTTTAAACGTAAGCATAAGTATTTTTAAGGACCTCGTACATTAAGTTTGTCAATCATTTATAAGTTAAGTTAAATTTTACAATTACTGAGCTTGACAGATTTTACGTATTTTATAAATATTAAATTGAGGGGCAAAATAGTCATTTAACGCGGTTATGATTTCTAGGGTTTTACAACATGTGAAGGGGGAGTGTTTATGAAAATATAAAACTCTCGGAGTGTCTCAAATATGTTTTCTATCATAAACACTCTGAGAGATTTTCAAGAAAAATGGTTTTATGGCAACAATAGGACAGTTATGGAGTTATAAGGTGACTAAGGATAGGAAATTCATCCTATGATCCGCCAGAGCCAGAGGGATCTACCCAAGGACATCACCAATTGTTAGTATTAGAAGTCCTTAGGTATGATTGAAAAAAGGAGTAATGTGAGAAAGGAGAAAGAAGGGGTTGAAGAATTAAAAAGAAAAGTAAAAGAAAGGGTAAAAAGAAATAGCCCTCCATATTCAACCTTAGGGCAGAAACCGGGTTCAATTCATCTGCTACTGGTTGTCACTAAGTTGACACTGGTATTGAAGACAAAGACGTCATGGACCTAGTGACGCACTGTACTAAACCTTCTAGCCACTCAATTTCTCTTAAAAGGATTTGTTTCATTCTCACTGGGAACCCTACATAATCTATTGACCTTCTCTTAGAGTTGGTTGGTATTGAAGAAGGAGACTCTCTCCCTAGTCTCCGCTCAGGAAAATCAAAATGCACTATTGAGTCTAGAGCCACGAGATTCATCAAAAGATCTCATAGGAACACTTGACATGACATCGCTTGTTGTTCATCAATAAGGACACAAGTGATATATTATAGAGTCCTACGCAGATCTTAGCAATCTTCCAGAATATTTATGAGAGGTTTCACAATTGTGATCCTCAGTGATTGAATGGAAACTTGATCTGTGCTAAACCGTCAAGTCTAATCACACAAGCTAGCCACTTGTGAATGGCTAACCGTAACAGACTTAAAACAGCTTAAGCACGAATACAATGAAGTCCTGGAGAATAGAATGAATTCCCGGGTCGTTAAGTCCCACGGAGACTCAATGGTGTGTAAACACTTGATCAGACGCTAGAATGATCACTAATGATAGTGATCAGTAAGGAATTGGATGGATAATTACACTACTGAAAAAGTTTATAAAATAAAGCGACTTAAATGCAAATTAAGAAAATTAAAAAGATGAAATATATTAAATAAACGCTATCACTATATTTAAAATGATGAACGTTTAAAACTTAAAACGTAAGTTTAAATAAAAAAACTACGTAACGTACGAAATAAAACGTGAGAATAAAGAAAGAAAATACCTACGGATATGAAAAATACATTTTTACAATCCTAAATATAAAAGAAAATTATTAGAAAAGGAAAATTATTTTTACAACTATTTATTTAATTATTATTAATTAAAAACTAATTTAAACTATTTATAAATACTCTAAAATAGAAGAAAATACAAAATAAGGCTAGAAAAATAAAATTATGATTGAGAAAAATCTAAAATATTATAAAACTAATTTTAAAACTGAAAATATATTTTTTAGACTTTTTATATATTTATTATTAATTTAAAACTGATTAAAACTAATTAAAATGCTAGAAAATACTATTTAAACCAAGAAAATTATGGAAAAATATTTTTTTGGCTTTTTATATTTATCTTAACTTAAGAAAATTGAAAAATTAATTTTTTGAAACTTTTCTTAATTTTTTGTATTTAAAGCTAATTAAAAAGGCCTAAAAATCAATTTAAATGCAGAAAAATAGCAAACCAACTTGGAAAAATCTGAAAATTTCAGGAAAACTCTAAAATTATATTAGGAAACTAGGAAAAATAGAAAAGCAGTAGCTTGTGTGGAGGAAAATGAGGCTGCAATGGAATGTGCTTAAAAATAAGCACTTGAACAAACCAAATGAACAAAACAAGCCACCAACTGATAACACAAGCTAAAATAAGCTAAAGGTACTCTAAAGCAACTAAAATCAACAAGCCATATCCTCTGGATTACAAGCTAGCACATATTTGATGTTTGAGCTCAAGAGATAAAAACAGATTTGAGTGCCTACTTGCAGCCTATCAATAAGCTCTCAAATAAGCTTGAAACTAAAAAACAATTATTGGAACTTAAATAAGACCGGACCAAGAACTAAAAAACAAAAGATGGGACCTGGACAAGCTCAATTGAGCTTGTGGCAAGGGTTGCAAGATCTGCAAAACCCCTGTGCAGACTCAGTTAACACTGAGTCAGTTGCACAGGGGAAATGAGCCCCAATTGATAAGCCCATATGAAGCTTATAGAAAATTTGTAAAAATCTAGAAAAATGGTGATAAGGAATTAGACCAAGTGAAGATTATAAACCACAAATCTTACTGATTTTGACCCAGAGATGAGTCCACTAAAAATCTTCCTAGTTGGGCTAAAAACTGATTTTGCAATGTTTTGACTTTTGAAGAAAAAGTGAGATGTTGACTTAAATGAGATTTGAAGCTAATTTATGGACTTATTATGATGTATTGAGATGAAATGAAACTGAAATAAGCTAGACCTATGAATTCCAAATACAAAACAAGATTTTTACTAGACAAAATCACAACAGTTAAGTCATGAAAACAGTTAAGGTGTGATTTTGACTTATGCTCAAAAGAAATGAAAACTTATGACTAATATGGCTCAAAGAACCCATACCAAGGCTGAGTATACAATTTTCAAACACTAACAAAGGCTCAAGCTCAGCTAAATGTACTGATCCAAACACCCCTTTAATGACTGATTAGCAACTAAAATTGATAGAAACACTACACTAGCTTGTACCAATGATCAAACTGAGCTTAATTATATTTAATACAACTAAATTAACAAGTAAAAACAGATTATAACTATAAATACCAGTTCAAGCAAAATATGCAAACTAACTTGGAAAATAGAACTTGAAAAACAACTCACATAGGTCCAGCTTGTGTTGCAGGCTAAACCAAACCCAAAACCAATCTAAACTAGTCTATTTAAACCCCATCCAAGGCTCTGCAACAACCCCATTATCCATTTCCACATCCAACTGCACCAGTTTGACTTTTATTGACCATGTTACAAAACTACTTAAAACTTGATTAGAAGCTTACCAAAGGCTAAAATAAGCTTAAAGGAGCTTATTTGATTTTAACATAAGCTTATGAGAAGCTTGTACATAAAATTCGAAACTGAAAATATCAACAGTGAACCTTAAAAATTGGAACTTATATAAAAACTTTGATAGATGATCAAAAGCACATTACAAAGGTGTTATCACTTAAATGTGATACATAGAAACTAAGATTACAACATTTGAACTTAAATTAAAACATTTTATTAAAAAAAACGACATTTAAAGAAAAAAAAAACTAGCTAACACCTCTCTTGCCTCTTTCTTCCATTATTTATACACCAATACAGCTTCTCTCCTTTCTCTGAGTGAATCCCACTTGGATTTATGACCATTGGATCACTTGGGACCATTCTAGCCATTAGATGCATTTTGGCGGGAAATGGGTTTTTGACAGATGGAGGTTGAGTAAAGGGGAAAGGAATGCATTTAATGATATTTGGATTGAGGTGGAGGAGGGGGGACAAAGATGGTGATATATTGAGGTGGAGGTGAGGTTGTGTGGAGTGTATGCAGAGAGCAGTTGAGGAAGAAAGACTTTGGCGCCAAGGTTATTTGACCAGAGATTGACCGGGTGTTAAATATAAAGGGGGGTCCAAAATTCAATTTGACAGGGGGTCCAAGGTACTTATGGCAGGGTCACAATTGGATTGACAAGGGTCTAAGGGTCAAAAGGCTTAAATAACAAGGACCAATGTTGTAAATTCTGAAATTCAAGGGACCATTGCTGCCATTTCATCAAAGATGTTCCCAGGGACTAAAAGTGACAATCTCAAAAAGTACAAGGACCAAACTTGCCACTTTCAAATTTCCAGGGGCCATTTATGACATTTTTCAAACTTGAGGGACCAAAGTTGCAGTTTTGCAAATTTTAAACTTTGAAGGGTTTGTTTTAACAACTTTTGAATCCCATGGACCTTAAATGACATTTTTCTTTATTTTGATTTACCAGGGACTGTTTTTGACAACTTGTGAAACATGGGGGACTAAAACTGCCAATTTTGCAAACTTGATATGTTTTTCATCTGATTTTAAACATTTTTGCATTTGAAACACATAAAACACTGATTTGTGATATTTTCATCATTTTGATGCATTTTTGAGTGTTTTCAGATGATTTTGCAGTTTAGATTGTACAAAAATGATGAGTATTTAGACACTCATCAATCCCCCACACTAAGATATTGCTAGTCCCTAGCAATGTTTTGAAACTTTAATGGATTTTAAAAACTCTTTACCAAAAGCCATCACTTCTGGAGTAGCCAAATGTTTCAGTTCAAGTAAGAACCTTGGTACACTGATAACCAAATGATTTTGAGCAAATCATAAGCTGTAAACGGATTTGATTTGTCTTTACCAGAAGCCGTTTGCTCTGGACTAGCCAACTCCTAGATAAATTATCAGAATTATCTTTGGTGAGCTGATTACCAATTATGGATTTTCCACTTCCTTTACCACAAGCCATAACCTTGCGGGCTAGCCAACTCTTCACTTTTTAGGATATGGTGAGTTGAGAACCATACAATTTTGGGCAAATTGCAAGCCATATAAACGGATTTGAGAAATCTTTACCAAGAGCCGTTTGCTCCTGGATTAGCCAATCCTTTAGTCTTACAGACAAGGCAGACTGATAACCAAGCTGAGTAAGTGTAGAACACTTACTCCAAAAAAAAAAATTTTTTGGCCAAAAACGGGGGAATTGGGTAGATAATATATGAAATTCGTGAGAATTCCCCCCCACACTTAGAAATGAATATTGCCCTCAATATTCAAAGTACCGGCGATTATGCCGAAACATAGAACGTAAAAGGGAAATATTACGGCCATTATTTTAAAAGATTTTTTTTTTTTTTTAGAGATATATATATATATATATATATATATATATATATATATATATATATATATATATATATATATATATATATATATATATATATATATATATATATATATATATATATATATAACATGTGGGGCATCGCCCCCACACTTAGGTGTTAGAAAGGGGTAAGAAGTCAGAAATATGGGTGAAAACCCATATGGTGTGTGCTACTGTTTTTGATTTCCGAGTCGCTAGCTTGACTCGACCCCGAATTCATTGGTTCATGGGGAAGCAAAGTGGAAGAAACAATCTCCATCGGACTTTCGTTCAAGATGTTTGTATAAACATTTGAAGCACGCGAAAGTTCCACACCGACGAGATATACATAGAACCGGCTCAAAAATGATAAATGAAAATGCCGGGATCAAAAATAGTGTCCTCATTCCCGAAGGAGAAAAGGGAAAGAGCAACCACACCATTTGTAAAGAATGGAATAAATATGTGCATCACAATGCATGTCCATTCCTCATCAGAAAGAAGCAAATCACCATTTTTGACATTTTTAAGCTTAAATTTGAAGCTTTTATGGTGATTGGTAACAAAATTTCCGGGAGGGAGAGCTGGAAACGGTTCTTCAATCAACAGATTTTCAAGAAAAAGGATGTCTCCCGCCGAATCAAAGTAAGTATTGTCAATTCCTGTTGGAATCGACTCATCACTAAGAAAATCATCGACCTCCTTCCAAAAGTTGTCATCTTCCTCATCTGGAGTGAGAGAAGGAATGGAAGAGTCGGAAATGGGATAAGAAATGAGTGGATGATCATTATATAGGAGATTTCTAGTTTCTCCAAGATCGGCTTCGAAATCAAAGAGATCATCGTCACTTTCTGATGAAAGTGGACTGATGTGAGTGAGTTCATCGGTGAACTCCTCAAGAAGAGGATCAGACTGTGGGAGTGATGCCTCAACGTACTCGATGTCTCCATAAGATTTACAATCATCGCTAAAATCGGAGAAAGTCTCAAAATGATCATTTGAACACTCAAGAGGGGAAGAAGAATCACACATAAGATCAGAAATTCCCTGTGACTCTCTCGGGATTGGGACAAGGTCCTCAACACTAGACTTTATAAATTCATCCGATTCCTTTTCAGGAACAGTGTCAAGATGCTCATCCCCCATGTTTAGAGAGTGAGTGGGAGCTTCGGGTGTGATAACAACAGACTGAGGGAGTTTAGAAGGACTAGCATACATATGTTTTATACTTTCCATTTGTTCTTCTGCTAGTAATTCCATCATAGTCTTTTCTCCCTGATTGTTCATGGAAGGAATTTCAACTGATGAACTTGATGAACCGTTATAAAATTGTAGGATATCAAGGATATCTTCATCATCATCGTCATCAGGAATGAAACGGAATCGAGAGCTAGATTTGGCCGCTTTTTCTTTTGCAATTGATTCCCTAATAGATTGTTCAAAGGCAATTTGGGAATCTAATTTAGCAGCCCTCTCTTCGGCTAACAAAACTTCCATGGATTTCTCATTTGGATTATCTTGGGAGTGTTTACATTCCTTCAAATCTTTCACTAAATCCAAAAGATCAAGGAGAAGATTTTGAGGAAGTGGCTCAGGCTGGTACTGTAGAGGTTGGTCATGATACGAAGAGTCGTAATTGTTACAAGGAAATGGATTCCTTGTTTGACAATCCGAGCTAGAGTGAGGACCTCCACAATACTCACAACAGTAAAACTGATGTGGCTGTGAGTGGTATGTGTTGTAGTCATAATTGTTATCAGGAACCTGCTCATAGACAAGCGTGTTTCCTGATTGACAATCAGAACTGGAATGTGAACCACCACAGTACTCACAACAGTAAAACTGCTGAGTCTCACAGTGTGGTAGCTGATGGAATAAATCAGTCGTGTTATGGTAGGAATAGGGATCCTGGTTATAGACAGACCCGTTTCCTGATTCCACCACGCTACAACTGGGGCAATTGCCACCATTATAAGGACCACCACACCATTGGCAACCAAGAGGGTGAGGATAAGACATAGAAAGAATCAAAGGTTAACAGAGGGTAAGAAATGAAGAATCAAAAAGGTAAGAGGGTAAAGAGGAATATTTTTGGTATTTTTGAAAATCATTTTGTAAAAACAAAGAATGAAAATATTTTTGGTGTTGTTAACACTTTAGGAAAAGTGTTAATGAACTTTATGGATTTTCTGATAACTTTACAAAAACTTTTTACAAAAGGTGGTATATGTGCAAGAATGGATCTGAAAAAGGTTTAACACACGCTAAAGCCTCCCCGGCAGCAGCGCCAAAATTTGATCTGTGCTAAACCGTCAAGTCTAATCACACAAGATAGCCACTTGTGAATGGCTAACCGTAACAGACTTAAAACAGCTTAAGCACGAATACAATGAAGTCCTGGAGAATAGAATGAATTCCCGGGTCGTTAAGTCCCACGGAGACTCAATGGTGTGTAAACACTCGATCAGACTCTAGAATGATCACTAATGATAGTGATCAGTAAGGAATTGGATGGATAATTACACTACTGAAAAAGTTTATAAAATAAAGCGACTTAAATGCAAATTAAGAAAATTAAAAAGATAAAATATATTAAATAAACGCTATCACTATATTTAAAATGATGAACGTTTAAAACTTAAAACGTAAGTTTAAATAAAAAACTACGTAACGTACGAAATAAAACGTGAGAATAAAGAAAGAAAATACCTACGGATATGAAAAATACATTTTTACAATCCTAAATATAAAAGAAAATTATTAGAAAAGGAAAATTATTTTTACAACTATTTATTTAATTATTATTAATTAAAAACTAATTTAAACTATTTATAAATACTCTAAAATAGAAGAAAATACAAAATAAGGCTA
The DNA here is from genome assembly GCA_019973895.1 of Chrysanthemum seticuspe. Taxonomy (NCBI): domain Eukaryota; kingdom Viridiplantae; phylum Streptophyta; class Magnoliopsida; order Asterales; family Asteraceae; genus Chrysanthemum; species Chrysanthemum seticuspe. The sequence goes on along the minus strand of BPTQ01000008.1, from coordinate 276,884,999 downwards.
GAAAAATAAAATTATGATTGAGAAAAATCTAAAATATTATAAAACTAATTTTAAAACTGAAAATATATTTTTTAGACTTTTTATATATTTATTATTAATTTAAAACTATTTAAAACTAATTAAAATGCTAGAAAATACTATTTAAACCAAGAAAATTATGGAAAAATATTTTTTGGCTTTTTATATTTATCTTAACTTAAGAAAATTGAAAAATTAATTTTTTGAAACTTTTCTTAATTTTTTGTATTTAAAGCTAATTAAAAAGGCCTAAAAATCAATTTAAATGCAGAAAAATAGCAAACCAACTTGGAAAAATCTGAAAATTTCAGGAAAACTCTAAAATTATATTAGGAAACTAGGAAAAATAGAAAAGCAGTAGCTTGTGTGGAGGAAAATGAGGCTGCAATGGAATGTGCTTAAAAATAAGCACTTGAACAAGCCAAATGAACAAAACAAGCCACCAACTGATAACACAAGCTAAAATAAGCTAAAGGTACTCTAAAGCAACTAAAATCAACAATCCATATCCTCTGGATTACAAGCTAGCATAGATTTGATGTTTGAGCTCAAGAGATAAAAACAGATTTGAGTGCCTACTTGCAGCCTATCAATAAGCTCTCAAATAAGCTTGAAACTAAAAAACAATTATTGGAACTTAAATAAGACCTGACCAAGAACTAAAAAACAAAAGATGGGACCTGGACAAGCTCAATTGAGCTTGTGGCAAGGGTTGCAAGATCTGCAAAACCCCTGTGCAGACTCAGTTAACACTGAGTCAGTTGCACAGGGGAAATGAGCCCCAATTGATAAGCCCATATGAAGCTTATAGAAAATTTGTAAAAATCTAGAAAAATGGTGATAAGGAATTTGACCAAGTGAAGATTATAAAGCCACAAATCTTACTGATTTTGACCCAGAGATGAGTCCACTAAAAATCTTCCTAGTTGGGCTAAAAACTGATTTTGCAATGTTTTGACTTTTGAAGAAAAAGTGAGATGTTGACTTAAATGAGATTTGAAGCTAATTTATGGACTTATTATGATGTATTGAGATGAAATGAAACTGAAATAAGCTAGACCTATGAATTCCAAATACAAAACAAGATTTTTACTAGACAAAATCACAACAGTTAAGTCATGAAAACAGTTAAGGTGTGATTTTGACTTATGCTCAAAAGAAATGAAAACTTATGACTAATATGGCTCAAAGAACCCATACCAAGGCTGAGTATACAATTTTCAAACACTAACAAAGGCTCAAGCTCAGCTAAATGTACTGATCCAAACACCCCTTTAATGACTGATTAGCAACTAAAATTGATAGAAACACTACACTAGCTTGTACCAATGATCAAACTGAGCTTAATTATATTTAATACAACTAAATTAACAAGTAAAAACAGATTATAACTATAAATACCAGTTCAAGCAAAATATGCAAACTAACTTGGAAAATAGAACTTGAAAAACAACTCACATAGGTCCAGCTTGTGTTGCAGGCTAAACCAAACCCAAAACCAATCTAAACTAGTCTATTGAAACCCCATCCAAGGCTCTGCAACAACCCCATTATCCATTTCCACATCCAACTGCACCAGTTTGACTTTTATTGACCATGTTACAAAACTACTTAAAACTTGATTGCAAGCTTACCAAAGGCTAAAATAAGCTTAAAGGAGCTTATTTGATTTTAACATAAGCTTATGAGAAGCTTGTACATAAAATTCGAAACTGAAAATATCAACAGTGAACCTTAAAAATTGGAACTTATATAAAAACTTTGATAGATGATCAAAAGCACATTACAAAGGTGTTATCACTTAAATGTGATACATAGAAACTAAGATTACAACATTTGAACTTAAATTAAAACATTTTATTAAAAAAAACGACATTTAAAGAAAAAAAAAACTAACTAACACCTCTCTTGCCTCTTTCTTCCATTATTTATACACCAATACAGCTTCTCTCCTTTCTCTGAGTGAATCCCACTTGGATTTATGACCATTGGATCACTTGGGACCATTCTAGCCATTAGATGCATTTTGGCGGGAAATGGGTTTTTGACAGATGGAGGTTGAGTAAAGGGGAAAGGAATGCATTTAATGATATTTGGATTGAGGTGGAGGAGGGGGGACAAAGATGGTGATATATTGAGGTGGAGGTGAGGTTGTGTGGAGTGTATGCAGAGAGCAGTTGAGGAAGAAAGACTTTGGCGCCAAGGTTATTTGACCAGAGATTGACCGGGTGTTAAATATAAAGGGGGGTCCAAAATTCAATTTGACAGGGGGTCCAAGGTACTTATGGCAGGGTCACAATTGGATTGACAAGGGTCTAAGGGTCAAAAGGCTTAAATAACAAGGACCAATGTTGTAAATTCTGAAATTCAAGGGACCATTGCTGCCATTTCATCAAAGATGTTCCCAGGGACTAAAAGTGACAATCTCAAAAAGTACAAGGACCAAACTTGCCACTTTCAAATTTCCAGGGGCCATTTATGACATTTTTCAAACTTGAGGGACCAAAGTTGCAGTTTTGCAAATTTTAAACTTTGAAGGGTTTGTTTTAACAACTTTTGAATCCCATGGACCTTAAATGACATTTTTCTTTATTTTGATTTACCAGGGACTGTTTTTGACAACTTGTGAAACATGGGGGACTAAAACTGCCAATTTTGCAAACTTGATATGTTTTTCATCTGATTTTAAACATTTTTGCATTTGAAACACATAAAACACTGATTTGTGATATTTTCATCATTTTGATGCATTTTTGAGTGTTTTCAGATGATTTTGCAGTTTAGATTGTACAAAAATGATGAGTATTTAGACACTCATCAAAACTCCTGCCAGGGTCAACATCAAGCAGCCCTAACAGCAGGTCACTTCGGTAACTCCCCGTGGATTACGCTTAGTGTGTCTCAAACGGTCTACAGTCGTGGGGTGATGCTTCGGTGTACTTTAGCGACTCATCTGAACTGTAGATGTACTTCAGTATATCGTGTTATCCTACTTGTGGGACTCCAGTTCAGGAACGGCCCTTGTGAGAATTAGAGACGTGTTTTCACACTATGCTGTTAACACCCTCAAAGTTCAAACTTGTAAGTGCCAGAATCCGCTTATTACTAACCTATTTTATGTTTTCTTCTTATGGAAGCTCCGGAGCGGATTGATCGTGCAGACTCTCCACATGCTCATACCAACATCACATGAAAGTTCTCATCAAAATCAAAGGCTACTCAGAGTTAAAGATGATTCTTCGTCAATGTCAAAGAATCTACAAAGTTTAAAGACTTGAGAACCACATCATTGGTAACCAAAAGACAAATAGAAGTGTGAGCATGGTGGAGAAAGACGTGGAGACACCAAACCAACGAAGTTGACAATGGCATACAACCACATTATCTAATCACAAAGCATGAAGGAACAAAGATTCAAGACTATTCTATATCTACGCACAAAGTTCAAGCTCGAGAAAAGTAAAGACCAAATCAAGTGGAGCATCATTTGAATGACCACCCCTTAGTGGGAGATTGTTAGCCTTAATAGTTTTATTAGAAGTGATGGTCATTTACGTTTAGGAACTTTGTAACGTGTGTTAGATATCGTGCTAGAATAGTCAACGGGCTCGTGGATTGGACTAAGCTAATTGGCTATAAGTTAAGTTAAGCTAGCCTTTCTTCAAGTGTTATCCAATCCAAGTCCACGAGGCCCAAGCCAAAGCCCATTAGGGCGTTTATGTATTGTACTATATAAACCCCTCAAAGTCTCATTTGAGGGGTGTGCTTGAGTGTGTGTGTGTGTGTGTTTTCTTTGGAATATACAACTTATTGTTTTCATCTTTCTCTCACAACATACATGGTTTTATAAACATCAACTCACCAACATCTTAATCTTTCCATCTTTATTTACGCATATGTTTGTGTTTGTGGTGTTCGTGTTCTACGCATACCGTGTTGGGTTTGTGATAAGGTTGATAATAGTAAGGTCCTACAATGATCGTACTTGGTATAACTCTCTCTCTCTCTCTAGCCTATTTTGATCAATCCTTGCAAAGTCGTTACTGATTTGAGTGGATGTTAATTGGTTTGAGTCTTTTGATTTCTATGTCGTGCTTCTTTTCTCGTCGTTCCTCGACATAGCTTTCTTTTAGGATGTATATATCGAGGCGTTTGCGCGCTCTTTCAGCCTCATCTTGAGCTTTAGCAGTTTTTGTTTTACGTATTTTCATCTCTTGCGATAGGGTTTCATTAATGCCTTGCAGTTCGGTACATTTTCGTTTAAGGCAATACAAGTCGTATTGAGGAGAGGATTTCATGGCCATTGTCGAGGAGGTTCCACCATCCTTATAATTGGATGTTGGTACTTGAGTAGGAGTAGTAAGATTAGGTTCGGAAGAGGTTTCCAAGGCAAGAGGTGGTGATAATGGTATTATATCATATGCATAGTCTACCTCTTGATCTTCCTCGGGTTCAACCCAATCTTGAACAAAATATTCGGGAGAATCTGGTACAACCGGATCCTCTTCTTCTTCGTTGGCCCAATCTTCGTATGGTTCATCATCGTAATCGACGACATCAAGGTAGTCATCATTGATATCGGGAAAATCAATTCTGAAATAATTGGAATGTTTGGAAATTGTTCAGGTGATGCCGGAACGTAATCGGGAGATGCAGGTACAGACATAGTGTCTACGAAAAGGATATGATGTCAAAATAAACTCAATGTTTATAAAAAAATGTTCAAAATGTGCCAAGTGTGTATATATCAATATACTAATATGTTAGTGTTATTATAACATGTCTTAAAAGTCCATAATCATCTGGAGGATGGAAGGCACGGAGAACCGAAGGCTATAAAAAAAAAATTTGTAAAAGTAGTTATAGTTTAAGTCTTAATTTAGACTCGTTTCTCTATAACCATGGCTCTGGTACCAATCTGTAACACCCCCAATTTCATGATATGCAACGGAATTCAAACTGGGTGTTACTCGATGGCAAAACAATCATAATAATAGAAAACGGTCTCTAAAGGAGTCGTTTTAAAAAGGATTTCTCATTCAAATATATCAGAGTTTACAAAATAGGCCCCAGTTGGTTCCATTGTTTACAAAATACATCAATATAAAGTCTTTGATGTTTGTGAATGATAAAATATTTATAGCCTTCTTGGTCTTGTCCTTGCCCTTCTGTGCCAGCTTCCGACATGATAGGCCCTGAAATACATGCTTAAAACTGTCAACACAAAGGTTGAGTGAAGTTCATAGAGTTTGTTTGATAGTTGAACACATTATGTTGGTAGTGTGAGCTATTGATGCAGGTTTTACTGACCAGGTTTTAATATTTATAAAGTCTCGTTATACCTATGATCTACCCTAATGCACTAACGGGTAGTGTACCCGGTCGTGTATAGTGTAGTATTCGGTAAAACCAAGGTCGTCCCAAGAGCTATGTGTGCGGATTTATACTAAGTCTAGGTGTCATAGATTTTAATAGATTTTAAGGTGGAAATGATTAACTACTAATAAAAAAAGAAAATAGGAAAGCAAATAGAGGCGAGGTTTGTGATCAATAGGAGAGAAGTGTGCTAACCTAGTTATTCATCCTATCAAGCTAAGTTCATGTTTAATTACTTCCAATTACTTCAAGTGGGGTCAAAGTCGCTAGGACAGCATTTGGTCAATTTCCTAACCTATCAACAAAGGGTTCCACTAGAGATTTCAGGTGACCCGTCGAAAGTCCAGTTGTTCTTAGTCCCCTAAGCTAAGTCATTAAGTACCTGTACATGCAAGATTTGGAACAATGAGTGCCCGGGCGCTAGCATCTTAAACACTCATCCCCGAGTTCTTAAGTTCATCCGAACGGTAGTTGATCAGTTGGTCAAATTGCACAAGCGAAGAAGGGTCGTTAGTTGGTCATATCTTACCCTTCCCACTCAGTCTACCTACTTAGGGTCAGTTGCTCATATCTCCTAAGTAACTAGCCACTACCGGCATTCAAAACTACCAAAACAAGGGTAGCTACCAAAAAACTATGCAAGCATACACTAGAAATAATTATGCGGAAGCAAATGTAAACATAAACAAAGCAATTAAGGAATCATAACTAGGCTAGCACCAGAGATGCTTAGCCGCTCATATTAACTAAAACAATCAATTCAATGTTTAACATTACGAAATACATGAATTGAAAGTAAAGAAAAGTTAAAATGCTAATGCTTATCGTAGGGGAGTGATTTCTCCCTTGGAGATGGCTCCGTATAATCCCTAAGATCTGCCGTCAATCTTCTACTCCTGTTCATAGATGTTGTGTGTGAAATGGGATAATTAGAAATGCTGGAAATCGAGGGGTATTTATAGGCAAGATCTGGTTACGGCATAACTTAAGTTAAGAGTTACGCCATAACACCATTATCTTCGTAATTTGCACTAAAAATGCTGGTTACGGCGTAACATCTGGAAGGAGTTACGTTGTATCTTCAATAATTCCATGTTACGCCGTAGTTGAGACAATAGTTACGGCGTAACTTGCAGCGGTGCGAAATGTCATTTGACCTAGTTAGTTACGTCGTAATCTTTGCAGAGAGTTACGCCGTAATCTGCAGTTAAGTTGGTTTTCTGAGCCACGCTTTTGTTATGGCGTAATGTGAGAGAGGAGTTTCGTCGTAACATCTTCAAAATGAGCATACTATGATATATCTTCAATTAACTCTCCAAATCCGCGTCTCTTTAGCTCCAGTGCTCGTAATTTACCTAAATAATATAAAATACGAGCATTATTGGGGGAAATTGACACTTAATATTCAGAACTATTTGATGTTATCAAATATCCCCCCACTTGAACTCTACTTGCCCTCACGTAGACCTTATTAGATAGATTCCTAAAAAGATATCTCCCATTAACTGGAAAATATAAGTTTACAAATCCCTTATGCTAGAATAAAACAAAGCCGAACACCTCACGAAATGGGAACAAACACTTAAATCTCTCAACTATTATAAGTGTCAATTTCGGGGTAATCACTCATTGCACAGTCATAGCATCTATTCTATCATATGCTTGGTGGTTACATAAATCTCCACCACTAGAGTTAAGGACAAAATAATTCTTGAAGGCAATATGGGTAGACACGACAAAGGTTAAGGGTGATTTGTCATTACTAACATGTCACGGCGAAGTGGACAAAATGAATGATACATGACCAAATCCATGGCCAAGACACCAAAGATTTCTCGCTGCATCACCTAGACATGCTTCATGACTAAAGGTAGGATAAGACATAGGTGATGCATGTTTTACTGACCAGGTTTTAATATTTATATAGTCTCGTTATACGTATGGTCTACCCAAATGCACTAACGGGCAGTGTACCCGGTCATGTATAGTGTAGTATTCGGTAAAACCGAGGTCGTCCCAAGAGCTATGTGTGTTGGATTATTACTAAGTCTAGGCGTCACAGTTTTTAATATGATTATGATAAGGAAATAATTAATTAACTACTAAAGCAGATAAAAGCAGATAAAAGGCAAAGGATAAATCAATAGAGGAGAGTGGTGCTAACCTAGTTATTCCTCCTATCTTGTAATGTCTATGTCTACTTACTTCCAATTACTTCAGCTGGGGTCAAAGTCGAGAGGACATCATTTGGTCAATTCGCCCTAACCTATCAGCAAAGATGCCACCACAGGAGAAGTCAGGTGTCCCCTCATAATTCATATTGTTCCTGGTCCCCTAAGCCAAGTCATTAAGTACCGTTACATGATAGATTTATGATAGTGAGTGCCCGGGCGTTAGCAACTTAAACACTCACCCCCTAATTCTTAAGTTCATCCAAATGGTAGGTGATCAGTTGATCAAATCGCACAAGTAGAAAGGGTCTTCAGTTGGTCATATCTTACCCTTCCCATCTCAGTCCGCTCACCTAGGGTCAGTTTGTCATATCTCCTAGGCAATTGGCCTCTACTGCCATTCAAAACTACCGAAACAAGGGTAGCTACCAATAAACTATGCATGCATACACTTAGAAATAATTATACGAAAGTAATATAAACGCAAACAAAACAATTAAGGAATCATAACTAGGCCAGCACCAAGAGGTGCTTAGCCGCTCATATTAACCATAAAATCAATTCAATATTCAAAGTTACGAAATACATGAATCGAAAGTAAAGAAAAGATAAAATGCTAATGCTTATCGTAAGGGAGTGATTTCTCCCTTGGAGACAGCTCCGTATGCTCCTCTAGACCTGCCTTTGGCTTCTTCCCACGTTCTTTGGTTGTGGTGTGTAGAATGGGATGCTTTGAAATGCTGGAAATCATGGGGTATTTATAGGCCAGTTCTGGGTTACGGCGTAACTAATATAAGAGTTACGCCGTAATCTTCAATTCCTTCGTAATTTGCACTTGATCTGCTGGTTACGGCATAACCTTATGAATGGTTACGTCGTATCTTCAATATTTCTTGGTTACGCAGTAGTTGATGAAATAGTTACGGCGTAGTTATCAGCGGCGTGGAACCTCATTTGAACTAATATAGTTACGTCGTAGCTTTTGGGGAGAGTTACGCCGTAACCTTCTGATGAGTTGGTTTTCTGAGTCACGCTTTAGTTACGGCGTAATGTGAGAGAAGAGTTACGCTGTAACTTCTTCAAAGTCAGCATACTATGATAAATCTTTTGGTATTTCTCCAATTCCGCGTCTCTTTAGCGTCTCTTTAGCTCCAATGCTCATAATTTACCTGAAAGTGGAAAACAATGGAAAACAAGAGTAAATCCATATAAATGATATAAATTACAAGCATTATCGGGGGAAATTGACACTTAATATTTAGGACTATTTGATGTTATCAAATATCCCCCCACTTAAACTCTACTTGCCCTCAAGTAGACCTTATTAGAAAGATTCCTAAAAAGATATCTCCCATAACCTGGAAAATATAAGTTTACAAATCCCTTATGCTAGAATAAAACAAAGCCGAACACCTCACGAAATGGGAACAAAACACTCAAATCTCTCAACTATTCTAAGTGTTAATTTCAGGGTGATCACTCAATCGCACAGTCATACCATGTATTCTATCATAAGCTTGGCGGTTACACAAATCTCCACCACTTGAGTTAAGGGCTAAACAATTCTCGAAGGCAATATGGGTAGACACGACAAAGGTTAAGGGGTGACTCGTCATTACTAACATTTCACGGCGAATTGGACAAAATCAATGATACATGACCAAATCTTTGGCCAAGACACCAAAGATTGCTCGCTGCATCACCTAGACATGCTTCATGACTAAAGGGTAGGATAAGACATGGGATATATAAATGGTGTAAAATAAAAATCAAGCAGGTAGTCTAAATCTATAACCAAGTCATCACCACTTACCGTCCGCCCAAAGTTCAAGCTTTGAAGTCAAGAAATCGGATCATGAAATACTAGGTAGATGTGTCATTAGAGGACGTCGTGATGGGCACACTACCTTTTCTTCTACTGTTGGCATAACTATCAACTTCAATCTTCGAATGTGACCGAGGTGGCCTCCTCGATTCTAAATCTATAAAGCTCATAGTGCTTATAACATCGCACTTTACAATAACATAACAACTTTTTCTTTTCTTTTTTTTTTCTTTTTTTTAACTAAACAATAATAACTAAACATAATATCCCCCACTTGAGATTAACAATGGGAATTCGGGGGGTCTTCAATAATCTTCAAAAATATGTCGTCGACGAAAGCGTGATTTCTGAACCTTTCCACTTGAACCTTGAACTTAGGCAAATGATGACTTCCCAATCACAAATAAAGACTACAGGGTAGCTAAGGTGTATAGGTGTATCGAAACAATATATTGGGTTAACAAAATAAAAGGAATGGCTCAGATGGGTGTATCTAGGGGTATCTTGCACTAAAGGTGAGTGCAACAAAAAGGGTTTCACATGGGGGTCGAGAAGTCGAGGTGATTAATCGATAGACACACAATGGTAGGCTATTTGGGTGATAATCCTATAATATTGCCTTCTAAAACTGAAAAGTCCAAATACATCGAGCTAACTCAAGATATCTCGTCTATGGTCTCGAAATGATGCAAAGGCCAAGTTCTAAAGTTTACAAGCTTTCGACACACTCATAATTTGGTGGATTTGGTGTAAAATATTAGAAATGGATAAGGCTAATCTCACCATATAATATCAAGGGTTGTATGTGCTCGGCTAAGGTCTAATCTAGTTAGGTTAAGAAAAACATGTCAAAATTAAAAATGACATAATTTTTCCAAATAAACTAGAAAAACGAGGGCAAAATAAAGTTCAAGAGATAATTCTACTCCCGTCCCCCCACTTGAATTGTACAAAGTCCCTTTTGTACTAAGCGTTTAAATAAAGGTGAAGAGAAAAGTAGAATTAGCGCGAGAACTTCCCTGAAATTTGATCCAAAAAGAAAAAAGACCCACGAAAAAGAGACGTGCCTTCGTATAAGCATCCAAGAGCAAACTTCAATCCCTGAAATCACACTACCGACAAGCATAATTCTAAAAAGAAAAATAAAAAATGGAAAACAAACCTAACTCACTTTCGTAGGAATCACGGTTGCATTTAGCATATGCAACAAGCCTTTTAAACCACTTGGTGTCCCAAGTGGACGAGTGAAGTCTCGTGAGGGTTTACAGGGAACACACCCACAAAGTTCATTTAAAGTACTAATACAAGGTTATTGTGTTTTAAAATGAAAGAATTAAAGCAGAGGAAGTTTACGTCGTAACTCTTTGAGGGAGTTACGCCGTAACTGGCAAAACCTGACATAAGCTGCAAAGCGAGTGGTTACGGCGTAACCACTAAAATGGTATTACGCCGTAATTGGTAATGCGTCCATAATTCTGCTGCAAAGGGTTGGTTATGGCATAATCACATAGATGAGTTACGCCGTAACTATGGTCAGATCAGCAAACTGCAGCAGCAATCACTTCCTCGTTTCCTGCAAAAATGGTTAGAAAACACAAAACCCTACAGAAATGGAAATAAAACAAAAGAAAGGGATAATTCGGGTTGTGTCGCGAAAGAGCACTTTTCTTTATTTACGAGTCTTTAAATTAGACTCAGAGCCGCGGAGCTTCATGGGGGCCTTTGGACTTGGCCAACTTCCTCTATGTCTTTCATTAAGTTATGCATGACCCAAGCAACATTCGTGGCAGTGCGGAGGTATTCTTTAGTTTCGATTTTTAGAATTTTGAAAATTTTTTCCTCCGGCCCCAAGTGGTAGCGAGTGAACTCATATTTTTCAACAAAAATTGGTGGCGGCCTCTTGTAGGGAATCCCGAGGAGTTTGCACCTCCTTTGCTCATATGCTTTGTCGTCAGAATCGGTACCTTTAAACCATTCTAAAATCCCCTTGCAACTCAAGGTAATCTAAAATCCCCTCAATATCATCGTCGTCAGAATTGGTACCTTTAAACCATTCTTCATCGAGCAGATTCTCCACTAGTACACGCTTGCATTCTTCCTTTTCATTTCTTACCAACTCCTTGTCATCCTGAACTGTAATTTCACTCGGGTTGTTATGACACTCGTTGTTTGAACTTTCTTTACTCATGTATTCCTTCCAAAATTTTTCTTTCGTTAACGTATCTACATGTCCATACTTAATCTTTACCCAGCTGTCAAGTCCCAAGTTATCCAACCAAGGGAAACTTGTTCTTTTCTTATCGTTGGTTGAGGTCCAAAATAATTCGTCTTCTCCCACTCTTCTTAAGCTGCTTCCCCCGTTACATTTATCGTCATAAGGGTTGCATGATTCCCATAAAACTTCCCCAGGAGATTTTATCCTTTCACAACAGTGACTTCGTATTTCCTTGTTGTCAGTTTCGCTTAAATGATCTTCCATGCAGTAGATTTCGTTATTAGCCACTTATTTTTTCTGATTATGATCCTCGTAGTCAATCTTGAGCTTTTTAAGAAGATTTGGGTTAATCTTGGCATTCCCGAATTGTATTGCGTACCAATCATCAAATGTCAAATCCCCGAACTTAATATTGTGTCTTTCAAGCTCGTGAGGGAATGTCCATTCTTTTTCTTTAATACTATCCCCACCGTTGCAATACTCGCGGAAAGGGTCGCACGTAGGCCTTGCTCCTTTAATATTTATATAGTCTCGTTATACGTATGGTCTACCCTAATGCACTAATGGGCAGTGTACCCGGTCGTGTGTAGTGTAGTATTCGGTAAAACCGAGGTCGTCCCAAGAGCTATGTCTGTTGGATTATTACTAAGTCTAGGCGTCACAGTTTGTAATATGATTATAATAAGGAAATAATTAATTAACTACTAAAGCAGATAAAAGTAGATAAAAGGCAAAGGATAAATCAATAGAGGAGAGTGGTGCTAACCTAGCTATTCCTCCTAGCTAGTAATGTCTACGTCTACTTAGTTCCAATTACTTCAGGTGGGGTCAAAGTTGAGAGGACAACATTTGGTCAATTCGCCCTAACCTATCAGCAAAGATGCCACCACAGGAGAAGTCAGGTGTCCCCTCATAAGTCCTATTATTCTTGGTCCTCTAAGCCAAGTCATTAAGTACCGCTACATGCTAGATTTATAATAGTGAGTGCCCGGGCGTTAGCAACTAAAACACTCACCCCCTAATTCTTAAGTTCATCAAAATGGTAGGTGATCAGTTTGTCAAATCGCACAAGTAGAAAGGGTCGCCAGTTGGTCATATCTTACCCTTCCCATCTCAGTCCGCTCACCTAGGGTCAGTTGGTCATATCTTCTAGGCAATTGGCCTCTACCGCCATTCAAAACTACCGAAACAAGGGTAGCTACCAGTAAACTATGCATGCGTACACTTAGAAATAATTATACGGAAGTAATATAAATGCAAAGAAATCAATTAAGGAATCATAACTAGGCCAGCACCAAGAGGTGCTTAGCCGCTCATATTAACCATACAAACCAATTCAATATTCAAAGTTACGAAATACATGAATCGAAAGTAAAGAAAAGATAAAATGCTAATGCTTATCGTAAGGGAGTGATTTCTCCCTTGGAGACAGCTCTGTATGCTCCTCTAGACCTGCCTTTGGCTTCTTCCCACGTTCTTTGGTTGTGGTGTTGGAATGGGATGCTTTGAAATGCTGGAAATCGTGGGGTATTTATAGGCCAGATCTGGGTTATGGCGTAACTAATATAAGAGTTACGCCGTAATCTTCAATTCCTTCGTAATTTGCACTAGATCTGCTGGTTACGGCGTAACCTTATGAGTGGTTACGCCGTATCTTCAATATTTCTTGGTTACGCCGTAGTTGATAAAATAGTTACGGCGTAGTTATCAGCGGCGTGGAACCTCATTTGACATAATATAGTTACGTCGTAGCTTTTAGGGAGAGTTACGCCGTAACCTTCTGATGAGTTGGTTTTCTGAGTCACGCTTTAGTTACAGCGTAATGTGAGAGAAGAGTTACGCCGTAACTTCTTCAAAGTCAGCATTTTATGATAAATCTTTTGATATTTCTCCAATTTCGCGTCTCTTTAGCTCCAATGCTCGTAATTTACCTGAAAATGGAAAACAATGGAAAACAAGCATAAATCCATATAAATGATAAATTATAAGCATTATCGGGGGAAATTGACACTTAATATTCAGGACTATTTGATGTTATCAATAGGATAAAATTGGTGTAAAATAAAATCAAGCAGATAGTCTAAATCTATAACCAAGTCATCCCTACTTACCGTTCGCCCAAAGTTCAAGTTTCGAAGTTAAGAAACCGGATCCTGATATTACCAGGTAGATGTGCCATTAGAGGACGTCATGATGGGCACACTTCCAACTTCAATCTTCAAATGTGACCGAGGTGGCCTCGTCGATACTAAATCTATAGTAAGCTCATAACAATAGTGCTTATAACAACACACTTTACAATCAACTAAATAACTTTTTTTTAATTCAACATAACATAATAACTAAATATAACATCCCCCCATTTGAGATGAACAATATGAGAATTTGGGGGGTCTTCAATGATGTTTAAGGATATGTCGTCGACGAAAGCGTGATTCCCTAACGTTTCCACTTGAACCTTGAACTTAGGAAAATAATGACTTCCCAATTACAAATAAAGACTACAGGGTAGGCTAAGGTGTAGTGGTGTATCGAAACAATATGTTGGGTGAACAAAATGAAAGGAATGGCTCAGAAGTGTGTATCTAGGGGTATCTTGCACCAAAGGTGAGTGCAACAAATGGTTTAACATGGGGGTTGAGAAGTCGAGGTGACTAATCGATAGACACACAATGATCGGCTATTTGTGTGATAATCCTATAATAATTCCTTCTTAAACTAAAAAGTCCAAATACATCAAGCTAACTCAACATACCTCATCTATGATCTCGAAATGATGTAAAGGCCAAGTTCTAAAGTTTACAAGCTACTGGCACACTCATAATTTGGTGGATTTGGGGTAAAAATTTGGAAACGGATAAGGCTAATCTCACCATATAATATCAAGGGTTATAATGTGCTTGGATAATTTCTAATCTAGTTAGGTTAAGAAAAACATGTCAAAATATTTAAAAAAGGCATAATTTTTCAAAATAAACTAGAAAAACGAGGGGAAAATAAAGTTCAAGAGACAATTCTACTCCCGTCCCCCCACTTGAAATGTACAAAGTCCCTTTTGTACTAAGCGTTAAATAAAGGTGAAGAGAAAAGTAGAATTAGTGCGAGAACTTCCGTGAAATTTGCTCCAAAAAGAAAGAAGGCCTACGAAAAGAGTCGTGCCATCGCATAAGCATCCACGAGCAAGCTTCAATCCTTGAAATCACACTACCGACAAACATAATTCTAAAAAAACAAAAAGAAAAATGAAAAAGAAATCTAACTCACTTTAGTAGGAATCACGGTTGCATTTAGCGTATGCAACAAGCCTTGTAAACCACTTGGTGTCCCAAGTGGACTAGTGTAGTCTCGTGAGGGCTTACAGGGAACATACCCACAAAGTTCAAATAAAAACTAATACAAGGTTATTGTGTTTAAAAAGAAAGAAGTGTTACCGAGGATAGTTACGCCATAACTCTTATAAGGAGTTACACCATAATTAAGCAAAACGAGGCAGACGCTACAGGAGTGTAGCTACGGCGTAACCATTGCATGGGATTATGCCGTAATTGGTGGTGCTCTGAGAAGGACTGCTGCAAACAAGTATGTTACAGCGTAACCATAAGAATGAGTTACGCCATAACTATGGACAGATCAGGTCCCCGTTCAGCATGCTGCAGCAACATTTCCCGAAATCCTTCAAATATGGTTAAAAACACAAAACCCAACAGAAAATGGAAATAAAACAAATGAAAGGGATAATTCGGGTTGTCTCCCGAAAGAGCACTTTTCTTTATTTAAGAGTCTTTAAGTTAGACTCAAAGCCTCGGGGCTTTATGGTGGCCTTTGGACTTGGCCAACTTCCTCCATATCCTTCATTAAGTTATGTCTGACCCAAGCAACATTAGTAGCGGTGCAGAGGTACTCTTTAGTCTTGATCTTTCGAATTTTGCAAAATTTTTCGTTTGGCCCCAAATGGTATCTAGTGAACTCATACTTTTTGGCTCTAATTGGTGGCAACATCTTATACGGAATGCCAAGAAGTTTTCACCTTCTTTGCTCATATGCTTCATCATCGGGGTTGGTGAATCCATCTTTGCCTTGTAGTTCAAGGTAATCTATATCATCGTCGTCGGACTCGGTATCTTTAAGCCATTTATTGTCGAGTAAATATTCCACTAGCACCTGCTTGCATTCCTCTTTCTCTTTCTCTTTCCTCGATGAATCCTTGACATCATTATCCGATTCTTCATTTGGAACTTCTTCGCTTGGTTCATCTTTACTCATACATCCGTTCCAGATATTCTCCTTAGTTAGCGCATTTACCTTTCCATATTTGATTTTGACCCAATTGTCGAATCCTAAATTGTCTAGCCAAGGCAATTCTGTTCTTTCCGAGTCATTAGTTGAGGTCCATAGGAACTCATCTTCCCCAACTCTCTCTATACTGCTTCCCCCATTACATTCATAATCAAAAGGATTGCAAGATGCCCAAAGATTTCCAACAAGGGTTTTTATTTTCTCACACCAATGACTTCGAGTTCCTTCATCATCAGTGTTGCTAGAAGGAATATCGTTGAGTGGTTTAATGGTCTTTTCTTGCAGAATATGTTTTTCATATTTGAGCTTCAAATTTCTCAACAAAACCGAATTAATGATTGCGTCCTCGAACCTTACTGAATACCAATCACTGAAGGATAGGTTTCCAAAATCAATGTCATGTCTTTCCAATTCATGAGGGCATATCCATACTTCGTCCTTCACATTCCCACCCCGTTACAATAGTCACAAGAGGGATTGCATGTTGGCCATGCTCGTGTGGTCTCATCTTCCATGATTAGTAAGGGACTGCAGCAATTCCTGATGGGTGGTTCCTCCTCTTTATTAATCGAGAATTTAGCTAATCTTTCTTCATCGTTAAGTGCAGTCCACATGTATCTTTCATCATTAATCCTTTCTTTATCGACCCCTCCATCGCAGGTTTTGTTCCGAGGATCGCATGAGGCCCATAGATCATAACACTCTCCATTATCAATTGCAATAGCCTTAAACCAATGATTCTTCCTTCTAGATTCGTCTAACTTGGGAGACTTGTCATTCCTCGTATCCTAGTTACGCCGTAACTCTGATATTTGGTTACGGCATAACTCTCTTCTGCCATCAGCATCATTGTCTTTATTAGACTCATCGGTGGATTTGTCATTCTCAGAAAACACGGCTTTACCTACTGTTGATTTGTTCTTTTGTGCCTCATTTCTTCTTTGTACTTCGTCGCCAAGCTTCCCAATCATGGTTTCCAAGTTTTTCAGTGATTCGTCATGGCTAGAAAGGCTCTTGTTTGTATTATCTTGGAAGTTTTTCAGCCATTCTTCTTGCTCTTTCTGTCTCTTAGTTGAATCTACGAGGTACTTGTTAATTGTTTCCTCCAAGTTAGCTCTTCTTTCATCACGATCATAATATGGGGGAGGTCCTCCACGATAGCCATTACCATTACGATTATCCCCGTAAAATGGTCGATTTTCTCCATATTTAGCTTCTTCGACGGTGCTATCTTTGTCAATGTGAGGACAATTTTTGGTGAGATGTCCTCCTCCGCAACTTTTTCAACCTACTTGGATGGCAAGAACAGTTTTTATGATCTTGAGCATATCCCGACCGAGACTTTCTAGTTTGTTAGTGATGGTGGCAATTCCATCAAGACTTCCCCCCAGACTTCTTTCGCTACCTCTATCGTGCCATTTTTGGGAATGATCAGCCATTTTTTGGATGGCTTCAATCGTGAGAGTAGGAGTCATGCTTGGAATTGGTCCTTGGTAATCCAGCATCTGTCTTGTAGTCACGTTGATTCCTTTGTAGAAGATGTTGACCTTTTGCTGGTTGTTTAGATCATGTGTAGGACACTTGTAGAGGAGATCGTCGTATCTATCCCAGGCTTAATACAACATTACATCGTCATCAAGCTTGAAATTATGGATCTCCATGAGCTGATTAGATATCTTTGACGAAGGACAATATCTTTGGATGAAGAGTTTTTTGAGAAGAGCCCATGTATCAACTGCCCCGGCGGGCAATCTTTCGATCCATCTTCTTGCAGACCCAGTAAGAGTCATGAGGAATACACGTAGCATAACTGCGTCATGAGACACACCAGGAATGTTGAAAAGGCTTGCGATGTACACGTTATTCTCAACGTGCTCATACGCATCTTCGTCCCTGTTTCCTGAAAAAGGGTTAGCAAGAAGCTCCCTCATAAATTGATCTTTAATCTCGAAACGGACATTAGCTCCAATCGCCGGTCTTACGAGCCCCGACCCTTGTTCTTCTCTTGTCAACGCCAAATATTCCTCAAGAGTGAGGTCATCAATGTTAACAACTTCCATGGTACATGAAACTTGAAAGTGATAGTGAGAAATTGAGAAAATTTAAAACAAAATAAAAATGAAAGACCTAATAAAAATCCAAATATAACTGCCCGGCAGCGGTGCCAAAAACTTGATGCAGGTTTTATTGACAAGGTTTTAATATTTATAAAGTCTCGTTATACCTATGGTCTACCCTAATGCACTAACAGGAAGTGTACCCGGTCGTGTGTAGTGTAGTATTCGGTAAAACCGAGGTCGTCCCAAGAGCTATGTGTGCGGATTTATACTAAGTCCAGGTGTCACAAATTTTAACAGATTTTAAGGTGGAAATGATTAACTACTAATAAAACAAGAAAATAGGAAAGCAAATAGAGGCGAGGGTTGTGATCAATAGGGGAGAAGTGTGCTAACCTAGTTATTCATCCTATCAAGCTAAGTTCATTCTTAATTACTTCCAATTACTTCAAGTGGGGCAAGGTCGCTAGGATAGCATTTGGTCAATTCATCCTAACCTATCAACAAAGGGTTCCACTGGAGATGTCAGGTGACCCATCGAAAGTCCAGTTGTTCTTAGTCCCCTAAGCCAAATCGTTAAGTACCTCTACATGCAAGATTTGTAACAATGAGTGCCCGGGTGCTAGCATCTTAAGTACTCATCCCCAACTTCTTAAGTTCATCCAAACGGTAGGTAATCAGTTGGTCAAATCGCACAAGCGAAGAAGGTTCGTCAGTTGGTCATACCTTACCCTTCCCATTCAATCTACCTACTTAGGGTCAGTTGGTCATATCTCCTAAGTAACTAGCCACTACTGCCATTCAAAACTACCGAAACAAGGGTAGCTACCAACAAACTATGCAAGCATACACTAGAAATAATTATGCGGAAGCAAATGTAAACATAAACAAAGAAATTAAGGAATCATAACTAGGCTAGCACCAGAGTTGCTTACCGCTCATATTAAAACAATCGATTCAATGTTTAACATTACGAAATACATGAATTGAAAGTAAAGAAAGGATAAAATGCTAATGCGTATCGTAGGGGAGTGATTTCTCCCTTGGAGATGGCTCTGTATGCTCCCTAAGATCTGCCTTCAACCTTCTATTCACGTTCACAGATGTTGTGTGTGAAATGGGATGATTAAAAATGCTGGAAATCGAGGGGTATTTATAGGCCAGATCTGGTTACGGCGTAACTTAAGTTAAGAGTTACGCCGTAACACCATTATCTTCGTAATTTGCACTAAAAATGCTGGTTACGACGTAACATCTGGAAGGAGTTACGCCGTAGTTAAGACAATAGTTACGGCGTAACTTGCAGCGGCGCGGAACCTCATTTGACCTAGTTAGTTACGTCGTAATCTTTGGAGAGAGTTACGTCGTAATCTGCAGTTGAGTTGGTTTTCTGAGCCACGCTTTTGTTACGGTGTAATGTGAGAGAGGAGTTACGCCGTAACATCTTCAAAATGAGCATACTACGATATAGTTTTAATAAACTCTCCAAATCCGTGTCTCTTTAGCTCCAATACTCGTAATTTACCTGAAAGTGAAATATAGAGGAAAACAAGCGTAAATCCATATAAATGATATAAAATACGAGCATTATCGGGGAAATTGACACTTAATATTCAGGACTATTTGATGTTATCAACTATAGACTCACACCAATGGTTTGAAAACAAAACAATTATTATTAGACTAAGCATAATGCAACCAAGGCGTTAACGTGTTCCAAAATTAATTTGTGAAATTGTTGGTACCAGCCCTAATAGGTAAAATTGCGGTTTTTACATAATGTTACTCAAATATAGTGCGTTTGTTTGCCTTTAACTAGGCCAACACAAACGGGATTCATCAATCCCAATAGATATATTCACAATATTCGTGCTCACTCTCTCTAGTGATTAATGGTTCATGATTTAGGGAGTTATGTTTGGAAAATGCGGTAACTTAGTGCTAATAAAACAATCAAATAAGCATACAGTTTGAAAGCAATGTGTTCGGTTTAAAATAAAGAATGTATCTCCCCCAAGGGTTTGTAAAACAATTAAGTAATAGAAAGTGGGGCTATGAATTCACCGAGAGTTAATGATGTTAAGTACTTTAACGGATGTGATGGATAAATCAGGAAACTTCTACGTGCAACCTAAAAATGGAATGTTGTGCCTTAGGTTGGGAATAATGTTTAGGAAAAACATAAACCATCCTATATATGTCTCTATGTTGATCATGATGTAGTCATTTATAGTGCGATGTTTATAATAACAGTTTAATATGTGAAAACGTATTTAGTTTGTAGATATCGTACTACTGTTCGGGCCATCATAATTCAGAGGTCATGTAGTAAACGTTCGAGGAGCTAGGACACTTTAAATCATAAATCCAACAACTCGTCGATACGTTTTACCTGAATGAAACCCCTCACATGAAGCTCCCTAGTATTGTAGCACTTAGTGGATAAAATATATGTTTTGAGTGAAGATTATTATATTATAAAGTTTATCATGCTTTTAATAAACATCTAGTTTTTACAAGTTCTCATAGTTTACTAGTGATCACAACTTATTAATATAGTCAAGAATGAAATATTAATAAAAATTCAATATGTAACTAGTTATGAAAATAACATGGTTTGTATATTTTAACTTGTGAAAATCCAATTTTTGCTGATAAAAACTGTTTTACAAATATTAGGCACTAAATGATATCATTTTGTCGTTTTAGGCTGAGTTCCTTCATAGTAGCTGTAAAACATCGTTCCGGACAACTTTCTTGTTTTAAGTTTTTGATGATTCGGAACATAATACCACTTATTTTTAGACAGATTCAGCAGTAAGCAATTTGGTCGTTTCTAGGGTTTGTTAACTTCTTTTTACCATAACTTTTGACTCGTTTGTCCGTTTCGGGTGATTCAAGTTGCTATGTTCACCTTTTTATTTTGTCTACAGTAATATGTAAGTTACTAAGTCTATATATAGTTGTTTTAAATGGCTTCAAATATGTAGAATATGACTAGTTTACTAGTTTGTTACTTTTATGACAATATGTGAATTAAAACATATGTTTGAGTATATGTACATAATGAATCAACATAGTATCCATATATATAGCATGTATTTGAAAAACTTAGTAATAATAGACATGAGACAATGGAGTGGTGGTGGTGATGAGTTGCTTACAACTTTTGGCTTTCTAAAGAAAGGAGTAACTAGTAAGGATTAGGACTTTGATTGAACAAGCTTTCCACACCTTGGCACCCTTCTATACTTCTTGTAATTTTGAAGGATTGGTGATGAAGTATTAAGTGAATTGAGTGGATTTAAACTCAAGAAGATCACTTAAACTTGCTAGAGATTTGATGTAGTAACTTGTTACTTGCAACCTTCTTAGCATCAACTTGGAGTCATGAATCGAAGTATGGAATGTATGTTTGTGTTATGATATAAACGGAAAAGAGGGGAGGGAATGAGGGTTTTATGAAGTTTTTCTCTTGCTATTTATAGGAGGAAAGGTTTGGTTAACCATGTATTGGGTTAAATATTAACCATGGTTAAGTTTAGGACATTTGTATGTGTTTACAAGTAAAAAGGCTAAGATGAAGCCACCACTATGGTGACTAACCTCATAAGGGGCAGTCACATAGTGTGAGTGGCCTAGGATATTATGTCTTGATATTATCTTGATTTTATGATGTGTTTTGGTTCTGTTAAATGTCAACCGTAATTTGTTAAGCCAAAAAACGTAAAACCGGGTATCGTAAAAATACGAAACTTGCAGGAATGATGAAACTCATCATTATACTCCATATAAAAATATAAAATGAGTGATAAGTCTCATTGGGTGCTAAAACGCTGTCTAAAGCTGGAAACGCGGGTCAAAAACGTGTAAATCGCGTAAAACGCAGAACTAGAAAACGTAAAATTCCAACATTTGTGGAATTGTCCTAAAATGGTAGAATTACATATTTCTAATGTTTATAGTGTTTTATGGAGATATCAGGATACCCGAATGACTTTTAAACCCTAAAGTAATTCTCAGACACGGATTTGTGAAATTGGTTCTGAATGGATTCAACGTACGTCGTCAGGATGAATTGTCGAGTTTTATTTATCTTGGTATGATAGTAAAATAATAAAAAAAAATTACAGTATAAATAGTGAAAGTGAATAGTAAATTCGAAAATGAAAAGTAACCTGAAAATGCGGGTGATTACAAATACGGTGCATCAAATCAGTAAATCTTGCGAGAGGCAAGGCTTTAGTGAGAAGATCCGCCAATTGGTGTTCTGTACCTACAAAGTATAATTCAACTGTACCCTTTTCCACATGCTCTTTGATGAATTGATATCGAAGATCGATGTGCTTTGACTTTGAATGTTGAACGGTGTTTCACGAGATCACATTAGCACTTCCGTTGTTGTAGTACACCAGAATTCTATCAAATACATAACCATAATATTTGAGTTGTGTTCTCATCCAAATGACTTGAGCACAACACGCAGACATGGCTACATATTCTGCTTCAGTTGATGAAAGCGATGTACAATCTTGTTTCTTCGATTGCCATGACATCAATTTATCACTAAGGAATTGTAAACCTCCTGAACTACTTTTCCTTGAATCTAAGCATCCTACATGGTCAACGTCTGAAAAAGCTATTAGTTCAAAACCAGAATCCTTCAGATATCAGATCCCCAAGTTAATGGTTCCCTTGACGTATCGGAGGATTCTTTTAGGCTTAGAGAGGTGTCTTTCAGTTGGCCTTGACTGATAATGGGAGCAAAGATATATAGAAAATACAATGTCGGGTCTACTGGTTGTTACATACATGAGAGACTTGATGCAGGTTTTACTCACCAGGTTTTAATGTTTATAATTACTCGTTATACCTATGGTCTACCCTAATGCACTAACAGGCAGTGTACCCGGTCATTTGTAGTGTAGTATTCGGTAAAACCGAGGTCGTCCCAAGAGCTATGTGAGTGGATTTAAACTAAGTCTAAGTGTCACAGATTTTAATATGATTTCGATATGGAATTAACTAATTAACTACTAAAGCAGATAAACGCAAAGGTTGTGATCAATAGAGGAGAGGGGTGCTAACCTAGTTACTCATCCTAAATAGTAGTGTTTACGTCTAATTACTTCCAATTACTTCAGGTCGGGTCAAAGTTGCTAGGACAACATTTGGTCAGTTCGTCCTAACCTATTAGCAAAGGGTCCCACTGGAGAAGTCATGTGTCCCCTCATAAGTCCAGCTGTTCCTGGTCCCCTAAGCCAAGTCATTAAGTACCGCTACATGCTAGATTCATAATAGTGAGTGCCCGGGTGCTAGCATCTTAAACACTCACCCCTTACTTCTTAAGTTCATCCAAACGGTAGGTGATTAGTTGGTCAAATCGCACAAGTAGAAAGGGTCGTCAGTTGGTCATATCTTACCCTTCCCGTCTCAGTCTACTCACATAGGGTCAGTTGGTCATATCTCCTAAGTAACTAGCCTCTACCGCCATTCAAAACTACCGAAACAAGGGTAGCTACCAACAAACTATGCATGCATACACTTAGAAATAATTATACGAAAGCAATGTAAACGCAAACAAAAGAATTAAGGAATCATAACTAGGCCAGCACCGAGAGGTTCTTAACCGCTCATGTTAACTATAACAATCGATTCAATGTTTAATGTTACGAAATACATGAATTGAAAGTAAAGAAAAGATAAAAAGCTAATGCTTATCGTAGAGGAGTGATTTCTCCCTTGGAGATAGCTCTGTATGCTCCTCTAGATCTGCCTTCGACTTATTCTCAAGTTCTCTGAATGTTGTGTGTGAAATGGGATGATTTGAAATGCTGGAAATCGTGGGGTATTTATAGGCCAGATCTGGTTACGCGCGTAACTAATTATAAGAGTTACGCCGTAACATACAATTCTTCGTATTTTGCACTAAAATGCTGGTTACAGCGTAACCTCTGGAAGGAGTTACGTCGTATCTTTAATAAATTTTGGTTACGCCGTAGTTGTTGCATGAGTTACGGCGTAATTAGTAGCGTCGCGGAACCTCATTTGACCTAATATGGTTACGTCGTAATCTTGGACAGAGTTACGTCGTAATCTTCTGTTAAGTTGGTTTTCTGAGCCACGCTTTAGTTACGACGTAATGTGAGAGAGGAGTTACACCATAACTTCTTCAAAGTGAGCATACTATGATAAATCTTCAACAAACTCTCCAAATCCGCGTCTTTTTAGCTCCAATACTCGTAATTTACCTGAAAGTGAAATATAATGGAAAACAAGCGTAAATCCATATAAAGATATAAATTACAAGCATTATCGGGGGAAATTGACACTTAATATTCAGGATAATTTGATGTTATCAAATATTCCCCCACTTGAACTCTACTTGCCCTCAAGTAGACCTTATTAGATAGATTCCTAAAAAGATATCTCCCATTACCTGGAAAGTATAAGTTTACAAATCCCTTATGCTAGAATAAAACAAAGCCGAACACCTTACGAAATGGGAACAAAACACTCAAATCTCTCAACTATTCTAAGTGTCAATTTCAGGGTGATCACTCAATCGCACAGTCATAGCATGTATTCTATCATAAGCTTAGTGGTTACACAAATCTCCACCACTAGAGTTAAGGGCTAAACAATTTTCGAAGGCAATATGGGTAGACACGACGAAGGTTAAGGGTGACTCGTCATTACTAACATGTCACGGCGAAGTGGACAAAACCAATGGTACATGACCAAATCCATGGCCAAGACACCAAAGATTTCTCGCTGCATCACCTAGACACGCTTCATGACTAAAGGGTAGGATAAGACATGCGATATATAAATGGTCTAAAATAAAAATCAAACAAATAGTCTAAATATATAACCAATTCATCACCACTTACTGTCCGCTGATCCGTGCAGAACCGTCAAGCTATATCACTCAAGCCTGCCACTTGTGAATGACCGACCGTAATCAGCTTAAAACTGCTTAAGCACGAATGCAATGAAGATCAGGGGAGTATAGGGTTTCCCCGGGTCTTTATGTCCCAGCGAGCTATGCAATGGATCACCCTACGAATAGTGATCGAGAAATTTGAACAGAAAAAGGGATCTGAATAGATTATAACTACAGAGAAAGCCAACAAATTACAACGGCTTAAATGCAAATTAAAGAAAATTAAAAAGATAAAAAACTATTAAATAAACGCTATCACTATTTGCAAAATGATGTTTTTGTTTTTAAGTTTTTATAAAACTGAATTAAAATCTACGTAACATACAAGTGAAAAAGTGAAACTTACACAATATTAAACCTAAAAATATGAAAATGATATTTTTACAAACCTAATGATAAAAGAAAATTTTTAGAAAAAGAAAATTATTTTTATAACTAATTATCTAATTACTATTAATTAAAAACTATTTTTAACTATTAAATAATAGCCTAAAATACAAGAAAATAGGAAATAAAGCTAGAAAAATAAAATTTTGACTTAGAAAAATCTGAAATAACAAAAGAGAATTTTCAAAACTATTTTTGTATTTTTCTGATTATTTTTCTATTTTCTAGGAATTAAATACTATTTAAAACTATTTAAATTACTTAAAAATACAAATTTAACTAAGAAAAATCTAGAAAAATATTTTTTTGTCTTTTTATATTTATCTTAACTTAAGAAAAATGAAAAATTATTTTTTTGAACCTTTTCTTAATTAATTGTATTTAAAGCTAATTAAAAATGCTTAAAAACTAATTTAAATTAAGAAAAATAGCAAACAAGCTTGGAAAAATATGAACATTTCAGGAAAAGCTTAAAATAATATTAGGAAGCTAGGAAAAATAGAAAAACAGGGTGCTATGTGGAGGAATATGAAACTGGTGTGGAATGTGCTTATGAAATAAGCACTTGGATAAGCTAAAGGGACAAAACAAGCATCAAACTGATACACAAGCTACTATAAGCTAAAATTGACCAAATGCAACAATTTTTCACAAGCCTTGACCTCTGATTTGCAAGATACCAAGGTTTGATGAAATGAGCTTTTGGCTAAAAACAGTTAAAGGGGGGTAACTTTAAGCTGAGGAATAAGCACTCAAATAAGCTGGAAACATAAAACCAACAATTGGAACTTGGAGAAGACCTGGTTGACTATTAACAAACCCAAGGACAGACTTTGAGAAGCTCTTATGAGCCAAATGCAAGCTCTGCAAGAACTGCATAATCCCTGTGCAGGCTCAATGCCCTGCACAGGGCACTTGGTCTCATTTTGACAAGCTCTTTTTAAGCTTATAAAAATTTAACAAAAATCCACTAAACTGACAATAATAAAATAGACCAAGGGAAGTTTTAAAAGCCACAAGTTATACTGATTTTGGCCCAAAGATGAGTCAAGGAAAATTCATCTCAGTTGGCTAAAAACTGACTTTGCACAAATTGACTTTTTGACATTTTTGGAGTTTTGACTTTTATGAACTTAGAACCTGATTTAAAGGACTTAGATTGATGTTAAAAGATGAAATGAACTTTATGCAAGCTAAATCTATGAATTTGAGACACAAAACAAGTTTTTGGATTTGTAAAAATCCAACAGTGAAGCACTTAGGACAGATTTCTTGAGATTTTGACTTACAGTCATTGTTCTTTCCACTAAATGACCAAAATAACTATTACTTACCTAAATGAAGCTAAAGCAATAAGACTTAACAGTTAAACTAATCTCCAACTTAAATAATACCTTAAATCCAAACACAGGTTAAAGGATTAATAAGCAAATTTCTACAATCAAAACTTAAACATAATCCAAGATAACAATCAATTCAGATTCTACTATCAAAGTTCTACCTAAATGATGCAAATAGATTCAACAAACTACCACTAAATCTCTAAAACTGTGATGATGCAGATGAGCAGATATAGAATCAGTTATAAGAACAGAACATATGCCAAAAGTGTTATTGAGCTACTCATAACAAATACAATGATAAACTAAGATTATAACAACTAAATGAACTAAGATTAACACAATCTAAACAAACCTAATGACTAATTAATGAATCAAGCAGAAACAAACTTACATTAGGTCCAGCCACCAATATCACAACTGATAATCAATGACCACTATCAGGACTAATTCCAACCCATAACAGATCCAACTTAACCCATATCCATGTATAACTCAGCAATCCAGAACTATATTAATAATGAAACTGCACATTGACTTTTGTTGACCAGTAACTAAAATGCTTGAAACTTAAATTTGAGCTCACAGAAAGCTATAATGAACTAGTATGAGCTTGTTTGAGCTTATAAATAAGCTGATTGAAGCTTATACATGAGAGTTTGAAATTGCAATTTTCAACAGTTGACATAAAACATGAGAAGTGAACAAAAGCTTAAATTGATACTTTAAAATACTTGCAATACAATGAACTAAGTTGCTTTGATACAAAGAAACTTCAAAATACAACTAAGAAATTAGTTAAGACTAATAATTTAAAAAACGACATACATTATTGGAAAATAAACTAACTACCCCTTCTTTAGCCTTCCTCTTCCACTTTTATACACCAACCTTCTTTATCTCTCTCCTCTTAACAGTTCCCAGCAATAATTTTGGCCTTTGGATGGCTAAAATGAATAATGGCCATTGGATGTGTTTTGGCGCCAAAAAGGTTTTTGACCTGTTGGGGAGATTGAGTGTGAAGAGGGGGGATGTAATTAATGTGTTTGAAGTGTTAGGAGAGGTGGAGTGTGAGGAGGGGAGATGGGAAGGTTGAGTGTGCAGGGGTGTTGCAGGGAGTCAAGTGGGGAAGGAGACTTTTTTGGCGCCAAGGGGTGTTTATGTTTGACTTGTATTTGACCGGCTAATATATTAAAGGGAGGGTCAAAATGATACTTGACAGGGGTCCAAAATGTATTTACCGGGCCAAAAAGGTGTTAAAGGGGTTTAAATGACAAGGACCTAAGGTGTAATTTCTGAAATGTGAAGGATCAAAGCTGCCAATTTGCAAAGTTGCTCTAAAGGACCAAAAGTGACAATCTCAAAAAGTACAAGGACCAAACTTGCCATTTTCCAATTTTCCAGGGGCCATTTCTGCCAAATTTCAAACTTGAAGGACTAAACTTGTAATTTTCTCAAACTTTTTATATTTTTCACCAAAGGACTAATTTTGACAAGTTATGATTTAAAAAGGACCTTTGGTGATTTTTCTTTTGAAATTAGGACTCAGGGACTATTTTTGACAATTTTAGAAACTTGGGGGACTGAAACTGCCAATTATGCAAACTTTGCTCATTTTTCATTTGATTTTGAATATTTTTCATCTGAAACATATAAAATGCAATTTTGGAATATTTTCAGTATTTTGATGCATTTGTGAGCATTTTTAAACGTTTTGCAGTTCAGATTTAACCAAAAATGATGAGTATTTACACACTCATCAATCCCCCCCACTAAACTATTGCTAGTCCCTAGCAATCTTTTGAGAAAAACATAATGGATTTGAATCTCTTTACCAAAAGCCATTACTTCTGGAGTAGCCAAATGTTTCAGTTCAAGTAAGAACCATGGTACACCGATAACCATGTGATTTTGAGCAAACCACCAGCTTTCAACGGATTTGATTTTGTCTTTACCAGAAGCCGTTTGCTCTGGACTAGCCAACTCTTAGATAAATTATCAATATTATCTTTGGTGAGCTGATTACCAATTATGGTTTTCCACTGCCTTTACCACAAGCAATAAACTTGCGGGCTAGCCAACTCTTCACTTTTAAGGATATGGTGAGTTGAATACCATACAATTTTGGGCAAATTGCAAGCCGTCAACGGATTTGAGATATCTTTACCAAGAGCCGTTTGCTCCTGGATTAGCCAATCCTTTAGTTTATTAGACATGGCGGACTGATAACCAAATGAGTAAGTGCAAAACACTTACTCCAAAAAAAAATTTTGGCCAAAAACGGGGGAATTGGGTGGATAATATTATATGATAAAATTCGTGAGAATCCCCCCCACACTTAGAAATGAATATTGCCCTCAATATTCAAAGTACTGGCGGTTATGCCGAAACAAAGAACGTAAAAGGGAAATACTACGGCCATTATTTAGAAAGAAGATTTTTTTTTTTTTTTTTTTTTTTTTTTTTGTAGAAAACTTATATATATATAACATGTGGGGCAACTCCCCCACACTAGGGTGGTACACACGGGTGAAAACCCATGTTCAGCTACTGTTTTTGACTACCGAGTCGCTAGCTTGACTCGACCCCGAATTAATTGGTTCATGGGGGAGCAAAGTGGAAGAAACAATCTCCATCGGACTTTCATTCAAGATGTTTGGACAAACATTTGAAGCACGTGAAAGTTTCACACCAATGAGATATACATAGAACCGGCTCAAAAATGATAAATGAAAATGCCGGGGTCAAAGATAGTGTCTTCATTCCCGAAGGAGTGAAGATGAAGAGAAATCACAAGATATTTGAGGAAAGGAAGAAAGATTTTGATAACAATCAAGATCCATTCCTCATCCTCAAATGCAGACATATCGGGAGGAAGGGTGAGGGTAGTATCATTAATAAGCAAACTCGTATGATAGAGTACACCTTCCTCCAAGCTAATATCATCCTCAAGATCAAAATAGAAATGATCATGTTCCGGAGGAGATATGTCATGAGAGAGTTCACCGGAGAATTCTTCATGAAGAGAGTCATTCACATGGAGTGAAATTGTGAACTCTTGTTCCATTGTAGGCTCATCACTATCCTCAATCTGAGTATCAAAGAGTGGATTCTCAGAAACTAAAGTGAATTCAGAGTCGAATTCAAATAGAGGATTGGTGAAAGTAGCTTTGAATGTTTCGGGAACAAAGTGATCAACATTCTCTATTGGACTGTTGGGATAAGAAATGAGTGAACGATCATTATCAATTAGACTTTCAGTCTCTCCTAGATCGGCTTCGAAATCAAAGAGTGGATTGATGTGAGTGAGTTCACCGGAGAACTCCTCAAGAAGAGGGTCAGACTGTGGGAGTGATGCCTCAACATACTCGATGTTTCCAAAGGAAGCACAATCGTCGCTAAAATTGGAGAAAGTTTCCAAATGATCATTTGACCACTCAAGAGGGGAAAGAGAATCACACATATGGTCAAAAGTTCCCTGTGACTCTCTCGGGATTGGGACAAGGTCCTCAACACTAGACTTTATGAATTCGTCCGATTCCTTTTCAGGAACAGTGTCAAGATGTTCGTCCCCCATGTTCAGAGAGTGAGTGGGAGCTTCGGGTGTGATAGCAGTTGTTTGAGAATGAATCTCAACTGCTGGGATATCATTTGATGAACTTGATGAATTTTTATAGAATTGAAGGATATCAAGTGTATCCTCATCATCACTGTCATCAGGAATAAAACGAAACTGAGAGCTAGATCTGGCTGCTTTTTCTTTTGCAATTGATTCCTTAATAGATTTTTCAAACGCAATTTTGGAATTTAATTTAGCAGCCTGCTCTTCAGCTAACAATTCTTCCATGGATTTTGGATTATCTAGGGAATGTTTACATTTCTTCAAATCTTTCACTAAATCCAAAAGATCAAGGAGAAGATTTTGAGGAAGTGGACCAGGCTGAGGTGGTGCCTGATTCATTTGGTACTGTAGAGGTTGGTCATGATACGAAGAGTCGTAATTGTTACAAGGAAATGGATTACTTGTTTGACAATCAGAGCTAAAGTGAGGACCTCCACAATATTCACAACAGTAAAACTGATGTGGCTGTGAGTCACATGTGTTGTAGTCATAATTGTTATCAGGAACCTGCTCATAGACAAGCGTGTTTCCCAATGGACAATCAGAACTGGATTGTGAACCACCACAGTACTCACAACAGTAAAACTGATGAGTCTCACAGTGTGGTAGCTGATGGAATAAATCAGTTGTGTTATGGTAAGAATAGGGATCTTGGTTATAGACAGACCCGTTTCCTGACTCCAACATGCCACAACTGGGGCAATTGCCACCATTATAAGGACCACCACACCATTGACAAACAAGAGGGTGAGGATAAGACATAGAAAGAATCAAAGGTTTTCAGAGGGGTAGGGATGAAGAATCAAAGATGTGAGAGGGTAAAGATGGATATTTTTGGATTTTTGGATAAACATTTTGCAAAAACAAAGAATGAAAATCTTTTTGGGTTTTTGATTTTTTAAAAGAAAATATAAACACATACAGATGGTACAAACAAGGAGTGAATATCCAAATCACTAATCTGCTAAACGGAAGATAATCAGCACAGCTCCCCGGCAGCGGCGCCAAAAATTTGATCCGTGCAGAACCGTCAAGCTATATCACTCAAGCCTGCCACTTGTGAATGACCGACCGTAATCAGCTTAAAACTGCTTAAGCACGAATGCAATGAAGATCAGGGGAGTATAGGGTTTCCCCGGGTCATTATGTCCCAGCGAGCTATGCAATGGATCACCCTACGAATAGTGATCGAGAAATTTGAACAGAAAAAGGGATCTGAATAGATTATAACTACAGAGAAAGCCAACAAATTACAACGGCTTAAATTCAAATTAAAGAAAAATAAAAAGATAAAAAACTATTAAATAAACGCTATCACTATTTGCAAAATGATGTTTTTGTTTTTAAGTTTTTATAAAACTGAATTAAAATCTACGTAACGTACAAGTGAAAAAGTGAAACTTACACAATATTAAACCTAAAAATATGAAAATGATATTTTTACAAACCTAATGATAAAAGAAAATTTTTAGAAAAAGAAAATTATTTTTATAACTAATTATCTAATTACTATTAATTAAAAACTATTTTTAACTATTAAATAATAGCCTAAAATACAAGAAAATAGGAAATAAAGCTAGAAAAATAAAATTTTGACTTAGAAAAATCTAAAATAACAAAAGAGAATTTTCAAAACTATTTTTGTATTTTTCTGATTATTTTTCTATTTTCTAGGAATTAAATACTATTTAAAACTATTTAAATTACTTAAAAATACAAATTTAACTAAGAAAAATCCATAAAAATATTTTTTTGTCTTTTTATATTTATCTTAACTTAAGAAAAATAAAAAATTATTTTTTTCAACCTTTTCTTAATTAATTGTATTTAAAGCTAATTAAAAATGCTTAAAAACTAATTTAAATTAAGAAAAATAGCAAACAAGCTTGGAAAAATATGAAAATTTCAGGAAAAGCTTAAAATAATATTAGGAAGCTAGGAAAAATAGAAAAACAGTGTGCTATGTGGAGGAATATGAAACTGATGTGGAATGTGCTTATGAAATAAGCACTTGGATAAGCTAAAGGGACAAAACAAGCATCAAACTGATACACAAGCTACTATAAGCTAAAATTGACCAAATGCAACAATTTTTCACAAGCCTTGACCTCTGATTTGCAAGATACCAAGGTTTGATGAAATGAGCTTTTGGCTAAAAACAGTTAAAGGGGGGTAACTTTAAGCTGAGGAATAAGCACTCAAATAAGCTGGAAACAGAAAACCAACAATTGGAACTTGGAGAAGACCTGGTTGCCTATTAACAAACCCAAGGACAGACTTTGAGAAGCTCTTATGAGCCAAATGCAAGCTTTGCAAGAACTGCATAATCCCTGTGCAGGCTCAATGCCCTGCACAGGGCACTTGGTCTCATTTTGACAAGCTCTTTTTAAGCTTATAAAAATTTAACAAAAATCCACTAAATTGACAATAATAAAATAGACCAAGGGAAGTTTTAAAAGCCACAAGTTATACTGATTTTGGCCCAAAGATGAGTCAAGGA
Organism: Chrysanthemum seticuspe; assembly: GCA_019973895.1. Taxonomy (NCBI): domain Eukaryota; kingdom Viridiplantae; phylum Streptophyta; class Magnoliopsida; order Asterales; family Asteraceae; genus Chrysanthemum; species Chrysanthemum seticuspe. The sequence goes on along the minus strand of BPTQ01000008.1, from coordinate 276,852,246 downwards.
AAATTCATCTCAGTTGGCTAAAAACTGACTTTGCACAAATTGACTTTTTGACATTTTTGGAGTTTTGACTTTTATGAACTTAGAACCTGATTTAAAGGACTTAGATTGATGTTAAAAGATGAAATGAACTTTATGCAAGCTAAATCTATGAATTTGAGACACAAAACAAGTTTTTGGATTTGTAAAAATCCAACAGTGAAGCACTTAGGACAGATTTCTTGAGATTTTGACTTACAGTCATTGTTCTTTCCACTAAATGACCAAAATAACTATTACTTACCTAAATGAAGCTAAAGCAATAAGACTTAACAGTTAAACTAATCTCCAACTTAAATAATACCTTAAATCCAAACACAGGTTAAAGGATTAATAAGCAAATTTCTACAATCAAAACTTAAACATAATCCAAGATAACAATCAATTCAGATTCTACTATCAAAGTTCTACCTAAATGATGCAAATAGATTCAACAAACTACCACTAAATCTCTAAAACTGTGATGATGCAGATGAGCAGATATAGAATCAGTTATAAGAACAGAACATATGCCAAAAGTGTTATTGAGCTACTCATAACAAATACAATGATAAACTAAGATTATAACAACTAAATGAACTAAGATTAACACAATCTAAACAAACCTAATGACTAATTAATGAATCAAGCAGAAACAAACTTACATTAGGTCCAGCCACCAATATCACAACTGAGAATCAATGACCACTATCAGGACTAATTCCAACCCATAACAGATCCAACTTAACCCATATCCATGTATAACTCAGCAATCCAGAACTATATTAATAATGAAACTGCACATTGACTTTTGTTGACCAGTAACTAAAATGCTTGAAACTTAAATTTGAGCTCACAGAAAGCTATAATGAACTAGTATGAGCTTGTTTGAGCTTATAAATAAGCTGATTGAAGCTTATACATGAGAGTTTGAAATTGCAATTTTCAACAGTTGACATAAAACATGAGAAGTGAACAAAAGCTTAAATTGATACTTTAAAATACTTGCAATAACTAAGTTGCTTTGATACAAAGAAACTTCAAAATACAACTAAGAAATTAGTTAAGACTAATAATTTAAAAAACGACATACATTATTGGAAAATAAACTAACTACCCCATCTTTAGCCTTCCTCTTCCACTTTTATACACCAACCTTCTTTATCTCTCTCCTCTTAACAGTTCCCAGCAATAATTTTGGCCTTTGGATGGCTAAAATGAATAATGGCCATTGGATGTGTTTTGGCGCCAAAAAGGTTTTTGACCTGTTGGGGAGATTGAGTGTGAAGAGGGGGGATGTAATTAATGTGTTTCAAGTGTTAGGAGAGGTGGAGTGTGAGGAGGGGAGATGGGAAGGTTGAGTGTGCAGGGGTGTTGCAGGGAGTCAAGTGGGGAAGGAGACTTTTTTGGCGCCAAGGGGTGTTTATGTTTGACTTGTATTTGACCGGCTAATATATTAAAGGGAGGGTCAAAATGATACTTGACAGGGGTCCAAAATGTATTTACCGGGCCAAAAAGGTGTTAAAGGGGTTTAAATGACAAGGACCTAAGGTGTAATTTCTGAAATGTGAAGGATCAAAGCTGCCAATTTGCAAAGTTGCTCTAAAGGACCAAAAGTGACAATCTCAAAAAGTACAAGGACCAAACTTGCCATTTTCCAATTTTCCAGGGGCCATTTCTGCCAAATTTCAAACTTGAAGGACTAAACTTGTAATTTTCTCAAACTTTTTATATTTTTCACCAAAGGACTAATTTTGACAAGTTATGATTTAAAAAGGACCTTTGGTGATTTTTCTTTTGAAATTAGGACTCAGGGACTATTTTTGACAATTTTAGAAACTTAGGGGACTGAAACTGCCAATTATGCAAACTTTGCTCATTTTTCATCTGATTTTGAATATTTTGCATCTGAAACATATAAAATGCAATTTTGGAATATTTTCAGTATTTTGATGCATTTGTGAGCATTTTAAAACGTTTTGCAGTTCAGATTTAACCAAAAATGATGAGTATTTACACACTCATCATCCGCCCAAAGTTCAAGTTTCAAAGTTAAGAAACCGGATCATGATATACTAGGTCGATGTGTCATTAGAGGACGTCATGATGAGCACACTACCTTTTCTCCGACTGTTGGCGCAATTACCAACTTCAATCTTCAAATGTGACAGAGGTGGCCTCCTCGATACTAAATATATATTAAGCTCATAACATAGTGCTTATAACATCGCACTTTACAATCAACTAAATAACAAATATATATATATATATATATATATATATATATATATATATATATATATATATATGTATATATATATATATATATATATATGTATATATATATATATATATGTATATATATATATATGTATATATATATATATATGTATATGTATATATATATATATATATATATATATATATATATATATATATATATATATATATATATATATATATATATATATATATATATATATATATATATATATTCTAACATCAACATAACAAATAAACATAACATCCCCCCACTTGAGATGAACAATGGGAATTCGGGGGGCCTTCAATGATCTTTAAAAATATGTCGTCGACAAAAGCATGATTCCCGAACCTTTCCACTTGAACCTTGAACTTAGGAAAATTGTTAGGATTTAGTAAATCTAGTTATTAAAGTGTCGGTCACCTCAAGTATATGTAATCGTTAGAAAGCTCGTAGTCGTAGTTATTATAAGTTAAGTAGTATTTAGTTATGTAACACCGTGGAGGACGGACGGGTCTTTACCCACTGTATGCCTGATGCACAACCTGTAGGTGGCGATTTGTGTAAGACAATAAATACTCTCTACCTCCCAAGGTAGAGAGTTGGAGCTCCTAATAATACTTTTATTTTCTCTCACTAAGTTCCCAAACCTCTAACTCTTTCTCTCTCTAAAAACCTTAAGTTATACGCCTATATGTGATCATGTTTTGATGTGTTTGTGAAATCCAATATGTTACAAATGGTATCAAGAGCCATGGTTTGATCATCTCTCTTACATATCCTTGGATTTCTAGTGGTTTTAGATGGTTTTCGAGTTTGAAAACGTTTAGTGTTTTTTGCATTATTTGGATCATTTCTGGTGTTAAAGTTTGAAATTTGAGTGTACTTTTGTGTTTAGAATCATTTTAAGTGCTTGGGTTTTGATTTGGAAAGCTTGAATCACTGTGGTTGGGCTTGTTTTGGATTGAAAAGTGTGTTTTTGAAGTTTTTCAAGGTAGCGACTTGAGTCTCGTTGTGAATTTCTTCGTAGCGACTTGCTTCAGTAATTTATAGCGAGTTGTAGTGTTAGTCGTAGCGACTTGAGCTTAGCGACTTGTCTATTGAGACAAGCCGACAAACAGTACAAGTTAGTGGATTCTCCACTACGGCTAGCGTCTTGGTGGGGTTAGCGACTTGCTTTCATTATTTCTAGCGACTTGTACTTATTGTTCTCAGCGACTTGACATTAGCGACTTGGATACTTAGCGAGTTGCTCTTTAGCGACTTGACTGTTTAGCGATTTGGTGCTTTAGCAATTTGTGTCCAGCGACTTGGGTCTTAGCGACTTGGGCTTAGCGACTTGATTCATAGCAACTTGAGGTTTAGCGAGTTGCTACTTAGCGACTTGGTGCTTAGCAACTTGGTTCAAGGATTCTTAGCGACTTGGTTGAACTTTTGTTTCTATTACGGTTTTCTCTTGATTTAGTAAAATCCCATGAAAGAATCTATTTCCCGGTTTAATCATAGAGTTATAAAATCCCGTGAAATCTGTAAACATGTCTACCAACGTACCTACAATCATCTCCACTGTTGCTGAGGATGTTCAAGCAGCTGGTTCAGATACTCGTCCACCCATGCTTGACAGAACTGACTACGACTCTTGGGCTCAACGAATCAGATTGTACTGTCTTGGAAAGGAAAATGGGGTTAACATTCTCAAATCAATTGATGAAGGACCTTATCAGATTGAGACTACAAGAGACATAATTGATACTGCTGCAGATGGTACCATGATCTTTGGATTGGACAGACCAAAGACGTATGATGAGCTTAGTGATAAGGAGAAAAAGAGATTCGATGTTGATATCAGGGCTTCAAACATTATACTTCAAGGTCTTCCAAAAGATATCTACAAGCTTATCAATCACAACACTAAAGCCAAGGCTGTTTGGGATAATGTCAAGATGCTTCTCTCAGGTTCTGAATTAAATAAGGAAGACAGAGAATCACAGCTGTATGATGAATTTGAACACTTCAAGATAAAACCAGAAGAGAGTATCTATGAATATTACGTGAGATTCCACAAGCTTGTGAATGATATGAGGAATATCAAAATGACTATGCCAAATATTCAACTGAACTCAAAGCTTGTGAACAACATGAATCCCGAATGGCACAAGTTTGTCACCTCTGTGAAGCTAACTAAAGGATTAAAGAACGCCAACTATGAGCAACTGTATGCCTTCCTTCTTCAGAATGAGAGACATGCTATGTTTGAACGAAGGATTCTTGAACAGTTCAAATCTAAGCAGGGAGAAACTAGCTCGTCAAATGACTCTACAGATTTTTACACCAATGTTGGAATTACCACCAAAGCTTCTCAAGTCATACCCATGGGTAATGGTAATTACAAGCTCATCCCTGATCCAGCATATAAGCCTCACGACTCAAACACACTCATGGAAAACTTCATCAATCAACTGTCTCTCATGGTTAGTCAAAACATGAACTCTCTCCCACACACAAACAATAACCTTAGAACAGCATCTAATCCACACAATCAAGCTACTGTCAGAGATGGGAAGGTTATGGTGCAACCAGTTCAAGAAAGGCAGTATGAACAGGGAAGAGGTGGAGTTGGTAGAGGATATGTGGCAAATCAGAATCGTGGAAGGAATCCAAATCAAGGACAAGTAAAGCCAGTCAAATGCTACAACTGTGGTGGTGAGGGACATATTGCTAGGAACTGCACATCTCCAAAACGTCCACAGAATGCAGAATACTTTAGAGACAAGATGTTGCTTGTGCAAGCTCAGGATAATGGAGCAGCTTTGGATGAAGAGGAGTTGTTGTTTCTTGCTGAGGGAAATGCCAAAACCTATGATGCTGATGTTGATGAACAACCAATTCAGGAAATAGGTCACAATCATCAAAATGCCTTTCAAGTAGCTGGCTGTGATGCATTTGACTCTGATGTCGATGATGAACCTACTGCTCAAACAATCTTCATGGCTAGCATCTCACCTATGGTCTCTCCAAAGGTCTCATCACCACAACAGGCTGGTCCATCCAAAGACTCAATCATTTCAGAGGTATTAAAACTATACGATAAAGTTGATGAGCAAAAGATGCATAATGAAGTACAATCTCTTGAAACTTTTGAATCAGATATTGATAATGAGGGTAATAGCAATATTGTCCCATATGATCAATATGTGAAGCAAAGTGAAAGTGAAATTGTACCAAGTGATGCATCCTCTGCAGTCAATGTGACTAGGTTTTTGATGAATACACTGCATGTGCCCCTGATGATTATGTCATTTCTGAACTGAATGCCTATAAACAACAAGTTGCTATTTATGAACAGCGTGCTAAGTTTGAGTTAACTACCCGTGAGCAGGAAATGGATGACCAAATGCGTACAATTATTAGAAAAAGTAATTTTAGAGATGAAGTGTTAAAACAAGAGTTAAATTCCTTACAAAAAAAGCTTTCTAAAACTGTTAAGCATAAGCAAGAGTGTCAAGATAATGTTAAAGTGCTTAAAAAAGAATTTAATGCTAAGGAATCAAAACTTTTGAATGATTTTTCTAATCTAAAAACTTTGAAAAACAAACTTGAAAATAAGTTGTACGTACAAGGGAATACCATTTAGACTGCTCACTTGATCACTAAGCATAGAGTCTTAAGCGATAAGCATAGCATTCCCCTTGTTGAGGAACCTAATCCTGAGGTAGTTAAAAAGGCTAGAGCTGCTCATAAGGTACTGTATGATGGTAATGAGATTCTTAAGCCTAGGCAAACACCATCATGTGTTGGAAGCACGGAAGAGGATACAAAATTAGATGATGCCTCTAGGGAGAAAATGGATAAGAAGCTTAACGATCCTGTGTGCAAAAAGGAAAACATAACGATAAAACCCCATGATTACACTAAGGAAAATTGGATCTCCTTAAACAAGTTTAAGCCTCAGACTCTATTAACCCCTGAACAATTGTTCTGGAAAAGGGATATGGATATGCAAAAAGCTGAAAATCTTGTTGCAAAAAACACTCCCCTTAGGAAAATGCCTGCAGCTACTGTGTATCCTCCGAATACACCAATGCATCTAGTTCCTAGATCGATTGCCACTAATAGCCAAACCTTAATCAGCATGTATGTTGTTTATCAACTATTCGTTGATTTTGAGAAAACATGTAAGAAGAGAATCACACCTACAGGGATAACTGAGGGGAAAGGGGTTTTCAGCAAACTAAAGAATGTTATTTAAATGAGGTCATGCCTTTCTTTAAACAATTAAAAGGTCAATTTGAGAGTCTTCAAAAAGGAATAAATTCAGATTTTAAAGAAATGGAAAAGGAATTTGATGCAATGATAGTTGAGGTCAATGATTATGAACAGGAACTCAAATATAATGAAGTTGAAAGGAAGAACTTGCATATCTTAAATGAGAATTTGATTTCGAGTTGTGTTGCTCAAGATGTGTTTTATACTGTTACTAAGCACTCTATTATTGCTTCTCGATTTCATGAATTATCTATTGCATTGAAAGTTTCCCATGATCGTGTCATTGAGCTTGAAAACAAAAACTCATAACTAAATGAGAAAATTGATCAGGATGATCACGATAATTTGGTAAAACATCTTTCTAAACTAGAAGTTGAACATTTTGATTTGCAACTAAAATATCAACATATTAAAAAAAATGTCAAAACCTCTGATCTGTGCAAAACCGTCAAGTTTTTTCACGCAAGCTGACTACTTGTGAATGGCCAACTGTAAGAAACTTAAAACAGCTTAAGCACAAATGCAATGAAGATCAGGGGAGTATAGTGTTTCCCCGGGTCGTTATGTCCCAGCGAGCTATGCGAAGAATCACCAAACGTATAGTGATCGAGAGATTTGAACAGAAAAAGGGATTTGTGGTTATTATAACTACAGAATTAGCCTACAAATTACAGGGGCTTAAATGCAAATTAAAGGAAATTTAAAAAGATAAAAAATATTAAATAAACGCTATCACTATTTGCAAAATGATGTTTTTGATTTTTTTTTTCTTTTATAAAACTGAATTTAAAAACTACGTAACGTACAAATAAAAATGTGAAACTTACACAATATTAATCCTAAAAATATGAAAATGATATTTTTACAAACCTAATGATAAAAGAAAATATTTGGAAAAATAAAATTATTTTTAAAACTATTTATTTAATTATTATTAATTAAAAACTATTTTTTACTATTAAATAATAACCTAAAATACAAGAAAATATGAAATAAAGCTAGAAAAATAAAATTATGACTTAGAAAAATCTAAAATATCAAAAGAGAATTTTCAAAACTATTTTTGTATTTTTCTGATTATTTTTCTATTTTCTATGAATTAAAAACTAATTAAATTACTTAAAAATACAAATTTAACTAAGAAAAATCTAGAAAAATATTTTTTTGGCTTTTTATATTTATCTTAACTTAAGAAAAATGAAAAATTATTTTTTTGAAACTTTTCTTAATTAATTGTATTAAATGCTAATTAAAAATACTTAAAAACTAATTAAAATCAAGAAAAATAACAAACTGCCCTAGAAAAATCTGAAAAATTCAAGATAAGCTTAAAATAATATTGGGAATCTAGGAAAAATGGAAAAACAGGTGGTTGTTTGTAGGAAAATGCAACTGCTATAGCAAGTGCTTACAAATAAGCACTTGAATAAGCCAAATGAACTCAACAAGCCACCAACTGATTACACAAGCCAAAATATGCTAAAAGTACCTAAATGGAACAAGTTATAACTGCTCTACATCTCTGAAATTCAAAATGCTAAGATTTGGTTGATTGAGCAAAAGTACTAAAAACAGATTCTAGGGGTCACTTTGCAGCTTAAGCACAGGCCACAAAATAAGCAGAAAATGAAAAACAGAAGAAGGATCCTAAAGAAGACCTGGGTGAGAGCTTATGAACCAAAAGCCAGACTTAGATAAGCTCAAAATAGCTCTGTGCAAGCCTTGCAAGATCCCTGTGCAGACTCAGTCAATACTGAGTCAGTGCACATGGCACATAAGCCCATGGTTACAAGCTAATATGAAGCTTCTATAAAATTCACAAAAATATACTAAAATGGAGATAAGAAAATAGACCAGTAGGACTTTTTAAAACCACAAGTTTCATTGAAATTGACTCAGAAATGAGTCCAAGAAAAATCAACTTAGTTTGGCTAAAACTGAGTTTTCCAATTTTGACTTTTGACATAGAAATGGAAAGTTGACTTCCATGAGTTTTGATCCAACTTTGTGGACTGAGAATGATGTATATTGATGAAATTAAGCTACTGCAAGTTAGTTCTATGAATTTTGAACACAAAATAAGCTTTTGCTTTTATGAAAATCCAACAGATTAAGCAGTTAAGACAGTGGTATGAGATTTTGACTTTGGTGACTTGCAGGCACAAAACTAAGATAGATATGAGTGCAAATAAACTTAACAAGCATGAACCAACAGATTTCAAACACTGAACAACCCTTAAACTCAGTTTATACAGTAATCCAAACACACCTATATCCTACTGATATGCAATAAAAACAGACCTAAACACTGAACCAACTAACATTAATGATCAAACTAAGTCTATATATCCTAAATACAGCTTAATTAACAAATAAAAATCAACCAAGACCACAAGAACAGATTTTGCGATGAAACTAGGAATTAACTTACAAATGATCCATAGCCACTATGGCTTGAAACTTGTAAACCCAAGAACCACTACCTATTCTAAACCAAGAAACAACCCAATATCAATCCAAAACCATGCTCTGCATCACCCATTTACCATTTTATACCCATTTGCTTCCTCAGTTGACTTTCATTGACCAAATTCAAAGTTGATTGAAACTTAAACTTAAACTTATAAAAAGCTATGAGAAGCTCATATAAGATTATTGGAGCTGAGAAGCAAGCTATTTGAAGATTTTGTATGAGAATTGGAAATGGAAAATTTCAACAGTAAGCTTGAAACTTGAATTCTTAATACAAACTTGAATTTATAATTGGAAATAGTTTATAATGATACAATACCCTTAGTTTGATACAAAGAAACAAAACATTACAGATTTCACACTAAATTAAAAGCTTTAAATTAAAAACGACATTGATGAAAAAAATAAAAACTACAAGACTCTTTCTCTTGCATCCCTTAGCTTTCTTTTATAATCCAAAAGTCTTCTCTCTCTCTTCTGAACAGTTCCCAGTATAATTGATAGCCATTGGATGGTTTGACTTCATCTTGGCCATTCATTGGATTTTGGCGCCAAAACTTGTATTTGACAGTTGGGGTTGAGTGAGGGGGGGGGGAAATGAGCATTAATTGCTTCTTGGAGGTTAGTTGAAGGTGGGGGGGGACATGGATGAGTGGAAGTGAGGAGGGGGGATGGGTGGAAGAGTGTTGCAGGCTAAGCAGTTGGGGAAGGAGACTTTTGGCGCGGGGTGGGATTTTTGACCAGAGTTTGACTTGGCTAATATATTAAAGGGGGTTCAAAAACAGGGGGTCCAAGGGATTAAGTGGCAGGGTCAAAAAGGGTTAATGACAAGGGTCTAAGGTATAAAGGGTTTAGAAACACAATGACCTTTGTTGCAATTTCTGAAAAGATAAGGACCTAGGCTGCCATTTTCACAAAGTTGTTCCAAGGGACAAAAAGTGACAAGTTTTAATAATTCAAGGACCAAACTTGACATTCTCAAATTTCCAAGGGCCAATTTTGCCAATTTTCAAACTTGAAGGACTAATTTTGTAATTTCTCAAAACTTTTGATATTTTTCACCAAAGGACTAATTTTGACAACTTATGATTTTAAAAGGACCTTTGGTGATTTTACTTTTGAAATTAGGTGCTCAGGGACTATTTCTGACAATTTTTGAAACTTGGGGGACTGAAACTGCCAATTATGCAAACTTGGCTCATTTTTCATCTGATTTTGAACATTTTGCATCTGAAACATATAAAATGCAATTTTTGGAATATTTTCAGTATTTTGATGCATTTCTGAGCATTTTTAAACGTTTTGCAGTTCAGATTTAACCAAAAATGATGAGTATTTACACACTTATCAATCCCCCATACTAAACTATTGCTAGTCCCTAGCAATCTTTTGAGAAAAACTTAATGGATTTGAATCTCTTTACCAAAAGCCATTACTTCTGGAGTAGCTAAATGTTTTAGTTCAAGTAAGAACCATGGTACACCGATAACCATGTGATTTTGAGCAAACCACAAGCTTTTAACGGATTTGATTTGTCTTTACCAGAAGCCGTTTGCTCTGGACTAGCCAACTCTTAGATAAATTATCAATATTATCTTTGGTGAGCTGATTACCAATTATGGTTTTTCCACTGCCTTTACCACAAGCCATAAACTTGCGGGTTAGCCAACTCTTCACTTTTTAGGATATGGTGAGCTGAATACCATACAATTTTGGGCAAATTGCAAGCCGTAAACGGATTTGATATATCTTTACCAAGAGCCGTTTGCTCCTGGATTAGCCAATCCTTTTGTTTATTAGACAAGGCGGACTGATAACCAAATGAGTAAGTGCAAAACACTTACTCCAAAAAATAATTTTGGCCAAAAACGGGGGAATTGGATGAAATAATTACATGATAAAATTCGTGAGAATTCCCCTCCACACTTAGAAATGAATATTGCCCTCAATATTCAAAGTACCGGCGGTTATGCCGAAACTGAGAACGTAAAAGGGAAATACTACGGCCATTATTTTGAAAGAGTTTTTTTTTTTTTTTTTTTTTTTTTTTTTTTTTTTTTTTTTGAAAACTTATATATATATATATAACATGTGGGGCAACTCCCCCACACTAGGGTGGTACACACGGGTGAAAACCCATGTTAAGCTACTGTTTTTGATTACCGAGTCGCTAGCTTGACTCGACCCCGAATTCATTGGTTCATGGGGAAGCAGAGTGGAAGAAACAATCTCCATCGGACTTTCATTCAAGATGTTTGGACAAACATTTGAAGCACGTGAAAGTTCCACACCGATGAGATATACATAGAACCGGCTCAAAAAATGATAAATGAAAATGCCGGGGTCAAATATAGTGTCTTCATTCCCGAAGGAGTGAAGATGAAGAGAAATCACAAGATATTTGAGGAAAGGAAGAAAGATTTTTATAACAATCAAGATCCATTCTTCATCCTCAAATGTAGACATATCGGGAGGAAGGGTGAGGGTAGTATCATTAATAGGCAAACTCGTATGATAGAGTACACCTTCCTCCGAGCCAATATCATCCTCAAGATCAAAATAGAAATGATCATGTTCCGGAGGAGATATGTCATGAGAGAGTTCACCGGAGAATTCTTCATGAAGAGAATCATTCACATGAAGTGAAATTGTGAACTCTTGTTCCATTGTGGGCTCATCACTGTCCTCGGTCTGAGTATCAAAGAGTGGATTCTCAGAAATTAAAGTGAATTCTGAGTCGAATTCAAATAGAGGATTGGTGAAAGTAGCTTTGAATGTTTCGGGAACAAAGTGATCAATATTCTCTATTGGACTGTTGGGATAAGAAGTGAGTGAACGATCATTGATGTGAGTGAGTTCATCGGAGAACTCCTCAAGAAGATGATCAGCATCAGATTGTGGAAGTGATGCCTCAACATACTCGATGTTTTCATAAGAAGCACAATCTTCGCTAAAATCGGAGAAAGTTTCAAAATGATCTTTTGAACACTCAAGAGGGGAAGAAGAATCACACATATGGTCAAAAGTTCCCTGTGACTCTCTCGGGATTGGGACAAGGTTCTCAACACTAGACTTTATGAATTCGTCCGATTCCTTTCCAGGAACAGTGTCAAGATGCTCGTCCCCCATGTTCAGAGAGTGAGTGGGAGCTTTGGGTGTGATAGCAGTTGTTTGAGATGGAATCTCAACTGCTGGGATATCAACTGACTGAGGGAGTTGAGACATATTATCTTTAAAAGGATAAAAACTCTCCTCGTCATCATCATATAGAGCTGCCTTAAGAAATTGGGAACGCCTTAGAGCTGCATGCTCTAGGACTAATAATTCTTCCCTAGATTGGCAGGCCTCTCGCTCTTCAGCTAGCAATTCTCCCATGGTCTTTTCACCACTCACTTGATTTTTAAAGTTACTAATCATATCATCAAGTGTTTTCATTGCGGTTTCAAAATCATGGGAGATGTCTTGAGACAACGGCTCAGGTGGAGTTTGAACCGTATAGTGCTGTGGAGGTTGGAAGTTGTTAAACATGTAAGAGTCATGATTGTTACAAGGAACTGGGTTCCCTATTTGACAATCAGAGCTGAAATGGGGACCTCCACAGTACTCACAACAGTAAAACTGTTGAGTCTGGACTGGTGAATTATATGGATATTGGTCATAACCAAAGTTCTGAGCATCACTGGAAAACTGTTCATAGACAAACGTGTTTCCGGATTGACACTCAAATCCTTGGTGAGGACCTCCCCAAAATTCACAGCAGTAATGTTGATTATATGAAGATAAGTCGGGTTGTGGTGGGTATCTGGAAAAGTTTGAGGGGTCGTTAAATGAGTTCGGATTAGGATCATAATCAAATGAATTCCTCGAACCACAAAACAAACAACTCCCGTTATGAAGATCATTACCACATTGTACACACGTACACCAACGACAGGGTGAACCAAAAAGAGGCTCACCACAACTGACACAAGGAATAAACGATTGCATTTGAGAGTTATGAGAAGGAATCAGTTTATTTAAAGAATCAACAAAACCAACATGGTGATCCGAATGACTATTAAGACTCAAAGAACATTTTGAAAAATCAGGAGGTGGGACAAGTGGTGTGCTCTGAGAGCTAGCAATTTCCACCACTTCCGTTATGGTCTCCGGTTCTGGTTCTTGAGAAACGTGAAGATTAGGCAAGTCATTCTTGCTAGTCACCGGTCTCAATTCTGCATGTTTGCTTTTAACCGTAAATCGTGAAAGTTTAGGATCAATTTTAGACGGCTTAGGAGCAATTGAGGGGTTAGGTCTTTGGATAACCGTAGGTTGGACGTATTTAGCACTTCCATAATCAGAGGGAAATACCTGTTCCTTTGTCACCCCGGTTTCTCGTTCCATTTCCCTATGCAGAATTAATGGATCATCACGAACAACACGAATTCTTGACATTTGTGATAAAGTCTGAAGTTTTTCAACTTCGTCCCAGAATTCGTCCTCGAGAGATTTCATGAGAATAGAAGAAGTTAGAATCAAATGGATAGAGGGTAAAGGGATAAAGAATCAAAAAGGGTAAGAGGGTAAAGAGGAATATTTTTGGTATTTTTGAAAAATATGATGCAAAAACAAAGAATGAAAATCTTTTTGGGTTTTTGATTTTTATAAGAAAATATAAACACATACAGATGGTATAAACAAGGAGTGAATATCCAAATCACTAATCTGCTAAACGGAAGATAATCAGCACAGCTCCCCGGCAGCGGCGCCAAAAATTTGATCTGTGCAAAACCGTCAAGTTTTTTCACGCAAGCTGACTACTTGTGAATGGCCAACTGTAAGAAACTTAAAACAGCTTAAGCACAAATGCAATGAAGATCAGGGGTGTATAGTGTTTCCCCGGGTCGTTATGTCCCAGCGAGCTATGCGAAGAATCACCAAACGTATAGTGATCGAGAGATTTGAACAGAAAAAGGGATTTGTGGTTATTATAACTACAGAATTAGCGTACAAATTACAGGGGCTTAAATGCAAATTAAAGGAAATTTAAAAAGATAAAAAATATTAAATAAACGCTATCACTATTTGCAAAATGATGTTTTTGATTTTTTTTTCTTTTATAAAACTGAATTTAAAAACTACGTAACGTACAAATAAAAATGTGAAACTTACACAATATTAATCCTAAAAATATGAAAATGATATTTTTACAAACCTAATGATAAAAGATGTAAGATATAACTTTTCACATACACATCAAACCATAACACAAAGTAGCATATAGATGGAATTCTAGAGAGAGAATGTTAGAGGTTTAGGGAACTTAGTGAGAGAAAGTGAAAGATATTATTATGAGCTCCAACTCTCTACCTTGGAAGGTAGAGAGTATTTATAGTCTTACATAAATCGCCACACATCGGGCTGTGGATCAGGCATACAGTGGGTAAAGACCCGTCCGTCCTCCACGGTGATACTAAACTAAATACTACTTAACTTAAAATAACTACGACTACGAGCTTTCTAACGATTACATATACTTGAGGTGACCGAATCTTTAATACCGGGAATTTCTAATTCCTAACAATCTCCCCCTAAGGGAGGTCACCTCAATCAGGCACCAAAAATACATTGAATACAACCAGATAATACATTAACAATTGATCTTGCATTCTTGATGTAGTCCTTTGCTCCTAAGCTCGTAGTCATTGATTCTTCACATTGCATGTTTGGTTACTTCAAGTGGAGGTCTTTTACTGATCCACGTGATAATAATTTTGAGCCATCTTTTGAGATCATCAGCTATCAACAATCTCTGACACATCCTTTGTGGTGTTGGTATTATGTGATGTTGTGACTTTAGGACCGACATGCTCACATTCTGGATCATGATATCTTCACATCAGAGTAGCGGAAGCATTTGTTGAATCATGATATTGGCAGCAGCGTAGCAGAAGCATGGAGTGAAAATATCAGAGTCATTGATGCACTAATCATGAATGTGACAAGTGAGCATGCGGCTATGGATTGACCGCTTCATTCTGATCAGCTGCAAACGTCGGGCGTACCTGCATACAACAGTTAGCAATAAATCGCACGAAAGTGTCTTTGATCACTTTCGTTGAATTGAGGTACACGGCCCACGGTTCCCCGTTGATCAGTACATGTACTGCCTGTGATCAGGTATAATTCTGAAGAATTTCCTTGACAGGGTTTCACAGCTGCTCTAGCTGTTCTCAAACCGGAACGTCTCAAAGAAGACAACACGGAGTGAGTGAACCAACGAATTTAAGTCCACTGATTGATGAAAAGATATTTGAAAAACAATCGTGTATTGATCAATAGAAATTGTTTTTGCAATACAGCGAAGGTTTTAATGAAAATCAATTATCAATCATAAAACACCTTTTGATTTGAAATATCCGTACACGGTCGATGTGCTAAAGAAAAGAGTTGTTAAGCACAAAGACCGGTTTTTCAAAGGTATCCGTCAATCCATAACCTGAACCAGGATTGATTCAAGAGATTGAATCGCCCCATTGTTTCTGTTCAGTTGTCACATGGTTGATCTATATAATAGATCTCACATGCCACCTACCAGGAGCTTATTTGATGTTGGCTCCAGAAGGCTTTCCATCTTCATAGTGAATATGTATACACATCACTCAGATGTTCTGGCAATACCACAAGGATAATGCGTAGGACTCAAGATATAATCTCTCTTTCCACATTGTATGAAACAGAGAGTCTTTATTGAAAGTGTCCTAATGAGATTTATTGATGATCTCGTGGCTCTAGACTCAATTTGTGCATATTTGGATCCTGTGCCGGAGACTAGGGAGAGGGTCTCCTTCTTCAATATCAATAATCTCTAAGAGAAAGTCGATAGATAATGTCGGTTCCCCGTGAGAATGAAACAAGTCCTTTTAAGAGGAACTTGAGTGGTTTGGAAAGTTGAAGTGCAGTGCGTCACTGGGTCCATGACGTCTTGTCTTCAATACCGATGTTACCATCAGTAGCATATGAAGTGAACCCGGTTTCTGCCCTAAGGTTGAATAAATGGAGGGCTATTTGTTTTCACCCTTTTCTCATTCAATTCTTTTTGATTCTTCAACCCCTTCAGTGCTTACTGAGACTTCATAGCTAGAACCTTGTTGGGTTTATTCCAGTACTAGCTCAGTCTTAGTCCGCACTCTTCCCATATCTCATTTTTCTCCTTTTATCATCATACCTAAGGACTTCTACACTAACTAGTGGATTGTCCCTGGGTAGATCCCTCCGGTTCTGGCGGATCATGGGAACACATACCTAACCTTATCATCCTTATATCACCGTACATAAAGTAAAGTTGGTCGGTCTATTTGGTATTGTTCGTCTGCCATTGGAACCAATTGAAAACCATTTGAAAATCAATTCAGATACTTGTGATATATTATCAAAGCATTTTGTACCTGAATTGTTTTTGATATTTTTAGAACTAGAACTCCCCCTCAACATGTGCATCAAGTATTTGAAAATGTTTTGCACACGGAGGCAAGAGAAAGAATTGACTTCTTTGATTACCATTTTCTAGAAGATATCAACATCACTTCCCACATCAAATCAAGTAGATAGAGCATTTCCGGGAAGGATGAGGTTTCCATAAATTTGCTCCCCCTCAATATGTGCCTCGGGGTTTGAAGAGAGTTTTGCACATACTAGAGGGAACCTGCACATTGAGATAAGTTGATCACATTTCAAATCATAGGTTTAAGATAGATGCTCCTCCTCAACATGTGCATGGAAAATTTTAAATCGTTTGTCACATGTGGGAAGGACAGCATGTACATCCTTATAAAACCATTTACCGAATTATCAGTTTAAATCCAATTTAAATCACACATTCTCCCCCGATCACAATTATCAAATCATTTGAGATTTGTGATCTCTTATAGATTTAAATTGATTTTGAAAGCTTTTAAGGAGAATTGTGACTTGATTATGAAAGCGTTTTAACTGATACGGATCGGATTTTAAGACTTTAAACTCCATTGATAAAACATGCATGTACATCTTTTGAAAACAATTTAATGCCAAATAACTTTTTTAATTTAATTGAAATCATTCTCCCCCTCAATCAATGACATAGGTTGTTGATTGAGAGATAGAGATTTTGACAAATAGGTCCTGATGATTATCAAAAATAGAGATCGAGTTATTTTTCAAAGCATTTAGTTTTCAGCAGATAAATGTTTATAGAATCAGAGCATGGAATTTTTAAAACATGATAAAACATGGCTCTGTTCTTTCTTTTAAAACCGGGTTATTGCCTGAAGATGACAATAAACCATTCTTATCTCTTTCTCCCAAAAATATTTTTTTTTTTGATTTTTTTTTTTTTTAAATTCGAACAACATCTAAAGTCCCGTGTCATTCTTTGAATGACAACATCAAGACCGTAGATATTATCGAATCGAGAGAAACATGACAAAATGACAATATTTTTTTGAAGATTTTTCGAATTTTTCAAATTTTTATGGATTTTGAAAGTTTTATATTTTTCTATTTGATTTTCGAATAAATATTTACAAGAGATAGATGAAGGAAACCTTTTACTCCTCGTCTTCCTCCTGAAGACGTTTGAGAGTTTCTGGTTGAAGGCTTTTCAAGCCAAGACGTGGAAGAATAAACTCAAAACGTTCTCTTGGAAGAGCTTTGGTGAAGATGTCTGCTAACTGATATTCAGACCTCACAAAATATAGTTCCACCACACCTTTTTCCACTTGTTCCCTGATGAAATGATGTCGAATGTCGATATGCTTTGCTCTTGAGTGTTGAACGTTGTTGCATGAGAGAGCAATAGCACTTTTATTATCACAGTACAGAGGGATTTTGTTGAATACAAAGCCATAGTCAGATAATTGAGATCTCATCCATAAGATTTGAGCAGAACAGGATGACATGGCTATGTATTCAGCCTCTGTAGAGGAAATAGAAGTGCTCATTTGCTTCTTTGAAGACCAGCTCACAAGCTTATCACTCAAAAACTGAGCACCTCCAGACGTACTTCGACGTGTATCTTGACAACCTGCATGATCGGCATCTGCATAGGCCGTTAGTGCCATACCGGTGTCCTTCGGGTACCAAAGACCCATATTGATGGTTCCTTGGAGATACCGAAAGACCCGTTTAACTGCTTCAAGGTGCTTTTTAGTAGGCTTAGCCTGGTATCTAGCACACATGCATACAGCGAACAAGATGTCTGGTCTACTAGCAGTGAGGTACATCAGGGACCCAATCATACTACGATATTTCGTTTGGTCAATCATGATCCCTGAGTGGTCCTCATCTAGTTTGGTTCGGTCAATCATGGGGGTGTCAACAGGGTCACTAGAATCAAATCCAAATTTCTTTAAAATCTCTGTTGCATATTTAGATTGATTGATGAAAATGCCTCCGGGACTTTGTGAAATTTGTAATCCCAAGAAAAATGACATTTGTCCCATCATTGACATTTGAAACTTTGAACTCATTTCATTTGAAAAACGATCACATTCCATTGGGTCTGTCGAGGCAAAAATAATATCATCAACATAAATTTGAACATGAGTTAAATGTTTGCCTGACTTCCTGGTGAATAAGGTAGGATCAACTGCTCCTTTGCTGAATCCGGTTGATAGAAGAAACTTTGACAGTGTATCATACCATGCCCTTGGAGCTTGCTTTAAACCATAAAGAGCCTTCTTCAGACGATAAACGTGAGTAGGATGCTCTTGATTCACAAATCCTTCAGGTTGGCTGACGTAGACGACTTCTTTAAGATCTCCGTTCAGAAATGCCGTCTTCACATCCATCTGATATACCACCATGTTCTTACTAGCAGCATTAGCCAGAAAGATTCTGATTGCCTCGATTCGAGCAACTGGAGCAAAAGATTCTTCAAAGTCTATACCCTCCTCTTGACGATATCCTTTAGCAACTAATCGGGCCTTGTTCTTCAACACATCACCATGCTCATCAAGTTTCACTTTGAAGATCCATTTGAGGGCAATAATCATAGCACAGTCTGGAGCAGGTACTAACTCCCATACATCAAGTCGATCAAACTCATGAATTTCATCTTGCATGGCATTGAACCAGCTGTCTTCATTCATGGCGGTTTTAACATCTTTTGGTTCGATCTTAGATAGTACGGAGTTGAAGAAACACCATAAGGCATCGGTTGCAAGTTGTTTCCGGGTTGATACAGGACGAGAGGGATTTCCAATGATGTTGTCTAATGGATGATCGTGAGTCCATTTTCTGAGGTGTTCATGTGGCAGTTGTTGAGGAACTGAGGTAGCTGAGTCGATGTCTCCTGAAGAAGATGGTTCTGATGATGATTCAGGAGTAGCAAATATGTTTTCAAATGGAGCATCTTCAGGAGTAGCAAAGGGATTAACTTCATCATTGATGCCAGAAACATTTCCATGATGTACATTTGAAGAATGATGATTTGTTGATGAGACTGAAGGATCAGCAGCAGGTGCTTCTTGACTTAAAGATATTGAGACTGAAGGATTGACTTCATTCACAGGAATATGAGCATCCTCTGTTGTAGGGATCAACACCTCATTAGTAATTGAATCATACAGTTCATCAAACATAGGATCAAACAATTTCTTTAAGTCATCTTCAGATGGAGGTACATATGGAGTTTCTTGAGAAGAGTTTGGAACAAGAGATGATCCAATGGGACTGTTTTGAAGTGCGGGTCCTGAGCTGGAGTGTCCAGGAGCCATTTGACCGGTCAGCTCATCAAACGTAACGTGAATTGTTTCCATGATATTTCGGGTTCTTTTGTTGTAGATTTGGTATCCCTTTTTGTTTGATGCATATCCTACAAATACTCCAATGTCAGCTTTAGCCCTAAGTTTCCCTAAGTCTTGACCCTCATTAGTTGGATAGCACAATGCACCAAACACATGAAGGAAAGAGAGATTAGGTTTTCTGTTGTGGACAAGTTCATATGGAGTTTTTCCATGTACAGTGTGAATTAGGGAACGATTTTGTGTGTAGCATGCAGTGGCGATTGCTTCAGCCCAGAGAAACATTGGAACCTTTGAGTAAATCAGCATTGTTCTAGCGGCTTCAACCAGAGTTCGATTTCGTCTTTCAACTACACCGTTCTGTTGAGGAGTTCGTGGAACACTTCTTTGATGACTGATTCCAACGCTTTCATAGAATTCATTAAGTTGTTTGTTGACAAACTCAGTTCCATTGTCTGTTCTGATAATTCTGACGGTTTTGTTAAGTCGAACCTGCAGCTGTTTGATGAGTTTGATGATGATATCAGGAGTTTCATCCTTTGTCCTTAAGAACTTGACCCAGGTGAATCTAGAGTAATCATCAACCACAACTAACACATATTTCTTCCCAAAGATATTCTGCACCCTCATTGGTCCACATAAATCCATATGAATCATATGAAGAACTTCTGTGACAGAGTTAGTAGGTTTGGGTTTATGGGCATACTTCTTGCTTTTTCCCAATTGACATGCTGAGCAAAGATGATCCTTTTCATACTTTAGTCTAGGTAAACCTACAACTAAGTCCTTTCTGGAAAGATCGTTGATGGTGCCGAAGTTCAAGTGATTGAGACGACGATGCCATAACCATGACTTTGTTTTTGAAGCCTTTGATAACAAGCAGATTGGAGAAGCCCTCATCATGTCATCGATAGAGATGGTGTAAAGATTTGACCCACGAGTTCCTTTTAACAGTTCCTTACCATTAAGATCTCTAACAAAGCAGGTATGTTTTCTGAAGGCAACTTCTAGATCAGAATCACAGAATTGACCAACAGAGAACAGATTATGACCCAAACCTTCTACATAGTAAACTCTAGTGATGACACTATCACCAACAACATAATCTCCATAACCCATAATAGCACCGAAATGATCATTACCAAATCTAACAGTCCCGATGAATTTGCTCACGAAGTTCATGAGCCGCGACCGGTCTCCAGTCATATGCTTGGAACAGCCTGAGTCCAGGTACCACAGAACGATTTGAACGATCTGCAGTTGAACACAGACAAGAATGGATAACTGGATAATTGGGATCCCCATGCAAGAATGGGTTCCATTTGGTTAGTAACAATGTTTGGAACACCCACATCAGAAATAAAAGCATTCATATCAGAAAGTGAGGCAATGGAATCGTTGTGAATAGATGCAGTACTAGTGTCAGTATTAGCCCTGTTCACAGTGTGATCACTTCTTAAGGGAATAGTTCTACCAGTAGGCATCCATTTTCTAGTGGGCATTATCTGATTAGTCTTAAGACCAACAGGTGTCCAATAAAAGCCTATTTTACTGAATGTTCTTCCTGTGGGTTTCCACTGTTTTCTAACTTTCTTTCGTTTTTGCCTTTTAGCCTTCTTAGCATGAATTTTAGCATTAACAATATTAACTGGACAATTAACATCATTAGGCAGAACAGTAACACCACATTCATGATTAGAAACAGAATTCAAGCAGACATCAGTACAAGGTTTGCAAATAGTATCGGAATTCGAATTAATTACAGTACGCCTATGGCTAATACTAGAATCAACACGATTCGTTTTATTCAATTCAAGCTTAAAGTTCCTAGATTGTTCTTCTACTCTCTTCCAGTGCACATTCTTAGCTTGAGAGGTCCTATCATTCCTTGTATTGTCTTGAGACTTTGACCTGCTCCGTTTAATGTCACTGATTACTGCTGTAGAGGGAATGGGAACATTAGTTGGTTTAACTACTCTTTGCATCACCTGTTTAGATGTACTGGGGTCTGAACTACATGCAGGTGCACTAAGGTTCACTTTCTTAAAACTAGAGGTACTGTGATTTGTACTCCTAGAAGGCACACTTGAGTTCTCTTTCTTAGCATTGACAGATCTGGAATCTGAACTACTTAAAGGCACACTACGGTTCACATTCAAAACATTGGGAATCGAATGCATATCATACTTAGCGTTAGGCATTGAGCATGGAATCAAAGGATTAACTCTCTCACCTAATGACTTTGGGCATATTGTGATCAACCATTCTAAGATTTCTTGAGATCGTTTATTTTCCCTTTTACCTGACTCTTCAGATTCTCAATTTCCTTTTGCAATGACGCTATTTGATCGTTATTTTTGTTACGAGTGACTTTAATTGATTCAAATAACTCATTGAAATGACGTTTAACCTTTTCATTTTCTTCTAGAAAACTTTCATTTTCCTTTTGTAAAGCATTTACTAAGTTTTGAAGATGAAACGTTTGAGAATTCTGAGAATCTAAAGGAGGAGGCATTTGGGAGCCTGTCATATTGTTCGTTTGACCCTTTAATTGAGAGATTTGGGCTTTCAACTTTCTGATCGTGTTGCACTGAGCTTGAATCTGTTCATCACGTTTGTTAATTTGAAAAACTGCATCAAACTCTGGAGCATCTGAAGATGTCTTGATATTTGAAGTTTTGACATTTTCTTTGAGATGTTGATATTTTAGTTGTAAATTAAAATACTCAACTTCTAGTTTAGAAAAATGTTTAACCAAAGTGTCGTGATCATCCAGTTCAATTTTCCCGTTTAGTTTAGAATTAGTTTTTTCAAGCTCAATGACACGATCATGGGAGACTTTCAGGGCAACAGATAGTTCATGAAATTTGGAAGCATTAATAGAGCAATTTGAAGCAGTGAAAAAAATATCTTGAGCAACACATTCAGTAATAAGAGTCTCATTTAAGGTATGCAAGTTCTTCCTCTCAATCTCATTATATTTTAGTGCACGCTCATAATCACTAACTTCAGCTACCATTGCATCAAATTCCTTTTCCATTCCCCTGATATCAGTTTCTATCCCCTTTTTAAGACTCTCAAAGTGATCTTTCAGTAGTTTAAAGAAAGGCATGACCTCAGTTAAATAACATTCATTCATTTGCTCAAAACCCCTTTCTCCTTCTGTTATACCAGTGGGTGTGATCCTTTTCTTGCAAGTTTTCTCAAAATCAACAAATAGTTGAAATATAACATATTGACTAATTAAGGTCTTGCTTTTAGTGGCAATTTTTCTAGGAACAAGATGCATTGGTGTATTAGGAGGATACACAGTCGCTCTAGGCATTTTCCATAAAGGGGGGGTTTGTTTCAACAATATTTTCAGCTTTCTGCTTATCTAAATCCTTTTTCCAGAAAACTTGTTCGGGAGTCAACAATGTTTGAGGCTTAAACATGTTCAAGGAAATCCAGTTTTCCTTTTTGTAGTCATGGGGAGTGATAATGATCTTTTTCTCTTTGCATTTAGGGTCATCTAGTTTTTTGTTCATCCTTTCCCTAGTGACTTCATCTGATTTCTTATCTTCCTCAGTGCACTCAACGCAACTAGGTTTCTGCCTAGGCTTAAGGATTTCATTACCATCATAAAGCACCTTATGAGCATTTCTAGCCTTTTTAATTACCTCTGGATTTGGTTCCTCAACAAGGGGAATGCTATGCTTATCGCTTAAGACTCGATGTTTAGTGACCATGTGAGCAGTCTGAATGGTGTTTCCTTGTATGTACAACTTGTTTTCAAGTTTGTTTTTCAAAGTTTTCAGATAAGAAAAATCTCTCAAGAGTTTTGATTCCTTTGCATTAAATTCTTGCTTAAGCATTTTCACATTTTCTTGAAGTTCTTGTTTTTGTTTAGCTGTTTTAGAAAGTTTTTCTTGCAAGGAATTTAATTCTTGTTTCAATACTTCTTCTCTAAACTTACTTTTTCTAATTACTGTACTCACTTGGTCATCCATTTCCTGCTCACGAGTGGTCAACTCAAACTTAGCACGTTGTTCATAAATAGCAACACGTTCTTTATAGGCATTTAGTTCAGAAATTACAGAATCATCAGGGGCACATGCAGTGTATTCATCAAAAACATAGTCATTGTTGACTGCAGAAGATGCATCACTTGGTACAACTTCACTTTCACTTTGTTTCACATATTGATCATATGGGACAATATCGATATTACCCATATTTTCAATATTTGATTCAATAGTTTCAGTTGATTGTACTTTGTCATGCATCTGTTGCACATTAGCATCATCGTATAGTTTTAATACCTCTGAGATGAGCTTGTCATGGGATGGGCCAGCTAGTGATGAAGAAGAGACCTTGGGAGAAACCATTGGAGAAATGCTAGCCATAAAAATTGTGTGTGCCGTAGGTCCATCATCCACATCAGAGTCGTATGCATCACAGTCACCGACTTGAAAGGCATTCTGATGATTGTGACCTATCTCCTGAATAGGCTGCTCATCCACATCTGCATCATAGGTCTTGGCATTGCCCTCAGCAAGAAACAGCAATTCCTCTTCATCCAAAGCAGCACCATTGTCCTGAGCTTGTGCCAGCAGCATCTTATCTCTGAAGTAATCAGCATTCTGTGGACGCTTTGGAGATGTGCAGTTCCTTGCAATGTGTCCCTTACCACCACAGTTATAACATTTGATTGGCTTAGCTTGACCTTGGTTACCATGCCTTCCTCGATTCTGGTTGCCAGCATAACCTCTCCCAGCTCCACCTCGTCCCTGATCATACTGTCTTTCCTGAACTGGTTGCACCACGATCCTTTCATCTTTAACAGTGGCTTGATTGTGTGGGTTAGATGCTGTTCTGAGGTTGTTGTTGGTTTGTGGGAGAGAATTCATGTTTTGACTAATGAGAAGAGCTAGTTGATTAATGAAGTTACCCACGTGAGCATCAGCATCAGCTTGTTTGTACATAGGATCAGGAATGAGTTTGTGATTACCATTACCCAAGGGTATGACTTGTGATGCTTTGGTTGTGATTCCGATGTTTGAGTAGAAAGCTGTAGAGTCATTAGACGAGCTTGTCTCTCCCTGGTTGGTTTTGAACTGATTGAGAATCAATTTTTCAAACATAGCATGTCTCTCATTCTGAAGGAGGAAGGCATAGAGTTGCTCATAGTTTGTATTCTTCAATCCTTTAGTGAGCTTCACAGCGGTAACAAACTTGTGCCATTCGGGATTCATGTTGTTCACAAATTTTGAGTTCAGCTGAATGTTAGGCATAGTCATTCTGATGTTCCTCATGTCATTTACTAACTTATGAAATCTCACATAGTACTCATAGACATTCTCATCTGGTTTCATCTTGAAGTGCTCAAATTCGTCATAGAGTTGGGATTCTCTGTCTTCCATAGTTAATTCTGAACCTGAGAGAAGCATCTTAACATTATCCCAAACTGCCTTAGCATCAGTGTTATGATTGATCAGCTTGTAGATGTCTTTAGGAAGACCTTGAAGAACAATGTTTGAAGCCCTGATATCTGCATCAAATCTCTTTTTATCCTTATCATCAAGCTCATCATACATCTTAGGTCTGTCCATTCCGTAAACAGGAGTACCATCTTCATTAGTATCAAGTATGTCTCTAGTCGTCTCAACTCGATATGGTCCTTCATCAATGGATTTGAGAATGTTGACACCATTTTCCTTTCCAAGGCAATACAATCTGATTCGTTGAGCCCAAGAATCGTAGTCAGTTCTGTCAAGCATGGGTGGACGAGTATCTGAGCCAGCTGCTTGAACATCCTCGGCAACAGTAGAGATGATAGTAGGAACGTTGGTAGACATGTTAACAGATTATACGGGATTTTATAACTCTATGATTAAACCGGGAAATAGATTCTTTCACGGGATTTTACTAAATCAAGAGAAAACCGTAAACAATCACTCAAGTCGCTAGAAAATAATGCACTAAGTTGCTAGAAGATTATGCACTAAGTCGCTAATACTTAATTCGCTACACCACTAAGTCGCTAGAGTCCCAAGTCGCTAGACAAATGCAAGTCGCTAAGTAGTAACTCGCTAAGCCTCAAGTCGCTAGCAAAATTTTGGCAGCAATTTGCTACTCAAGTCGCTAAAGATACAAGTCGCTAAAGAGCAACTCGCTACCGACCAAATCGCTATCACCAAGTCGCTACCCGTAGTGGAGAGTCTACTACTTGTACTGTAAATCGCTAGATCTAAGTCGCTAGGTTTAGAACTGTAACTCGCTACAAATTTGTAAAGCAAGTCGCTACGAAGAAACTAATCCGTGAAGTAAGTCGCTAGCATGAA
Organism: Chrysanthemum seticuspe; assembly: GCA_019973895.1. NCBI lineage: Eukaryota > Viridiplantae > Streptophyta > Magnoliopsida > Asterales > Asteraceae > Chrysanthemum > Chrysanthemum seticuspe. The sequence goes on along the minus strand of BPTQ01000008.1, from coordinate 276,826,144 downwards.
AAAACCACATAAACATCACTTTTCAATCCAAAAACAACCCAACCAAGATGATTTAAGCTTACCAAATGATAACCTACACACTTGTGATGATTCTAAACATAAAAGTACTAACAAAATCCGAACTTTAACCCGAGAAATCAACCAAATGATTCAAAAACCACTAAACTTTTTCAAACTCAAAAACCACCTAAAAACCACTATAAATCCAAAGATGTGCAAGATATGATCTAACCATGGCTCTTGATACCAATTGTAAGATATAACTTTTCACATACACATCAAACCATAACACAAAGTAGCATATAGATGGAATTCTAGAGAGAGAAAGTTAGAGGTTTAGGGAACTTAGTGAGAGAAAGTGAAAGATATTATTATGAGCTCCAACTCTCTACCTTGGAAGGTAGAGAGTATTTATAGTCTTACATAAATCGCCACACATCGGGCTATGGATCAGGCATACAGTGGGTAAAGACCCGTCCGTCCTCCACGGTGATACTAAACTAAATACTACTTAACTTAAAATAACTACGACTACGAGCTTTCTAACGATTACATATACTTGAGGTGACCGACTCTTTAATACCGGGAATTTCTAATTCCTAACAAAAGAAAATATTTGGAAAAAGAAAATTATTTTTAAAACTATTTATCTAATTATTATTAATTAAAAACTATTTTTTACTATTAAATAATAGCCTAAAATACAAGAAAATATGAAATAAAGCTAGAAAAATAAAATTATGACTTAGAAAAATCTAAAATATCAAAAGAGAATTTTCAAAACTATTTTTGTATTTTTCTGATTATTTTTCTATTTTCTATGAATTAAAAACTATTAAAAACTAATTAAATTACTTAAAAATACAAATTTAACTAAGAAAAATCTAGAAAAATATTTTTTTGGCTTTTTATATTTATCTTAACTTAAGAAAAATGAAAAATTATTTTTTTGAAACTTTTCTTAATTAATTGTATTAAATGCTAATTAAAAATGCTTAAAAACTAATTAAAATCAAGAAAAATACCAAACTGCCCTAGAAAAATCTGAAAAATTCAAGATAAGCTTAAAATAATATTGGGAATCTAGGAAAAATGGAAAAACAGGTGGTTTTTTGTAGGAAAATGCAACTGCTATAGCAAGTGCTTACAAATAAGCACTTGAATAAGCCAAATGAACTCAACAAGCCACCAACTGATTACACAAGCCAAAATATGCTAAAAGTACCTAAATGGAACAAGTTATAACTGCTCTACATCTCTGAAATTCAAAATGCTAAGATTTGGTTGATTGAGCAAAAGTACTAAAAACAGATTCTAGGGGTCACTTTGCAGCTTAAGCACAGGCCACAAAATAAGCAGAAAATGAAAAACAGAAGAAGGATCCTAAAGAAGACCTGGGTGAGAGCTTATGAACCAAAAGCCAGACTTAGATAAGCTCAAAATAGCTCTGTGCAAGCCTTGCAAGATCCCTGTGCAGACTCAGTCAATACTGAGTCAGTGCACAGGGCACATAAGCCCATGGTTACAAGCTAATATGAAGCTTCTATAAAATTCACAAAAATATACTAAAATGGAGATAAGAAAATAGACCAGTAGGACTTTTTAAAACCACAAGTTTCATTGAAATTGACTCAGAAATGAGTCCAAGAAAAATCAACTTAGTTTGGCTAAAACTGAGTTTTCCAATTTTGACTTTTGACATAGAAATGGAAAGTTGACTTCCATGAGTTTTGATCCAACTTTGTGGACTGAGAATGATGTATATTGATGAAATTAAGCTACTGCAAGTTAGTTCTATGAATTTTGAACACAAAATAAGCTTTTGCTTTTATGAAAATCCAACAGATTAAGCAGTTAAGACAGTGGTATGAGATTTTGACTTTGGTGACTTGCAGGCACAAAACTAAGATAGATATGAGTGCAAATAAACTTAACAAGCATGAACCAACAGATTTCAAACACTGAACAACCCTTAAACTCAGTTTATGCAGTAATCCAAACACACCTATATCCTACTGATATGCAATAAAAACAGACCTAAACACTGAACCAACTAACATTAATGATCAAACTAAGTCTATATATCCTAAATACAACTTAATTAACAAATAAAAATCAACCAAGACCACAAGAACAGATTTTGCGATGAAACTAGGAATTAACTTACAAATGATCCATAGCCACTATGGCTTGAAACCTGTAAACCCAAGAACCACTACCTATTCTAAACCAAGAAACAACCCAATATCAATCCAAAACCATGCTCTGCATCACCCATTTACCATTTTATACCCATTTGCTTCCTCAGTTGACTTTCATTGACCAAATTCAAAATTGATTGAAACTTAAACTTAAACTTATAAAAAGCTATGAGAAGCTCATATAAGCTTATTGGAGCTGAGAAGCAAGCTATTTGAAGCTTTTGTATGAGAATTGGAAATGGAAAATTTCAACAGTAAGCTTGAAACTTGAATTCTTAATACAAACTTGAATTTATAATTGGAAATAGTTTATAATGATACAATACCCTTAGTTTGATACAAAGAAACAAAACATTACAGATTTCACACTAAATTAAAAGCTTTAAATTAAAAACGACATTGATGAAAAAAATAAAAACTACAAGACTCTTTCTCTTGCATCCCTTAGCTTTCTTTTATAATCCAAAAGTCTTCTCTCTCTCTTCTGAACAGTTCCCAGTATAATTGATAGCCATTGGATGGTTTGACTTCATCTTGGCCATTCATTGGATTTTGGCGCCAAAACTTGTATTTGACAGTTGGGGTTGAGTGAGGGGGGAAATGAGCATTAATTGCTTCTTGGAGGTTAGTTGAAGGTGGGGGGGGACATGGATGAGTGGAAGTGAGGGGGGGGGGATGGGTGGAAGAGTGTTGCAGGCTAAGCAGTTGGGGAAGGAGACTTTTGGCGCGGGGTGGGATTTTTGACCAGAGTTTGACTTGGCTAATATATTAAAGGGGGTTCAAAAACAGGGGGTCCAAGGGATTAAGTGGCAGGGTCAAAAAGGGTTAATGACAAGGGTCTAAGGTATAAAGGGTTTAGAAACACAAGGACCTTTGTTGCAATTTCTGAAAAGATAAGGACCTAGGCTGCCATTTTCACAAAGTTGTTCCAAAGGACAAAAAGTGACAAGTTTTAATAATTCAAGGACCAAACTTGACATTCTCAAATTTCCAAGGGCCAATTTTGCCAATTTTCAAACTTGAAGGACTAATTTTGTAATTTCTCAAAACTTTTGATATTTTTCACCAAAGAACTAATTTTGACAACTTATGATTTTAAAAGGACCTTTGGTGATTTTACTTTTGAAATTAGGTGCTCAGGGACTATTTCTGACAATTTTTGAAACTTGGGGGACTGAAACTGCCAATTATGCAAACTTAGCTCATTTTTCATCTGATTTTGAACATTTTGCATCTGAAACATATAAAATGCAATTTTTGGAATATTTTCAGTATTTTGATGCATTTCTGAGCATTTTTAAACGTTTTGCAGTTCAGATTTAACCAAAAATGATGAGTATTTACACACTCATCAACCTCAAATATCAAGACATCCTCAGATGTTCCAGAGTTTGATGCAGTTTTTCAGATAAACAAACGTGATGAACAGATTCAAGCTCATTGTAACACGATCAGAAAGTTAAAAGCCCAAATTTCACAATTAAAGGCTGAAAAGAACAATGTGACTGGCTCCCAAATGCCTCCTCCTTTAGATTCTCAGTATTCTCAAACTTTTCATCTTCAAAACTTGGTTAATGTTTTACAAAAGGAAAACGAGGGTTTTCTAGAAGAAAATGAAAAAGTTAAACGACACTTTAAAGAGTTATATGATTCAATTAAAGTCACTCGTGACAAGAACAACAAAAAAATAACGTCTTTACAAAAGGAAATTGAGAATCTGAGGAGACAGGAAAAAGGGAAACTGCCACTTGTCTTTAATGAGAATGTTGCATTAAAGTCATCCTCAGACTGCAAATATACTGTGACTGTTAAATACATTCCTCCTCATCTTAGGAATAATGAACTTGTGTTTCATAACTATTTTGCTCACCTTAAGGATAGTCTAGAATGTCTCCGTGAGATTGTGGAAGAGGATTTCATAAATAAGCCTCTTGATAGAGAAATTAGGTTTGCTTGCATTCAAGCCAAACGATCTCAGGAGTTGCTAGAATGTTTAATAGCAACATGTCCTAAATCCTTAGGTGCGAAAGGTAAAGCTATGATGCCTTGTTATATGCCTAGTGCCAAGCATACAAACCATTATATGCCCAGTATTAAGAAAGTGAACTCTAATGTGCCTTCAAGTAGTTCAGATCCCTGCACATCTAGTTCAGGAATGCAAAAATTAGATCAACCAACTAATGTTCCCATAATTCCCTCTACAGGAGTAATCAGTGACATAAAAGCAAGTGGGTCAAAGCCTCCAGGCAATACCAAGCAAGATAGGACCTCGCAAGCTAAGAATGTGCATTGGAAAAGAGTAGAAGATCACCCTAAGAATATTAAGCTTGAGTTGAATAAAACGAATTGTGTTGATTCTAGTATTAGCTATAAGCGTACTGTAATTAATTCGTATTCTGCTACTATCCGCAAACCATGTAATGATGACTGCTTGTTTTCTGTTACTAATCATGAATGTGGTGTGAATGATTTGTCTAATGTTGTTAAATGCCCAGTTAAAGTTGTTAATGTTAAAAATCAAGCTAAGAAGGCTAAAAGGCAAATGCGAAAGAAAGTTAGAAAATAGTGGAGACCCACAGGAAGGAAATTTAGTAATATAGGTTATCAATGGATACCTACTGGCTGTAAGATTAATGAGCTGTGCCCTAAATTTGCTAAGTCAATGCCCATTAGAAAATGGATGCCCACTGGTAGAACTATTCCTTTAAGAAGTGAACATACTTTGAATAGGGTAAATATGGACACTAGCACTGCATCTATTCCTGATGATTCCATTGTTTCTACTTCCGATGTGGGTGTTCCAATCACTGTTACTAACCAAATGGAACCTATTCTTGCATGGGGACCCCAATTATCCAGTTATCCATTCTTGTCTGTGTTCAACTGCAGATCGTTCAAATCGTTCTGTGGTACCTGGACTCAGGCTGTTCCAAGCATATGACTGGAGATCGCTCGCGGCTCATGAACTTCGTGAGTAAATTCATCGGGACTGTTAGATTTGGGAACAACCATTTTGGTGCAATTATGGGTTATGGATATTTTGTTGTTGGTAAAAGTGTAATCTCCAGGGTATATTATGTGGAAGGTCTTGGTCATAACTTGTTCTCTGTTGGTCATTTCTGTGATTCTGATCTAGAAGTGGCTTTTAGAAAACACACTTGTTTCGTTAGAGAACTTGATGGTGTGGAATTGTTAAGAGGAACTCGTGGTTCAAATCTATACACCATCTCTATCGAAGACATGATGAAGTCCTCTCCAATCTGCTTGTTGTCAAAGGCTTCTAAAACAAAGTCATGGTTATGGCATCGTCGTCTCAATCACTTGAACTTCGGCACCATAAATAACCTTTCCAGAAAGGATCTTGTCAGAGGCTTACCCAGACTAAAATATGAAAAAATCATCTTTGTTCAGCTTGCGAATTGGGAAAAAGCACGAAATATGCCCACAAACCAAAACCCACAAACTCAGTAATGGAAGTTCTTCATACCCTTCATATGGATTTGTGCGGACCAATGAGAGTTCAAACGATAAATGGGAAGAAATATATTTTAGTCGTTGTTGATGACTACTCTCGATTTACTTGGGTGAAGTTTTTGAGGACAAAGGATGAAACTCCAGATGTCTTCATCAAACTTATCAAACAGCTTCAGGTTCAACTCAACAATACTGTTAGAATTGTTCGAACAGACAATGGCACAGAGTTTGTTAACAAAGACTTAATTCAGTTTTATGAAAGTGTTTGAATCAGTCATCAAAGAAGTGTTCCACGAACTCCTCAACAGAACAGTGTAGTTGAAAGACGAAATCGAACTCTTGTGGAAGCCGCAAGAACAATGCTAATTTATTCAAAGGTTCTAATGTTTCTTTGGGCTGAAGCCATTGCCATTGCTTGCTACACCCAAAATCGTTCCCTTATTCACACCTCTCATGGAAAAACTCCATATGAACTTGTCCGTAAACGAAAACCTGATCTATCCTATCTTCGTGTGTTTGGTGCTTTGTGCTATCCAACAAATAATGGTCAAGATTTAGGTAAATTAAGATCTAAGGCGGACATTGGAGTTTTTGTAGGTTATGCATCAAACAAGAAGGGTTACCGAATCTACAATAAAAGAACTCGAGATATCATGGAAACTATTCACGTCACGTTCGATGAGCTGTCCGGGCAAATGGCTCCAGGACAATCCAGTTCTGGACCCGCATTTCAACCTTCATCAAGTAGTCCTATCAGTTCTACCCTTGTTTCAAATCCCTCACCAGCAGCTCCTTATGTACCTCCTTCAGAAGATGATTTGAAGAAATTATTTGATCCAATGTTTGATGAACACTATGAGCCAAGTGCTAATGATATGTCAATTCCATCAATAGAGGCTGCTTCTATCCCTGTCAATGAAGCTAACCCTTCAGTTTCAATGTCATTAAGCCAAGAAGCGCCTGCTGCTGATCACTCTGTCTCATCAACAAATCATCAATCATCAAGTGTACATCATGGAATTGTTTCTGGCATCAATGATGGAGATAATCCCTTTGCTACTCTTGAAGATACCCCCTTTGAGAACATATTTGCTCCTGAATCATCATCAGAACCATCTTCATCAGGAGATATCGACTCTGCTACTTCAGTTCCTCAACAACAACCACATGAACACCTTAGAAAATGGACACATGATCATCCATTGGACAACATCATTGGAAACCCCTCTCGTTCAGTATCCACACGGAAACAACTTGCAACCAATGCCTTATGGTGCTTCTTCAACTCCGTACTCTCAAAGGTCGAACCAAAAGACGTTAAAACTGCCATGAATGAAGATAGCTGGTTCAATGCCATGCAAGAAGAAATTCATGAGTTTGATCGACTAGATGTACGAGAATTGGTACCTGCTCCTGAATGTGCTATGATCATTGCTCTAAAGTGGATCTTCAAAGTAAAACTTGATGAGCATGGTGATGTATTAAAGAACAAGGCTCGATTGGTTGCTAAAGGATACCGTCAAGAGGAGGGTATTGACTTTGAAGAATCATTTGCTCCAGTTGCTCGTATCGAGGTAATCAGAATGTTCCTGGCTAATGCTGCTAGTAAGAATATGGTAGTCTATCAGATGGATGTAAAGACGGATTTTCTTATTGGAGATCTTAAAGAAGTCGTATACGTCAGCCAACCGGAAGGTTTTGTGAATCCAGAGCATCCTACTCATGTCTATCGCTTGAAGAAAGCTCTCTACGGCTTGAAGCAAGCTCCAAGGGCATGGTATGATATGCTATCAAAGTTTCTTCTGTCTACTGGATTCACCAAAGGAGCAGTTGATCCGACATTGTTCACCAGAAAGTCAGGAAAACATTTAATTCACATTCAAATCTATGTTGATGATATTATTTTTGCCTCGACTGACCCTAATGAATGTGACCGTTTTTATAATGAAATGGGTTCAAAATTTCAAATGTCTATGATGGGACAAATGTCATTTTTCGTGGGATTACAAATTTCACAAAGTCCTGGAGGCATTTTTATAAATCAATCTAAATATGCAAATGAGATTTTAAAGAAATTTGGATTTGATTCCTATGACCCTGTTGACACTCCCATGATAGAGCGTACCAAACTGGATGAGGACCACTCAGGGATCATGGTTGATCAAACAAAATATCGTAGTATGATCGGATCCCTGATGTATCTCACAACCAGTAGACCAGATATTTTATTCGTTGTATGCATGTGTGCTAGATATCAGGCCAAGCCTACTAAAAAGCACCTTGAAGCGGTTAAAAGGGTCTTTCGGTATCTCCAAGGAACCATTAACACGGGTCTTTGGTATCCGAAGGACACTGGTATGTCACTAACAGCCTATGCAGATGCTGACCATGCAGGGTGTCAAGATACACGTCGAAGTACATCTAGAGGTGCTCAGTTCTTGGGTGATAAGCTTGTGAGCCGGTCTTCTAAGAAAAAAATGAGTACTTCGATTTCCTCTACAGAGGCTGAATACATAGCCATGTCATTATATTGTGCTCAAATCCTATGGATGAGATCCAAATTATCTGACTATGGCTTTGAATTCAACAAAATCCCTCTGTACTGTGATAATAAAAGTGCCATTGCTCTCTCATGCAACAACGTACAACACTCAAGAGCAAAGCACATCGACATTCGACATCATTTCATCACGGAGCAAGTAGAAAACGGTTTGGTGAACTCTATTTTGTGAGGACTGAATACCAGTTAGCATACATCTTCACCAAAGCTCTTCCTAGAGAACGTTTTGAGTTTATCCTCCCACGACTTGGTCTCAAGAGTCTTCAACCAGAAACACTCAAACGTCTTCAAGAGGAAGATGAGGAGTAAAGGTATTTCTTCATCCATCTCTTGTATATATTTATTCGAAAAACAAAATACAAAATCACAAAACCTTCAAAAAGCAAATAGAAAAATATAAAACTTTCAAAAAATCCATTAAAAAAAATGAAAGAAAAAAAATTTTGAAAATCTTGAAAAATTTCAAAAAAATATTGTCTTTTTTTCATGTTTTTCTCGATTCGATAATATCTACGGTCTTTGTGCTGTCATTCAAAGAATGACACGGGTCTTTAGATGTTGTTCGAATGTTCAAAAAAAAAATCAAAAAAATATTTTTGAGAGAAAGTGAAACTATGGTTTATTGTCATTTCAGGCAGTAACCCATTTTTCAAAAAAAGAACAGAGCCATGCTTTATCTTGTTTTACAATTCTCATGCTCTGATTCTATAAACAATTACTTACTATCTAATGAAATTTAATTGCTTTGATAAATAATTCGGACTCAATTTTGAAAATCACCTGGACTTAGCGTTTGTCAAAATCGCTATCCTTCAATCAATAACATATGTCATTGATTGAGGGGGAGAATGATTTCAATTAAATCAAAAGGTTATTTGTCATACAATTGTTTTCAAAAGATAATCATGCATGTTTAATCAATGGAGAGTAAAGTCTCAAAATCCGATCCTTATCAGTTAAAATGTTTTCATAATCAAGTCACAATTCTCCTTAAAAGCATTCAAAATCAATTTAAATCTACGGAGATCACAAATCTCAAATGATTTGAAAATTGTGATCGGGGGATAATTTGTGATTTAAATTGGATTTAAACTAATAATTCGATAAATGGTTTCATAAGTGTTTAGCAAGCTTTCCTCCCCACATGTGCCAAACGATTTCAAATTTTCCATGCACATGTTGAGGGGGAGCATCTATTTCAAACCACAAAGAATTGAAACGTGATTGATTTGTATCTAAGTGCAGATTCCTTCTAATATGTGCAAAACTCTTTCAAACCTCGAGGCACATATTGAGGGGGATCAAACTTACGAAAACCTCATCCTTCCCCAATATGCTTTATCTACTTGATTTGATCAGGGAAGTGATGTTGATATCTTTTAGAAAATGGTAATCAAAGAAGATAATTCATCCTCTTGCCTCCGTGTGCCAAAACGATTTCAAATACATGATGCACATGTTGAGGGGGAGCTCTTTTTCTAAAAATATCAAAAACAATTCAGGTACAAAATGCTTTGATAATATATCACAAGTATCTGGATTGATTTTCACATGGTTTTCAATTGGTTCCAATGGCAGATGAACAATACCAAATAGACCGACAAAATTTACTTTATGTATGGTGATATAAGGATGATAAGGTTAGGTATTTGTTCCCATGATCCGCCAGAACCAGAGGGATCTACCCAAGGAAAATCCACTAGATAGTGTAGAAGTCCTTAGGTATGATGAAAAAAAGGAGAAAAGTGAGATATGGGAAGAGTGCGGACTGAGACAGAGCTAGTACTGGAATAAACCCAATAAGGTTCTAGTTATGAAGTCTCGGTAAGCACTGAAGGGGATGAATAATGAAAAAGAAATGAATGGAAAAAGGGGTGAAAAGAAATAGCCCTCCAATTATTCAACCTTAGGGCAGATACCAGGTTTAATTCATATGCTACTGGTGGTTACTAAGGTAACACTGGTATTGAAGACAAGACATCATGGACCCAGTAACGTACTGCACTAAACTTCCCAAACTACTCAAGTTCCTCTTAAAAGGGCTTGTTTCATTCTCACGGGGAACCCACATAATCTATCGACTTTCTCTTAGAGATTGTTGATATTGAAGAAGGAGACCCTCTCCCTAGTCTTCGATATAGGAAACCAAATATGCACTATTGAGTCTAGATCCACGAGATCATCAAATAAATCTCATTAGGACAATGTCTATGAAGACTCTCTGTTTCACACAATGTGGAAAGAGAGATTATATATCATGAGTCCTACGCATTATCCTTGTGGTATTGCCAGAACATCTAAGTGATATGCAAATATATTCACAATGAAGATGGAAAGCCTTCTGGAGCCAACATCAAACAAGCTCCTGGTGGGTGGCATGTGAGATCTATCCAATAGATCAACCATGTGACAACGGAACAGAAACAATGGGGCGATTCATAATTATGAATCAATCCTGGTTCAGGTTATGGATTGACGGATACCTTTGAAAAACCGGTCGTTGTGCTTAAAAATTTTTTCTTTAGCACATCGATTGTGTACTAATATTTCCAAATAAAAGGTGTTTATGATTGATAATTGATTTTCATTAAAACCTTTGTTGTATTGCAAAAACAATTTATATTGAGCGGTACACGATTGTTTTTCAAATCTCTTTTCATCAATCAGTGAATCTCAATTCGCTGGTTCACTCACTCCGTGTTGTCTTCTTTGAGACATTCCGGTTTGAGAACAGCTAGAGCAGCTGTGAAACCCTGTTAAGGAGATTCTTAGGAATCCTACCTGATCACAGGCAGTACTTGTATTGATCAACGGGGAACCGTGGGCCGTATACCTCAATTCAACAAATGTGATCAAAGACACGTTCGTGCGCTTTATTGCTAACTGTTGTATGCAGGTACGCCCGATGTTTGAAGCTGATCAGAATGAAGCAGTCAATCCATAGCCGTATGCTCACTCAACATATTCACTTCTAAAGAAATCATGATTAGTGCATTAATGACTCTGATATTTTCACTTCATGCTTCTGCTACGCTGCTGCCAATATCATGAATCAACGAAAGCTTCCGCTACTCTGATGAGAATATATCATGATCCAGAATGTGAGCATGTCGGTCCAAATGTCACAACATCACATAATACCAACACTGCAACGGATGAGTCAGAGATTTATGGTAGCTGATGATCTCAAAGCTGGCTCAACACTCATTATCACATGAATCAGTAAAAGACCTCCACTTGGATTATCCAAACATGCAATAATGAAGAAACAAAGACTACGAGCTACTGAGCAAAGAACAGGAACAAGAATCCAAGAACAATCTTAATGTAATATCTTTTCATATTCAATGAAATTTGAGGTGACCTTCCTTAGGGCGAGATTGTTAGGATTTAGTAAATCCAGTTATTAAAGTGTCGGTCACCTCAAGTATATGTAATCGTTAGAAAGCTCGTAGTCGTAGTTATTATAAGTTAAGTAGTATTTAGTTATGTAACACCGTGGAGGACGGACGGGTCTTTACCCACTGTATGCCTGATCCACAGCCCGTAGGTGGCGATTTGTGTAAGACTATAAATACTCTCTACCTCCCAAGGTAGAGAGTTGGAGCTCATAATAATACTTTCATTTTCTCTCACTAAGTTCCCAAACCTCTAACTCTTTCTCTCTCTAAGAACCTTAAGTTATACGCCTATATGTGATCATGTTTTGATGTGTTTGTGAAATCCAATATGTTACAAAAATTATGACTTTCCAATCACAAATAAAGACTATAGGGTAGGCTAAGGTGTATAGGTGTAATGAAACAATATATTGGGTTAACAAAAGGGTTTCAGATGGGTGTATCTAGGGGTATCTTGCACTAAAGGTGAGTGCATCAAAAGGGTTTCACATGGGGGTCGAGAAGTCGAGGTGACTAATCGAAAGACACACAATGATAGGCTATTTGGGTGATAATCCTATAATACTGCCTTCTTAAACTCAAAAGATCAAATACATCGAGCTAACTTAACATACCTCGTCTATGATCTCGAAATGATGTAAAGGCCAAGTTCTAAAGTTTACAAGCTAACGACACACTCATAATTTGGTGGATTTGGGGTAAAAATTTGGAAACGGATAAGGCTAATCTTACCATAAAATATCAAGGGTTATATGTGCTCGGCTAAGGTTTAATCTAGTTAGGTTAAGAAAAACATGTCAAAATTTTAAAAATGACAAAATTTTTCAAAATAAACTAGAAAATCGAGGGCAAAATAAAGTTCAAGAGACAATTCTACTCCCGTCCCCCCACTTGAATTGTACAAAGTCCCTTTTGTACTAAGAGTTAAATAAAGGTGAAGAGAAAAGTAGAATTAGAGTGAGAACTTCCCTGAAATTTCCTCCAAAAAGAAAGAAGGCCCACGAAAGAGAGTCGTGCCTTCGCATAAGCATCCATGAGCAAACTTCAATCCCTGAAATCACACTACCGACAAGCATAATTCTACAAAAAAAATGAAAAATAAACCTACTCACTTTCGTAGGAATCACGGTCGCATTTAGCACATGCAACAAGCCTTTTAAACCACTTGGTGTCCCAAGTAGACGAGTGTAGTCTCGTGAGGGCTTACAGGGAACATACCCACAAAGTTCATTTAAAAGACTAATACAAGGTTATTGTGTTTAAAATGAAAGAAGTAATGCCGAGGATAGTTACGTCGTAACTCCAGAAGGAGTTACGCCGTAACTAGGAAAAACCTGGCATTTGCTGCAAAAGTGTAGCTACGGCGTAACCACTGAATGGGATTACGTGGTAATTGGTAATGCTTCTGAAGTTCTGCTGCAAAAGGGCCTGTTACGGCGTAACCATGAGAATGAGTTGCGCCGTAACTCTGGTCGGATCAACATGCTGCAGCAACAACTTTTCTTCGTTTCCTGCAAAAATGGTTAAAAACACAAAACCCAAGAGAAATGGAAATAAACAAATGAAAGGGATAATTTGGGTTGTCTCCCGAAAGAGCACTTTTCTTTATTTATGAGTCTTTAAGTTAGACTCAGAGCCTTGGGGCTTTATGGTGGCCTTTGAACTTGGCCAGCTTCCTCCATGTCTTTCATTAACTTATGTCTGACCCAAGCGACGTTGGTAGCAGTGCAGAGGTATTCTTTAGTCCCTATCTTCCGAACTTTTCAAAAAATTTCGTCCAGCCCCAAATGATACCTAGTGAATTCGTATTTTTCGGCAACAATTGGTGGTGGTTTTTTATATTGAATGCCAAGAAGCTTGCACCTCCTTTGCTCATACTCTTCATCTTCTAGGTCAATTATATTTGCTTTACATCGTGGCTCCTGGTGATCCATGATTCCTTTTATGTCATCATCATTGGAATTGGTTCAACTGATTTATCAATATCCCTATGATTGCAATCTTCTCTTGTGTCCTCTTTGTCATCATTTGTTGAGTTACCCGTATCTTGAGGAGTCTCTTCATCCGGATTATCTTCGTTCATGCAGTCCTTCCAAATTTTATTTTTAGTAGAAGTATCCACTTTTCCATATTCGATTTTGATCCAATCGTTAAATCTTAACTTATCTGACCATTGTACCTCGGTTCTTCTATTGTCAGTTGTTGAATTCCATAGAAATTCGTTAACTCCTACTCTATCTGCACTACTTCCTTCATTACAGTTGTCATCGTAAGGATTGCAGGAGGCCCAAGAATCCCCATCAATGGTTACACCAATGCTTTCGATCAATGAGCCCATGATCCGTGGTTGAATTATTTGTTTCTTCATGATTATGATCAGGGTTTCACCGTGGCTAAGAGTAGTATGAATTTTTCTTTTATCATCATTGCCAACTTCCTCATACATGATTCGCACCCAAGCTTCGAATGTTATTTCCTTGTCATTAGTTGAGGACCATAAGTACTTGTTGTTTTTTACTCTTTCTTTGTCATGACCACCGTCAGAGACGTCCACATAAGGGTTACATGAAGCCCAAAGATCATATCCTTTATCGTTGTCAATAGGGATAGCCTTGCACCAATGGTATTTTAATTTGGGAAAGTACTTGTAATCAACTTTATGAACTTCGTGCCACACGTCTTCAGACTCGTTTTCCTTTATTTTCGAGGCGTGGCCACGATGTATTTTTCCATTGTCGTATTCTTTGACTTTCCTTCCCTGTATATTACGATCATTAGTAGTACAGTGCTTGTGTGTGATGGTGGTAGGAGTAGTTTTGTTTTTTCCTTTCTTGATAACACAAACAGTTTCGACAGGGTGACATTTTCCAATGTCATCCATATTCAGGGTAAGCTTTCTATCGTTGATTTTTAATGTAATGATTTTTTTGAAAACAATAATCTTTGCACGTCCAGTGGCCAGAAGGGGTCTGCCCAAATTTAATGGAATGTCGAGATCTTCTTCCATGTCTTAAATAACAAAGTCGACAGGAAGAGTAAAGTTATTGATTTTGATGAGCACATTCTCAACTACCCCTCTAGGTATGCCTACCGTTCTATCTGCCATTTCAATAGTCATGCAAAGGGGTTTGATAGGACCAAGGTTTAATCTTTTGCACATGAAAAATGGCATGATTATAATACTAGCCCCTAGGTTAGCTAAGGCATTGATATTATGTAAATTATTAATAGAGCAAGGGAGAATGAAACTTCCTGGGTCTTTTTAAGAGGGATTTGATTTAGGATAACTGCAAAGCATCTGGCGTTTAACTTTTCTTCATTCTCCGTAACAGCTTCTATTTCCTTATGTTGTTCTTCCTTCAGAAAGCTCGTGTTGTCACATTTTATTATAGCTTGTTTTTGGAATCCGGAAAGCTCCTCTTCATCGTACCTGAAAGGGGTATAGAGAGGTTTTCCGTTTCTGGAAAATATTGCTTTACAGAAACTATCATCACATGAACTGTCTTGATTAATTTCATTTCCCTTTATCCCAGGTTCCTTTTTGTTGTCTTCTAGATCCTCATGACGAGCAAGGAGGGTGGCTCTTGTTTCTTGAATTTTTTTGAACATTGCATCCCTGCTGGCCTGTCGCTTATTATCTTCTTCCAGATACTTATTTATTGATTCCTCGAGTGAAGAATTTTTTGTTTTGAAAGAATTCTGATCATAACCTTGATGGAAGGGTTTTCCTTCTCCATACATAACCTTTTCGATTTGGGGGCTTATATTTTTCATAGGGCAATCTCTGGTCAAGTTCCCTCCTCCACCTGTGTCACATCCTACTCGAATAGCATGCACATTTCCCTGGAGCTTCTTCATATCTCTTCCAAGGTTTTCCAGTTTGCTTGTTATGGCGGCAATTCCTATGGAACCTCTGTCCAGGCTTCGGCTGCTTCCTCCATCGTGCCATTTTTTAGAGTGATCGGAAAGTTTTTGAATGGCTTCAATGGCGAGAGTATGAGTCATACCCGGAATTGGTCCTTGGTAGTCCAGCATTTGTCTTGTAGTCACATTGATTCCTATGTAAAAGATGTTGACTTTTTTCTCGTTTTTTAGATCATGCGTAGGACATTTGTAGAGGAGATCATTGTATCTTTCCCAGGCTTGGTACAATGTCTCACTGTCATCTTGTTTAAATTTATGTATGTCCGTGATTTGTCTTGATACTTTAGATGGTGGACAATATCTTTGAATGAAGTATCTCTTAAGGAAAGCCCACGTATCAATTGTTCTAGCTGGTAATCTATTAACCCATCTTTTAGCAGCTCCCATAAGAGTGATAGGAAAAATTTTGAGCATAACTGCATCCTTTGAAACTCCTGGCGTATTGAACAGGCTGGTGATATATTCAACATTTTTGATGTGTTCGTAAGCATCTTCCGAAGTATTTCTAGAAAAAGGACTTGATCTTAATTCCCTCATGAATTGAGGTTTTATCTCGAAATCAATATTAACTCCAATTGCCGGTCTTACGAGCCCTGACCCTTGTTTTTCTATTGTCAATGCCAAATATTCCTCAAGAGTGAGGTCATCAATGTTAACAACTTCCATGGCCCTAAAAATTGAAAAAAGATCGTGAGAATTTGAGAAAATTTTAAAACAAAACAAAAAATGAAAGACTTAATAGAAATCCTAATATAACTCCCCGGCAACAGTGCCAAAAACTTGATGCATGTTTTACTGACCAGGTTTTAATATTTATAATTACTCGTTATACCTATGGTCTACCCTAATGCACTAATGGGCAGTGTACCCGGTCGTATGTAGTATAGTATTCGGTAAAACCGAGGTCGTCCCAAAAGCTATGTGAGTGGATTTAAACTAAGTCTAAATGTCACAGATTTTAATATGATTTCGATATGGAATTAACTAATTAACTACTGAAGCACATAAAGGCAAATGTAGTGATCAATAGAGGAGAGAGGTGCTAACCTAGTTACTCATCCTAATTAGTAGTGTTTACGTCTAATTACTTCAAATTACTTCAGGTGGGGTCAAAGTCGCTAGGACAGCATTTGGTCAGTTCGTCCAAACCTATCAGTAAAGGGTCCCACTGGATAAGTCAGGTGTCCCCTCATAAGTCTAGTTTTTCCTGGTCCCCTAAGCCAAGTCATTAAGTACCGCTACATGCTAGATTCATAATAGTGACTGCCCGGGCGCTAGCATCTTAAACACTCATCTGTAACTTCTTAAGTTCATCCAAACGGTAGGTGATCAGTTGGTACAATCGCACAAGCAGAAAAGGTCGTTAGTTGGTCATATCTTACCCTTCTCATCTCAGTCTACTCACTTAGGGTCAGTTGGTCATATCTCCTAAGTAACTAGCCTCTGCCGCCATTCAAAACTACCGAAACAAGGGTAGCTACCAACAAACTATACATGCATACACTTCGAAATAATTATACGAAAGCAATATAAACGCAAACAAAACAATTAAGGAATCATAACTAGGCCAGCACCAAGAGGTGCTTAGCCGCTCATATTAACTATAACAATCGATTCAATGTTTAATGTTATGAAATACATGAATTGAAAGTAAAGAAAAGATAAAAAGCTAATATTTATCGTAAGGGAGTGATTTCTCCCTTGGAGATAGCTCCGTATGCTCCTCTAGATTTGCCTTCGACTTCTTCTCACGTTCTCTTAATGTTGTGTGTGAAATGGGATGATTTGAAATGCTGGAAATCATGGGGTATTTATAGGCCAGATCTTGTTACGGCGTAACTAATTATAAGAGTTACGCCGTAACATACAATTCTTCGTATTTTGCACTAAAATGCTGGTTAAGGCGTAACCTCTAGAAGGAGTTACGTCGTATCTTCAATAAATATTGGTTACGCCGTAGTTTTTGCATGAGTTACGACGTAATTAGTAGCGGCGCGGAACCTCATTTGACCTAATATGGTTACGTCGTAATCTTGGATAGAGTTACACCGTAATATTCTGTTAAGTTGGTTTTCTGAGCCACGCTTTAGTTACGGCGTAATGTGAGAGAGGAGTTACGCCGTAACTTCTTCAAAGTGAGCATACTATGATAAATCTTCAATAAACTCTCCAAATCCGCGTCTCTTTAGCTCCAATGCTCGTAATTTACCTGAAAGTGAAATATAATGGAAAACAAGCGTAAATCTATATAAATGATATAAATTACAAGCATTATCGGGGGAAATTGACACTTAATATTCAGGATAATTTGATGTTATCAAGACCCAATAATATTGCGGTATTTGGTAGTGTCAACCAATTTCCCATGTAAATCAGCATCCAGTTTGTTGGTATGTGCCATTGGTGTTGCGTACGTGTCACAAATTCGCATTCCATGTTTATTCAATATTTCAAGAGCATATTTGGACTGACTTAAGAAAATACCACGGGGTGATTGATGAACTTGCAGTCCTAAGAAGAACGTAAGTTCACCCATCATTGACATTTCAAAATTTGTTTTCATTAGATGTGAAAAGGCGTTTGAGTACTTTTTGTGAGTAGAACCAAAAATGATGTCATCCACATAAATCTGAACAATTAAAATGTGTGCCCCATGATATTGAATAAACAGTGTTGGGTCGGCCGATCCTTTTATAAAATGATTAACAAGCAGAAAGGATGACAACTTATCATACCACGCCCGAGGGGCTTGTTTGAGACCGTAGAGAGCCTTGTTCAGTTTGTAGACGTGATTAGGGAACTCTGGATCAACAAATCCTTCTGGCTGGCTAACATATACTGTTTCCTTTAGTTGACCATTCAGAAAATCAGTTTTGACATCCATCTGATAAACATTGATGTTCATGTGAGCCGCTGATGAGTGTGTAAATACTCATCATTTTTGTACAAAATAAACTGCAAAATCATCTGAAAACACTCAGAAACACATCAAAATGATCAAAATATCACAAATCAGTGTTTTATGTGTTTTAAATGCAAAAATATCAAAATCAGATGAAAAACATATCAAATTTGCAAAAATTGCAGTTTTAGTCCCCCAAGTTTCAAAAATTGTCAAAAATAGTCCCTGAGCCAAAATTTCAAAAGAAAAATCACCAAAGGTCTTTTTTAAAATCATAAATTGTCATATTTAGTCCTTTGGTGAGAAATCTAAAAGTTTTGAGAAAAATTACAATTTAGTCCCTAAAAATCCAAAATTGGTCAAAACTAGTCCTTGGGAATTTCAAAAGTGTCAAAAATTGACCCTTGGATTATTTACATTGGCAAAACAAACCTTTTTGACTACTCTTCATAAGTTACATATTTGGTCCCTCAGTTTGGAAGAATTACATGTTTGGCCCCTTGTATTAATACTCTACAAACCAACCGGACCCTATCTTGTAACCCAAGCCCAAACTTAACACCCCTGGCCCAAAACCTTACCCGGTCCAATACCCCAACCCGACACCCAACCCAACAATTTAAATAATATTAACCCGCCCCCAGTTTGTCTTCCCCGACATCTCTGTCTGCTACCACCCCCCTCCTCAAACCTCCCATAGCCACCCTACTACACCATTTGTCTCCCCCCCACCTCACCTACCCACACCAATGCATTAAATGCTTCCCTTTTCCTGTCCCAGATATCCAACCCAGTTTTGGCGCCAAAAACACATAAACGGCCAGGATTGATTCTAGCCAATGAATGGTCAAGATTGCTGCTGGGATTTGATCAGAAGGTGAGAGAAAAGACTTTTGAGCTTATAAGAAGCCAAAATTGAAGCAAGAGAGGAGAGTTAGTTTTAGTTTTTATAAAAATGTATGTCGTCTCTTTAATTACCATGTTTTAAATAAATTGTAGTTGTAATTTTCAGCTTATTTGTATTAATCAGAAACTCTTCAGTGTATTGCAACTTATTTCCAAGATTAATTCCAAGTTTATGTTCAAGTTTCACAATTCTAGCTACTGTTGCATTTTTCATTTTCAAACTTTGAATATCAAGCTTCAAATAGCTTCTTTCCTAGTTAAAACAAGTTATATTAGCTTATCATAGCTTCTTATAAGCTTGTGTTTAAGTATTGAGCAAAAGTGACACCTGGTCAACAAAAGTCAAAATTGGAGCAAGAATGGTGCAGGGATGAAATGGTTGATTCAGAAATGGAAATGGGTTGAAATGGAAGCAGTGGGTGGAAATTGATAGGTTAGGGTCCTTGGTTTCCTTATTGGCTAGCCATAGTGGCTATTGGACTTATTGTAAGTCAATTCCAAGTTTTTAGCATAGTAAGTAATTGTAGTTGTAAACTGTTTAAACCTGTTCTAAAAGTAGTAATTAGGATAAGTTAATCTAGTTTGATCATTTGTGCATGCTTAGTCAGGTGTTATCTCCTTTAAATTTGCAAATCAGTAAGTTAAGGGGTGTTTGGATTGCTGTCATATCTGTCCTAAAAGTGAATTCAGTGGTAGCTTGTTGATTGGTTTATGCTTCTTTGACTAAAACAAACTCATTTGAGTCAAGTTTATGCCTGCTTAGTACTAGAAGTCAAAATTGTGCTTGAATCTGTCTCAATTGTCAACTGTTGAGGATTTGGAATTGCAAAACCTCATTTTTTGTTTAGAAGTCTTAAAACTAGCTTGCTTCATTCTCATTTCATCAAAATACATCATAATCAATCATTAAATTGGATCCAAATCTCAAAAAAGTCAAACTGGTGTCCATTTTCAAAAGTCAAAAAATGTCAAAAAACTTGTTTTGTGCAGATATTGCAGATTGTGCACAGATCTTATTAAAGCTTTCCAAGGTCTGAATTTTTGGTTATAAGTAGTCTACTAGGAGGTCTATAGGACCTCACTTCTGGTTTTAGCTTAAGCCCTCTGGATTAACCTGTGCATAAGCTCAAAACAGGCCCTAGGTGCCCTGCACCAACTCAGCTGACACTGAGTGGTTTTCTCAGTTTGTAAACAAGCTTGCACAGAGCTTGTATAAGCTTGTTAAGGTCTAGTTTTTTGGTTACAAGTAGTTACCTAGGTGTAGTTTAAGTCTTAACAATTGGTTTTTAGTTTATAGCTTATTTGGGTGCTTATTTGTTAACTGCTAGTTGGTACCAAAAACTGTTTTCAGCCTAATATCATAATCTTCAAATCTGTGATATTGTGCTAATCAGTGATTGTAGTTTGTTGATTTGAGTTTCATTTGGTCACTTTTAGTTAATCATAGTTCCTGTTTTCAGTGGATTGCTTATTTTGCTCATTTGCTTATCAAGTGCTTATTTCAATAAGCACTTGATTCATCAGTTCCAATTTTCTCCACATAACATACTGTTTTTCCATTTTTCCTAGCTTCTTATCATTATTTTAGAGTTTCCCTGAAATTTTCAGATTTTTCCTAGCTGTTTTGCTATTTTTCCTAATTTTAATTAGTTTTTAGCACTTTTTAAATAGCATTTAATACAAAAAATTCAGAAAAGGTCCAAAAAAAAATAAGTTTTCATTTTTCTTAGGCTTAGATAAATATAAAAAGTGAAAAAAGTAATTTTCCATATTTTTCATAGTTCATTTGGTAATTTTTAGTGATTTAATTAGTTTTTAATAGTTTAAAATTCCTAGAAAATAGAAAAATAGTCATAAAAATACAAAAATAGTTTTGAAAAGTCTATTTTGATATTTTAGACTTTTCCAAGTCTTAATCTTATTTTTCTAGCCTAATTTCCTATTTTCTTGTATTTTAGGTAATTAATTAATAGTTAAATATAGTTTTTAATTAGATAATTAGGTTTAAAAATAATTTTCTTTTTCTATAAATTTTCTTTTATCATTAGGATTGTAAAAACATCATTTTCATATTTTTAGGATTAATATTGCTATTAGTTTCACTTTTTAATTTGTACGTCGCGTAGATTTTAATTTCAGTTTCGTAAAAACATAAAAACAAAAACATCATTTTAATTGTAGTGATAGCGTTTATTTAATAGATTTTATCTTTTTTTAATTTCCTCTAATTTGCATTTTAGCCTTTGCATTTGTCTGATATTTCTGTAGTTATAATAATCATAATCTCAAAATTCCCTTTATCGTTCAAACTTCTCGATCACTATACGTTGATTGATCCACTGCATAGCTCGCTGGGACATAACGACCCGGGGAGACTCTATACTCCTCAGATCTTCATTGATTTCGTGCTTAAGCTGTTTTAAGTTTTCTTACGCTTGCGTGAGAGAACTTGACGGTTTTGCGCGCATCAAATTTTTGGCGCCGCTGCCGGGGAGCTGTGCTGATCTATCTTCCGTTTTAGCAGATTAGTTGTTTGAATCCTCACTCATTTGTTTATATCATCCATCTCTGTATATATATATATATCCATATTTTCTTCTAAAAAATCCAAAAACCCAAAAACAACCAAAAACGTATAAAACACAAAAATATTTTCTCTTTTGTTTCTATATATGTATCAAAAATAAAAATACAAAAAGAATCGTCGTTTTCTTTAATAATAACAACTTAAAAGATTACCACCGAAAACCAAGGCAGTGCACTACCTAACTGGGGGTGCGACCATAATAAGTTCCCGAACTAAAGATATAAAACTTGCCTTTGTGTCCTTGTGATTGGTGTACCTTTTTCAAAGAAGCCATTCATCTTGGATTATTGGTTAAGTTCACTGTTGTTTTGCCTCGAATTTGTGTTAATTGATTTTGTTGTGATATCGACGTTTCAGAACCAGAAAACCCATAAAGATTCTTCTCACCCCAGTTTTTATAAAACGTCTTCATAATTCTCATTCTCATCTGAAAGATTTTCATAATTCCATTTCTCTCCTTAACTCTGAGTTTCCTTAGAGTTAACTCTAGTGCATGCGCACTCGTTCTTCTAGATCATTGAGTCCTTTGCGTGATCTAGCAGAAATTCCAAGAAGACGTTCTCGTAAACGTGCTGCCCAAATAGTCGAACCCGAGATTCGCACTATTTCTAACAACACCATGGCAGACGAACGTACTATGGCGGAAATGCTCCAGGCACCCACCGAGGGTTATGGAGATGCCATCGTTTTACCCGTTATCAATTCTGATCACTTTGAATTGAAGACACATTTGATCCAACTTGTGTCTACAAATCAATTTCGCGGGTCTGATCGAGAAGACCCGTATGCACACATCCGTTGGTTTAACAAGTTAACCTCAACTATCAATTTCAAGGATGTACCTCAAAAAGTCATCAAGTTGATGCTTTTCCCATTCTCTCTTGAGGGGACAGCCCGGATTTGGCTGGAAAAAGAACCCCCTCGATCTATCGAAACTTGGGAGGATCTTGTTCAAAAGTTTGTGAATTACTTCTTTCCTCCATCAAAGACGACTAATCTTAAAAATGAAATTTCTGGATTTCGTCAAAATTTCGATGAAAATTTTGGAGAGGCATGGGAGAGATTCAAAGATCTCCTCAGGAAATGCCCCCATCATGAATTCACGGAGCTTCAACAAGTAAATATCTTTTACAATGGGTTGAACGGAAACGATCAAGATTCCTTGAATGCAGCCGCAGGCGGCAATATCTTGAATCGTAAACCTAAAGATGTGATTGAGATTTGCGAGCAAAAATCAAAAGTTCCTATTTCTCGCAACAAAGTCAATGTTCCGAACACTCCTGCTTCTTCATCCGGTAACTCTTCCGAATTAGCCGCTCCGTTAGCCGCTCTAACGGACATCATCCATTGTATGATAAAAGAGGTAAAGGAAATCAAAAGCGAAATTCATAAGCCGGAACCAATCAAAGCCGTAAACAAGGTGTGTGAAACTTGTAGTGGTCCACATGCGTATTACGATTGTCAAGCAACCGATGCTTCCTTTTACCAAGCTCCCGTAGCTTCGGTAAACCACAATCAATACCGACCACAGGCTGATCCTCACTACCGTGCACCTAGCGGTATGACACCACCTGGTTTTCCTCCTGTGCAAAACCATGGCAATCAAAACTATGGCAATCAAAATCGCTTTGTTCCGAATCAAGGGCAAAATTTCAATAACTCTCAAAATTTCAATCAAAACCGGAACAATTTCAACCAAACTTATCAAGCTCCTAATCATCAAAGTTATCAACCACCTCCTCAAGCTCCCATGCCAAATGACTTCATGAAAATGACTGAGTCAAACATGCGTTCTATGCAAACTCAAATCAGTAACATGAGAGTTGAGCTTAAAAGGGAAATTGATACCACAATGTCTCGGCAAACAAATGAGTTAAAGAATATGATGAGCAGTTTCATGAACATGAATATGAACAAAGCTTCACCATCTTCTGGAGGACTCCCAGGCAATACTATTCCCAATCCAAATGCCGAGTTGAAAGCCGTCACCACTCGTAGTGGTAAGACGCACAATGGACCTACGACTCCTATGCCCCCTCCTCCTGTGGCATTGAGTCAAGTTACCAAGGAGACAACGGACAAGGTGCATTATTCAAGCCCACGAAGTACCGCACACGTCCCACCTTCGGTAGTCCAAGCCTTAAGTCCGGAACCCGATGTTCCGAGGAAAAATCCTGAGCCAGAAAACACTTCCATCCCGGCTCAAAAGTCTAGTCAGCTTCCCTACCCATCAAGAATGAATGATGAGAAGCTCAAAGACAAAAACAAAGAGCAAATGGAAAAAATTTTCCAAATCTTCAATGAGCTTCACTTTGATTTAAGCTTCGTTGATGCTCTCGTTCTAATGCCTAAATTTGCATCCACGCTTAAAGGCTTACTCACCAACAAAGATAAGCTATCAGAGATGGCTAAAACTCCTCTCAATGAGCAATGCTCAGCGGCCATTCTTAATAAGCTTCCCGAAAAGCTTGAAGACCCTGGCAGGTTCTTAATCCCGTGTGATTTCTTGGGGATGTTTTAATGCTCCGCCTTGGCCGATCTTGGCGCTAGAATTAACCTCATGCCACTCTCAGTATGGAAGAAACTATCTCTTCCTGAACTTTCATCCACTCGTATGACACTCGAGCTAGCGGATCGTACCGTAACTCGTCCACTTGGGATAGCCGAGGATGTCGTGATGAAAGTGGGAAAGTTTCACTTTCATGCTGACTTTGTTGTAGTAGACTTCGATGCAGATCCTAGAGTTCCCCTCATCTTAGGGAGAGCTTTCTTAAGAACGAGTCGTGCTCTGATTGATGTGTTTGCTGAAGAGTTGACCATACGGGTTGACAACGAAGAGCTCACGTTAAATATCAACCAGAACTCCAAACCTCTGTACAAACAGAGTGTTGCAACAATTGATCAAAGATCTGAAAGATTCAATGCAACACTCTCAAACTTCACGGTTAAGAGGAGTTTTCAAAAACGTGCTGAGCTCAAAGCTTTGAAAGTTACCCCTGGTTCAAACAAATGGTTTGAAAGCTGTACCAGGGAAGTCAAGAGTGTTCTTGATGATGAGGATGATCTAGAATCAGAGACTTCATCGGAAGTGGTGGAAACTGCTAGCTCTAAGAGCACACCACTTGTCCCACCTCCGGCATCAGTTTGTCGCATCGAGATTGTTAAGTCTGTGGATGAAACTAAACTCTCTTCAGTTTCATCTGAGTTGGATGATGATGTTTGTGATCCAATGGGAGACATTCTTCCCATTGATGAATTGCTCAAAAATGATCCATCATCTTCTAGTCTTATTCCCGACTCTTCCATCCCTTCTCTCACTCCTGATGAGGAAGATGACAACTTTTGGAATGAAGTCGATGCATTTCTTAGTGATGAGTCAATTCCAACGGGAATTGATAACACTTACCTTGATCCGGAGGGAGACATCCTTTTTCTGGAAAGTCTGTTGATTGAAGAACCATTTCCCACCCTCCCTCCCGGACATCTTCTTGACAATCACCATCTAAGCTTCAAGTTTAAGCTTAAAGATGTCAAAACTGGTGATTTGCTTCTCTCTGCTGAGGAATGGACATGCATTCTCATGTACGTCTTTATTCCATTCTTCACAGATGGTGTGGTTGCTCTTTCCCTTTTCTCTTTCGGGAATGAGGACACCATCTTTGACCCCGGTATCATCCTTTATAGTTTCTACTATTAAACAATACCGCGGTTATATCTCGTCGGTGTGGAACTTTTTGATGTTCATGTGTTTATTAACATTGTGAACGAAAGTCCGATCGAGATTGGTTTTCCACGTTACTTTCCCCATGAACAAATGAATACGGGGTCGAGTCAAGCTAGCGACTCGAGAATCAAAAACAGTAGCATGCCATATGGGTTTTCACCCATATTTCTGTCTTCTTACCTCTTTCTACCACCCTAGTGTGGGGGGGTTGCCCACATTTCCAAAAAAAAAAAAAAAAAAAAAAAAAATCTTCTTTCTAAATAATGGCCGCAGTATTTCCCTTTCACGTTCTTTGTTTCGGCATAACCGCCGGTACTTTGAATATTGAGGGCAATATTCATTTCTAAGTGTGGGGGGGGATTCTCATGAATTTTATCATGTAATTATACCGCCTAATCCCCCCGTTTTTGGCCAAAATTTTTTTTGGAGTAAGTGTTCTACACTTTCTCATCTGGTTATCAGTCCGCCATGTCTGTAAGACAAAAGGATTGGCTAATCCAGGAGCAAACGGCTCTTGGTAAAGATATATCAAATCCGTTTATATGGCTTGCAATTTGCCCAAAATTGTATGGTTCTCAGCTCACCATATCCTAAAAAGTGAAGAGTTGGCTAGCCCGCAAGATTATGGCTTGTGGTAAAGGCAGTGGAAAATCCATAATTGGTATTCAGCTCACCAAAGATAATGTTGATAATTTATCTAAGAGTTGGCTAGTCCAGAAGGGTACGGCTTCTGGTAAAGACAAAATCAAATCCGTTGAAAGCTGGTGGTTTGCTCAAAATCACATGGTTATCGGTGCACCATGGTTCTTACTTGAACTGAAACATTTGGCTACTCCAGAAGTAATGGCTTTTGGTAAAGAGATTAAAATCCATTATGTTTTCTCAAATCATTGCTAGGGACTAGCAATATCTCATTGTGGGGGATTGATGAGTGTGTAAATACTCATCATTTTTGTACAAAATAAACTGCAAAATCATCTGAAAACACTCAGAAACACATCAAAATGATCAAAATATCACAAATCAGTGTTTTATGTGTTTTAAATGCAAAAATATCAAAATCAGATGAAAAACATATCAAATTTGCAAAAATTGCAGTTTTAGTCCCCCAAGTTTCAAAAATTGTCAAAAATAATCCCTGAGCCAAAATTTCAAAAGAAAAATCACCAAAGGTCTTTTTTAAAATCATAAATTGTCATATTTAGTCCTTTGGTGAGAAATCTAAAAGTTTTGAGAAAAATTACAATTTAGTCCCTAAAAATCCAAAATTGGTCAAAACTAGTCCTTGGGAATTTCAAAAGTGTCAAAAATTGACCCTTGGATTATTTACATTGGCAAAACAAACCTTTTTGACTACTCTTCATAAGTTACATATTTGGTCCCTCAGTTTGGAAGAATTACATGTTTGGCCCCTTGTATTAATACTCTACAAACCAACCGGACCCTATCTTGTAACCCAAGCCCAAACTTAACACCCCTGGCCCAAAACCTTACCCGGTCCAATACCCCAACCCGACACCCAACCCAACAATTTAAATAATATTAACCCGCCCCCAGTTTGTCTTCCCCGACATCTCTGTCTGCTACCACCCCCCTCCTCAAACCTCCCATAGCCACCCTACTACACCATTTGTCTCCCCCCCACCTCACCTACCCACACCAATGCATTAAATGCTTCCCTTTTCCTGTCCCAGATATCCAACCCAGTTTTGGCGCCAAAAACACATAAACGGCCAGGATTGATTCTAGCCAATGAATGGTCAAGATTGCTGCTGGGATTTGATCAGAAGGTGAGAGAAAAGACTTTTGAGCTTATAAGAAGCCAAAATTGAAGCAAGAGAGGAGAGTTAGTTTTAGTTTTTATAAAAATGTATGTCGTCTCTTTAATTACCATGTTTTAAATAAATTGTAGTTGTAATTTTCAGCTTATTTGTATTAATCAGAAACTCTTCAGTGTATTGCAACTTATTTCCAAGATTAATTCCAAGTTTATGTTCAAGTTTCACAATTCTAGCTACTGTTGCATTTTTCATTTTCAAACTTTGAATATCAAGCTTCAAATAGCTTCTTTCCTAGTTAAAACAAGTTATATTAGCTTATCATAGCTTCTTATAAGCTTGTGTTTAAGTATTGAGCAAAAGTGACACCTGGTCAACAAAAGTCAAAATTGGAGCAAGAATGGTGCAGGGATGAAATGGTTGATTCAGAAATGGAAATGGGTTGAAATGGAAGCAGTGGGTGGAAATTGATAGGTTAGGGTCCTTGGTTTCCTTATTGGCTAGCCATAGTGGCTATTGGACTTATTGTAAGTCAATTCCAAGTTTTTAGCATAGTAAGTAATTGTAGTTGTAAACTGTTTAAACCTGTTCTAAAAGTAGTAATTAGGATAAGTTAATCTAGTTTGATCATTTGTGCATGCTTAGTCAGGTGTTATCTCCTTTAAATTTGCAAATCAGTAAGTTAAGGGGTGTTTGGATTGCTGTCATATCTGTCCTAAAAGTGAATTCAGTGGTAGCTTGTTGATTGGTTTATGCTTCTTTGACTAAAACAAACTCATTTGAGTCAAGTTTATGCCTGCTTAGTACTAGAAGTCAAAATTGTGCTTGAATCTGTCTCAATTGTCAACTGTTGAGGATTTGGAATTGCAAAACCTCATTTTTTGTTTAGAAGTCTTAAAACTAGCTTGCTTCATTCTCATTTCATCAAAATACATCATAATCAATCATTAAATTGGATCCAAATCTCAAAAAAGTCAAACTGGTGTCCATTTTCAAAAGTCAAAAAATGTCAAAAAACTTGTTTTGTGCAGATATTGCAGATTGTGCACAGATCTTATTAAAGCTTTCCAAGGTCTGAATTTTTGGTTATAAGTAGTCTACTAGGAGGTCTATAGGACCTCACTTCTGGTTTTAGCTTAAGCCCTCTGGATTAACCTGTGCATAAGCTCAAAACAGGCCCTAGGTGCCCTGCACCAACTCAGCTGACACTGAGTGGTTTTCTCAGTTTGTAAACAAGCTTGCACAGAGCTTGTATAAGCTTGTTAAGGTCTAGTTTTTTGGTTACAAGTAGTTACCTAGGTGTAGTTTAAGTCTTAACAATTGGTTTTTAGTTTATAGCTTATTTGGGTGCTTATTTGTTAACTGCTAGTTGGTACCAAAAACTGTTTTCAGCCTAATATCATAATCTTCAAATCTGTGATATTGTGCTAATCAGTGATTGTAGTTTGTTGATTTGAGTTTCATTTGGTCACTTTTAGTTAATCATAGTTCCTGTTTTCAGTGGATTGCTTATTTTGCTCATTTGCTTATCAAGTGCTTATTTCAATAAGCACTTGATTCATCAGTTCCAATTTTCTCCACATAACATACTGTTTTTCCATTTTTCCTAGCTTCTTATCATTATTTTAGAGTTTCCCTGAAATTTTCAGATTTTTCCTAGCTGTTTTGCTATTTTTCCTAATTTTAATTAGTTTTTAGCACTTTTTAAATAGCATTTAATACAAAAAATTCAGAAAAGGTCCAAAAAAAAATAAGTTTTCATTTTTCTTAGGCTTAGATAAATATAAAAAGTGAAAAAAGTAATTTTCCATATTTTTCATAGTTCATTTGGTAATTTTTAGTGATTTAATTAGTTTTTAATAGTTTAAAATTCCTAGAAAATAGAAAAATAGTCATAAAAATACAAAAATAGTTTTGAAAAGTCTATTTTGATATTTTAGACTTTTCCAAGTCTTAATCTTATTTTTCTAGCCTAATTTCCTATTTTCTTGTATTTTAGGTAATTAATTAATAGTTAAATATAGTTTTTAATTAGATAATTAGGTTTAAAAATAATTTTCTTTTTCTATAAATTTTCTTTTATCATTAGGATTGTAAAAACATCATTTTCATATTTTTAGGATTAATATTGCTATTAGTTTCACTTTTTAATTTGTACGTCGCGTAGATTTTAATTTCAGTTTCGTAAAAACATAAAAACAAAAACATCATTTTAATTGTAGTGATAGCGTTTATTTAATAGATTTTATCTTTTTTTAATTTCCTCTAATTTGCATTTTAGCCTTTGCATTTGTCTGATATTTCTGTAGTTATAATAATCATAATCTCAAAATTCCCTTTATCGTTCAAACTTCTCGATCACTATACGTTGATTGATCCACTGCATAGCTCGCTGGGACATAACGACCCGGGGAGACTCTATACTCCTCAGATCTTCATTGATTTCGTGCTTAAGCTGTTTTAAGTTTTCTTACGCTTGCGTGAGAGAACTTGACGGTTTTGCGCGCATCAGCAGCAAATGCCAGAAAAATCCGTACAACCTCAAGTCTAGCAACCGGAGCAAATGATTCTTCGAAGTCAATCCCCTCTTCCTGTCTATAACCCTTAGCCACCAGACGTGACTTGTTTCGGATAACCATACCTTCAGCATCTAACTTATTTTTCCAAATCCATTTGAGACCAATGACGTAGACCCCTGTTGGTCTTTCAACCAATTCCCATACTTCTAAACGTTTAAACTGGTTCAGCTCTTCTTGCATGGATTCGATCCAGTTGTCGTGACTCATTGCATCTTTAATGTTTTTGGGTTCAGTTTGACAAACGGTGAGTGCATAAATGCAATGCTCTCCGTCAGTTTGAAGGCATTGTCTGGTTACGACTGGTTGGTTTGGGTTGCCAATAATGTTAACAAGAGGATGCTCTTTAGTCCATCGGTGTGTGGAGTGTTGATCTTGGTATACATTGTGCAGATTTGGTGGATTCAGATGGCTGGTAGAAGATTCAGCCACATCTGAATTTGCAGTTTCAGTAGCGAAAGGGTTAAAGAACGCATTTCCATCATAATCCGCTGGTGCAGGTACATTTTGATTAAGAAGATCATCAGCTAGATCAGCGTCATTAGAAGCGGTTTGTTCGGCTATTGTTGGAGATTCAATCGGAGGTGCATCAACAATAGTAGTTGTTGTTTCAGGTGTATCAGGTAATGGATTAGTATCAGGTTGAGCAACAGAAATATTTGATACATCTGAAGTACGTTGATCAAGATCGTCACTAAACAATGGAGCAAAAAACGTTTCCATTTGATGACGAGTGATTTGAAATGATTGATCAGCTGATGATTGGGGGAAGTTGAGACGGTTATGTCTGGGTTCCAAGCTGTTTTGCTCACAAGCCATTTCTGTGAGTTCATCAAAATTAGAGTGAATGGTTTCCATAATTTTCTTCGTACGACGATTCCATATTCGGTATCCCTTTGAGTTTTCACATTATCCAATGAAGACTCCAATGTCAGCTTTAGCCTTGAGCTTTCCAAAGTCATCACGATCATTATTCGGGTAACAAAGAGCACCAAATACGTGAAAGTGTTTGAGGTTCAGTTTTCTGTTATGGATAAGCTCATAAGGTGTTTTGTTGTGGCGTTTGATTGTCATAGAACGGTTCTGAGTGTAGCATGCAGTTGACACGGCTTCTGCCCATAAGTAATCTGGAAGTTTTACATTTATCAACATCATTCTTGCATCTTCCACTAACGTATGGTTTCGTCTTTCGAAAACTCCATTTTGTTCTGGTGTTCATGCAATGGATGTCTGATGCTCAATTCCCACTTTCTCATAGTATTCTCGAAGAGTTTGGTTCACAAATTCATTTCCTCTTTCTGTTCTGACTTGTCTAACCGTGTTACGGAGCTGAACTTGAATTTTCATGAGAAAGGTGATGATCATTTGTGTAGCTTGATCTTTACTTCGAATAAATTAAACCCAAGTCCATATGGAGTAGTCATCAACGATTACGAGAATGTAGCGTTTGTCATTAATCGTCTGCACACGCATCGGGCCACACAAATCCATGTGAAGAAGATGAAGAACATGTTGAGAGTTGTTTTCCACCTTTGAAGGAAAATGAGCATGAGTGCTTTTCCCCTGTTCACAAGCTAAGTATAATTGATCTTTTAAATACCTAAACTGTGGAAGACCTTCAACCAGTTTGTGTCGTGCAATATTAGTTATGGTTTGAAAGTTTAAGTGTAAAAGTCTTCTATGCGACAGCCATGATTTTGTAGATGTTGCCTTAGAAAGTAGACAGATGGGAGATGAAGCGATCATGTCTTGCATTGAAATAGTGTAAAGGCTTGAAGTGCGGTTTCCAGACATAAGATCGTTTCCTTGTAGATCACGAATGAAGCAAGTTTTCTCCCTAAAAGAAACTTCCAAATCACCATCATAAAACTGGCCGACTGAGAAAAGATTGTGTCTAATACCTTCAACATAATAACCCCTGCTAATTTCGATGTTCCCATTGATGTAGTCTCCGTAACCCATGATAGCTGCGAAGTGATCATTCCCGAACCTGACAGTGCCAATGAACTTTGAAACAAACTTTTTAAGAAGTTTGAGATTGCCTGTCATGTGTCGGTAACATCCGCTATCAACAATCCAAAGGATGATCTGTATCACCTGCATTACACACAAACGACACAGGTGGAATAAAAGTAGATGTGGAACCCAAAGAGTTAGAGGGTTCCATTACAGTTACAGTTGAAACACACATGTTTATGATTTTAGGAATCCATTTAAATCCATGTGTATTTTGTAACCATCTCTGCCAAGTCCAACTAGTTTGTGCTTTGGTCTTAGTGAATGCACTAGGTGATATTCTCTTCCTAGGAGGTGAAGTGGGTTCTATGGGTACATCAATGATAATTGCAGAAACACTAGAAGGCGGTTTACCTAGCAATGACCTAGAAGAATTAGTGGGCCTAGAGGTAATTCGATTTCTATGTTTCCGCTTACGAGATAAGATAGATTTAGCAACACATTTATCATGACAACCAGAAAACATGCTTTTACGACAACCAATACAAGATGCTTCAAACAAAACATTCAAAGTACTTAAAGATTCAACATTCGTTACATCACTTTGTCTATTACATTTGTCTAACGCAATGTCTAAAGTAGGTGCAACATGTGTTTTATTCAAAGTCCTAGTGTGTTCTTCTACTTCAGGGGTCTTTACTGATCTGCTCTTACGTTGCAACTTCCTATTCTTCCTGTTTGCACTCTTAAGCTGTGAAGTGCTAACGCTAGGATTAGAGGTAACTACTCCTGTAGAAGTGGAAGGAAGCACATTAGTATCTTGTGGTTTGTCATTAGGCATCCTAGTGTCAATTTTAAACATTCCAGGTGCAAGGATATTTGTGTTACTAGACTTATCTTTCCTAAGTTTCATCAACTCCGCTTTCAACTCTATGATAGTGTGTAACAAATCTTGGTTTTCAAAGCGAATGTTTCCATTAATGTTTAAGACCTCTTTAGTATATGCAAGATGATTATCAAGTTCTTGTGATGCTTTAGCACGAGTCATTTTGAGCAAATTAAATATGACACCATATTTTGTTTTGACTTTGGCAATTTCTTGTTCATATTTGAAAATTTGACACTTTAAAGACACGTTTTCCTCATCAAGTCTCTCGAGTTTTGGTTCAAACGTTTGAGCACTCGATTGTTTAAGTTTGTTTTGAAAAGCAAGTTCTCGATCATTACAATCTTTTTGACACCATTGAAGACGACATTTTACAATTGAAATTTCATTTAACAAACGCTCGTTTTCAGCTTTCAAAGAATTGATTTGAGACACATTATCAACAATCTCAACATTATCAACAATATCAACATAATTAATAGAAAAATTCTCAAAAGCATAAGCAGCAGAATGATACAAAACAAGTGATATGGTATCAGCACAGATAACATCTTCCAAGAGTCGATCGACATGGTTTCTAAAAATTTTGTTTTTCTTTTTAGTTTTTAAAGTCCATGCCTCTGTTGCATTTAAAATTGTTTTCAAGTGCCCAATCTCCTTTTGAAGATCTCGTTCCCAATATTTTGCACACATACGAAGATTTCGAACATGGGGTAAAAGTTGTTTTTGAAAAATATCTCTTTGTTTTCGCGCATACGGTGATTGAAAAGTTTCAACTTTTATTTTGAATTCAGTTCAATTTCGTGTTCCAAAAGATCGATGTCAGACATGAATGTATCAAAATATTTAATAATTTGACATCTTTCGGGTGATGGTGTAATTTTACTCAAAGAAGGTAAAGGACCATTTATTTGTGTAACTTGTTGGACGGGACCAACATTAGAAGAGGACTCAGGGACTGGTGTGATAACCCAAGGTGTATTTGTAGTATCCTCATGTTTAACAAAAGTTATAAGAGGGCATTTTGAATAATCAAATGGTTTGTTATATTCAACATTTTCCATTTTCAATCGACTTTATTCTTCTACATCCAATTCCTCTTCACGATTATATTCAACAACACTCATAATAGAATCATCAATTCTATGTTCTGCACTATAAACTTGAGGATTTGATTTGAATGCTCTATGTGAAAAACATGGTTTGTAATCAGCAAGAATTGGCCCATATCCATCTGGGTTTGGCTTAAATGTGAACTTTTGAATTGTTGTGTTTGATTCACCATGTTTATAAACAACATTTTGAAACTCTTTGATTTTATTTTCTAAGTCAACAATTTCATCAAGATACTGATCTATTCGTCTCCTTGAATGTTTTTTGTACTCAAAAAAATCTTTGACACGATAACAACTCAGGCTTGGCTTTTTTAGTTTCCGAAGTGAGAGTGTTAACTTGTTGTTTATGATCAAATTTTTGTTGTTCTATTTGAGAAAGCAATTCATTCTTGGAAACAACTAGATCACGTATCTGTATTTCTAAAGATTTTTCGTTTTGGTATGACTTTGCAAAAGCGACTTCAAAACTGTATTCACGTTTCTCTTTAGTTTCAAAATTGTTGAGTTGTAACTTATAGCATTCAATATCCTTAGTTAATAATGAAACTTTATCATGAAGATTTTTATTAATCTCATTGCACTTCTCCAATTAAGATTGGGTGGTCTGAAATAAGGTCATGAGCTCTGGATCTGGATTAGACAAAGGCTCATTTTATTCAACTTGAGTCACAACATATTCATCATTTTGATCCTCAAATATAATCACGGGGTCAACTTGATTATCAATGGTAACCGTAAGGTCATATTGATCGTCAAATGTAACTACGGGATCCATTTGATTTTATTCGTGATGAGATGTAGAAGGCTCATGTTGAACACACTGTGCCTCATCGGATGCAGATGCAGTCGGAGATATCAGATCATGTATAAGACATATGTTAGGATCCGGTACCTGAGACAAGCCTTCAATGTCATACACTGGGCCTGTGTCACTCATGTGGAGCTCTTGCATGTTGGCCATCAACATAACATTTGCGTTAGCTTGCAAGTCATCCATGTCATAATCAGAATCTGCATTAGCCATGAAGCTCTGTTCCTTGTTGGTAAGTGTTCCACCAGCTTCATCCTTGAGAGCCAAGAGTAAAGCATCCTTGTGATAAGTGATGCCTCTTGTTCTCGGCTTTGGGCAAGCATTCGCCAAATGACCCTTTTCATTGCAATTGTAGCATCGAAGACCAATAATCGCAGTCTGAACATTTCTCTGATCAACCATTTGAACCCGTTGTTGTAGAGCACCCATGTTATTCCTTCCATTAGCATTAAATCCTTGACCACTACCCATCTGAAGACCATTTCCTCGGTTCTGAACCTCAACCCTCCCATTGTTAACAACTGCTTGATTCCTTGTGTTTGATGAGGTATGAATACGGTGGTTGGATTTGTTAGCAAATCTCCCGAAGGCTCTCGTAATTAACGAAAATCCTTGATTCAACATATCGAAAGGTTCTGCATCTTCATTTGGTGTCTCACTGTAGAGTGTTGTATCAGTTTTGTTGTTTTAGGGAACCAGTTGAGTTTCTTGTGATTGCCGTGAAGGATCATATGGTGTAATCTGGGCAGGTTGTGGTAGATTTGTGAAGAAAGTTGGCAGATTTGGAAATTGAGGATAACAAGCTTGAGTAAATAGAGCAAGAGTTTGATTAATCGGTAAAGTTGTAGTTACTCCACAGATAGGTCTATCTTTGTCTACTTATTTTTGATGGTGCTTCAAGTAGTCATGCAACAATCCGTATTTTTCTTGGTGAAGGTTTTTAGCTTGACGGATTAATGTAACATACTTTTCCCAATCAGGACCAAGACAGCTTAGGAACTTTGTGTTGATTGCAATCCTTGGCATAATGAGGATGTGTCTTTCCAAGTCATTAATGATGTCTGTAAACCGATGATAGTATGACTCTACTGATTCTCCTGGTTCAATCATGAGATTCTCATATGATAAGTAAAGTTTTGATTCCATGTATTCTTGATCGAGTTATGTGCCTTCCATTAGAAGATGGATGTGATCCCACATTGCTTTAGCCGTTTTCTGAGCATCAACACTGCGAAGAATCGGATTGGGTAGACCCAAAAGGATATATTGCATTGCCATTTCATCTGCTTCCAAGTGAAGTAGTTGTTCAGCAGTGAGTTGATCTACTCTGACAGTAGAAGTAACATCATCTCTTAGTGGAGTAGCAGTTGGTCTCCGGCTCTGTTGTAGTAAGCATTTGAAAAGGACCTTCTAGGATGACCTTCTTCAAAAACTTACCATGTGGTTTCTTGAGATGACAGAACCTAAAAAACCGCATCACCCATTGATCATAGTTTTCGGGAGTGAGCATTGGAGGTCTATCAAGGGATCTAGCTTCATGAATGGATTGTTGGCTACTTATAGCTTCACACATCCTTTCAAAACAAGTGGGTTCCTTTTGCGTTGTAACATTCATAGCTTACTTTGCTGGAAACTGATATTGGAAGTAGTTAGCATACTGATATTGTTGATGAGGGTTTGGTTGAGGGATTTGTTGTGGAAGAGGTTGTGCAAATTGAGGAAAGTAATTTCCAACTTGTTGTGGTTGTTGAAATTGTTGTTGAGGATATTGTTGTAGTTGTTGTTGAGGGTATTCATGAGGAAAGTAGTTGAAGTATGGCGGTTGAGACATCTTTGAAACTTGTGTAAGTAATTGATCTTTGTAGTCGAATGAAACTTGATGTTGTTGATGAAGTACTTTTAGGCGTAAACAAGCTTAGGCGTAAACTGATGATGTTACGCGTAAAGTCCACTTACGTGTAAACAAGAGGCTTAGGCGTAAATCCTTTTTACACGTAAGCTTTAGGTTAAACGTAAGCTTAGGCGTAAACTAAATGCTTAGAAGTAAGAAACCTTAGACGTAAGAATTAACTTAGGCTTAAGATGTTACTCGTAAGCTTTTATGCTTATGCGTAAACTTAGGGTTTTACCCAAAATCCTTTACACTTGTCCAAGTGTAAAAGATATCCACAAGTCAAAGTGTTTGCAGGCTTATTCAAGCAAGAAAATCGCTGTGTTACCAACAGCTTTGAAGATCTTTGACAAAAATTCCTTACGCGTAAAGCTGTTAGGCGTAAAGCTAGGGTTTCCTTAGGCATAACTTGGACATAATTCACCAAACTTATTTTTAAGCACTAAAATGTTTTGGAAACTTGTTTTTAATGATGGAATAGCTTCAAAATCACCAAAATAATAATAAAGTTTTAAACTTGATGTACTAAGATGAATTTTTGGCTTATGCGTAAACTAAACGTACGAACCAAAAACATGTTTAAAACCAATCTAAAACACGTAAAGTTTGTAACTTTTTGCAAAAAACAGAAACTTTAACACTAAATAAACCTTAACCCATGAGAATCTTGAGTTTACAATTGAAAAAATGAAAGCTTTATGCAAGAGAAAAATGTGTAACGTGAGAACTCTAAGCGTACGACCAAGAACTTCAAAAACAAGAGTGTTTCACCCAACTAAATGACGATTGATACCACTGTTAGGTCACCATAAGTTAACACAAGTACGTAGATGATAGAATTGAGATGAAGATAGAAGGTTGAACACAAATCACACGTATGAATATGGAAATGTTATGCGTAATATTGATAAGGTGAACAACACCACTCAAATGAGAGGTAACAAAGTATTTATAGGGGAAGGGAGCTAGGGCAACACATCTAGTCCCTTTCTTGGCCTTTTGGGCCTTTGCATAGGCTCATAGGCTTTCTACATAAGTCTAGCCTTAATTACTAACTTAAAAGCCATTTTAAAGCAACCAATTACATATAAATGACTAACACTTGCTAATATTTTTTAGGAGCGTTTCCAACAAAAATAAATTATAAAACTTTACTTATTAAAATAATGATTCACTATATGTTAGAATATAAAATAAGTGTTACAACGTAAGGATTTCATAGAGAAATAATCAAAATTAATTTTAACATACACAATCAAATGGAATGACGTGATTTGATTTGTTTTAAATTCAGGTCCATTCATTGATACGTAAAAATCTCTTGCTATCATACGTTACATAATTAATTGTAATTAATGAAAGTTGTACAATACCCATTATACCCTTTATTGGTTTGATAAAATGAGTGAACATGATTTATTCTCAATCTAAAAGTCTTCTCAATCGATCCATTCCTCTTAGTCAAATACATGATACAAAAATAATAACTCTAAATGTTTGCCAAATATTTTGTTAACTTTTATTTGGATTCTTTCAAATGAATCATTAAAAAAAATATGAATCGTCAATACGTATGGTCGATGAAGAAACAAAGGCTAGACATTGTTGAAATTCAAAATTTGAGAGAAAAATTATAGGCGTATTTATTGCCTAATTATGAATTGATGCAATTACAATATTACCCTTAGCAACTAATAATTAATTCTACAAAATTTATCAATATAAAAGCAATTAGATGGTTAAGATATCTTCTCAACCTTCTCAATCTAAAACTTTTCTCAATGGAACCAAAGCCTGACTAAGAGTTCGTATTATCATATAAGAATTTGTCGTACAATAGTTAAAACGTGTGTTTAACTTTTTTTCTCAGTGATTAATTTTTCATTTTTTTCGTTTCAACATTTAAATATATGAACCATGTGTATGCAATATGAATCATGTGTATGCAATATGAATCATGTTTATTTTTTATACTAAATGTGCTAGTCCACCATTCAACTAAATGAATCATAACTGTTTTATTTAAGCATCGGATATATGAATCATTAACTCATGGATTTAACATTGAAACATATGAATTATGGGTTAAATTTGGTAAAATTTATAAATAAATAAGAATTGAATCATTGCATTTTGTTGAATTTTGAATCATTGCTATTTCTAATGAATTATTGGATTATGAATCATTGCAATTACTTACTGATGCATTATTCTTTTATCGTTGTAATCGACCTTTGAATCATATGATAAATACCCAATCATTTCATTTTGTTGAGTTTTGAATCATTGAAATTACGTATGAATTATCGATTTTTGAGTTACTGAAATTACTTATTAAAGCATCGTATTTTGGATTGTTTTAATCGATCTTTAAATCATATGATCCGAATTAGCGATTCGTAATCGAACTAGTGAAACACTACAAT
Source organism: Chrysanthemum seticuspe (assembly GCA_019973895.1). Taxonomy (NCBI): domain Eukaryota; kingdom Viridiplantae; phylum Streptophyta; class Magnoliopsida; order Asterales; family Asteraceae; genus Chrysanthemum; species Chrysanthemum seticuspe. Next base: position 276,787,026 of record BPTQ01000008.1, on the reverse strand, counting down.
AACGTGTTTCATTTTGAATCACATTCAAATTTGTAAATTAATACATGGTTAAATGAGGTTTTCTTGAATCATTAGGTACTAATAAGAAAATACATTCACTAAGTTAATAAAAATAAATTATAAAACTTTACTTATTGATAAAATAATGATTCACTATATGTTAGAATATAAAATAAGTGTTACAACGTATGGATTTCATAGAGAAATAATCAAAATTAATTTTAACATACACAATCAAATGGAATGACGTGATTTGGTTTGTTTTAAATTCAGGTCCATTCATTGATACGTAAAATCTCTTGCTATCATACGTTACATAATTAATTGTAATTAATGAAAGTTGTACAATACCCATTATACCCTTTATTGGTTTGATAAAGTGAGTGAACATGATTTCTTCTCAATCTAAAAGTCTTCTCAATCGATCCGTATTCTATATATATATATATATATATATATATATATATATATATATATATATATATATATATATATATATTATATATAACAGGAGGCGTTACACGTAGATAATGCTACGTAAACGCCACCTCATTGCACAGTAATTCATTATCAGCCATGTCATCACATTGCTGCCATGTAAGCATTTTGAAAAGTTATTTTATTTTAAAACATTTAATTTTTTATTAATTATAAAATTAAATTTCGGATTTTTTATTAATTGTTAATTATTTTTGAAAAAATTCAGATTTTTTATTAATTGTTAATTATTTTTGAAAATTATTTATAAAAAATGACCTATGCAAGGATTGAACCTTGGTCATTTGAATAAATAACTTGTGTGTTTACCACTTAGGCAACAAGTTATTTTGATAATTATGTTGCATATTATAATCTATAAATGGTTATAATTATATTGGAATCCTATACTAAATACAATTTATCTACAAAAATTATATTAAGTAATTATCTTTTTTAAAAACTTTTTATACATATCTTTACCTTAAATATATATTTTTCATCACAACATCATATCATGTATCAGAAAGAAAGATATCTAAAAACCCTAAAACGAAAAAACCCACACAATTCATTGGTTGCCACCCTTCTCTTTGTCACTTTCTTTGAATATGCGATAAATGTTACTTTGATCCGTTCTTTGAATTGGCGGCTATCAAGAGTTCAGGAACATGCATACATCTAAATGTGTCGGCTTGAATATTATGCTACGAGAAAGAAAACCAAAGGGCAGAGAGAATTGGAAGTGGGCAACAGAAACAGGTAATATATGTTATTTGATTTTAATATCTATAAAGTAACTAATAAGATAATTATTTCACTGTTTCACATGAACCATTTTTGTAATATAGTTTTAAAAGAAAATTGAAAAGATGGAGCTTTCGAAAAGAAATTAAAAAACCATGGATATTTTAGTGAAAAATGAGCTCCCTAAATTAGCATTTGATTTCATTGCCACTTATTTTTTGTGTGATTGCAAGGAATTGGTTGGGCAACCAGAGGTCGATGTTTATTTACAGAAGATTATGAAGGATCTGTTGCAAATAGCAAGGCAGAAACAGAAACGTCACCTCAGGTTAGTTGTAATTGTGTTTTCGAAAGCGATAATCTGGAGACACCCATATCTTGGTAAGGGAGCCACGCATAAACTCTGGTTGCAACCATGTCGAGTGTTTCGTGAGTTTCATGTGTCAAATAGTCTGGCTGAGTGTGTAAAATGGTTTCAAGTGTTAAACCATTTTAGTTACATGTATATACTAATTAAACCCACTTGATTAGACAAAATGAACTGAGCCGTCAAAGACCTGCCATCAAGGGGTGGACAGTGAAATTGCTTAGGGATACGGCTCTTCTCCCTCCAAACCCTACTGATCTTAGAATTTACAAAACCTGATAAGTGATTCCAGTAAGCACAACTGATGTCTATAAAACTACATATGCGGCTTTGGGGAATCTTTTTCATTGCTTATGCTATACAATATTAGGTTTCCTACCTCTTTTTCTTTTTTGCAATTCTTAGCAACTATACCACTGCACATGATTATATATTAATATATACTCAATATATTATGTTCAACTATAGTATTAGTTAGAAGTATTTGTTGTGAAAAGTAGGATAGTTATTATGGTAAACATATAGACTCCAAGCACATTTTAAAAGAAATTGCTTGAATTTCTATCTTCATGTAATTTACATATTGCTACCATTTTAATATATCCATATCGACTACAAGAATGGTGTAAAATTGTAACCATCAATTGTAAAAAGTTGAAGAGTTTAAAATTCCTATTAGATCGCATCTATGTGTCACATAAAAAATAGGTTGGCGTTAGTGTCTCCTATAAGATTGGTACTCATTTTATTTTTTACAATTTGCTTTTCCAACATCACATGTATGTTTGGAATTTGATTTTCTATCAGCTTGATTTTCCAACGACTTCCATATGCTTGGCACTCGATCTTCTTACTCAACTTGAATTCCCAGCGGCTTTAGTAACCTTGGCACTCGATCTTCTAACTCAACTTGCTTTTCCAGTGGCTTCTCTAACTTTGGTACTCGGTAACCCAGGTAATTGCTCTACTAGATGGAATGCAAGTTTTTTCATGGTTGTTTGTTAGTACTTATGATCTTGGGGTCGATAATATGGTTTACTACATGAAGTTAACATCCCTATATGGTGTCCCCTCAGACGATTCTGTCTCCTCATTCATCTAATTATCTTCATTGTCACAACCATCAGCTTGGGTGTTTCGAGGTTTTGTTATTTTCACTGATAAACTCATTGTTTCCCTATGGAATATTTTACAAGTAAGAGCTTCATTGGATCCATAATACAGGAAACCATGGACTAATATTTCGAAATTAATTTCTTGATTAATTGATTTATTCAACCTGACAGTAACAGCTAGAGAGTACCCGGATCAATAGACTATTGTCTTTTTCTGCTTCCTGTTTGGGACGTTACAATGTATAGCACTGTCACCTTTTCTATAGCCTAATCCAGGCGCTATTGTGGTTCAATCTGAAATTGGGATGACTGCTTATTCTATATGGGGTAAGTCAATTAAACTAAACTACATTTTCAATTTGGGCTATTAGATTTGGAATTGATAGATTGAATATTTCTTTTTGAAGGCGGTATATTCAACTATTATTCATAATAACTTAATTGGTGCTTGGTAAAGGTCATGTTTTTGTGGCCATACTTGACCGGTATGTGTTTACATACTTAATGCATATCTTGTGCAGATGCTGAATCAAAAACATGAGGTGGGCTATGAAATGTTTGTGCATAGAGCATCAGCTTCGACCATCTACTCACAGGTTTGTGGTCATAGTGATTAAAAATAAAAGTTATATTCATAATAGATTTTATGTTAATGCAATTATATATACAAAAATAGAGATAGAACGGTTTTTAGCTATAATTTGAGGTCTTAAATGTGTTGCCTAACCGGTAACGAAATATCATTTTTGATTTCTCTTTTATAAAAAGATTATCAGTGATCATTATAAGAAGCACATGTAACTAAACTTGGTTAAATATAGCTTGCATAGTATTGTAAATAAAAAAACTTTTAAGAACTTTTCAAAAGTCAAAACACATTTACAATTTAACGCAAGGTTAGCACATTTTTGCTTTTCTGATCTGCTTACTGAGTTGCTGACACTGAAAAATGTACATGGCCAGGAACGTAACGTTACGGTAGTATGACCCACTGAGTCGAAGTCGCAAACTTAATCTTTTTAATAGCTTAAAAATCACGACAAAAAAAGTGTTCTTACCAACAACTTGACTCAGTTCCTTTTGACTCATACTCAAAGTAACCTGTTATTATCCATTGTTTAGCCCGCTCAGTCATACCTTTGCAGCTATAACTAACAGTAAGACCCATGGAATATGAAATATTATAGATTCACTGGATTTTATAAAATTCAGCCACTTGCACACAGGTGTGCATTTTATATCTTATTACTTGATGCAAGAGTTGTTGTTTTATACCCATTCAGTTATGATTTTGTAGATTCAAGTTGTGTTTGATCTCAACCAGGTCAACATCAATAAAAACGTTAGCCTAAAAGATGACGAGTCAATGGGTTAAAAGTCATCCATAGGCTATTCTAATGCATACAAATCTTCTAAAGCCTTTTATTCAAATAGTTAGTGTAAAACAACAATTTATGAGGATGTAAGCATTTGTATACTCTTTGTGCGAGTTTTAGCCTTTTTGACCATTTGAGTTATTTGAGTCGAAATTGGTCACTTCTAACTACTAATGTAGTTAATATTGATTCTGACAGATTGAGAATGAATACAGACCAATGGAGTATGAACTTGGAGACCCGGCTCGAGCATATTCCAAATGGGCGGCAAACATGGTTGTGGGTCTAAAAGGGATAAAGATCCTCTCATGTTCATTTTGAACATGATGAGTAATGTTGAGTGTTTGTGAGAGGAAAAGAACTGAAAATAAAAAAAGAGACAATTAATGCATATCTTGTGCAAATGCTGAATCAAAAACATGAGGTGGGCTACGAAACGTTTGTGCATAGAGCATCAGCTTTGACAATCTACTCACAGGTTTGTGGTCATAGTGATTAAAAATAAAAGTTATATTCATAATAGATTTTATGGTAAGATCACTACTCAAACATTTTTAATAACCTATGTCTCAAAGTCGTTCATTTTGGGGTGAATGGCAAGTAATGTTTACCCATCTATTTTTATAAGATTTAATCAACAAAAAAAGCATGTTAGAAATAGGTTAACGAACTATATAAACAAGAGACATGTATGAAATGTATTCGAAATGTGGTTGATATGTATACAATATATGCATTTGTATTTGATATCAGCTTTACCCTTCATTTGTGCTTCATCTGACATGAGTACTCCTGTAGCAACAGATTCTTGCTTGCCTAACTACGAAATGCCTCAAAAAATAGACAGCGAGTTCGAATGTTGAAAATGAAGCTTCTACTTCAGGCCAAGATGGTGATAAATATATAGGTCATGAAACAAAGACACGTGAACGTCACATGTTTGACAGTGGTTTGGCGAGTGCTTCTGTGGATACTCATGAAGGTGCTAAAACAATTGTTAACATTGTTAAATGGTTGCTTACAAGCTTTCATGTCAAAATTAAAAAAACTAATTGTAGCTCTTGATCCGTCCTCACTAGAACCAGATGGAATTTGGGATTCCAGGATGTTGGTTTTGTGATTTAATGAAGTGGAATGCAGGACCACAATTTCTGAAGATGTTGACTTTGATAGTCGAAGGACATTGGTTGATAGTTTTCTTGGGCTAAGCCGACTTACAAATTTTGTGAAATTTGATGGAGGAATACTTGAATTTCTATTTTCAGGAACGATTAAACTAAGTATACATTTGAAGAATGGTTAGCTTTATGTATTTCGTAAATCTTTTTGAGGAATTGGACAAAGATCACAAGAGTTTTATGAATCTAAAAAAATCAAAGAGTCAGACTTTGGTGCCAGGTTTGTAAACATACTTACATGATTGTGTATTATACTACTCATTTTGCTAATGTATAATTTGCTCCTCATTTTTGGCAGTTTCGATCAAATCTTTGAATGTTTTTATGAATTGAGAAGCTCAAAATCATCATTGGGGAACAGTGGTATATGGAACTGGAGTTGTTACGTGTTTAGTGGGATAACCTGTGCGCAAAGTAAGACAAGAAATTCATGTGTCAAAATACTGTGACAGCCCACCAAGAAGCATGTATAATAAGACTTTAATTGATTATCATGTCTAAACATTTATCTCATTACTTATTACGTAGTATGTTTATGAATATATCTTATCTATTGAACTTAATGGCATTCAGATTTGGAGGCGGATGCATACCTGGATTTTCTTTTGGTTCCTGAGTGAGCCAGGTGAAATGGAGTTGGAAGCAATCTCTTTGAGTGTGCCAAGAGACTTGCTGTTTCAGAACGAATGACTCGCATTTTCATGTATGGGGCTGCTAAGACAGTTTAGATATGTAAGACAATTTGTGGAATTGTGATGCTTGTCACTTGATATGGGTTGATGATGACCAGGCTGAGCTGTGTTTGCCATGGAAATTATGGTTTTTTAGAATTGAATAGGTAATTAACTTAATGTAGGGGTGTTCGATATTTGTTTGGATCCACATAAACTGAGCCGAAACTGAGATATAACCAACCAACTTTGAAATCGGTTTTCAGTTCTAGACCGAGCTGTGAACCGAATTCACTCTTTTGCATCCGTTGGAAATCACCATATTTGAAACATTCCAAACATTAAAAGGAATGCTCTAAATCATATCTCTTTCTATTTTTATTTGATCTTAAAATTCGTGTAGTAATGTATCGATAATTTTTGTGAAAGTATAGTATAGTTTTTTTTTCCATGTATACGGCGATTTCCCTTGAAAAAGAGGTGCCCATCTATGATTTAGCAAATGTAACATTCATGTAAATAAGTTTGTAAACATGAAGGTTGTCAAACTTTATATTTTCTCTCATATTCGATAAACGTATATTTCTTTTCGTTCTTTATCTTGCTATTCGTATGTACGACTCTTTCTTTCAACATGTACATTTTCCTACCATTTTTTACCACCTTCTTTCGCTATAGTAAAATATGCCAACAATAAGTATAATTCAGTATTTTACATTTTACTTTTTAGACATGTTATATAATTTTTATGGAAAAACTTCTTTACGATTACCCTCCTTCTTTCGCTATAGCAAATTATGTCAACGATAATTATAAGACATGCCCGCCCATTGGGCGGGCTTTGAAAACTAGTATCTATATATATATATATATATATATATATATATATATATATATATATATATATATATATATATATATATATATATATATATATATATATATATAGAGAGAGAGAGAGAGAGAGAGAGAGATTGGATCATTTAAAAAGTTGATCTCAAGAGAAAAGTGAGAGAAGTGATCTCAACCGTTAGATCACCCCCTCTTCCCCTCCTCTTTTTTTCTCCTAACTACAAGGGCCATTTTGTAACTTTTTAAATTTTTAAGGGTAAATTTTGTCAATTCGTCTCTATTTGGCACTCTATCATATAAATTGCCTAAAATTTTCATTTTTTCATTTTTTTCTTCTTTTTCATTATTCGGTTCTCTCCCGAATCAGTCTTTTCATTTCTTTCCAATTATCATTGCTTCTGATCTCACACAATAAACACGATTTGTTCCGATTCACGAAATTCTCTCATTCTTATTCTCAAATCATCGATCAATGTAAGTATCCTAACTTTATTTTATTATAATTTTGTTAGTTTTGTTATAAGATCAGATATAAAGCTTTTATGTGTTTGTTAGAGTTTATATTTGCACATATTATTGTTTGTTATGAGTTAGGGTTGTGTTCCATGAATTTTGATTCAGTGATCATCAGGTGTGTTCACAGGGGTATCAGTTTTAAGAGTTTTGCGACATGATGTATTGTATAGATCAGTTATTTGAAGCAAAGTTGAGAAAAAAAACATGAAAAGTGTGTTTAGAAAAACTACACACGAGGTGTTTGATAAAATGCCTAAATGAAATTTTATTAATGTGATGTACTGCTTTTACACTGTGATGCACTGATTTTAAATGTTTGATAAAATGCCTTAATGATATTTTATAAATATAATGCATTAAATTCATACTGATATCATGAAAACATTTGATGTATTTCTATTATGATAACATTATAATATCATATATTCATTAAAATTGGTGACGAGTGTTGCATGAATTAAGTGTTCCTGCAAAAGAAACACAAACAATAGTAAGAACTAATTAGTGAAGTAATCTAATATGGTTAGTAAAATATAACATTCTTTTATTATTCATGATTAGTTGTATCTGTTTAGATATTGAGTGAAAGTATATATATATAGTAAATTGAAAATGTCACTTAAATTACATAACAAGAGAACAAACCTTTGCTTGTTAAAGTAGTGGATTTTTTGAATTATAATGCAACCATATCTGCTTTCTACCATCTACAACAAATCATCATCCTTCATTAGCATAATCGAGTCAAAGTCTACTCCGAAAGAGGACCGAAGCATTCATATATAACCATCATTGCTATGGTAATTGTCTATCAGGCTGGGAGGGTGACCCCATTAAGCTGGTCATATTACGGATTCATTCACTATGATTAGTGCCGCCTAGAAGCAAATAGTGTTGAAGGTATCTGGTTAATTAATGCTATTTATACTTATATCTTAAGAATGAAAGATTCTATATGACATATCCAATGTAAATTGATCTAAAAACATATGGGTCAATTCATGTAAAAGAGAATAAAAACAAATTGGCTAAAAAAGAAACGAGTCAAATGGATCGAAAGTCACCAAAGTGTATATTTAATGTGCGAAAGTATTTCACATCTATATTCAATCATTAACCAAATCTGCCTGAACCTCTATATGCCACCTTTAATTGTAGTATATGAAGATGAAAGAAGCGTACTTACACTATGAGCCCATGCAGGTAAGGATCATACATGTGTTTCAGATCGATCATCAGGTGAGCTTAGACTAGCGGTGGTTGGAGACACAGAGTTCTTGAGAACCCCAGCTTTCAAGGTGCATGAAAACATGCAACAGGTACGTTAGAGTTACTTGTGCCACGGTTGAAAAATTTACCTATCAAGGTAAATCTTAATTAATAGTGATAGTTTTTGTAATACGTGATAATCATGCAGTGCTTCTTTTGCTTTAGCTCTGAAATTCATCATATTGACCAAACGGATGCGCTAAAGTGACTCAAATAGATGCACTAAAGTTCATCAAACAGATGCAGTAAAGTTGCATCATATTTTATCATATTTCCCTTTTGTGTGTAATTGCCGTATTTTACGAATGTTTTCTAGACATTCATATAGTTTACTGATCTTGTACTTGTATGTTTGACAGGTGCTGGAGTGGATGCTAAAGTGCATAACCTAATACAGAACAACATGGAAAATTCATACATAAAAGTTATCCCACTTATGAAACTAGCGCAAAGGAATTGGTTTTGAATAACTGTAACATGAAAAGTAGATAATATCATTTACATCTTGTGTTGTAAACTCCATGTAGTAAATAAGATACACAATTTGTATAGATCTTGTATGTATTAGTATCGCGTTCAGAAATATGAATTGACTTCAGCTTCAAGATTTCATTATAATAAAGTTCCATATTCTATATTTGTGGTTTTAATATAAATGCGTCTCTTTATCACATTCATTTCTTTGTAATGTTGTTATCAATGGATGATGTAACAGGTGGTATCTCAGTAGAGTCTTTCTTTGAAGGCTCGTCAAATTGAATATTTGTTTGTTCGTTAACCGTGCTTGTCTTATCCTTGTTTGGAGCCTTCTTTTCGTCAATTTCATGAACCTAAAAGTATTGAACTGGTTTTTCTGTTATTATACAAACGGATGCACTAAATACATCAAACGGATGCACTAAAGTTCCTCAAACAAATGTACTAAAGTTATATATGAGAATCAACATATCCATTAATGTAAATGATTGACGAATGCATTTACTATATGTAATAGAGATGAAGGGCTAAACCTGTATATTTATAATAAAAAAAACTTTCTTGTGTGGTTGGGTGTAAAAAATATAAACCTACAGATATAGTTGAACAAGAAGATAACAATAAACATATAACGAACTAGTCACGTTATGAACAAATTAATCTTATTATAAACTTAACTTGCATGTACAAGAGATGCATTTTATAATGATGAGTGATGCTACAATCAGAATATGTCACCTAAGATATAGTAAGCTAAATAAAAACTGAAAAATAAGATTTTTACAAGCTAAGAAATGACTATCTTCAAATTCTTTCAAATTCCGAAACATTCAGAGAATCCTCTCAAATCTTCTACCTTCCGGTGCATATAAAGTCGTCATCTTATAACAAATCATCATCAAATTTCAACCAAGAATCAATGTCATCTTCTCTTCTGACAAAATTATCTTCGTTGCTAAAGTCATCCATTCCAGGAAGTTGCATATGGAACATGTCATATGTGTATTGCTAAATAAAACCTGAATTAGTTGAACAATCATTATGTAATACTCCATACAGATGCCTTATTTTCTTTACTACATATGCCCTAAAATGTACACAAAATACTATATTGCCAAACACCGCTTAATAATCCTCATGTAATATTCCAAATAGATGCCTTATTTTTCTAATACAGATGCACTAAAATGTACATAAATTATTATATTCCCAAACACCCTCAATGTTTACTACATCGTTGAATAATCCTTATGCAGTATTACATACACATGCCTTGTTGTGTTTTAAATACAAATGCACTAAATGTACATATATTAATATATTTGCCAAACACCCCCAATGCATATTAAATGAATTCAACATTGCTGAACATACAAAAACATCAAATGATTTTGAATAATCCTTATGCAATATTAGTATATTACCAAACATATAAAAATTTCAAATGAGTTTAATAATTTTTATGCTATATTTCATACGGATACGTTATTTTTTTTAATGCAAATACACTAAAATATACACAATTTTACTAACACTAATTCGTATACTAGTTAGTTAATATTGAAAAAAAAACGATAATAATATAAATTTCATAAAAATATTATGGTTTGATTTTTTACTTACCACCATCAATAGTCTTGGCCCTCCGACACTTGAGGAGCTTTTGTACTCTTTGCGGGTTTTCTTCATTGTTTCCATCAAATACGTACACCAATCTATTTTCATGATGTCTTATTCATTCTTGTTGCATGACATAAACTTATGGTTGACGGTTCCGAGTTTTGGACACTCATCGATGACTAAGAAAAACACTACAAGTAAGTTAAGTTTGAACTCTCTCCCATTATGATGTTCTTACAAGATTTTCTCCACCACACTTTTTATGTATAACATATCATTTGGATATTCATATTTACGCATAATTATTGTAATATATAGATGCACTAAAATATTCCATATAGATGCATTAATCTTACATACAGATTCCTTAAGACCTGACCCATTAACCACTAACATATAACCTTACACAACCACCTGATGCACCAACCACTAACATGTAACCTAAAGCACCTATTGCATCACTATGTAAAATTTAGTGCATCAAACAAACATCTGCACATATAAATTTTTTGAAAGTTATAACTAACTTATGCATAACCTATTCCTAGTGCACTAATTTAGACAAACGGATGTCTTATGGTGTGTTGTGATTCACTAATCATACAAAGTAGTATCATAACATGTAAGTTAATGCACCAAACACAAACACAAATGCATTACTCTTACACACGGATTCTATAATACCAGATGCACCAACCACTAACATACATACAAATATAAATCTAACAAAAAATTTCACTAAAAGAGTTGGTTTTACTACCCGAGGAATGTATCTACTGGCTTGGACCAGTTCAAACAAGTCACTTGGAATCGCTTCAATTGACGTCGAATGCTTTTTGTTGAAAGCATTAATCCTGGTTTTGTAAAATATATGTAGATTCACTAAGTTCTTAATTCAATAATTAAACAGTTCTACACCTTAACATAGCAACTGGTGCATTAACAAAACACATATGCACTAATATGGAATCAGATGCACTAATCTTACACAAAGTTGCCTTAAGGTGTCATGTGATTCACTAATCATACAACAAGATTCTTTTACATGTAACTTGATGCAACAACCACAAACACATATTCCTTGACATGTAAGACTTAGTCTTTGATACATGAGATGAAAGAAAAGTGTCATCATCTATACTTCAACGCTTTTTTTATTTGGCAGACATTTTGGTTTACATGGGATGAAAGGGAAAATAATAATTTTGACAAATAAAACTAAACAACATGTAACCTAAAACCTTATATGCTATAAATAAACACCCTTTGCATTTCAATATATAAAATATATTGTATTAATCATACAAACTGGTGTCATAACATGTAACGTAATGCACCAAGCACAAACACATATGCATTAATCTTACAAACATATTCCACAAGACCTGATGCACCAACCGCTGACATGTAACATGATGCACCTACTACATCACTATGTAAAATCTACTGCATCAAACATATATCTACACATACAAAGAGATGCCTTTAATATGGCTTACGATACACTACACTAATCATACTCATTGATACCCTAATATGTTTATCGATGCACTGAATAAACAAAGAGATGCCCAAGTAGTTCCAATGATGCACTAAACATACAAATGGATGTCCTAATAGGACCAAAGATGCACTAAATATACAAACGAGTACACTAAACATACACACTCATTCCTTAATATGTCTGACGATGCACTAATCACTAAACATTCAAACTGATTCATTTATATGTCTAACGATGCACTAATCATACTCACTGATGCCCTAATCATATTCACTGATGCTCTAATATGTTAAAAGATGCAAAAAACCATCACAGATGCACTAATACTACCACTAATATTATATGATGCCCTAACGTGTAATCTATTCTGCAAATATACACATAGATGCTCTAAGATGTTATATCAATCAATATGAAACACATATGGTTCAAATTAGTGCACCGCCTATATAAAATCTTGTTATGACATTTTATCACACACTTAGTGAGCAATTTTGATAAACATATTTTTGATGCATTTTTTTGTCAAATTCGCTTCATATGTGGTAAATAAACATGATCAGATGATGATAAACTTTCAACAAAACTTCTAAAATCATTGAATCGTTGATTTTTAAAAAATGGCCTAATTTTACACGTATACACCTGGTGTATGTATTTCTGGCAGGTGTTGATGTCATTGGTTAATGATGGTGGTGTTTTGCTGGTGGTGGTGCATGCGGAGGTTGTAATGGTGGTTCCCGGCGATAAATGGCGGTGTAATGATGGTGGTGGTGCCGGCGGTGGTGGTTCCTGGTGATAATGACGATGGGCTCTGATGGTTCCTGGTGGTTGTAATCGTGGTGGTGGTGGAATTTTTTGAAGATACGATGCGTGTGTGTGTGATTTTTTCTGTTTGTGTTTAAGAAAATGAAGATGGTTGTTTGTTACCAACTACTTGTTTGCATTGTTTCAAAATGTACCCTGAAGTTTGAGATGTTTGCAATATCTACCCTGTAACTTTTTTTCTCATTTTTCTCTCTAATTACACTTTTCTCTAGAACCGGACTCTTTCTCTCTCTCTCTCTCTCTCTCTCTCTCTCTCTCTCTATATATATATATATATATATATATATATATATATATATATATATATATATATATATATATATATATATATATATATATGTGTATATATATATGGGTGCGTTATATGCAGTACCATTCTTAGATACAGTACTTTACAGTACCATTTTAGAGCAAGCTAGACCCTTGGATCATTTGATCAATGGTTAATAATCCATGATGGCATTTATGTAAATAATTAAAAGTTACTTTTGGCTGGAAATCTGTAAGTAGGGGTACAATTGGTATTCAACAAAGCAATAACTCACGATAACTATCACTAACCGACTACATCAAAACTATTTTTCCTGTACATCTCATTATTCCACAATTTTACCCTAAAAACCAACCCTATTCTCCAATTGCGTTCATAAACCCCCAAAAATTAGGGTTTGTAACATTACTGCAATTAAACCATAATTAGGTTTAATCCGATCAATATGCTTGAAGAAATATGCAAGGTATGTCATTTTAAATGTGATTATTCATCTAATTGTAAAGTCAATTTTGATTATTAGAACTTGGAACACAAATGCATTGTTGAGTTTAGATGCTGAATTTATTCAGTCGATTAAGGGAAATGCATGTGTGTTCAATCGATGTAAGATGAATAAATATATTATGATTCATAGTTTTGTTAACTATTTGGGTATTGGGGTACATTTAATCTCTTGCATATGTGTTCTGAATAAATAAAATATGCATAAAAATGTATGATTTTGGGGAAAAATGAAATGTTCTGGTTTTTGTACAATCAAAATTTGAAATAAACGAAATTTTTGTGTTATGACTCAAAAGTAATTGGGATACTAATGTGGCGGTGCACACATGTTTCTAGATATAGATGTATAAACTATGTTGTGATACTAATATTAGGTAATGGGTGTCTAGACATAAGTATGTGTCGGAACTAAGATGAACCATGCATGTTTGAGTTAGACATAGGTGTGATTTAATGTAATTACAAATGAATCAGCCCATGTGTTCTAGAATAAGTAATAGTTATGGGTTCACTGATAACGCTACATGCGTCGTTCGGGGTCAAGGAAACTTCCTTTTCTTCGAGCAAGTTTTATAACACCCTAGGCAGTGAACCTAATCGTTGTAGTGTAGTAATTAGGGTAAGCCACGGGTATTGATATCGTTCTCTAGGGGAATAGGAATGCTAGTAGAGAGTTACTACGCTAAGGTTAAGGTTGAGGAAGATTATTTTTTATCTTTTTATATTTTATGAAAATGGAAAAGTACGAATCTCGGGTATTGGATTTGGAGGGTTGGTATTTCTATCGATTACTCTACTATTATCTAATTATCTAAACTAAGGTTGTGGGAGTCTATGTCTAATTAATGTGTGCTCTTATGATAGTTTAAAAATGTGTTTACTTAGTTTGTATTACTCCTTAATTATCTCCTATTGATGGTTGAGTGTCACGTCTTATTCCTAGTTGCGTTGTGTTTCTAAAGTTGTAGGGTATGCGTTTCTCCCTAACTCTTTGAACTTACCAAAGGGTCTTGTCTACAAATCCACGTAGAGATTATAGACTCCTACTCTAAGGCACTCTTCGGATGGTTTAGACTACAATCACTCAGGTAATCATACTCTAGGGTTCACAAAGATGAATCAAGCATTAAGTACACAACGAATGACCTATCGCATTACTAGATCATTAATCAACTAAGATAAGAAACAACCAATCAATATTCAATAATTAAGTTTCATACTTCCTAAGCAAACACACAAATAAATTAGCCGGACATGGAGAACATGCAAGCATACACACAAATAATCAAAGACATAATTGAATTAATGAAGCAAAGACTTATCTTGGTGTAAGATAGGGTTAAAAACCCTAAAATACTGTACAAGACACCTTAGGTTCGGTTTTAGGTTTTTACTCCAAAGACTCTCCACACAAAGACTGAAAAATTCGGATTCTATATATAAGATTACAATTGCGACGGCGTCACCTTATGTTTAGTGACGCCGTCGTGTCGCCGCCATTAGGGTTTCGTCTTGGCCACGTTAACCTTGCGACGGCGTCACCTTATGTCCGTGACGCCGTCCTCTTCAGATTCTGACGTCGTCTGGATCGCATCTAGGCCGTCTGAGTAGCGACGGCCTACTCTTTCACACTAGACGCCGTCTCTTGAAAACACGAGTTTTGAGTTCTGACCCGTCACAACAATTCTCCGACGGCGTCGTACATAGAACCTGACGCCGTCGCCTTCTACATTCAGCGACTGTGAGTGTCTGATTTCGACTTTGGCCATTTTCTTCATATATTCGCGCCTTTCTGTCCAAATAAGTGCCATTCCAGCATTTTTCCTTCACGAGACCTAAAAAGTGAAAAGGAACGATATTAAGCAATAACGGATACAAAAGTGATCAAATAAGGACTTAAACGACCCCTCAAAATGGTACCTTTTAAAACCTTATCAAATATCCCTACACTTGTTATTTGCTTGTCCTCAAGCAAATGTGCTTTTAGCCAATTAATTTGTAAGTTAGGGGTCATTCAGCATTAATTCAAAACGGTCCACAACACATATAAGCCCCGCAAAAGTCATAACAAGCACGGAGATTACATACTAGCACCTCACATGGGGTGTTTGGATACTCACATCTCTCTCGGGTGTATATGAAATATAACAAAATAGGAAATGGAAGATAAACACTCATTAACCGGTCCTAGTACATAGATTACCATAGGCTTGAGAATAGATCAAACCTCCATCGCTTTGGCGTAAGCACCTAGGAAAGACTATCAAAGAGGTATTTTAAAGGGTTGTAACGTTAGGCTTACGGTAGGGAAATAAGGGTTTGGTGGGATAGGCTATTTAGTGGTGGTAAGTCAAAAATCTCTATGTTAAATGCATATGAAGAATGGCGTTGCTAAGCCAAGACTTGAAACTTCTAAACTCTAGATAACTGAAATAAACAAACATAAATTTAAAGGATAGATGTAGGATGGTAGCCCGTTTTTTTTTTTTTTTTTTTTTTTTTATCATACACTTTTACTCTACCATCCTCTACGATAACATCAAAATACTAGGGATTTACAGGCATATCCCTACACTTGAGTTTTTATTATTCTAACACTAATTTGACCCGAATCGAAAAGATCAAAACACTTGGGGTACATTATTACGTAAACAAAGGGAATTTGAATTTAACGTTCCCTTCCCGTCATTTCATAAACTTTAACTTTTCCCATGAACCCTAATCATCCCAAAACTGTATACAAAGGATATGACTCGACTTAGCAACTTATGCAAGCAACTAGATAATTGAACTAAGGGTTTGGGGTGATAACAAATAATTGCACTAAAAGTGAGTGCATAAGGGGTAGGCTAAGGCGATTTGGGTGTATATTTGGGGGTGGGGTGTAAACAATGCTCTTCATTGATATTCCGGAAAAACCGAAATATCACGAGAACCGCGAAAAGGATAGGCTCTGAGGGGTTAACTAGGGGTATCGTGTACTAAAGATGAGTACAGCGCAAAGGGTGTGGGGGAATTACTCAACCGATGTGGAAGAAGTAATTATATTACAGGTATCAAACAAGGGTTTATCCTAATGCCTCTTATCATTTAGTTATTCCTAACTACACAAGTGTAGCCTCACTTGCGATCTCGGAATGCATCACAAAACAAGTTCTAGAATCTAATATACTACCGGTTCACACTCTAAGCATTAAAGATGAATGCTTTAATTCCTACTAATCTAAGGGCGATCCTCACATTTTGGGTGGAATTTGGGTGGTAAAGGGTTTTTGTGCTAGTCATATAACTTCCTATCCATGAGACGCTTTTGTTAAGACTAATGGCCCACTCTTATATGTCATGAAAAATTTTAAATTTGGTGCCAAAATTACCCTAACCGACATTTCTCATGGTTTATTACACAATCACAATTGGACAAAGCAAATAGTCAAGGATAAGCATAGTTTCAAAGTTCCCGTTTTATTTTCCCTCCCTACACTTAAACTGAACATTGTCCCCAATGTTCCCCGAAAGTATCAAAGTTATGATAAAAGAAGGTAATTAAAAACGAAAGAAACTAATACTCCCCTGATTAGCTCGGTAGGATCCGTGTAAAGTGGTGGTTAAATTCTTTTCAAGAAGAATTATTGCGTGAAAAGCTCCTTCCAATCTTTTGTAACTTCTTCTTGACAAACTAAACCTGCACACTTGAAGAAAACAAACGAAACCTTCGCGTAAAATCGGCGGTAATAATATATATAAGACTCGATTTAAACTAGGATATAATGCTTGTGGAATGGATGTTTACAGAATTTCTAAGAAAATTAAGACCTGGAAAATTCCAAAAATTTATAAGTAGCTCAGAAAACGAGAAAAAGTAATCTGACGTTTTTACTCCTTCCTGACGCCGTCAGGTTGCAATCCTGACGCCGTCAGGTTATCCTGACAAAAAATGGTCTGCGATTTTCTGGAAAAATTTCTGGAAAATTTACATCTTTAGAATCTGGAAAAAATTTCTGCAAAACATCCATTATGACTCGATGCAAGCATTTGACTCGAACAAACAAACATATATATCTTTTAGTTAATTGTTATTCTCATGTTTACGTTTCTTTTGAAAACGTGTGTAATCCTCCCTACACTTATCCCTTATGTAAAATACCTTTATATGCAATTAAGACGAGGTTAAAAACAAAATAAAGCATTTTTACAAATTTAAACATGAGGATAAACAATTAATAAAAGATATATGAGATAAATCGTAAACAAAGATAAAACATACATGCAAACTAAATTACACCACATGCAAATAAACACCACATAGTTCAAAGATCACTACTAATTTAGATGTCTAAGATTATTACATGCCAAAATAAATAAATAAAAAAAAAAAAAAAAAAAAAAAAATTGTTTCAACAACCAACCATACTAAATCCATAAACTACTACATCAATCACGGGGGAGGGGGTCCATAACGATATTCATAACCAGGGGGAAGATGGCCCAAATACCCATAGGGTGGATAATCCTCCTCCCGCCCTGGGAAAGGATCAATCTGGAGATGTGGGTCGAGCTGATCACGCATGGATAGATGATGCATCTGTCTGACAGTATGGTCGTAGGTCCAATTAGCCCTCTGGTCCTGCTGTGCCATCCATGTATCCATGCGCCCCATCCATGCTCCCTGGTAGGCCTGCCAATCTCCACTAGACATATGCCTGTAGTTATCAGTAGAGCTTCCTGCTTCACCTCCCTGCTGGTGTGCCGGTACCTGTGGCTCCTCATCATCATCGTCCTCACCACCTTGAATGACGGGCTGAGAACGGAACCAAGCGTAACCTCTACCATAATCCATCAGGACATTCATAGCTTTCAGAGATTTAGCCTTGACGACCCTAGGTGCTGCCATCGTATTTAGGAATGAAGGTACCTCCCCTGCCAATATACCTAGGGATCGAGCTAACCGGGTAATAAGCATACCCCCATACACCCTATCCGCCAACCTAACTCCACTTGCGGATCTCAAGTAATCGGCTAACCAGAACGGGATGTTACAGTACACACCCTCGGCCAATATGCAGTAGAGATAGAATAGGTCTGGTAAGGTGACACGATGACTCGTGGCATGTCTCTCTGTGATAGAGAAGGTGAGGCATCGATGTATGAGCCTAACCCGTGGATCCCGGATTTGTGAAGCGAGGGTACCCCCAGTAATATACTCCCCATCAGCAATTGTGTTCCAGAACTGAATACACAACATCTCATCCTTATGAGTAATTCCATTTGCTAATTGAGTCCTAAAAACCTCACTCTCAGCATCCTCAGATGTATATATTCCCAACCTCCATCCAAACTCAAGCGTCGACATTGCCCTCCATTCCCCTCCTAACCTAAATCGGATCCCTTGGAAATTAATATTATCCTGACATGCATTGATATTTGGCAGATATGATGCGTGAAACTCACGTACCAACTCGCCATACACGGGCTCTCCTATTCGAAACAATCTTTCCCATTGGGGATCAGTGAACTTATCCCTCCTAAAACTATTCGAAAATTCCCTAGCCAAATCATTCTCCTGCAGAAATGCCCAATCCAACACAGCCCCTGAGTCAATAGTTTGATGGAGTAAATCGTTGTAACTAGCTTGACAACCTTCTTCAATAAATACCCCCCATCCAATGATTGTGTCCGCAATGTTTTCTTGAGCATTAGAAGATTGTCCCCTAGTCCTTTTTACTCTTCTGCTCATCTGAAACAAGAAATCAAATAAGTGGAGAGCAAATGAGTATCATTTGCGATGCGAAGGATGATGCAAGTCGTTCGGGGTCAAGGAAACTTCCTTTTCTTCGAGCAAGTTTTATAACACCCTAGGCAGTGAACCTAATCGTTGTAGTGTAGTAATTAGGGTAAGCCACGGGTATTGATATCGTTCTCTAGGGGAATAGGAATGCTAGTAGGGAGTTACTACGCTAAGGTTAAGGTTGAGGAAGATTATTTTTTATCTTTTTATATTTTATGAAAATGGAAAAGTACGAATCTCGGGTATTGGATTTGGGGGGTTGGTATTTCTACCGATTACTCTACTATTATCTAATTCTCTAAACTAAGGTTGTGGGAGTCTATGTCTAATTAATGTGTGCTCGTATGATAGTTTAAAAATGTGTTTACTTAGTTTTTATTACTCCTTAATTATCTCCTATTGATGGTTGAGTGTCACGTCTTATTCCTAGTTGCGTTGTGTTTCTAAAGTTGTAGGGTATGCGTTTCTCCCTAACTCTTTGAACTTACCAAAGGGTCTTGTCTACAAATCCACGTAGAGATTATAGACTCCTACTCTAAGGCACTCTTCGGATGGTTTAGACTACAATCACTCAGGTAATCATACTCTAGGGTTCACAAAGATGAATCAAGCATTAAGTACACAACGAATGACCTATCGCATTACTAGATCATTAATCAACTAAGATAAGAAACAACCAATCAATATTCAATAATTAAGTTTCATACTTCCTAAGCAAACACACAAATAAATTAGCCGGACATGGAGAACATGCAAGCATACACACAAATAATCAAAGAAATAATTGAATTAATGAAGCAAAGACTTATCTTGGTGTAAGATAGGGTTAAAAACCCTAAAATACTGTACAAGACACCTTAGGTTCGGTTTTAGGTTTTTACTCCAAAGACTCTCCACACAAAGACTGAAAAATTCGGATTCTATATATAAGATTACAATTGCGACGGCGTCACCTTATGTTTAGTGACGCCGTCGTGTCGCCGCCATTAGGGTTTCGTCTTGGCCACGTTAACCTTGCGACGGCGTCACCTTATGTCCGTGACGCCGTCCTCTTCAGATTCTGACGTCGTCTGGATCGCATCTAGGCCGTCTGAGTAGCGACGGCCTACTCTTTCACACTAGACGCCGTCTCTTGAAAACACGAGTTTTGAGTTCTGACCCGTCACAACAATTCTCCGACGGCGTCATACATAGAACCTGACGCCGTCGCCTTCTTCATTCAGCGACTGTGAGTGTCTGATTTCGACTTTGGCCATTTTCTTCATATATTCGCGCCTTTCTGTCCAAATAAGTGCCATTCCAGCATTTTGCCTTCACGAGACCTAAAAAGTGAAAAGGAACGATATTAAGCAATAACGGATACAAAAGTGATAAAATAAGGACTTAAACGACCCCTCAAAATGGTACCTTTTAAAACCTTATCATTCACATACGTGGTACAAATAAAAAGACGGTTCGAGTAACTGAGGAACATATGTTGGTTTGCCAAAAGAAGAAGAGCATTGTTATTTCTTATGGTAGTACAGGTAATCAGTTGTGGTTTGGTTGCTTGATAGTTTTAGTAATATATTAATGTGTTGGGGTGGGAAGGTACTAAGTTCTGAATAAATATGGTTGGATATAACTGTTATGTGGCTTACTATAGGTTGAACATACAAACTGGGGTCATTGGATAAAGTTGTTATGTTTTAAAAATGTGTCTCGTACAAACATGGGTATGGGTAAAAACATTGGTTATTGAATTATCTCATTTGATTTGTGTGATACAATTTAGGAATGGGTATACTTATGTGATGGGTACATAGATGTTTTGGGAGCCACATTAAGCAACAAGAGTGTTTGGATACATTAGTTTGGATGATGGGATTGCTTAAAGAGAGGGAGACTTCGAGAAACTAAACTCAGGAGGTTGAGCAAGACTGAACACCTGCATGTTAAGGAAATAAATGATTCATAGTATTTGGCCTTTCACTTAATTTATAATTAGTCGTGCATATATGTTAGCGTATATGGTAATTGTCTAATTTTTTGTAGAGATTCATTTGGAAGCTTAATAAACATGTTGAATCATTTGGTAAGGAAAGTTTTATGTTTGAAAAACCTTAATTGCAACAAACAAGATGTATCCAGGAAACTTTCTACTAATGTGTTTTGTTGAAATAACAGCGCAAGAGTGGTTGCACAAATGGACCAAATGGAAGTTGTAAATGCACACATCAGGGGGATCAAATTGTAGAGCGATGGAAGATGATTGTAATTGAAAACCATAAAGCAATGTTCGTGGTTATGGGTTACCTTATGATTTTTTAAATTATGTTTGTATTTGGTTGAATGAAAACTTTTATGCGGCATTGTTGACATTTAGATCTATGTAATGAATTGTTACTGATTTCGTTAGATTAAACATCTTTTGATGGTTGCTTGGTATTAAAGTAGTTCATTACTGTCACGAAATATTGGATGTGTGACTTTGATGGGCTTAAAGAGGGACGAATAAAATTTGTATCATTGTCAAATACATGTGTAATATCATATATGGAAAATGATCGAAACATTACCAGTGCCACGTACATGTGTTTAGAATGATGCACAAACAAATAAAACATATAGGACCCAGTGTGCACATATGTTTTGAGTGAGTTAAACTAGACATAATTAGGATAGGTATTAGATATGATCATAATGATACAAAAACACATATAACCAGTGTGCAATGTTACTATGCACAAGTTTTAAAATGATATAACTATAAAATAAATGTTCAATAATAAAACTAAGGGACCAACAACATTACACATTATGTCTATGCACATGTCAACTAGGGAAGAAATCATCATGTCAACTATGATATACACAATAGATAAAATAAAGTGTTTCTTGATATATGAAACTCGTTTATTCACTCGCAATAAAAAGAAACACATAAGTAATAATCGTATTTCTTCGGCAAATTATCCTTTTGTATGCATGTGTGCAATAGTCTCTATTCGTTAAACATCATCCTTATCATCTAATAGATCTTGAATGTCATCATTTTCATAAATCCTGATGCAAACATGTTCAAATATAGACAGAGCGCAAAAAATGAGTAAACGGATTTTGAAATCAAAACAACTAGCATAACACATATGCACAATATTTGTCTATATCAAATGAATCATGTAAAAAAATTTTATAATCATAATAAACAGGTATGCACATGTTTTCCTAATGTCAAATGATAAAGCTTTTAATCGCTACAATTAGATATGCACAATCTCTGCTTATATTAAATTATGCAAACTTTTTATTAAACGTAACAATTAGAATAAAATGTATGCACATTCTTTACTTATAGTAAATTACATATATAAAGAATTAATCATAGCTAGCGTAACACTTATGCACACTTATTGGCAATCTATAAAATTAACTATAAAACTAGTTAGTAAAATTAAAAATAAAGAAAAAAACATATATTTTCTAATGAATGATAACCCATTTTGGGTTCACCCTGCACCACAAAACATCCATGCTAGATCAATAGATATTTTCACAATTCTTGGTGTTTGTGACAAACATGTCACATAAAATTTTTACAAAATATTGTGTTTTTGGATAATGGCATGAATGAGAGCCAACAACTTTTAGAGTACAACGGCCAAAAGAATGTTCTTTTTACTAATATACCAACCTGAACAATATACTGATGATGGATGAATGTAAACTTCTTGAGAGCTCCTGAGAGTCTTGTATGTCCTGTTATGACTGTATGACTTCACAAATGACAAAATGACACAAAGTTAGCATCGGCGTGAATGGTCATATACAACCGAAAAAAACAAGAGAAAGAACACTTAACATGATCCAATCATGCACTTCCACCAGACCAAACAACATAGACATCACCAACTGACCCATGACCCACCATTAAATTGATATACAAAATCAAGTAGGGACCATGGGGCCAAACACTCAAACTAAATATGCAGATCAAATGCCCTACATGATCCAATCAACCACAAAAGGTTTTAAAAACAATTCATAAGCTGTAATTAACATGTTATATCAAATTTATAAATAAATTTTTATTGGAACATGAATGCAAGGCTTCATAATACGCATATACTGAAACATGTATACAAGGCTTTATAAAAAAAATCCAGTTATAAATTACTAAACAATCGACCAAAAAATATGTATACAGAAGATCTTAAAAACATTCATAAGATGTAATTAACATGTTATATTACATCTATAAATAAACTTCTAATGGATAAAAAAGAGTTAAAATAAATACTTGATTGTTCTTGTAGATCAGTTTCCAAACGTGATTCATCATTCACTTCTTTCAAATCCCTGGACGATGAAGCCTCTCCTATATGTGTCGTACTCTGTTGTGAGATCTCAACGATTTTTTTTCCAGATATTATATGTCGAATTAGGGTTTTATGTGATTGTATTGTGGGATTGATGAATATTTATAAGTAAAAAAATTGTGATAATGATGGATACGTAATAATGTGTCAATCTTTGATGAAATCATAGTGATCCTAATTGGAATCAGATATGTATCTGGGAAATTGTTTGAATCTGATATTGAATAAAAACCTCTCCAATTTTATAGGATAACTACTGAATTTGTATCTGGTAAATTTTGAATTTGTAAATGTAAAATACCATATATAACCTTGGATGCTATTATGAATTAAATAAATGGAAATTAATTTACTAAATTCTGATTGGTCAATAATGGAACTGTAAAGTACTGTATATAAGATTGGTACTGTATAGAATACAACACTATATATATATATATATATATATATATATATATATATATATATATATATATATATATATATATATATATATATATATAGTGTTATATTCTATACAGTACCAATCTTATATACAGTACTTTACAGTACCACTATTGACCAATCAGAATTTAGTAAATTACTTTCCATTTTTTTAATTCATGAGATTATCCAAGGTTATTTATGGTATTTTACATTAACACAACTAATTTTAAAACCGGATATATCCTAGAATAATGGATAGGTTTTTAGTTCCATTCATCTTCATCAACAATCAGTTACATCCTAATCACAAAAACCCAAATCCCAGATCCCAAATCCCCCAATCGGCACCTTTGATTTGTGTAACCGATTCCCAAATCCCAGATCCGGCTAAGTTGAAAATGAAAAAGAACAAGAATAAAGGTAACTTATAAGATCTGGGCTTTGATTCATTTGTATAGTTATGATTAGTTAAGATCTGATTTAAATTTTATTTTTTTGTTTTAGTAGTAAAGTTGTAATATATGATATGTGATTAGTTTTTGGTTATGGATTGTTTATTTATTAATATCGCTGATTTGATTTTTGTTATGCCCATTCAAAGATTAGATGGCTTTGCAAAATGGTTTTGTGATATTCTGGTGTTTATCATTTCGAGGTTGCTAGCTTTTTATTTCTTTTTTGCAAAGTTGTATATGCTGATGATGACGTACATATGTGTTTATCATATTCTTTATTGAAAATGGTTTTGTGATATACAAGTGCATGTATGTTTTCCTGATGATGACGACCTATACAAGTGCATAGATGAGATACATGTGCACATGGATGAACTCAGATACATTATATAAGAGTGCACATAGAGCTATTAAAAATAAAAATTTTAAATTGGTGGCGTTCGGTTATTGTTGTTATGAGGTTGTTTTTTTGTTCTTGTAATACTGGGTTTTGTTTGAAGTTGTTATTAAGGGTTGTGACAGATTCTTGTCATTGTTAGCTAAACTTTCCGATCATGAAATAAATGTCAGATTTTCCGAAACACTTGAAGCAAAACTTGTAAGTCCACGCAGCAAGGGCATCGATGCATTGGTTGTTACTAATGCATATATGTTACTGGTGCATATAAAATCCAAGTTTCTATTACTAGTGCATATATGTTTTTTTAATATTTATGTTTATTGGCTGAGAAGAAGCCAGTTACAGCATCCGATTTGAAGATGTCAGCAGTGCCAAAACTGTCTTGATGTAAGTCTCACATATACTAATACAATTTCTATCGCTTTCAGATTTTTTTGTTTGGTAATTTTACAGATAATTATGAATTTGGTATTGATAGGTACTTGACAGATGGTATGCTATTGAAAGAAGCCATGCCAGATCCACTTCTCGAGAGGTATAAGGTGATTATTCTTGATGAGACTTAGGAAAGAATGTTGGCTACTGATGTCTTATTCGGGCTTTTAAAGGAAGTGCTGAAAAGCATACCTGGTCATAAGTTAGTTGTATGTATTAGGAGGATTTATGAAGATGATGATGATATTCAAGACCTGTGAGATGACAAGGATGATGTTGAATGAGTAGAGACGAATGCACACTATGACAAAGGATGATATTGAGCAAGTAGAGAGGAATGCACACATGCATACGAAATGCTTAAAACATGTATGTTTTAAAAATAAGTATGTTTTTTCTTTAGTAAGTGTAATTATTATTTCTTTTAAAAACTTCGTGTTTGTCAAACAAGTATGTTTCCTAAAACATAAATGTACCCATGAACATGTATGTTTATTTAGTAGGTATAATTATTGTTTTTTTCAAAGAATTCATGTATGTTTAATAGTTTCAACACAATTTTAAAAATAATATATAAATAATGTTTTGTAGATGTTTTAGTAGTTGCATATATATATTTTAACAAGTGTGCATACATGTTTTAGTAGTTGTATTTATGTATTTCAACACAGTCTTATTTTAATAATATTATTGTTGCTAATTTTTGTATTTTTCTTTGTATCAGGTGTAATTACAAGGATGATGTTAAAGGAATGTAGACGAATGCACACATGCATACAAGAGGATAATTTGTGGAAGCAATACGATTATTATTTATGTGTTTTTTAGTGCGAGCGCACAAATGAATTTCATCAAGAAACAGTATTATTGCATATGTGTTTTATTATTATAGAGGTTTTATTCTCTAGTTTTTGTTTAGAACTTGAAAAGTATAAATGTAACGTATATGTTAAGACAAATTGGTTGATTGAATATTATTAATTTTAGCAATATAGATTATGCAACTGTACACTAAGCACGCATGTTATATAGGAAAAACATATATGCACCGACATTACATAAAAAAAAAAAAAAAAAAAGAAAAAAAAAAGTTACTAAAATCCAGGATTTAAAAAAAAAACGTTTTATTAATAAAAATATTCAAAAAATAAAATAAAAATGTATTTTACTATTATACCCTTTTGAATTAAATAAAAAGTTTAAATATTTACATAAATGCCATCATGAATTATTAACCATTGATCAAATGATCCAATGGTCTAAAATGGTACTGTAAAGTACTGTATCTAATATTGGTACTGCATAGAACGCGCCCCTATATATATATATATATATATATATATATATATATATATATATATATATATATATATATATAGAATCTGGATCGATTGAGAAGGTTTTTATTTTGAGAAGATTGAGAAGGTTTTCAAAAATGATAGATTATATATATTGAACGCCGAAAGTGGATATGAATTGAGATACCAAATGAAAAGGAAGGTGTGTGCCCACGAGTTGCACAATGCGATGGGCAATTTTTTTTTTTTTTTTTGGTCTATATCTTTACTAAAGTTCAATTTTACATCAATGCTTTTTTCACTTTTGTAATTACGTCAATATCATTCTCAAACTTTTTAATTACATCAATATCTTTCTCAATTTTGCAATTACATCAATATCCTTCTCAAACTATTTTAATTACATCAATATCCTTCTCAAACTTTTAAATTCTCGCATATTTATCAAAATCAACATGCTCTTTTATCACTCAAGGCTAAATAGTATATATGAACAAATAAATAACTACGAACAATAAGTTCTTTCACACACACACATACATATATATATATATATATATATATATATATATATATATATATTTATATATATATATATATATATATATATATATATATATATATATATATAAAGGCCCTTTATTTTCAGAACCTACTGTAAGTGCGAGAACCACATTTTTACAACTAATAATACACAATGTACATCATTTAATGCTCCATAGCATTTTTTATTTTTATTGAATTTAAAAGGGTATAATAGTAAAAGACAATTTCATTTGTTTTTATAATTCTCGTTTTTTAAAATCTGAAAATTCGGATTTTTATTTTTTTTTTATTTTTTTTATGATAACATGTTTTCAAATAGTCATGGTGCATACATGTTTTTTAGTCATGGAGCATACATGTTCCCCCCCCCCCCCCCCCCAATAGTGAAGGTGCATACATGTTTCAATTAGTCAAAGTGCATACATGTTTTTTTAGCTAACACTTTTTTTTATCAACCAACCAATATTTTTACATGATCATTATTTTTTTTTGAAAGTTTGAAAAACAAATTAAAGAACATAAATCATTATAAAAAGAAAAACAAGATTGATATACTTAAATGTACATTTCACTTGATTACAAGTACAAAAATACATGCAATAATCATATATCTCCAAAAGTCGCAAATTATCTTCATGTATAATCATGTTCATCCAATTCCCGGTCTTAATTGATATCATCATATTCATCAATGAATCTGAAACAAGCATGCACGGAAACAATTAAACCAGAAACAAATAAGAAACAAAAATTAATCACAACAACTAGCAAAACGCATATGCACAATCTTGGGTATATTATGATGTAAACATGTTTTTTAATTATAAACACAAAACATATATGTTTTATAATCCAAAACACAAAACATATATGTTTTATACGTAAACATATATGTATCTTTTCAAAAAATATATGTTTTATATTCCAAACACAAAACATATATGTTTTTTTTAACCAAACCCACAACTACCGGTATAGATTAAAACATATACGTACACTAGAAAACCAAAACATAAGGGCTATAGAACTCGACCAGAATCACAACATAAGGGCTATAGAACTCGAACTCCAAATACAAGAAATAAACATAAGAACATAGCATACCTTTTTCATATGAATGTTCACATGCCTTAAGCCTCTTTTCTTGTGACCTAGTATATACCACGGGATTAGCGGAAAAAGAATCAAGAAAAAGAAGTATACAAACTTCAACAAGTATTTTTTTTATCTAATTATATAATCAATACTTTAGATATGTAAGCCTTAAAAATACACTTCAGCTACACCAAAAAATATTTATACATGATCCAACATCTAAATCTGTACGAAGTACTTGATTTCATTTCTTTCAAAATGTACAACTAAAACCATATCTATAAATCATTAAATATTACAAATCAAAACAAAAAATTATAGCCAAAAAAAAAACACATTGCTGTCCAAAATTTCTAGTTCTAAGGAAATAATCATAATCAAGTATATTTTCTTAACTATAGCTAATCTACTAAATTACCAACATTCCGAAAACTATATCCCATAAATTATCGAGCACAATTACCATAACAAATAATAAGAGTGTTTCAGGGACTGCATTTTAAAGTAGATTATCCAATCATTACAATTGTAAAGCCCCGATAATCAGATTTATCATAATCAAGTTTATTTTCTCAACTATTGCTAACCTTTATGATGCTAGATAACAAGATCGACTTCCATTATAAGTCTCTCCCCGTTTATAACAAATCACCACATCATAGGCGCCAACGACAAAACGCAACTGCAACAACTGGAAAAAAACGGCGACTTTATAGATCGAAAGTTTCTGGTTTCGTGTTCATAGATCAATTCGGTTGAGGACTATGAATGTTCATAGATCAATTCAGTTATTGTTAAGAATGATTTAGGAAGAGAAGTTTTGGGGAAGAAGGCGGCATAATTTTTTAGGTTTAATAATTCCTGTGAAAATGGACGGTTTTAAAAAAGTTATAATTGTGATGTACCTTAATTACCCTTACATCAGTTACACCAAGTTACCTTATCT
Organism: Chrysanthemum seticuspe; assembly: GCA_019973895.1. Lineage (NCBI taxonomy): Eukaryota > Viridiplantae > Streptophyta > Magnoliopsida > Asterales > Asteraceae > Chrysanthemum > Chrysanthemum seticuspe. The sequence continues at coordinate 276,757,507 of BPTQ01000008.1, read as the reverse complement.
TTTACTTATTTACATAAATGGAACATTCATTTTAGACCATTGATTAACAAATCTAATGGCTAAAAAATGGTTCTCGCAGTTCTCACATTTAAAGTGGGTTCTGAAAATAATTGATTTACTTTACCCTATATAGGATAAAGTTAAAATAAAAAGACAAATATCCGTAAAAAGAATAAAAAGATTAGTTTTTTTTTAAATTCTCTAAAAATTCCAAAAAAATTCCACAAGATCGGGTATATTGGTGCATAAAACTTTTGTGAAAACATTTTTTATAATTTTGAGTTTTGATACGTTTTTTTTAATGCACAAAAAACGAATTTTGATGCGCAAAAAATTTTTGATGCACAAAATTTTCAACTTGGTTTAGTTAGATGCGCAATATTATTTTGATGAAAAAAGTCAAAAGAAGTTGGGTGCAAAAACCAATTTTTGATGCACAAAAAAACGATTTATTGCGCAAACGTATTTTATCATAATTTTTTTTCGGAAAAAATATCCACTTTTAGAAAAGAGTTTTTAACAACTTTTTCATGCACCATCATACCCGATCTTGTGGAATTGTTTGGGAATTTTTCGAGAACGTTTTTTGAAAAAAAAATTTTTTATCTTTTTACGGATATTTGTCTTTTTATTTGATCTTTATCCTATATATATATATATATATATATATATATATATATATATATATATATATATATATATACTAGTGGCAAAACCCGTCCGATGGACGAGTATGACTTGTGGTTTTTATTTTTAGGATTTAGTAGAACAAATATATGCTAAAAAGTAAATAAAAGTTAAATGAAACGTTTAAGATCTATAATTGATGTTACCATAATCCATAAAACGGCTAAAAACATGTAAGTATTTTGATTTTTGGTTTTTATTTTTAGGATTTAGTAGAACAATTATATACTAAAAAGTAATTAAAAGTTAAATGAGACGGTTAAGATCTATAATTGATGTTACCATAATCCATAAAACGGCTAAAAGCATGTAAGTACTTTGATTTGTGGTTTTTATTTTTAGGATTTAGTAGAACAAATATATACTAAAAAGTTATTAAAAGTTAAATTAAACGGTTAAAAACTATAATTGATGTTATCATAATCCAACGGCTAAAAGGAGGTAACTACTTTATAACATTTTGTTCTAAACAATATTAATCATGAACATCTTTTACATTTGATAATATTATTAACATTTATTATTATTATTTTGTTTTTGTTAATTATGTTTATTTACTTATTGTATATAGGTGCTTCCAGCTGATTTTTTTTACCAAATTTAGATGATGTTGACGAATTTGAAATATCTATCCCTCTTCTTCCTGATGTATACACAGACTCCATACCTACAGAATTATCACCCAATGGTGTTGGTGGTACGTCGGAGTCTACATGATTATTGGGAAGAACAGGAGCATCAAACATATTGAATGGTGCCACAACATTCCCACCATACATTGATTTGAAATTGCGATACTCCAATTAAATGAAGAACCAATATCGACCCCCAAAAGTCATTTTCATAAAATCTCGAAGCTATTGCATTCACCAAAAGCCGTAACAATATCAGTCTTCAAGCATAATAGGAATTAACGAATAGCCACTAAATAAAGCTTATGCGTTTACTAAAAGCGTAACAATATCAGCTGACTTTAAAATATTAGGTCAGGGGACCAAGTGCAAGGTACTTGATTGGCATATTTCTTCTCCGTGGATATCAAAAATAAAGTTGCCAGTGGGATGAGCCCTTCTCGATAAAAAACAATGGTACCTGCTTATATCAATAAGCTGAAAATTAAGTAATCCAATACACAAAAATATTTGATGGAAAGGGAGACAACACATACCAAAAGGTTCCACTGATCATATTGTTCTCCTATTATTTGCAACAGATTTCCGTGGTGCAGAAGACCAGCGTCTATTAGTTGTCGAAGCCCGCCTCAGGGAGGGCATGAACTCCCTTGTAAGGTATTAGTTAAGTAGGACTTGTTTGTTAATGCGTACGAGCATCGTAAAATTATTATATAGATGGGATATTAGCTTAATAAACGATATCTTCACTACCTTTTGATAGCATTCATAAGTCGCTGATGAATTTCCAAAAGATTCATGCTCAGTAGCACGGGCTAGATTTTCCTTCCTTGACCTGTTCATAACAAACACATGATGGCCACATTAAACTTTATAACAAATAATATAGACCATAAATATAGATGTTAAGTCATATTGTAGTCCATACAAATGAATTGCCAGCCCAACAAAACTATATGATTTAGGCATGGATACTCGAAAGTGTAAAGTATTACCTTGCATGTTTAATATCTTGCTCATTCAATGAGTGACCCATAAATTGAGTTAAATGTAAGTGTTCAACTTGTTTTACTATAGCGAAATAAGGGTGGTAAAAAATGGTTGGAAAATGTACATGTTGAAAGAAAGGGTCTTACATATGAATAGCAAGATAAAGAACGAAAAGAAATATACATTTATTGAATATGAGAGAAAATATAAAGCTTGACAACCTTCTTGTTTACAAACTTATTTACGTGAATGTTGCATTTGCTAAATCATAGATGGGCCAAGATGCCTGATACACAAATGAATCTTATGATTATATTCAACTTATGATTAAGTGGTTTGGTATTATCTCGAAATTAGAGACAGGCAATGCAATGCCGAGGCCGTAGTTATTTACATGAATGGCAATGAAATGGGAAAACAGAATGACTGATTCTTGCTCCCACATTAGTTGGTAACTTTCTTGAAGGTTCTAGAGCCTGAGCCCACTCAGTGATGTCGAAATTAATTATAGTTCTCTTCCAGGATCGATATCTTGCTGATCTATGATAAACTCGACAACTCTACTGTTCACAAAAGAAAAGATTTTATTGGAAGCTTCGACTAAAACCTGAAGATAACAAAATAAAAAACCGCATATTTTAATTGCTAGATCGTACCACAATGTTGTTGGTGCAATGTTCTTTGTTGTACTGTTTGGTGACATAAACAACTCATCTTATGTTATACCCTATGTTTCCGTGGATTATAATTATCGTTGACATATTTTACTATAACGAATGAGACGGGTAAAAAATGGTTGGAAAAGTGTCCAATGAATAAATTAAGTAACGGTTGTTGTTTAATTAATTTACGAAGTTATTTGTTTGAATATCATTGAAAAAGTTAAGTTAGGAAAATAAGTTATAAACATACACAATTATTTATTGAATGCATTAAGAACGGTAAGAAATAAACGTTTATCGAGTATGAGGAAAAAAATAAACAAAATCATACGCAAGAACAAAGTGTACAACCAAATAAACTCGAATGCGAAATAAACTTCCAATTTTTTTTTTTTTTTTTTTTTTTTTTTTTTTTTTTTTTTTTTTTTTTTTTTAACAATGCCTAAAAAGGTGAATGGATAAAAATACATATAGATTGAAAATTTATGAAAAAAGTTTTAGAAATATGATACAAACTCTTCAAGAAACCCCCGCTATCGTATGTTTATAACTTATGTTAAAAAAAACATTCTTAAAACATATAATCCGTAAGTTGTAAAAATCATGAATTATTGGAGCTTAGACATGTTTTTATGGTTTCATCTGATTGCATGTAAATACTACTTATCAATAGTTTTTATTACTACAAAAATAAAAGTCACATTTGGTTTGAATCAAACATAATACAATATATTCAGTTAATTTCTATCATCAAAATGTTTTCGTTGTGTATAATTACACCTATAGTCAAAATAGTGTAAATTACATATTAAAAAGTAATGATAATAAAGTTATGTAAATAGTTCAAAGTGGAAATAAGGCCTCACATGCAACAACGATGGTATTTTGGGAACCGGACGTGGACTGTTTTCAGTCTTTCATCATACCAAAATAGAGCTTTGCAATGTCGACACACCTGGTCACAATCTCCCAAGTAAACATACGTTGACGGAGGAGGACCTACGATAAAAGAATAAAATAGTTAATACTCAGAGCAATGGGAAAAAAAGACCCAAAATAGCATTTAATTACAAAACAAACCTTGCTGAACACGCCTTGGATGCTTGGTATGCGTGCTAGCGTTTTGGAAACCGGTTTATTCGGATCAAAATCAACTGCAAAAATTGTAATAGGAAATAAGTTAGCGCTACGTGTGACAAAAATTATCTCAAAGGCGTAAGCCGGATACAAAAAACAATATATCTAATAGCAGACCCCATTCACAAACAAAACCTCTTCACAACTTATCTGTCTGTGATGGCCGTATATAGTTGGCGTCGATACGTGTGTTGGGCGGGTCACTGTTATCACGTGGATTACCAATGAATAGAGATAACTGTAGAATTTTAGAAACACCAAATGGCAAAAGTTTACGCGTAACAATATAAACCTTCAGGCCAGAAGAATGCAACAATCAAAAAGCCGAATAGACAGTACCTTTTGGTAAATCAGGTTGACGTGTATATATAGCAAAAGTGAGTAGTAACAGAAATTATTTTAGAGGTATTCCGAACACCGTTTGCAATAAGATGATCGTTAGCATCACGACTTCCACACAGTAAATTAAGATGAGCTGCAACACACCCAAAAAAGCATTATATATAGATAAACACATACATACCGAAAAAAAATTGTTACTCAACAGAAATGAATAAAACATACAAATGGTGTCAGTTTCTAGATGAATGTTCAAGCGACTGTCAAAACATTCTTCAACATTATGCACCTTTCTTTTCCCTTTGTCAGTTGGTAAGACATTAGGTATAGATCGAACGCCATCTCTACTATTCGAAAGATGCCCATAACGGTATTCACTGCATAAGTAAAACGCATTCCATTCATTAGTGATGCATCTGAGAAACAAAATGGGACAAGTACAATATGTAAGAACCTGAACATTGAAACTGAGGCCGTAAGACACTAACTAAAAGGGAAAATACAACATATCAATGGAACAGGTACCATATGGATACCAATACGGACCATGTTTGCAGTTTAAGGTTACATGGCTTACAAGTGAATGATTGTTTTTACCCCTTGGTGAGATCCATTATGAATGTTGATGCACTTTTACTGTCCTTATCTTCTTTCTCGATACCATTATGGCTACTGTCATTCTGTTCTTTGCCTATAATTGTTTTATTTTCCTTTGTGTTATCTTCAAAGTTCTTGTTACCTGTTTTTTCTTCTTGTGTCGGTTCCTCCTGCGTAGACTTTGATGTTCCTTCTGAAGTTATTTAAGACCTCACTGTAATGTCTTTGGCCCTTCATCATCTTTATTCGGCTGAACCTGTGTTGGTTCATCTTCCATGACCAAATAAACTTTTGTAACCACGGGTTCTTTGATATTTTAGTCTTTAGTTATTAATTGTGTTGGTGCATCATCTTCTCTTTTCAGTGGCTGATCATCATTCACTTGAACGTGTTGTACTTCACCTTCTATTTATTTTTCCTCTTTATTAATCAATTCATCTTCTGTTGTCGCCTATTGTTCACCTTTAAATGATGTTTAATCATGGTGATTCGAAAACAACCTAAAGGAAAAATGGCCTACAACTGCAGATGGAACTGTTTAAGAACCAAGCAATAAGTTGCGGACATTCCCAAATAAAGTGACCATGTTATAAACCAAAGTGCTAATAATTCCAACCTCTTTACGGAAATCAAAAAGAGCAAAGTTGATGACACTTACGTCTGAGTGATGCTGATGCTATGGCTGGTGACTCTGCATCTCTTGTCGAAGGTTGGGCACGCGGATCAGGAATACCTAAAATGATTGGAGCAAAAAATAATTAAGAAGGTGTGAACCAAGTTCCGACAAAAAGTGTAAGTTGCACGTGCATTAGTATTCTAACATACCCGATACCACTCTGTCGAACCTCCTTTTGTGCAAACCATATGTACGCCGGCCAGTTGTTGTAACCCATTAGTTACGGTGACCATGTCATTACACATATGAATGTCCTAAAAGTACTGGAAGCTAGTAATGGATGAACATATCATACCTGAATCTAAACCCACGTGGGCTTGTGGACAGTTGCCAGAGGTGTGAGTAGAAGTAGCCATATTCGTCACTGTAATTAGAATGCAAACGATATAAGCACGGACAGGCTGTTGACAAAGATGTATACTAATATGGATAACTGAAGTATGCTACCTTGTGGTTGTTTTCTTTGTTGTATGTACCCATGTTAATTATCATTATATATTTATATGGTTTCAATTAAGCTAAAATAAACACAACAAAATGAACAACATTATGTTAGTAAACACTACCTGGGCTATAAATTGGAATGAATAGTTGGAAATGATATATTATAGAATCGGAGGCCTGTAATCAGTAGATTCTGCATTAGTATCAGTTCACATCTGGAACATCAAAGTTCAAGTTCCAAAGGAGGTTGCTATGTTCTTATTTTGGCAAGACATTTAGAAGGAAATACATGTGCCACGACCTTTAACATCATTAGTGCACTCGAGTGATTAAAAAGCCCCAGATTTAAAGAGATTACTTATTTACTATGATTTGAAATGAGGCGGGTTTACTTTTTCACCTCTGCAATTAGCATCGTCCTAATTCATACACGGGTTCTACCTCCTTGATATGAATCATGTCCTTGTCGATAAATCGAATTGAATTTTACCTGTCACATGTACTCCTTACTGGAGCTCATGACCAACTCATGGTATACCAGTTCTATTCTTAGAACTCTTCATGTTGCAGACACCAGAATTAAATTTTGTCCTAGCGTTATTATGATACAACATTAGCAGTAATAACAGTCCCTACAGCAATCAATCAGTAAATATCAATAATAGGAAGCATTTCTATATATTTTTTTATGTTGAGACCATAATTCAAGATCAGCTTGGCAATCCGACATACTAATTATTGATCTCAACAGCCTAAATTACGACTCTCTTGATCATTATTAAGTACAAAAAACTATTATGTATCTCCCACTACAAGTTTAGACCAAGACAAAGCTTCCAAGAATATTAGAATTAATAGAAAGAACTAAGCTATAGTAATACTTGAGCGTAAATTCAAACTTGATTTCATTTTAACACTACTTACCTGAGCAGACCCAATCTATCATATTTTATAGAATCGGAGGCCTGTGATCAGTAGATTCTATGTTCTTAGTTTGGCAAGACATTTAGAAGGAAATACATGTGCCACGACCTTTAACATAATTAGTGCACTCGAGTGATTAAAAAGACCCGGATTTAAACAGTTTACCTATTTATTATGATTTGAAATGGGGAGGGTTTACTTTTTCACCTCTGAAATTAGCATCGTCGTGATTCACACACGGGTTCTACCTCCTTAATATGAATCATGGCCTTGTCTCACTTCTGCAAATTCAACAGTTATCTTTTCTACGTGTTATCTACTTCTTTAAATTTCTGTTAAGTTTTTATACAGCAGTTGCGGTAGCTCTTCCACCTCCAGCAGTGGAATGTATGCAAGTTATTCCATCATTTCTATTAACATCTTTGTGCAATTTGCTTACTACACCTGGAAGGCACATCTGTAAATCAGCACCATCAAAGTCTCTGCTCTATAGCATTTACGATCAAAGTTATATTAGGTGATACTAATTCATGCATACATAACCACACATTAACCAATCAAGGAATACAAGTGTTAGCGGGTCAACCTAAAACCAATAAAAAGGCCCTGCTTCAGACCCGTTGTAGCCAGTGGCCCATACCTAACCCGCCCATCTCACCACCTCTACTTCAAAAAATGATAAAGCTCCAAGATGCTTTGCATATAATCTTATAATACCTGGAAAAGCATCATGCCCACTGTTATCGACATTATGATACTCGGTGCCGATATTAGGTCCCTGAGCAGTTATATTTTTCCTAATAGTTTTCAATATTAGATGTCATATAAAGTTAAACGAATCAATATGACGATTCAAAACCTATTCCATCTCAAATACAGTATTTATAAATGAACTTACAGGTTCAAGTTGGATTGCACATGTTTTGTGATCTGAACCCTTGAACTCAGAATACTGCAAGTTCCATTGATCCTTCAATAATGCTCCATCTTACATATTCAAATATAAATTGTAAGAAGGCACCCCCAACAACTAATAAGAACTGGAAAAACTATTGCTGGAAAACAAAGAACTTTCACCTGCGTTGAGAACAAAGTTAGATCCCGAGGGTTTGGTACCCACAGTCTGGTATACTGCACTAGAGCTGGCCACATCAGCATCTGCACGGGCAGTCAAATACGCGCCCTCACATTCCTTGCTAACGCACACGTTTGGGAGCCTAACTGGTACTGTTGGTTCAACATTTTTCTTTTCTCGTGACTTGAAGAGGATTCACGTACGCTCACATCTGTTTTTGAACAAAAGTATTTAATAAACGGTTTAAAAAATAGTGTTAAAAATTCAACAAATGAACGACGTAAGAAACACCACAAACCTTCTTACAATTTATATTTGAATATGTAAGACACTATTACTACTGCCTAGCGAAGACAACTGGAAGTTGTTTTGCATACATTCATTAGCAACCGTCTCTTCAACTGTCGATTTATTCAAACCTGTAAGATCATGACAGCTAGAACGCTCATTACACGAAAACAAACTTCTAATCAAAACCAACAAATTGCAAATGAAATTCAATAAGCGCACTGACCTCTTAGACGAAGAGACGGCAAGCCAGCATTTTCTGTAGCACCCCTGATACCCTTTCCAATTCTGAAGCTGACCACGTATGCACACATCTGCCACATAGCCTCCGAAAGCTTCTCGTAATGATTTCTGAGCCTGTGACACAGCATGTGGCTGACACATACCTGCAACAACGTCGTCCTTAAAACCCTGTTGACCAAAAGATACTGTCATAAGAAAAAAGCATTTGTTCACCTGTTGGTTCAATACTGATTATATTGATTCATATAAGTTGTGATTGAGATAAGTTTCCAGTGTCAACGCATAATCTAATTGAAGTCTATTAAAGTTTTTGGTAGTCGGCTTATGTTGTCTTTGAAATTTACATAGGTATGATATGCCTGCTCCTACACTCACGCCTGAGCTGAAAAAAAGGATCTTCGTTTTAAGCCTAAGTACCTTGCCCATCTCCAAGAACGCAATAAAATCACCATGTGCCGCTTCTTAGACCTGTAAAAAAGGTGAGTCATACAGAATTTTTTCCTGGAAGTTCCACGCAGACTTAAATTAGATACATACCAAAACGTTATGCCATATTTATATTCACTCAGAGTCTCATGTAATAGAAGAACAGTATGACGATACTTATTTAAAATTTGGACAAGAATGACGCACTTGCAATTTTCCAGCAGGAGACCAATTTTAAAACAAATTGGCAAAAAAATGTATTGTGGCAACGTATCGGTGCTCTTAGCATGTATTCACATGACACAACTGCTTCTAATAGAGCTCCTTTATTCTCATTTGATAGAAACGACAAAAGGTACAAACTTGTTCCTGTAAAACATGTTAATTTATATTCTATATAAATAATCATGAAAACTCATAATGCTTCCAACTCCAAATAACTAAGCTCATCCGATGGATAACAATCTATAAAGGTCATGGTTACGGTAGTTTGGAGAATTAGCTGTGAAAGCATATGATCTGCTTCTGCAAATATGTAACCATACAAAAGGTACATGCACAAAATAGGTTAGGCCAATCTCTCAGGGAATTTAAAAGGTTTGTGCAAACCATCTAATAATTATTAAGCCTTAGCAATCAAGATACATACCTTGAACTACACAAAGATGATGAAATTGGTAGTTTTATGACTTTAATCTATCAAATATTGTATATTGATTGTGGAGCAGATATAGGGCTACAATCACACAGGAAGCACAATAAAGAGCAAAAAAAAAATCCAACCCAAATAGAAAATGTAAAAAAAAAATGCAAACCAAATAGCAGAAAGTAGCAGCTTAAGTGTACTATCTCACAGCTGGATGTTTGAGTAGCCGCTGGTGCAGTCGGGCTTGAGTAAACACGCACAATGCCTATAGATAAGTAAATTAAAGAGAACGATGAAGTTTCTTGACTTGTGGTATTCAAGGGTATCGCCTGCAGCTTTCAAAAGTAATGGAGCAACTTCAAATACCTTAATCATGAGATTAATTACTCGGGTTATGATCAAAATATTATAACTTCCTATACAAATGTAAATTTTAATGGGGTGTATTAACTAAATCTGTTGCAAAGTTCATACAATTGTGAGGGAAGTAAAGATGATATGCAAAAGTCTAATAGTTACCTCTAAAACAACTGAAAATTGTGCAACGTGATTTATGGATGCTCTTTGAAGTTGTGTCTGTCAATAATTCATATATGCTACTCCCTCGGGTCACATAAATATATATACATGATTCAAAAGAAGGTCTACAACTAAATTTGTTGCCACAATGTTATTATTCCCACGTCAAGTTTGGTAAAATAGATGGACCTCAGCAAATGAAATCGTATATATATGATATTTTAGATGTACCTTCACGTAACCAACCGAACTTCATTTAATCGTCTAGAACCTGTAATATGAAAACGATATAGAAAACATACATTTGAATAACCAAATCATGGAATATTAACTTGCAAAAAAAAACCCTAAATCAATAATTCGATGATAAGTAAAACTTGAATTCAATCACCAATTTTAAAAACAACAAATAAAGAAAACGTACCTTTGAATAACCAAATCCTGGAATATTAACATGCAAAAAAAAAAACTAAATCAATAAGTTAATGATAAGTATAACTTGAATTCATTGATAGAAAACATACCTTTGAATAACCAAATCCTCTCACATCAAAACCTAAAAAAATTCACACAAATCAATTGGGTAACATAGAAACGAATCAATTGGGGGACGAATGAAGCACGTTAGGGGGTTTTTTTCTTAAGAGGAAGAACGTGTATTGTTTTTTATGGGCTTATGGTTTTTTAGTCAAATTCCAGTTGCATGGTTTATAGATTATAAGTTGCAAAATAATAAAAAGTTGTAATATTTTGGTGATAATTACCAAAATTATATATTTTAGTAATTTTATCTTTATTTTGTTATAGTAGAGGATTCTTTGAAAAATATATATGGTATAATTATCTTCTAAGTAATATATATCATTTTTTTTATAATTCTTATCTTCATAATATACATTTCTAAATTACAAATTTCAGAATTTTTTTAGCATCTCCTTATTTGTATTGATTTGAAAGATATAAATAAAAAAAAAATTACTCTAGTGGTAAGTTGTTTACAAATTCACGAATGACCCAAGTTCAAATCCAATATATGTCTTATTTTTAATTAAACAATTTTAAAATTAAAAAATAACAAAAAAAAAAACAATTTTAAAATAAAAAAAAATAAAATTGTGCATATATTAAATAAAACGCCACGTGCCATTAAAAAAATTAATAAAAAATGCCACATAAATACAATGATGACATGAAATAATGACATGGCATTATGGGATGCCAAGTGGCATTATATGTGGCATGCCTCCTCTTATATATATATATATATATATATATATATATATATATATATAGCTTTGAGTTATTATGAAAAGTTTCTTAGAATGAAAAGAATGAGAAGGCATGTGGAGGTGACATGTGTCACCTTTGCCACATCATCATGCCACATCACCACACCCCACCCCCACCCACCCACCCACCCCCACCCCCACCCCCCTCCCCCGAAAAAAAAAATTTTTCCCGCCAAAAAAAAAAATTTTTTTTTGAGGCAAAAAAATTTTTTTTTTCCCGCCAAAATTTTTTACTGCATCACAGTTATAAAGTTACTGCATCACAAATCATAATTTTAGTGCATTAAGGTTATAAATTACTGCATCACAGTTATAAAGTTACTGCATCACAGTTATAAAGTTACTGCATCACAATCATGATTTTAGTGCATTAATGTTATAACATTGATTTTAGTGCATCATAGTTGATGCACTTAACTATTAACTATGATGCAGTAACTTATAATAAAGATGCACCAAGACTTATTAGTGCATTAAGGTTATAAGTTACTGCGTCACAATTATGATTTTAGTGCATTAAGGTTATAACTTACTGCATTACAGTTATAAAGTTACTGCATCACAATCATGATTTTAGTGCATTTAAGGTTATAACCTTGATTTTAGTGCATCATAGTTGATGCACTGAACTATTAACTATGATGCAGTAACTTACCAATTGAGCATTAGTCCAATGGTTGAAGCACTTGTGCTTGAGTCAATTGACCCAAGATCAAGTCCCATCCTTGGCATTTGTTTCATATAGGTACCCACCTCCGCAAAACCTGTGGACACACTGGAGAGACTTTGTGGAATAAGAGCTTAGGGGTCCGAGTCTTGGCTCGTGCTCACTCCAGTTGGTGCCCCACTAGGCCAGGAGAGTTGCCGGAGCTATTCCTTGTGGGGTGGACAATGGCCGGTACCAAAAGGCACCCGGGGTCAAGGTGTTCCCACCAATCTACACCTTTTGTGGAATGATGCAGTAACTTATAATAAAGATGCACCAAAACTTATTAGTGCATTAAGGTTATAAGTTATTGCATCACGGTTATAAATTTACTGCATCATAATTATGATTTTAGTGCATTAAGGTTATAAATTACTGCATCACAATTATGATTGTGATGCAGTATTTTTATAACTGTGATGCAGTAATAAATTTTGGCGGGAATTTTTTTGGCGGGAAAAAAAAATTTTTGACCAAAAAAAAAATTTTTTTTTGGCGGAAAAAAAAATTTTTTGCTCGGGGGGGGGGGGGCGGGGGGGGGGGTGGGTGGGTGGGGGGTGGGGGTGGGGTGGGGGTGACTTATGGCATGGTGATGTGGCAAACATTATAATTATGATAAACATCATAAATAAATAATACTTTTTGAGTTGAAAATCAATATATATTGATGTAATTACAAAAGTTTGAGAATGGCATTGATGTAATTATAAAAGTAGGAAGGATATTTATGTAAATGAGAAGGATATTTATGTAATATTGAACTTTAAGAAGGATATACATGTAATTCTCACTATTACTTTTTATTATTTTTCGTTAAGTGCATAAGTTTATCAAACACAGTTGTTGATGCAAATGATGTCTAAAAATGTTATTTCTATCTTTCGATATCTCTACATTTTGATGATAACAAAATGTAAAAACATGTTACGTCAAAATTAACGTAAACAAGTTTTTAGTCGAAATATCTCATTTCTACATATATCGCTCTAGGTATGAACAAATAAATTTACAACTTGACAAATGATCAAAGAAGTGAATTTGTATTTTAAACTTCATATTTTCAAATGTGACAAAACATTTTTTCAAAAATACATTTTACAAATTATTTTTGAATAATAATGAAATATTTTAATTGGAAAAATAAGTTTAAAAATCCCAACAGCTATTTTTTCCGTCAAATCAGCTACAAACTTTCCCAAATAAACTTTTACCACTAACAACAAAATTTGGAGCGTCCTTGTCTGGGACGGTACCACTAAATTTAGTGGTACCGTCCCTTGTAACGGTCAGATTTTTTATGCCTATAAATACCATCGCACTTCATAGTTTTGGGGTATCTTTTTTCACACAAAACTTGTTAATACAAATAAGCCGTAAAAACGTTTATTTATATTTTACGATCTTCTAATGTTTTGTCGATAACAACCGTAAAATCATTTTAACGAAACAAATAGAATACGTAAATAGCTTGAGTCAATAGTTTCCTAACACACTTACGTTTTCACATAAAACACTAAAACAAGTATAAGTGGTTTTATAATTTAGATACATATGTACAACAACTAGTGTTTACATATTGGGTTAGCATATACTTAAAACTAAGTATACTAAAATGGGTAAAAACAAGTATATACTAAAATGGGTAAAACAAGTATATACTAAATGGGTATAAACTAGCAAATGGTATTGACCCATAACCCATGGTTTTATATATACCACTTAACCAAGTTCAATGTATCCTTAAGATACATTGTATCTAGAAAGAGAACCATGGATCAACCCATAACCCATGACGCATGACCCATAACCAAAAACACCCATGGGCAAAGAGGAGCGTTCCATGGATCCCTGGCTTTGTGCTAGCCGGATCCCTTGTGGGAGGGATCCGCGGGATCCGGGGAACAGTAGAGAATTTCCTCTATAAATAGAGAGCCATTTCTTCCTTTCTACTCACCACTTTTTACACATACTTCCCCAAGTATTATAACCCTCTAACCTCAGATCCAAGTGATCTATGTAGTTTGTCTTTTGTTTTTGTGTGATCTTCTAGGTTCCTCTTAAAGGCAAGATCACCACTTCTTGAAGACGAGCAAGCTCAAGTCCATGAGTTGCTATGCTTCGTCATCATCAAGACAACTAAGGTTCTCTTGTTGATAGTTCTTTCTTTCTCCATAGATGTTGGGTTGAAGGCATTAGTGAAGAATGCCGAAAGTGTCAAGATGAAAGCATTAGTGAAAGGTGCTTATCATCTGTGTCAAAGCATTAGTGAAGAATGCTAAAGGTGTCAAGACGAAGGCATTAGTGAAGGGTGCCAAGCGTTGTGTCAAAGGCATTAGTGAAGGATGCCGAAGAATCAAATCAAGTAGCATTTGGGAAGAATGCCTAGGTCGTATAATCGATGAGGTGCATCGTTATACATATAAGTATTTGCTTATTTCCAAGGATGGTGATATCCTTGATGGTGTTGTAACAAGGAGTGGATCTCCTTGATATTAGGTGTTGTGTTGTGAAGGGTAGTAGTTCCTCCATAGTAATGGAACTAGGTGCTTAGCCTAGTACCTAATAAAGGGTAGGCAACGTTGTGATAGGATTAGTTCTCCTTGGTGTGAAAGAACTCGGTGGTTAGCCTAGCACCATATAAAGGGTAGGCGACGTTGTGTTAGGTGTGGTTCGTCTTGGTGTGAAGGAACTCGGTATTTAGCTTTGTACCAGAAAAAGGTTAAGCGACGTTGTGAAGGCTTCTCCGCCATAAGGAGTTGGTCTAGTGTTTACGAACTCTTGAGTAGGTGACTCGGGGAGTGGAGTAGGGCAAGGAAGGTGTCCTTGTAGCCGAACCACTATAAATACTTGTGTCGTGGTGGTGTGCTTCTTACTCTTTATCTTTCATTACACGTTTATATATCTATCTATCAACGTCCAACATAAACAACCAAATAGATTGACATAAGTCGATCTAAATATTTAAAAGGAAGTTTTAAATTGGTAAAACTATTCAACCCCCCTTCTAG
Organism: Chrysanthemum seticuspe; assembly: GCA_019973895.1. Classification (NCBI taxonomy): domain Eukaryota; kingdom Viridiplantae; phylum Streptophyta; class Magnoliopsida; order Asterales; family Asteraceae; genus Chrysanthemum; species Chrysanthemum seticuspe. Next base: position 276,742,219 of record BPTQ01000008.1, on the reverse strand, counting down.
TTTTCCACAAAACTTTCTAGCATCTAAGGATCTAGTTAGAAACTTACCTAATCTTAAGTTTGATCAAAAATTTTGTGACACTTGTTGTTACATATTGGTTTTCCCAAACACATAATCAAGCATACAAGGATTCGAATGAGACTTGAGTTAGAGAGAGAAAGTGAAGAGAGTTGTGAACTTCTAGAGAGAGAAACAAAAGTATATTATGAAGCTCCAACCCTTTGCCTTGCTAGGCAAAGGGTATTTATTGTTCTTACATGAAATGCCTCCTACGGGCTGTAGATCAGGCATACAGTGGGTAAAGACCCGTCCGTCCTCCACGGTGTTACTTAATTAACTACTGACTATTACTAAATGACTACCACTACAAGCTTTCTAATGAATACATATACTTGAGGTGACCGACTCTTTAACCACTGGATTTTCTAAATCCTAACACTTGTAAAGTTGGAAAACAAGTTCACTCTAGTCACAAAGCTAAGAACTTAGTTTCGACCTCTAGATGCCTAGAACTCCTTCATATGGATCTTTTTGGTCCATCCGCCGTACGAAGTTACGGAGAAAATCTCTACATCTTAGTAATCGTAGACGATTACTCTAGATATACTTGGACTAGGTTTCTTATGAATAAAACACAAGCTTTCGAGGAATTTGAAATCTTTAGTACGAAAGTACAAAATCAACTAGATTGTAAAATAGATTCCTTTAGGACAGATCATGGTCGGGAATTTGATAATAAAGTGCAATTCGGAGCGTATTGTGATAGTAATGGTATTACGCACAATTTATCGGCTCCACGCACTCTTCAATCAAATGGGGTAGATGAAAGGAAAAATCGTACTCTACAAGAGATGAGTAGAACGATGTTGAATGAACAATCCATTCCACAAAAGTTTTGGGATAATGCCGTAGACACCTCAACTTCTATATTCAATAGGATTTTGATTAGACCAATCCTATGAAAGACTTCATACAAAATCTTGAATGTTAGAAAACCTACTCTAGATCACTTTAGAGTGTTTGGAAGCAAATTCTTCATTTTAAACAAAAAAGACTACCTAACCAAGTTTGACCCAAAGTCTTACGAATGTGTTTTCCTAGGATACTCACAAAATAGTAAAGCCTGTGTTTTCCTAAATAAGGAAATAATGAAAGTCAAAGAATCACTCAACGTGACATTCGATGAAATTCCTCCCCCAACTGAAACATCACCCTTGGTGGATGATGACTTAGATGAGGAAGAAGCGATTAAGGTCAATGGCAAGAAAACCTTAGAAAATGACAATGAGGATGAAATAGTCGAAGTTGATGAAATTGTCAACATAAAGGAATCCAAGGATCCTCTAATAGAAAATGTCATAGGTAACCTAAACCAAAGAACCCTTAGGTCACAAGCACAAAAAAAAGTAATTTCTTTTGTTTTATATCTACCGTAGAACCTAAGAACATAGGTGAAGCAATGAAGGATGAAAGATGGGTAGTTGCCACGCAAGAAGAGTTAAATCAATTCACCGAAAACCAAGTTTGAAATTTAGTACCTCCACCTAGGAACCAAACCATCATAGGAACTAAATGGGTGTTTAGGAATAAACTTGACGAAAATGGCGTCATATCTAGGAATAAGGCTAGGTTAGTAGCACAAGGCTATAACCAACAAGAAGGAATAGACTACGATGAAACTTATGCACCCGTAGCTAGAATAGGGTCTATAAGGATACTCCTTGCCTATGCTTGCGCCTTAGATTTTAAGCTATTTCAAATGGACTTAAAAAGTGCATTCCTCAATGGTTTCATCAAAGAGGAGGTATACGTTGCACAACTTCCGGGATTCATTGATTTTGAAAAACCGAATCATGTTTATAAGCTCAAGAAAGCATTATATGGCCTCAAACAAGCTTTAAAGCTTGGTATGATAGATTGAAGGCTTTCTTGCTTAAACATGAGTATACCATGGGAATGGTAGACAATACAATTTTCATGAAGTAACAAAATTCACATCTCATCATCATTTGACGATATTATATTCGGTTCAACTTGTCAAGAACTATGCGATGATTTTGCAAAGATCATGCATGATGAGTTTGAAATGACGATGAGTGAATTAAATTTCTTCCTTAGTCTACAAATAAAACAAATGAAAGATGGTATCTTCTTTAATCAATCTAAGTATATTAAAGAAATGCTTAATAAATTTAACATACAAGAGTCTAAACCTATGAAAACGCCCATGTCCACGGAAACAAAACTCACGAGAGACGAAGAAGGTGAGTCCGTGGATAGAACTAAGTATAGGGGCCTGATAGGTAGTTTATTATATCTAACGGCATGTTTAGTGTTTGCCTTTGTGCTCGCTTCCAAGAGGATCCCAAAGCTCTCACCTTGAATCGGTTAAGCGTATCTTCCAATATATTAAAGGTACTATGTACTTGGGATTGTATTATCCCAAGGGGACCGGTGTAGAAACTATTATCTATGCCGACTCTGATCTTGCGGGAGATTATGTAAATCGAAAAAGCACTAGCGGCGTTTGTACCTTCATGAGTTGTTGTCTAACTTCTTTGTTTTCCAAGAAACAAACGGCTCTTGCTATCTCCACGACCGAAGCCGAATATGTAAGCGCCGGAAAGGCATGCCAACAAGCACTATGGATGAAACAAGCTCTAATCGACTACGACATACATCTCGAAGACATTCCAATAATGTGCGACAACAAATGTGCTATCGAATTGAGCAAAAACCCTGTTCAACACCCTCGTACTAAACACATCGAAATACGTCATCACTTCCTTGACGATAACGTTCAAAAAGGAAAATTTTCTATTCAGAAAGTTCCTTCCCATGATAACATCACCGACATATTAACCAAATCTCTCAAACGAGAATCCTTCAACTATCTCCGTCTATGTCTAGGAATGATGGAACACATTTGGTAAGTCTCGTCTAATGACTACGTAAATGTTTCTTTGGAAATATTAAGGTCATCTCAACTCGTTTAGTCTCGTTAGTCAAATCCAATTAGAGTTATCTCGTAAGAGAATTTATTAGGTATAAATTCTCTCATCGTGTTAAAAAGTCTCACTATATCAGCGAGATTTATTGGTCAAAAATCAAAACGAGAAAAAAATTCGTTTAAGCAGGTCACGACACCACTAAATTTAGTGGAACCGTGTTCCTGACATAGCCCGTTTTTCTTCTTTCTTTTCCTTCACTATTCATTTTCAAACAAACCCAACTTCCTCCATTGCTGTCAACACCGAGCACTCACAACCAAATCTAATTAAACCCTTTAAAATCAAATTCGAGGCATTAGTTTTCAAGATCATCAATCATTACTCATTCCTTAACATCAATTATAAGTCAATTAACTCTAATTATCTTTAATTTTGAGTCTAGGGTTTGTTCATGCATACAAAATCGAATTGGAGCTTTTCAGTTTTGATTGAATTTTTATGCAATTAGAACTAGGATTAGACAATGTATAACTATCATGATTCCTTAAACACAGGATTTACATAAACCCACTTATATTACATATTTTAGGTCCGAATTTTGCTATCAAAATTTGAAAAAGATTGAGCATTTTTAGTGGAATCATATCTAGGATACTTGAAATTAGATTAGGAGTCATTAACACTCAAGCTTTTCAACTTTGAAAAATTTTGGCGCCGAAATATTGAATTAGCCAAAAACCCCAATTCCTTGGTTTCCGAAAAATTTCACGTAACTAGGATCATGAAACATTTTTCGTGCATTGTTGATACAAACTAAAAACCTTTTCTCGTGCATACATGATCTCACGAATATTGGTCGAATTACATAACTATTGTGTATTCTTCGACATATTTGTTTGAGCAAAAGTGAATTTAGTAGCGTTTGGGTAATCTCATTATTTTAGAGTCAAGACTACCGCACCTCCACATTGTTTGTATATAGGCACACACTAGGCACATTCTTCGAAACACTAAAATTTAATTTTAGGTCAATCTTGTTTTTTATGGGTATTAATATGCCATACGTATATGACTTTGATCATCAACTAACCAAAATTTATATTCTAGAAATCTCATCAGAACCCTACACACGTATAGACTTTGTTCAACAATTCAAAAACATTGAGTCACGTTACTTTCATGAGGGTCGTATCTTCAACACTTCTTTAGTCTAACAACAAAAATCGATTCTGCCTTTCGAGCAATAGGCTTTGAAAATCTCCTCACCGTTAATGAACAAATATGTCCTCATTTTATTTTGGATTTCTTTCGTCATGTTGAACTCATACGCAACGAGGATCGATCTTTCTCTTTATGGTTTCGGATACAAAACTATAAGTTTTTTTTACCACTTGAGCAATTTGCTCAAATTCTTGGTCTTCCAAATCTTGGGTAATATGCCTTAGATTTTAAGTTATATCAAACGGACGTAAAAAGTGCATTCCCAAATGGTTTCATCAACGAGGAGGTATATGTTGCACAACCTCCAGGGTTCGTTGAATTCGAAAAACCAAATCATGTTTATAAGCTCAATAAAGCATTATATGGCCTCAAACAAGCTCCTTGCTTAAACAAGAGTATACCATGGAAATGGTAGACAATACACTTTTCACGAAGAAATGAAATTCACATCTCATCATCGTTCGAATATATGTTGACGACATTATATTCGGTTCAACTTGTCAAGAACTATGCGATGATTTTGCTAAGATCATCGATGATGAGTTTGAAATGAGCATGATGGGTGAATTAATTTTTTTTCCTTGGTCTACAAATAAAATAACTGGAAGATGGTATCTTCTTTAATCAATCTAAGTATAATAAAGAAATGCTTAAGAAATTTAACTTAGAAGAGTCTAAACCTATAAAAACGCCCATGTCCATGAAAACGAAATTCACGAGAGATGAAGAAGGTGAGTCCGTGGATAGTACTAAATATAGGGGCATGATAGGTAGTTTATTATATCTAATGGCAGATAGGACCGATATCATGTTTAGTGTTTGCCTTTGTGCTCGCTTCCAAGAGGTTCCCAAAACATCTCACCTTGAAGTGGTTAAACGTATCTTCCGATACGTTAAAGGCACTATGCACTTTGGATTGTATTATCCCAAGGGGACCGGTGTTGAAACTATTGTCTATGCTGACTCTGATCATGCGGGAGATTATGTGGATCGAAAAAGCACTAGTGGCGTTTGTACCTTCATGAGTTGTTGTCTAACTTCTTGGTCCTCCAAGAAACAAACGGCTCTTGCTATTTCCATGACCGAAGTCGGATACGTAAGAGCCGGAAAGGCATGTCAACAAGCACTATGGATGAAACAAGCTCTAATAAACTACGACATCCATCTCGATGACATTTCGATTATGTAAGACAATAAAGGTGCTATCGACTTGAGCAAAAACCCTATGCAACACTCTCGTACGAAACACATTGAAATTCGTCACCACTTCCTTCGCGATAACGTTCAAAAAGGAAACATTTCTATTGAGAAAGTTCCTTCCCAAGACAACATCGCGGACATACTTACCAAACCTCTCAAACGAGAATATTTCAACTATCTCTTTCTAGGTCTAGGAATGATGAAAAATATTCCGTAAGTCTCGTCAAATGACTACTTAAATGTTTTTCTGAACATATTAAACTCATCTCAACTCGTCTAGTCTCGTTCGTTAAATCCTATTAGAGTTATCTCGTAAAAGAATTTATTAGGTATAAATCTCTCATTGTGTCAAAAATTCTCACTAAATAAGCGAGAGTTATTCGTCAAAAATCAAAATGAGACAAAATTCAGTCTCAGCAGGTCATGGCACCACTAAACTGGGCACAACAACACTAAATTTAGTGGTACCGTGTACCTCACATAGCCCGTTTTTCTTCCTTATTTTCCCTCACTATTCACTTTCAAACAAACCCAACTTCCTCCATTTTTTTTAACACCGAACACACACACCCAAATCCATTTAAACCCTTTCAAATCAAATTCGAGGAATTAATTTTCAAGATCGTCAATCATTACTCATTCATGAACATTTTTTGTGAGTTAATTAAATCTAATTTCCTTTAATTTTGAGTCTAGAGTTTGTTCATGCACACAAAATCGAATTGGGGCTTTCCAATTTTAATTGAATTTTTATGCAATTAGGACTAGGATTAGTCAATGTATAACCATCATGATTCCATAAACATAGGATTTGCATAAACCCACTTATATTACATATCTTAGGTCTGAATTTTGCTATTTAAATCCGAAAAATGATTGAATATTTGTAGTTGAATCATATCTAGGATACTTGAAAATGATTAGGAGTCATTAACAATCAATATTTTCAACTTTAAAAAAATTTGGCGCCAAAATGTTGAATTAGCCAAACACCCCAATTCCATTTATTTTCAAACAATTTCACATAACTAGGATCATGAAACATTTTTCGTGCATTGTTGATACAAACTAAAAATGTTTTCTCATGCATACATGATCTCACGAATATTGGTCGAATTACAAAACTAATATGTATTTTTCGACATATTTTAATGAGCAATAGAAAATTTAGGAGCGTTTGGGAAATCTCATTATTGTTTTTGAGTCAAGATTACCGCACCTCCACACCGTATGCATATAGGCACACACTAGAGACGTATTCATCAATAATACAAAGGTTACTCTATATATATATATATATATATATATATATATATATATATATATATATATATATATATATATATATATATATATATATATATATATATATACTAGCCGAGTACCCGCGCCTATCGGCTGCGGTATTTAGTTTTCAACAAATTTTATGCGGCGACATAGTTGCAATGACATACTCGTCTTTAATGACATAGTTGCATATATATGTTCGATGTTGTAAAAATTGGCCTAGTCTAAAAATTTGTATAAATCGAATAAAAAATGACTAAATCCGTCAACTCGGTTAATGCGGGTCAACTTTTTTCAAAAATTAAAATTGAGATTTTTATTTTAACGTAGCTGTCATTTTTCACAAAATCAGACGACAAAGAAATTTAAACACACCTCAAGCACTGATTTAACATAAAACGTGAAGGTATACTCATTTTACTTTTTTCAATTGAATGTTAATAACTTTAATTAAATTCGAAAATTGATTTTTGAGAATGAATTCAATCATTTGAACTTTGAATATTAAATTATTTGAAACACTTCGATTATGTTTTATATAATTAAAAAATAATAATCTATTTATAAAGAATTCAATCCTATTAATCTTGGTAATTACCTGGGTATATTTACAACCTTTTTGACGTCAATATTAATGGTTTCTTTGATTGGCATTATTTTCATTTGAAGTGGTCGATTGAAATAACACAACGGGAGATGATTTGTACATTTCATAAAATGATTGATACACTCAAATATATTGTGTTGTTGTCCAAACACAATATATTCGAGTGTACCAATCATTTTATAAAATGTACAAATCACCTTCCAGCAAAAGTGTGTCTAAGCTTTTTCTTTCGCTATCTTATAGATATATATTATACTCCTAATATAAGTAGAGGTTAATAGGTGTCAAGTCCTTTTGAAAGTAGGTCCAAAAATTGTCCTACTAATATGTAGCTAGGGTGGCTACAATTTTACTTTCTGCGTAGTGTCAACTTCTTTCTGTACTTCTAGTCACATGCATAAAACACTTTCTTCAAAATTGAAATTCATATGCATTTCAAATTCAAAATATGGTCACCACAAAACAAAACACGCCTCTTTCGAGACACCATATAGAACAAATTTTGAGACGAAGTGTATTCCCAATGACAATTTACCAATATACAATCTCATTATTCTTTACAAAATTACGACTCATCGGGTTAACTGGATCATCATAAACGCTAACACCATTCAACAAAGACCTAACAAATATTTTAGCATCCAAAATCGAAGAGTCTAGTTTTTTATTTTTTATTAGTTGAAAAGCTCGAGGTACGAAATTTCAGTGTAATCCAATGCTTAAAATTACAAAAAAATTACAAAGACCTTCTCTAATACGGTTCCCAAGCTACCTATTACAGTAATATTATTGGCATCAACTTAAAGATCCTAAAATACAAATGGCTTTTTTAATAAGATATTAAGTTGTAAAAAAAAAATCAAAAAAAAAACATTTGAATAGATGCATTAGAACTGCTTTAAAGTTAGTTCTACTTATAAACGGTCTTTTTTTTATAAGATATAAAGTTGTAACAAAAAAATCAAATATGTATATATATAAGATATATTTTCCAGCAAGACAATAATACATCCCATTTCACAAAAATGAATCTTCAAATTTCGTATCCTTTGAAGCTAATCAGAATCATAACAAACTACTTCACAAGATCTTATTGTATATATAACAAAAAAAAAATCATGTAACACAATCACATTTGAAACCTTCCATTGGATGGATCTAAAATTATTTCATTGAAATAACACCGGTTTATATGAATGTCTTTACACTTTTGTCATTTACACCGATTTAAAATTATTTCATTGAAACCATTAAATTAATCAAGCTACAAAAAATCTTTACACTTTTGTCATTTCGTAAATTGGTTTATATGAATGTCTCACGCTACCATAAACTGAATACGGCACAAGATTAGAGATGTAGCAAAATAGGCCAAGATGCTATAAACATAACTGGTCCTATAATAATACCTTAACAAAAAATGGTAGTCACTATCAATTAGCAACATCATTGGCCTTAATTAGCTTTATTCAGATCTGTTATATACCGACTTCATAGAAACATCAGCCACAAACTCTTAGCACCAAATCAGATACACATCTGTACCAAAAATAAAAGAAGTCAGATTTATATAGAAAAAAAAATCATTGGCCAATTATACAACAAACTTATACCAAAACTTACCCACAAATTTAACAGCTAATATTAAAAAGAAACCATATACTGACGGCGGCAACAACAAATTTCGGCAACAGAGGCGGTGCCGGCAGCAGATCTACAAATAATTTTAGTCAAAAATGTTATAAAAATAATCAAAAAGCTGATGGATCGATAAAATAATCAAAAGTTCCTTAAAAACTCAAAAGATATATTTAGATTTATAAATAAAAAAACTCACATAACTAAAAAAATGTTATAATAGCAGCATATTCGGTAGTAGGCTACCGGTTTGATGGGTATTGTCGTGGGCTTCGGTGGTAGTGGTGGTTGTGGTGCTGGCGATGGCAGAAGTGGTGACGGCGGCATAGTTAATGGTGCTGGCGAAGACAGATGTGTGTGCGCCTGGTGTTTTTAGAGAGAGAGAGTGTGTTTTTAAAGAGAGAGTGTGGTTATCAGGTTTGAGGGTCTGTGTTTGTGTGGGCTTTTTTATATATCTCTCAGGTTCGGGCTAGGTTGGGTGGCTGAATCTTAAACTTGGGTTTGGTGTAAGGTTTGGATGTTGCTTTAGTGTTTGTAAATTTAGGTTCGGATGTCGGTACGGGTGGCTGAATCTTAAAAAGGAAGGGTTGGATTTTGGTTGGGGATATTGGTGTTTTATAAGAGAGTATATATATATATATATATATATATATGTTTGGGTTATTATGAAAAGTTTCTTAGAATGAAAAGAATGAGAAGACATGTGGAGGTGACATGTGTCACCTTTGTCACATCATCATGCCACATCATCATGCCACATCACTATACCCCACCCCCACCCCCCCCCTGCAAAAAAATGTTTTCCCGCAAAAACAAAAATTTTTTTGGGGCAAAATTTTTTTTCCCGCCAAAAAATCCCCGCCAAATTTTTTTACTGCATCACAATTATAAAGTTAATGCATCACAATCATGATTTTAGTGCATTAAGGTTATAAATTACTGCATCACAGTTATAAAGTTACTGCATCACAATCATGATTTTAGTGCATTAAGGTTATAACATTGATTTAGTGCATCATAGTTGATGCACTTAACTATTAACTATGATGCAATAACATATAATAAAGATGCACCAAAACTTATTAGTGCATTAAGGTTATAAGTTACTGCATCACAATTATGATTTTAGTGCATTAAGGTTATAAATTACTGCATCACAGTTATAAAGTTACTGCATCACAATCATGATTTTAGTGCATCATAGTTGATGCACTTAGCTATTAACTATGATGCACTAACATATAATAAAGATGCACCAAAATTTATTAGTGCATTAAGGTTATAAGTTACTGTATTACGGTTATAAAGTTACTGTATCATAATCATGATTTTAGTGCATTAAGATTATAAGTTACTGCATCACAATTATGATTGTGATACAGTATTTTTATAACTGTGATGCAGTAATAAATTTTGGCGGGAAAAAAATTTTTTTTTGCCGGGGGGGGGGGGGGGGGGGGGTGACACATTTCACATGACATGGTTATGTGGCAAAGGTGACACATGTCACCTCCACATGCATTTTCATTTTTTTCATTATAAGAAACTTTTCATTTTAACTCTACCCTATATATATATATATATATATATATACATTTTATATAAGAGTAGGCATACCACTTATTATTCCACGTGGCATCCCATAATGCCACGTCATAAATCAATGTCATCATTGAATACATGTGGCATTTTTTTTTTTTTTAATTTGATTTGATTTTAGTGTTTTTATAATTTTAAGTTTTTGATTAATACATAAATTTCGGATTTATTTTTTCAAAAAATTCATGAAGCTAAATTTGGGATTAACAAGATTCGAACATGAGTCTATTAGTCCACAAACAAGTGCTTCAACTAATGGAGCAAGCCAGAAGTTGTGATAGAAAATTCAAAAACAAAACATATATCTCTTAATCACTCCACAATTCAATAAAAAAAAAACCCTATAATATCTTCATTCAAATATGTCCCACATTTATGTTCATTATTTTATTGCATTTGATTTTCAAATTTTATAAAGAAATCACGATTGATTTTAAACACACAATATGATTTTAGTTTCAAATTCTTGTTAAAACCCAGTATTACCGACTGGTTTTTGTTTCAAATTGTGGGTTTGCTATTCGAATCTTGTTTATGTATGGCGACGTTACCCTGATGTCATTGCTGACGACGTGGCTAACAAGTTGTCGGGACAAGAACCATTGTGTATTAGTCAATTTTTATATTTTATATGTTTGTGTTGGGTTTTAATTCTTGTTTACGATGGTTGTTACAAAAAACTAAAATGAATTAATGAACGTGTTGAAAAACTTGTTATGTCAATTAAATGTGTCATGAAACTAAGTGTGTCAAAAAATTTAAAATATTACTTCAAATATATCAATAAATTAAATGTGTCGTACTTAAAATGTATAATGAAATTAATTGTATCAAAAAATCTAGTTTGTCACTTGAAATGTATCAAGAAACTATGTGTGTCAAAAATTATAACATGTCAATAAAAATGTGAAACAAAACATTAGTGTATCATTTACTAATGTATCAAACGATCAAGTGTGTCACTAAATATATATATAAAAAAAACTTGGCGTGTCACAAGAAATGTATCACAAAATGAAGTGTGTCAAAAAAATAGTAGGTCATTAGAAATGTATTATGAAACTACGTGTTACCAAAAATGTGTCAAAATGTATCAAAAATATTAGTGTATTACCGGCTCACCGCAATATTTCGAGAAGTTCACTAAAAATGTATCAAAAAAATGTGTCAAAAATAATAATGTATTACCGCAAATGTAACCAAAAATTTATTGTGTTTCAAAAAACTTCTACATTAGTATGTTTTTCACAGTAATATTATGAAAATACTCTAGCCTTAAACATCGATAACGTGTATAAATAGCTTAAGAGCTAGACTTCACAATTTGCGAAACAAATATTATACTAATATTATAACATGTGTATTGATGTTTTTGTTGTCATTGATGTGTCCACGATCGTGCATAAAAAAGAGCAACCGAAAATATTGCTTTAATGAAGTTGGTGTATAACTTGATATATAGCGATTTGTGTGTCATTTCAATATTTGTGAATATATGAATAAAAGTGATGTGAGAATTATGAAAGTTATCATATAAAAAATCATTCAACGAATGGTTTGTCATAAAAAAAGTTTTGGTGATTCAGAAGTGCTTATGATGCTTCATTAACACATGTACGAAATCAAAAGATATGTTTGAATATAAATTCATGTGCATCAATAAAATAATATTTTGACTAAAAAAACAAAACAAAATTATACGTTGTACAATAAATTTTTAAATAAAAAACGAGGCTAAATTGTTAAAAGAAAAACGCCATTCTTTGTCCAAAAGGTGCTTCATAATGTGCCATTAATTCGTATGTATTTACTAAAATGCCATTGTAATAAATTTGATCTAGTGATTTCATTAATGATAGATCCAACGGTTCACAAGTGTTCTTATTGTATCTTACTTTAAAGTGTTTATCACAATAACGTATATATATATATATATATATATATATATATATATATATATATATATATATATATATATCAGTGTTGCAAAAAAAGGCCTACAAGGCCGATTAATCACCGATTAGGAGCTACTGGGCCGCTAACCTTGCCGATTTTTATAACTGGGTCAAACAAATTGGTCAACAACGGTCAATGGCGGTCAACGACTGTTAACGGTGGTCAAACTTTCCGAAAACTTGTAAATCTTGTCGGAAATACCCAAAACTTGTCTTGAACAAGTATAAATCAAATATATATGATGTGTATATCTGTTACAAGATGATTTTCAAGGAACGTTGTCACACCCCCAAAATATCGCAGCGGAACGATAGAGTCATTGGGGTATGACGTCATAGCACAAAGTATGGATACAGAAAACGACCTCTATGATGAGACGTTTTGAAAAGTCTACCATTCGATTAAATAAGTTAAAGTTTACAAAACAAGAAATTCCAAAGTTTGATAATACATAAAGAGTTTACAAAACATGTCGAATGGTAATTGTTAAAAGCACAAGACTCCAATGTATGCCATGTGACCCAAAAGCTCCATGAAATGCTATCACCTTATGACCTGAGATAAACATGCTAAAAAGTGTCAACACAAAGGTTGGTGAGTTCATAAGTTTGTAATAAAATGATCTAAAATACTTTGAGAAATGTTCACACAGCAAAGGCATTGTAAATCCACCCAGTTCCAAGTTCCGCCCATACAAAACTTGCAACCTGTGTGTTCACAACCCATTGCCTAAAATAGAATGACAATCATGAATATGCGCATTAAGGTAGTTAAAAGTATAAATATCACCACAAGGGTCTTCCAACAACTCGTGTTGGGATGTTCCTCCAACGACTCACGTTGGGCTGTATCCATAAAAATGGCCTTCCAACATATAAATATTGGGATGTTCCTCCAACGACTCACGTTGGGCTGTATCCAAATAAATGGCCTTCCAACATATAAATATTGGGATGTTTGTTTAAGTCTAGTCACTACACGCACCAAGTCTAAGGTATAAGTAATGATGTTTGGCAAAAGAGTTTAAATGTTTTGATAAATAAGCATGTATCTCGCCCCAAATAGTTTATAGGAATTTAAACGAGTAAAAGCGGGGTATGAACTCACCTGGTATGATTGATATGCTAACCAAATGAAGTGCACGAAAATGAGGCTCGGAAACTATCCACGACCTAAAATGAATGAGGTGCTCTAACATAAGTCATGTAACAATGTCGTGCATGCAAATCCATATGATATCCATACCACTTGTACGTTTTGGAAATAATGTTTATCGTCAAAATATATGTTTATGATGTCCCGTCGTATTAAAATACTTTACAAGTAGTTACGTTGAAACAACCTCCTATGATAGTCGCTAAATGGTGCACATCGAGTGTTAGGAAACGAACCCAACAGTTTTGGAAAGCTTGTATCATTATCTCAAAGTTTTAGCATTTAAGTTTCCATCCTGGAGGTCTCGATCACAAAGAAAAATATAGGTTAAGTATAGTACTTTAGTCCAAAAATATGGTTTAAGGGTGGTTTTCGGCAAAGTTTAAACGACCATATTTATTTATTACAACTCCGCTCGACAAACAGTTGGACATTTTGGAAATTAGGCTAGGCGAACTTACTTCGACTAGAAGACATCATGTTATAAGAGAAAGTACTCCAAATTTGTTCTCCAAAATGGTTTGTTCTCCAAATTAGTTGTTCTCCAAAATATTTGTTCTCCAAAATGGTTTGTCTTAGCTTCATATCAAAGTAAACTTATATATTTTTGATAAATCGACACATTTCATAACGCTTAAGACCCATTTTAGACCCGTAACAAGTTAAAATAACATGCTGAAATTTCTGGATTTATAGTTTTCGACGTCAACTTGAAAAATTCATAACTTCTTCGTTATAGCTCCGTTTTAATCCGTTCAAGCGGCCACGTTTTCGTTTTAAAGTGTATTTTCTAAATATCTAGCCCAAAATATTATACCCACTGTCGGATTTTCCCAGAATTAAAAATATGGACAGACCCTGTTTAGAACGTGTCGAAATGAGTTTTTCTCGCGCCAAACCTATTCTAACCCATTCAAAACAACTCCGAAGCTATTCTAATCCTACCATACACCTTCTTAGGGTGTCATGGTTTCCTAGACATCACCAAAACTAATATATAACAAGGAATAATTTATAGGATGGATTATATATATAACACTTAAAAACCTTAAAAAGTGGTATGAACATCACATAACTTGCATGATTTACTTGAGCCTAATAAAAATAAACATTGAAGTGAATATGAAAAATAATGATAGGTATGAAATGCTTACTAGTAATTGATGAGGTTAATGAGAACAATGGATTTATCCTAATCACCCAAGGTTTTTATTTCAAAACCTTAACTAAGAGTGTATCTAGGTTGTTAAAAACTTGACTTGAGAAATTTTGGTGATCTCCTTCTTGATCATTTAGGGTGGCCGGTTTTGAGAGAAGAAAAAGAGGAGAGAAAATCTTGACTTTGCACTTTGAATTATTTGATGTATGTGTAAGAACTTGGAGTGTGTAAGTATACAAATGAAAAGATCTTGCATATCTAGGTGAATCATCCCCCCTTGTATGCTTTTAATAATACATATATATTTTTATTTTATTTATTATTTATTATTATGTATATAAATGTGTAAGTAAAGTAAGTTAAGTAAAGATAAGTTGTAACTTGTATACACATTTGAGCATTTAGGGTAGCGTTAGCTAGAAATAAATTTTGACGGATCATAGTAAAATCTATTGAGGTCATAAACATTATAAAAACACATTTCTTGCAAAATTTGAGTGAAACAATAATTATCGTGTAGTTTTTAAGAAAACCGACGTAATTATATAAATATAACAATTTATATACAAAATAAATTTAAAACACTGGATAAACTCATTATATTATATTTATAATCTTAATATGAGTATTAAAAATATATCGAGACAATTTTTGGAAGTAACGGATCAAATGTCTAAAATAATTAATTACGCGATAGCGTTTATTTAATAAGAAATTATGCGTTTAATGTGAAATGCAAAACCATGCATGAACTAATATGATGAATATGGAGTATGAGAAATGACCGGAAATTGAGAATTGTGACATTCTTCCCCTGTTAGAGGAATCACGTCCCCGCGATTCAATCGATGACACTAAAAGGTCTACCCTTAGGTTTCGCGAAATCAGGATGTATGGTCAAAGTGCTTATGCCAAAACTTACGCGTCTAGGTTTCTTATCTAATGAGACTCACTGAATCTGAATAATACGGTGGATCACTTAATGGTCTAGGAAAAACGTACCAGTTACGCATTGCGGGCTGCCTCAGTTCCTAAATAAAATGCTCGAGGTCGGGGTGGACTGATATTGAGTACAGGATTCGGGTTATTTTCTTCAATTGCCACAGCTAGATGAGCTTGCATCGGTGGCTTATTCAACTGAGGACAATTATTCCGGTAGTGATTCGGGCTGTTGCACTCGAAGCAAGTCCTTTGGTTATTCCTCATGTTGCCCGTGTTAACCGTTGTTATTGGTCTTGCACGCTCTCTACACTGGCTTGAAAAATGACTCGACTGATTGCATATTGTACATAAGCGGCAGGGCTTGGACTTCGGGTGATGATAAGCACATTTAGCACATTTGGGATGTGTACCCGCATACTCTCTTTGTTCAGTACCAGTTGCCACAAAAACTCTTGCCCTTTTATTGTCTGCTACCACGTCTATCTGCTTATTCGACCCACTTGCTTCCTTCCTCTTATCACTGTTCTTCAAAGTACCATTTCTAACCATCTCGTCTGTCAGGGTTCCTGCCCTCAGTATTGCACTTTGTATTGTAGACGGCTCAGTTGTTTTCACGGTTCCACGGATTTCGGGGACAAGACCATATATGTACCTCGAGATTCTCTTGGACTCAGGGGTAACTAGATGAGGAACTAGTCTGGCTAACTCATGAAATCGGTCTGTGTAGGCTGCGTGACCAGCCCCTATCATGGAGTGGTGATAAAATTCATCCTCCAGTTTCTGCATTTCATTGTCCGGGCAGTACTCCTCTTTCAATAACACCTTAAATTCGTCCCATGTCATGCCTGTAGCTGCTTCTCTGCCCCTAGCCTGTAGCTGTGTGTTCCACCATGTCAATGCCTTCCCTGATAGCAAACAAGCAGCATACTTCACCCTCTGATGTGTGGCACAATTGCTGATGTCGATCACTGACTCTGTCTTCTCTACCCATCGAGTATATGCCAAAGCACCTCCTATACCATCAAACTCCACAAGTTTGCATGCCGAAAATTCTTTATATGTGCATCCAATTCTGTTGTTGTTGTTGTTGGTGTTGTTGTTGTTACTGCCAACTACATTGTTGGTGTCGCCAGTACCGTTCCCGTTCCCGTGGTTTCCCGAGTTATTCATATGATTTCCAACTTGTGTGACAATAGTGGGAAGCAAGATTTGAAGTTGTTGAGCGATGATGGCGGCAAAATCAGGGTTTCCGCCAGCGTTGTTGTCATTGTTACCCATGTCGCTACCGCCTTCTCTACCTCCACGCCCACCTGTCCTTCCACCCCTTGGCGCCGCACCACCTCGACCAGTGCTGCGTGTTACCCTCTTTGGTGCCATGATCTCTGCAAGGGAAAGAACCGTTGAATTCCCAATATCTATACTTAACGTTCTCAAACATAATACCACGCCACAAATTGGTTCCTAAGGTGTGCCCACACCGATCTACGTATGCGTGGTCGCATATGTCCACGTGGGTTGTGACGCATTTATAATTATGTTGGCCACCATAATTATAATTGCCTCATTTCACACGTGTACACACCACCAAACATACATGTCTCGGCGATTGATGTTACTGGAATAGGTAGCCATTCTATCATCCGATTCTAAACGGTGGAGGAGGAATTTAGGGTAGGTATCTATGGAGAGTCGCAATTGGTGTATAGGAAGTTCCTTTAGGTGCTAAAGTCATGATGAGGTTTGGTCGCCAACAGTTCCCAAAGTATCCTCAAGAGAACTCCCATCCTCGGGCAAAATCATCAAATCTATACAGCTATATAGTAACACTTATTTAGCTCGATCTCGTGTCTCATCAAACAAGAACTGTCACGAGATCAAGTTAGATAAGTGTTTATTACTGAGCTCCATATCTCTGATGACTCAACTAGATTTTGGGACTCCCCTATCGGTACAAGGAAACCATGTTATCTAATGAGGTGGGTCTAGACGAAATCTCTCAGAAAACATATGCGCACGAAAAGTGTGTAAGGTGATAGGAAAAGAAAGGATCGACATGAAAGCGGTTATAGTCTAGGAACTAAAATGCAACCTAGTTCTCTATAACAAAGGCTCTGATACCAATCTGTCACACCCCCAAAATATCGCAGCGGAACGATAGAGTCATTGGGGTATGACATCATAGCACAAAGTATGGATACAGAAAACGACCTCTATAATGAGACGTTTTGAAAAGTCTACCATTCGATTAAATAAGTTAAAGTTTACAAAACAAGAAATTCCAAAGTTTGATAATACATAAAGAGTTTACAAAACATGTCGAATGGTAATTGTTAAAAGCACAAGACTCCAATGTATGCCATGTGACCCAAAAGCTCCATGAAATGCTATCACCTTATGACCTGAGATAAACATGCTAAAAAGTGTCAACACAAAGGTTGGTGAGTTCATAAGTTTGTAATAAAATGATCTAAAATACTTTGAGAAATGTTCACACAGCAAAGGCATTGTAAATCCACCCAGTTCCAAGTTCCGCCCATACAAAACTTGCAACCTGTGTGTTCACAACCCATTGCCTAAAATAGAATGACAATCATGAATATGCGCATTAAGGTAGTTAAAAGTATAAATATCACCACAAGGGTCTTCCAACAACTCGTGTTGGGATGTTCCTCCAACGACTCACGTTGGGCTGTATCCATAAAAATGGCCTTCCAACATATAAATATTGGGATGTTCCTCCAACGACTCACGTTGGGCTGTATCCAAATAAATGGCCTTCCAACATATAAATATTGGGATGTTTGTTTAAGTCTAGTCACTACACACACCAAGTCTAAGGTATAAGTAATGATGTTTGGCAAAAGAGTTTAAATGTTTTGATAAATAAGCATGTATCTCGCCCCAAATAGTTTATAGGAATTTAAACGAGTAAAAGCGGGGTATGAACTCACCTGGTATGATTGATATGCTAACCAAATGAAGTGCACGAAAATGAGGCTCGGAAACTATCCACGACCTAAAATGAATGAGGTGCTCTAACATAAGTCATGTAACAATGTCGTGCATGCAAATCCATATGATATCCATACCACTTGTACGTTTTGGAAATAATGTTTATCGTCAAAATATATGTTTATGATGTCCCGTCGTATTAAAATACTTTACAAGTAGTTACGTTGAAACAACCTCCTATGATAGTCGCTAAATGGTGCACATCGAGTGTTAGGAAACGAACCCAACAGTTTTGGAAAGCTTGTATCATTATCTCAAAGTTTTAGCATTTAAGTTTCCATCCTGGAGGTCTCGATCACAAAGAAAAATATAGGTTAAGTATAGTACTTTAGTCCAAAAATATGGTTTAAGGGTGGTTTTCGGCAAAGTTTAAACGACCATATTTATTTATTACAACTCCGCTCGACAAACAGTTGGACATTTTGGAAATTAGGCTAGGCGAACTTACTTCGACTAGAAGACATCATGTTATAAGAGAAAGTACTCCAAATTTGTTCTCCAAAATGGTTTGTTCTCCAAATTAGTTGTTCTCCAAAATATTTGTTCTCCAAAATGGTTTGTCTTAGCTTCATATCAAAGTAAACTTATATATTTTTGATAAATCGACACATTTCATAACGCTTAAGACCCATTTTAGACCCGTAACAAGTTAAAATAACATGCTGAAATTTCTGGATTTATAGTTTTCGACGTCAACTTGAAAAATTCATAACTTCTTCGTTATAGCTCCGTTTTAATCCGTTCAAGCGGCCACGTTTTCGTTTTAAAGTGTATTTTCTAAATATCTAGCCCAAAATATTATACCCACTGTCGGATTTTCCCAGATTTAAAAATATGGACAGACCCTGTTTAGAACGTGTCGAAATGAGTTTTTCTCGCGCCAAACCTATTCTAACCCATTCAAAACAACTCCGAAGCTATTCTAATCCTACCATACACCTTCTTAGGGTGTCATGGTTTCCTAGACATCACCAAAACTAATATATAACAAGGAATAATTTATAGGATGGATTATATATATAACACTTAAAAACCTTAAAAAGTGGTATGAACATCACATAACTTGCATGATTTACTTGAGCCTAATAAAAATAAACATTGAAGTGAATATGAAAAATAATGATAGGTATGAAATGCTTACTAGTAATTGATGAGGTTAATGAGAACAATGGATTTATCCTAATCACCCAAGGTTTTTATTTCAAAACCTTAACTAAGAGTGTATCTAGGTTGTTAAAAACTTGACTTGAGAAATTTTGGTGATCTCCTTCTTGATCATTTAGGGTGGCCGGTTTTGAGAGAAGAAAAAGAGGAGAGAAAATCTTGACTTTGCACTTTGAATTATTTGATGTATGTGTAAGAACTTGGAGTGTGTAAGTATACAAATGAAAAGATCTTGCATATCTAGGTGAATCATCCCCCCTTGTATGCTTTTAATAATACATATATATTTTTATTTTATTTATTATTTATTATTATGTATATAAATGTGTAAGTAAAGTAAGTTAAGTAAAGATAAGTTGTAACTTGTATACACATTTGAGCATTTAGGGTAGCGTTAGCTAGAAATAAATTTTGACGGATCATAGTAAAATCTATTGAGGTCATAAACATTATAAAAACACATTTCTTGCAAAATTTGAGTGAAACAATAATTATCATGTAGTTTTTAAGAAAACCGACGTAATTATATAAATATAACAATTTATATACAAAATAAATTTAAAACACTGGGTAAACTCATTATATTATATTTATAATCTTAATATGAGTATTAAAAATATATCGAGACAATTTTTGGAAGTAACGGATCAAATGTCTAAAATAATTAATTACGCGATAGCGTTTATTTAATAAGAAATTATGCGTTTAATGTGAAATGCAAAACCATGCATGAACTAATATGATGAATATGGAGTATGAGAAATGACCGGAAATTGAGAATTGTGACATTCTTCCCCTGTTAGAGGAATCGCGTCCCCGCGATTCAATCGATGACACTAAAAGGTCTACCCTTAGGTTTCGCGAAATCAGGATGTATGGTCAAAGTGCTTATGCCAAAACTTACGCGTCTAGGTTTCTTATCTAATGAGACTCACTGAATCTGAATAATACGGTGGATCACTTAATGCCAATCCGATTAATCACCGATTAATCCCGCCTTGACCGATTACAAGCTACAAAGGAGTCGACCGCCCGACTACCGATTCACGATTTTTGCAACATTGATATATATATATATATATATATATATATATATATATATATATATATATATATATATATATATATATATATATATATATATATATATATATATATATATATATATATATATATATATATATATATATATATATATATATATATATATATATATATATAGAGTTAGGATCAAATAAGAAGAAAAATTAAAATAAGAATGATAAGAAGAAACTACAACCACTCATTTCAGATGCATCTACAAAAATGGATGCATCTCCCCTTAAAATTCTCCTCCCTATTTGAAATGTGTGGCTAAAAATCCTTCTTATTCTTCTTATTTTAGTTTTTCTTCTTACTGGATCCCTTCCCTATATATATATATATATATATATATATATATATATATATATATATATATATATATATATATATAGGATAAAGATCAAATAAAAAGACAAATATCCGTAAAAAGATAAAAAGATTTTTTTTTCAAAAAAAGTTCACGAAAAATTCCCAAAAAATCCCACAAGATCGGGTATGATGGTGCATGAAAAAGTTGTGAAAAACTTTTTTCTAAAAGTGGATATTTTTTCCGAAAAAAAATTATGAAAATATACGTTTGCGCATTAAATCCTTTTTTTGTGCATCAAAAATTGGTCTTCGCACCCAACTTCTTTTGACTTTTTTCATTAAAATAACATTGCGCATCAAACTAAAACAAGTTAAAAATTTTGTGCATCAAAATTTTTTTGCGCATCAAAATTCGTTTTTTGTGCATTAAAAAAAACGTATCAAAACTCAAAATTATAAAAAATGTTTTCACAAAAGTTTTATGCACCAACATACCCGATCTTGTGGGATTTTTTGGGAATTTTTCGTGAACTTTTTTTGAAAAAAAAATCTTTTTATTCTTTTTACGGATATTTGTCTTTTTATTTTAACTTCACCCTATATATATATATATATATATATATATATATATATATATATTAAGAGGAGGCGTGCCACATATTCCACGTGGCATCCCAGAATGCCACGTCATAAATCCATGTCATCATTGAATACATGTGACATTTTTTTAAAATTTGATTTGATTTTAGTGTTTTTATAATTTTAAGTTTTGGATTAATACATAAATTTCGGATTTTTTTTTCAAAAAATTCATGAAGCTAAATTTGGCATTAACAAGATTAGAAGGTCTATTAGTCCACAAACAAGTGCTTCAACCAATGGAGCAAGCCAGAAGTTGTGATAGAAAATTCAAAAACAAAACATATATCTCTTAATCACTCCACAATTCAATAAAAAAAACCCTATAATATCTTCATTCAAATATGTCCCATATTTATGTTCATTACTTTATTGCATTTGATTTTCAAATTTTATAAAGAAATCACGATTGATTTTAAACATACAATATTATCCCAAAACAATCCTAAAAAACCTACCCTAACCCTAAATCTATGATCTAATTGCGGTTCTGCTTCTATACAGCCACACAAGAATAAGTGGTACCAAGATCGATGCCAATGGCAGGAATTTCACAGCTTATGCAGATTCTTATTCATACATTGTAATACTTATTATAATCATCGTATATGCTATTTTTACTTTGCATTTGCGTAGTTAATTTTTTTTAATTATCTTATTGTAAATCAGAATCTTTAATTTGATTAAGATTTTAATGTCTCACTTTTTTATGTTGTACGTGAACTACAATTTATGGCTTTGATTATTAATCTTATAGTTATATGTAGTATACATATGAGTGTATCAATTTTTGTACATACCAGGACTTGATTGGATTAGAAGGTGATGAGCTTGCTCAATTCATACCATTGGCTGGAGAAAGGTATGCAAAATTTAAGTTATTATAATAGAAAAGATTTTATGTTAAGAAATTTGATTCAATCTAATGTCACAATCTCCATACCTATCTTGGTGGCAAGCAACCTTTTGTTAGTTTTTAACTTGGTATCTAAACAAAGATAATCAAAGTCAATTAAGATTTCTCATTTCAATTAACATGCATAATAGACGATAAGAGGGCATAGCTGTCCGAAAATTTCATAGAAAAAATGGAGCAGGTGCATACCGCATATCAGAAAATGGGCAGAAGGTGCCAGATGATGGAGCAAGAAATTGAATACTTGTCTAAAGATAAACATGAGATCCAAGAAAAATATTCTAAAAAGTCCAGGTTAGATATATTCAAACTGAAACATCCATTGTTGTGCATGTTGCTCTTTAGAATCTTAATTATTTTAAAAGCTAAGTTGTGTATAATAAACTTTTATGGACTTAAATAAATGGCAAGGAGGGTATACAATTTAAAGGTCCACAACCTGTTGGAAACGTAATACCACTTTTTCTTTTCCATAAATGCTGAATGTTTAAAGTATATATGTTGGATTATTATAACACGTTTGTATGCTTCCATGTGATCTTTCAAATATGTAGGAAATCATGGATGATCTTGCGCCAATTGACATGATAGAAAAATGCCCCGTAGCTGGTCTTGGCTTCATCAATGTTATATTATCAAGGAAATGGATAGGTGGTATCCATCGTATCTTTCTTTTGAATATCCAATTCAGATGTAGTTTCCTACTTTAACAATAATGAAAGTGCTTTTGCTTTCAGTCGGTGCGAGATTAATTTTTCGATGGTTGGAGTTGACATATCTACTCACGTGGATGCAAGTAATAATGTAAACGATATGATAATAAGAATATATGCATATTTGTTTTAACATTTTTGTTTTATACAATGTTTATACTTTCATGCTCAAAGTTAAGTTACTTCTTCTTTTTGAGTTTTGAAACTTATTGTGGCTCAGTTAATATTTTTAGGTAGCAGAAAGGGTAAACCCAATGATACAGAATCAAAATCAAAATCGGAGAGGGAAGAGTCACATTCGTCTTACGAAGATGAGGACTTCTCTTCAAAGGCATCTAGGGTAATTATATAATCACCTTAATAGCTGAAATCTTTATTTATATGATTTGTTACAGTTAGATTTATTTCAATTTTCTAAATTGAATGGAGTATTCAAGCAGATTTTGCCTTCTTTGACCAGAAGACTGATGATTTTCATGGAGTGAAGGTCCTGATGACTACCTACCTCGATAATAAAGAATGGGCTTTAAGCAGTTTTGTAGACTTAATATTAGAACAAACTATTGTGGGAACTGTTATTAAGATAAAAGGAGATGAAGATAATGGAGTTTATGGTTTCGTTTTTGCTCTCAATCTCCAGAGATATAAGGTGCATTTTCATTTGCGATATCCAATAATCTTTATTAATTAATTGTATATGAAGCTGATAATTTTGTATTATTATTCAGGATCATAAGTGCGCCCGGACAAAGAAACTAAAGATAAAATGCAGTGATATTTAGGACCGCAAGCGGCTGATGTGGGTCTACTAGTATCACAATATGTAGTAAATCTACCACCTCAACTTCTACCACCATTGTATGATGGCCTCTTTGATGAAATCTTATGGGCTACTAAAGACGAGGTTATATGAATATAACATAGTAATTATAGAGGTGGCAATTTTCACCTAATTACATATAACCGGGTTGATTCAGGTTTAACGGGTTCATGAAGAAGATATAGAGAAAATAAGTGTTATATCACGAGGCTTCCTTGATAGTACAATTACGAGTATTACAATAAGCTCGAACTCAAGCAACTACACAAGATGGCAAAGAGTTTGGCTAGTGCGTCGTCGAGTTCGAGTGCTCCTTTTTTATCAGGTATATATGTATATACAGGTTTTTATTAATTGTAGTTATGTAGTACTTTTTGTATGTGCTGGATTGTTGATTGTTGTCTAGCGTAAATAATTGCATTCGAGATGTTAAATATAGATTTCAAGGTTATGAAGTTTAATTTGTGATTATAGATTTTGTCGGCTAGGATTATACAGTTTAGTTAGTAGGTTGGGAATGCTTAATTTCAACTTTTCAGATTTTTTTGTTTTTTAGTCATATAACACATTTGAGCGGATTCAAAAATCAGAGTGCACCTTTGGAGTCATGTTAAAAAAGTGCCTCATTATATGCCGGATCTATCTTTCTCCACAATTGAGTTTCATGTGTAATGTATAAATTAGAGTAAGTTACTCGGTTTCTAACGGTTTATGCGTTTTCTACAGATTGTGCTTTCAGAAAACTAGAGTAACTCCTATACCCTGTTTTATGTACAAGGAATGTATCTTGACCATGTTGATACTCCCCTTAACAAATCATGGTTTTATTATGTTGGTTATGTATACGTATTGCAGATGGAGTGTTAGGAGCATCTTTGATTAAGCGTCACTCCGAGGAGCCTAGCGAGTCAAGTGAAACTGTGATTGCAGATGGAGTGTTAGGAGCATCTTTGATTAAGCGTCACTCCGAAGAGCCCAGCGAGTCAAGTGAAACTGTGATTGCAGATTTGTCATCACCAACTACTGGTAACAATTAATTACATTCTTATAGTAGTTGGATTAACATTTTTACTTTTACATGCGCACACTCAAGGTATCTTATGACTCAAGATTGTATCTTGGTATACATATTCACGTTATTTATAGTAGGAGTGATGGAACATATCAAGGTGCGGTTTTCACACATTTACTGTAGGTGACATAAGTTACTTTTTGTGGATTGTGACCCATCATCTAATTCATAATCTTATCTGACCCGCCCATCCTTCCACCTTTAAGTTGCATCATATCACTGCTAATCTGCAATACTGCAACCATAGGTAAACATAACTCACTTTTTGATGATTATTCTGTTGCGTGTGGAGGAAGCGCTAGCAATTCCATATAGCTTGATGTTTCTCATCATACCAAAACTAAGGACTCAAGCACCCAATCAAAGGATTGGGACTTATGATATCTGGTTCGTGACCTTGCTTATCCACCATTCAGACTTTATAGAGTTAACATTAACATCACAATTAGATTGGTGGTTTCTACAGGTGACAATAATTGGGTGGTTATGGAGGTAACATAAACATCTTAATGACAACCTTACTTTATAAGGACGAATCCTGCACATTAGGCTTTAATTAGGCGGAACTCATGCACTAGAAGAATAAGTGTTATTAATGATGAAATGAAAGCAAGTAGACTGTACAAGGAAAGCAACTAACTCTATGAAAAAGATGAGCAACAAAATTGTCGGTTAGACCAGTTTCCATAAAGGAACCATAATTAGAACCTTTACATATACTACATTTTTCTTTCTTGCATTTGGGTTTATAGAATGTTGGCTTAGCTAAAATGCTTATTTGAGAAATGCGGCTGTAGGAAACATATAATTCTATAATTTGGCTACTCATTAAGAGGATTAATCCCTACGATGGTCCTTATTTTTTTTCATATGAAAATTATGATATACCTACTCATGTATGTGCATATTGAATTATTATGTCATGTGAATACATCTCTATTTCCACATACAATCACTAGCGTGTCTAGAAACTTTATACACGATAGAATGTGAATAGATGATCATTATATGCATGCGTACCTCTATTTTATGATTTTATCATTAGAATCCAAATCGCATAATGCCACATTAAATAGTTGAAACATAAATGTTTCATCCAAAATATTCCCTTTGCCTTGCATTTTGCTAGAGTTGTATGAAGATTCTTGCAATATCCTTTTGCCCGTCATATTTTCTATATTTTTTTTCTAAAAATATGTCAAGGTTTAATCATGAGTTCTTATGTTTTTGCATTACTTGATAATATGCTGTAGCATATGAAATGGGAGTGTTGCGACCTGAGGTTGATATGGGAACCTGCAAAAATTTAGTATGATGGTAAGAGAAATGTGTAATCTTGTATGCCAAGCTAGCAACCCCTCAACAGAACCATTGCGCAGTCCTTGCTATAAGAAAGTATAGCTACATATATGAATTATGCAGAATTTACATGTAATATCTTTGCAGCCATTTTAGATATCTGCCTTTTGCAATTAGGTTAAGATAATTTGCTTGTTTCTGAACAGAACTAGATAAACTTTACAGGTTTCATATGAAAAGCAATACAGGGTCTATGTGTCACATCTTATCTCTGCATAGCTTCCTTTTCATTTCAATGTATAGGTAATCTTGTAATGAAATCAACCTGAGAGTTAATGTGTTTTAATGCTGACATTTGTTATTTACTAGACGAGTACCCGCGCCTAGCGGCAGCGGTGTATAGTCTTCGACAAATTCCGGTTAGATCAATTACTTTGCGTGTTCTATTATCCTTGTTTCGAGGCTTAGAGATAACGGTTTTGTGTAGCAAATTTTAGATAGAACGATATTTTTGCGTGTTCTTTTCATTGTAAGGCTCAAATAACAATTGTGGTAAAGTAAAGCTCGCACCTAGTAGCGACGACATATATACTCTATTACACGCGATGTAACAGGTGGTAATTTGTATTCGGTGAACAAATTTTGTGAGACGCTTTTATTTTGTGAGTGAACAATTTTGTTGATGTGCTTTTATTGTAGCGTTTTCTTGAAATAACGTGAGACCTTTATTGTGTACATGTACTAATTTGTGCCAGATCACGTGAATCCTAGGCCAATCTACTCATACAAGGATGCTCTTCATTTGTGAATTTTGATAGTAATATGAAAAATAAGACTAATATTCATTTTCTTTCTAATGACGTAAGGTTAAAGTAATTTTTGTTATTGCCTTAATAAACAAATCTGTGAAAGACGAAACTATGAGTAATTTTTGTTATTGCCTTAATAAACAAATCTGTGAAAGACGAAACTATGAAAGGCAATGGAGACAAAATAATCGAATATAATGTGTTGTGATATCTTTTGGATTAGTATATGACAATTTAGTAGTAGGTATTAGAGTATATTGCAAAAATCGTCCTTGTGGTTCGGCCAAATTGTACGTTTCGTCATTATTAAGTGCAAAAATCGTCCGTATTTTGCACTGTTACGTCCACTTTTGGTCCTCCATTTTAACCGGCGTTAAGTGAGTTTCGTTAGCAGTTACACGTTAGCCCTTTTGGCTAACGATTGTTGCAGCGCCCATCTTTTACACTAACGGCCATTTATAATTTAATTATTTTTCGATTTTTTTTTGAATTTTTTTTTCGTCCGTTTTGTTTTTAATATTTTTTTGAATTTTTTTCGTCACGTGCATTTTTTTCGGCTTCTTTTTTGTCAGATGTAAACTTTTTTTTATCAGAAAAAGTTTGTTTTTGAAAAAAACTTTATTTTGCACGTGCTCAAATTTTATTTGAAACAAAAAATTTAAAAAAACAATTATCGATTTTTTTTCTCGAAAATCACTTTTCACATGTGACGAAAAAAAGTCCAGATTTTTTTTTCACATGTGACGAAAAATAACTTTCTAAATACAATGTTTCCGAAAAAAAATGTATAAAAACATATAAAAACAGACGAAAATGTATGAAATATATAAAAACATATATCCAATTTTAGACGTTTTTTATATCCGTTTTTATACCCTAAAACATATACACGTTTTCATCCATTTTTATACCCTAAAAACGTAGTATAAAAACGGATATAAATTTTTAGGGTATAAAAACGGATATAAAAATGGACGAAAACGTATAAAAAGGGATATACATTTTAATATGTTTCGACGTTTTTTATCCGTTTTTATACGCTTTCGTCCGTTTTTATCACGTTTTAGAAATTTATTTTTCGTCACGTGTGAATTTTTCTTCGTCACATGTACAAATGATTTTCAGAAAAAAAAAATCGATAATTGTTTTTCTAATTTTTTTTGCTTAAAATCAAATTCGAACATGTGCTAAAACAGTTTTTTTTTTTTTTTTTTTTTTTTTTTTTTTTCAAAAACAATTTTTTTTCCGATAACTTTTTTTTACATGTGACAGAAGAGATAAAAAAAAAAAAAAAAACAAAAAGAAAAAAAAAAAAACCTTAGACCTTTTTAAATTTTTATGTTAGGTTAAGAGAGAAAGAGGTTAGGTTTAGACTCACTTTAAAGATGGAGAGAAGGGATAAATGAAATTACAACAGCTATGTTGCGTGTTTTATTTACAGAATTATGTATCCAGTTAAAAAAAAAAAGAAAAAAAAAACCTCATATTCTATTAAATATTTACTTTTTCCTTTAATGACTATTAAGTTTGTAGAACAAGCTTCATTATTTTTATTTTCAAAAAAATCACCACTATAATGGCCATTAAGTTTTATCATTTAATTTTCAACATTACCTTAATTATTTTAATTTTCAACATTCATTTTCTCTTACATTTGACCATTGTTGAAAATTCAACATTCAAGTTTGACCTTTTTTCCAATTTATGTAGTTAAGAAGAGAAGAAAAAACCAACATAACCATTAATACTCTTCCATAAAGTAGGGGGTTTTATGTCAATCCTAACATTATATATATGTGAACTTGTGATGTAAACTTCACTATACCATGCACCATGGCATGTCATGATTATTATCTTATGACAATGAACAAGATCTTTTAAAATAGGGCATGTTGTGAACTTTTTCTTGTGTAGGTGGTTAGAGCATTCTTGTGTTCATAGTCAATGATATTGAGGTTATTGAAGTTGAGATTTTCTAAGATGACCATGTGATTTTTGTTTAGGCTGTCACGAATCTTTTGGATAATGAAAGTGTCTCAGACATAGATCGACTACGCCTTGTGATGTTATATGCTTTGCGATATGAAAAAGAGAGCCCTGTTCAACTGATGCAACTGTTTAATAAATTGGCTTCTCGGTCTCCTAAGTACAAGCCAGGGGTAAATGCAATATAAGTTTTTTGATTACAATATAGCATAATGTGTCTTGCTCTCTATTAGCGTTAACTAGGAACACAGGTGTTTGGATGTGCTATAATCCTTTGATCATGTGATCATTTTGGTGTCAAATAATCAGTTCTGTACCTTATTTAATAGTAGCTGCAATCTGCAATGAAACTGATTAATTAAGAGGAAATCAAAAGTACTTATTTAGTCCACTTCCTTTCCTTATTTTAATAATTCCTTCTTTATACCTGATTTTAATAATTATATTTTGAAAAAAATATAATTCCAGGAATCATATTTGATAAGTTTTTCTAAACTTATAATAGAATATTTATTTTCGTTGATAAAATAGAGTGTTGTACACTTCAAGTTTTGATGTTTAAACGTTATCTAAAACTGTTTTTTCTGGTCATTTTTTTTATCATTCATATACGATTGTCAAAGTTTCTCAAACTGAATGTCTGTTTATCACAACTTCAATCACCATAAGCATATTTAGTGATATGTCCTGCAATATATTTTCTGATTTTAACTATTCAAGATCACATAATCATCTTCAGAACATACATCCAAACACTCCCATAATCAATATTGTTTTATCTAAATTTACTCATGAGGTGCAGTTTTATAATTGATTAATGTTTCAAGTATGAACATTTAAAGCTTTGTATAAGTAATTAAATTTTTTTCTTTCATTTAAAACAAATTATCCTGTCAGATATGTACCAAATCAGTATTGGATATGAAATTTAAAGTTTGGACAAGTGAAAGATGCTTGAAAGATCTCATAATGGAAGCGATTATCTGGACAATCAAGGTAAGAACCTCAGACGCTGTTAGTTTTCACTATTTTGTAATAATCATGTAATTGCTTTTGAAAGGTAACTGGGTTTGCACTAAAAGTTTTCGACTAATTGTTTACATAAAATTTAAATACATGTACTATCAGTATTCTCACGTTTTGTTAGCTACCGTGTGAGTGTGGCAACGGTTAAGTTGAATCCTGTTTACTTGGTATGGACTTATTCAATTATGTTAGCTTTGGTATCTGCTTAAAAATATATACATGGCTCATGTCTCTACTTGACCAAAATCCATAAGAGACTATATTCTTGTATTTTGAATTCACATGGGATATCAACCCTTTACTAACTTCATTTTATTTTCTTTCTTACAAATTTTTGCATTTTAATTTATTACAGAAACTCATATGTTTCATCTTGCAGTGATATCGATGATCCTCACACTTGTGTTGGCCTATGTATAAAGACTTTCGATGTGTAAGTTGGAAGGTTTGAATATATCAAGCATTGAACTTATGTTAATAAAGTATATTTGTAAACTAATAGCACACAAAAAAATTGTATGGTTGGTTATCGAGGAGCTTAAAAAATGTATCATCGCATTTTTGCTTATTATATTTGTTTCAATACATATCGATACACTGTTTTGTCACTTTTTATTTTTAAGCCTAGCATCAATAAAAATAAATCGTGTATATTTCATCTCCTTATTATGATTATGAAACAAGTTTATAGAACTAGCTCACCCATCGGCTTAGGCGTTAAAACTATAGGTTTATAAAACAAAAAGTTTTATAATTTAATGATTTGTGTGGCATGAAACATTTGTAAATCGTTTTAAAGATTTACCGTTGTAGATACCCTTAGTGAGAAGAGCTTAAGGGATTATACGTCTTTTATTTATGATTGGTGTCAAAGTAACAAGTATTTTGGCTATTTAACCATTTAATGGTCAAATCTACAACATAATTAGGATATAAACTGTTTGATTGATCAATTGATCCGGTTAATATAGAATCAGCTCTAAATTAGTTTTTCCTCAATTATATGTTTGTTGGGGATTGCTTATTAGTATGATTGTGTGATGTTTTTACCTTTACCGGAAAGATCTAATAAACGTTGTTTGCTGAACTAAAGAGGTGCTAGACTCCAAAGACAAAATAGTCACCAACAAAGAGACAGTGTGTTCCCTCTCACCCTGGGATCCCACACTTTCAAATACGGTGTCTGTATTCGTCAAATAAATATGACCACAATACTGCAATAACTAAACAATACCACTATAATGTAATAAAGTGTAGATCGAGAACGCATATTTGTTTGTAATACAATAAAAATGATATTAACAACTTAAAATCACAAGAAGGTAATTCAAAATAATCAAGTTGCTTATAAAGATCTGACATTCACTTGGTGAAAAATGAGAAGAAAGTACGTTACAGATACATAACACGCATAATCATAATATTAGTACACGTAATCTTGAATGAATTCATCAAAATAAAAGTATGTTGGTTGTTATCTCAGGACGTGTTCAAAAGGTCGTCACTTTTATGTGAATGAAACATATAGATTTTAACTTTCGTCTTGCAAACTATATCAATCCATACTATTATTAATCACTAATTCAGATTATGTTAGGTTACGACGAATTATAGCACTTTCTTGATGATGATGGAGATATGGCTGGAATATATCTAACTAATAAACTAATGCAACAACTCAAAAATGCTTCTGAAACATCATTTATCGAGTTAGTTTCATCAAATAAGCCCATTATATGTTTGTTTTCCACTAATGGACACAAAAAGATAAAGTTGTCATCATATAATCTTGAACGAATTCATCAAATTAAAAGTAGGTTAGTTGTTATCTCAGGACGTGTTCAAAAATATAAAGCTTTCATGATTTAAAAAAAGATGAAGACTGAAAACTACGTTACAATTTATAGAACGTATTAGAAAGTTCAACTTTCTATATATGCAAATCCTGTAGGGAGTTCATTACTCAATCTCATTTTTTAGCAAATAGTGTTGTGCATGTGCTGAGGGTATGACATTGGAGTTCTAGGTGCTGCTAAGTAGATCAGCTTGATGCCATTTACTAACCTCATTGTTGTCGTATGCAGGTTTGATGCCTTAATTCATGTTTTTGGACTAAAGGCAGTTGATGAAACTATGCAGAAGACTTGCTATGGTAAGTTCTTTCAAGTTTTTTTGAGCAAGATTTTTACCTTCTCTTAATTTTTTTATAATTGAATCACATTCTCTTGATTTTTATAAATTGGTATAAAGGGGTGTTTGGCATTGCGTTATAATGATTAGAAGTTCTCTCTTTAGCGCAATAAATGCCAAGTTAATTCCATGTGATATGTATAAAAATCTTTATATAAAACAACTTACAAAACTGTATGCATTACAATTTATAAAATGACTTGCGACGACTTTCAATCATTTGATACGATAGTCCCTTTTGACATGTTTTGTTGAAAGACCACCCAAACTGACCAAATTATTAGTAAACACGTCAAATATTTTGACGCCTACTGTTTTTGCAATCTAGATGAATTGCTTACTAAGAAGTGTTGCACCTCTCTTCTTTTTGCTTTAGATACAGGTCATCATTCTTGCCTTAAATGCACTCTTTGTTGATAAAGCCGGTAGAAAGCCATTGTTACTGGTAAGGATTTGCATTCAATGCCAACAATTTGTTCTAAGCTTTTTTCCGTTTGTTTCCTTTCAAGGCCTTTTCTAAAGTACAAATATGTATGCAAGGTTTCTGGAGGAGCTGGATTCGTTATGGGTTGTTTAATAGCAACAATATCATTCTACTTGAAGGTAATCATTAAGGTGTCGAATAGGTTACTTTTTTCTGTCCCAAAACAAACATAAAAATCGACAAAAAGAATTCTAATTACCAATATCTATATTTTACATGAGGGCCGCATAAAGTTTTAATACCCTTATCTAAACATAGAACCTTGACTAAGCTGGTTCTTTAATTTACCAATTTTTTTTCATTACACAGATTACTCCATTAAGTTGGGAAAACCTAGTTACTAACAACTTGGTTTTAGGGTAACTTTCATATGACTTCAACCGCTGTTCACAAATAGTTTGCATTATGTCATGAGAAAAAGGTTTTTTGGCCTAAATAATTCCTTTTACCATTGTTATATGTGTCTTATAGCCAAAGGGTGCTTATGTTATATTGATACCTATGTTACACATTATAGCCATGCATGTTAGACTCAATTGAGTAATGGAGACTTAATCATAGTGTTTGAATGGAAATTTTCAACTCAACTATTGCTTTTAGTACATGTAGAAAAAGGTTAAACTCCTAAAATAATCTACAAATTATTCTTATTATGCAGTAATTTAAAGATCCAACTGAGAGGGTCTTCGTTTTCCCACTCTTTTGGTTTGACCGTAACTAGGTCCTACGGTGCCTTTATTCATTTTCAAGAAATCTTTGGGGATTATTAATGCATGTTACCCAACATTTTCGAAAAATTTGCACACTTTTAGAAGTTTTATTTCGTGAAAAGGTTTGAAGGTACTTTGTTGTGACAAACACAACGAATACACAAACTTAACAACAAACCTTGTGCATAAAAAAGCTTTATTTTGTATATGAATAAGGACGAGCCATTGTTATTTTTTTATCACACTTTTCTTTGTTCTTTTTATATATATGAAAACTTTTTTCTTCTAATTTTTGTAGTTAAGATATTTGCCGTTATTCATTATTTATGTAAGTCCGGTTAGAATTCGTCAATTAATTTTGTGAAGCTAGCCCGCCCATTCGGGCGGGCTATGAAGCTAGTATATATATATATATACTTATATATTTTTGCAGGTAACAATGCCTCGTAATGATTACCATGACACCAAATCCTACATCCCTTTACTAATCGATGATCCAAACATTCCCCTTGACATCAAAGCTCAGCTACAAAAAGTCCAACATCGTTACATACACGAAGGTCGTATGGTTGATTTTTACTTTGCTCCTTTGGATGGCATCAATTTATTCTTTCCAACAATTGCCTTTGATTGTTTATACAAAATAAATGATCAAATATGTCCTTGTTTCGTTCTTGAATTCTATAGTCGTGTTCGCACTCTCAATGACCTTGAAGGTAATGTCTTTCTTGATTTTTGGATCCAAAATGAAAATATCGCTTTGTCCATTCCTGAGTTTGGTGATATTCTTGGCGTACCCGCTCATGGTCAATGTGCTTACACGGAAGACCACTCTTTAGAGTATCTTTTCTATCACTTAGAAAACGAAGGTCCATATCTAACAGAAATTCTCGATCCACAAACCATCAAACAACATGTTCAAAACCCTCGTGTCACCAACACATACCAAAAACGTGATGGCTCAATAGTCGACCTCGACCCAAACCAAATTTATCTCAGAGAAATCCTTCCCGATCTTAAAAATTAGGAACTCCTTCTACGTGAGAATTTCTTGTCTCTCGCTGGCAACCGGGGTCATGTTCCGGCAAGTCTAGCCCATATGCTCTATTGTATTAGTATTGAGACTCCATACAATCTCGCTTACTAAATGGCAAAAAGAATTGCCAACATTCATGGTCGGGTCGATAAGCTCATGCCATACGGTATGTTGCTTACTCGTCTCTTTCGTTGGGTCATGGCTAATCATCCACATCTCTATAGTGATGATTACCTTCTTGTCAATCCCAAAACGTTGCACAAAGCAACATAGTGACAAAGGGTCAAAACGTGGTCATATATCCACCTTCGATGCTACTTCCTCTTCATTTCATCATGGATCATCATCCAAACCCATGGATGATGATGATGTTGAAATGAATGATGAAGGAACATCTCGTGCTCGTACTCCCTTAACTGACACATACATTTGTAATCTCGACACATCATCCTTCACTCGAACAACCGAACTTCCATTTAACAACACAAAGTTAAGCTCCATAATGCGAAGGCAAATCGAGATATACAATCGACAAGTATCTATTCATGAGAAAATGATCAGGGGGTTCAATTCAATCAAAAAGGTGATTAAAGGGCTTGGCAAGACAATCAAGAAGGGGTTTAGAAAGTGAGGTCAAGAGTAATGAACAATATTAAACTATCAATTAAGTAGCATCATTAGTTTCTTGCATACTATAGGGTATTGGCTACGGCTTTATGACGTTAACTTACTAGTTCACTATAACTTATGTTGACTAACTTGTTAAAATTAGTTGCAGGTGTGTATTTCAATTTTACCACCCGACGGTTTTTAATCAAGTTAAATTCTTGGTTAAAATTTAGCTTACTTGCATTATTTGTTTTTTATATTTTTGATCATGTTACTTGTCTTTTTGCATGCTTGGTAGTATCCTAGATTTAGCTAATCATATGTTTTTTCTTAGTGCTAGATGTAGCTAAAGTGATAAAATTCAAGTGATTATTCTTTAGTGACTTGAGGCAATAGGATCTGCTGTAAATAGTACCCCTAGAATTACCCATTTAGGAAGCCTAAATCTTGTAGAACTGGTAAAATCGTCTTCAGCAGGTCACGACACCACTAAATTTAGTGGTACCGTGGGTGATTTAGTGTTACCGTCCCCTGGTAATACGATTTTTACTGTTGGCTTTCACTTTTTGACCTCATTTCCATTAGATTCTGCCAACATTAGCTGATTCCAGTACTCATCAATTTCCTAAACTCATCACACCCTATCATCCTTAGCAACCTACAAACCGTGCATGCTTTTGATTTGGCTATTTAAGCATTTCTCATGCATTCATCGTCATCACCTCTTCAATCATCCATCACACACTAACCATGTCTTCCACCATTGCAACCACCTCACACAAAGCCAAGAAACCAAGACTTAACATCAAACCACCAAAGGAGATCATTTTCATTGTTCTTACATTAGATGAGGAGGTACAAACACCACCACCTTTCACCAACTCAACTCACTCTATTTCCACACCAAATACTCCATCAAAATCTATCTCCACTAGAGCACATTCATCTTCCTCATCCACAATTAGGACAAAAACACCCTCACTACCACCAATCCACGTCAACCTTTGGAATTAACATTCACCTTATCACCAACAACTCCACTTGAACTAGTTTACACCACAACATCATCTTCCACCTCTCCATCACCACAACTACTTATGGGTTATCCTCTTCTCTACCCACTTGAACCACATAGCCAAAGCTGTCGATGTTGTCACCATAATATCAACCGCATCTTTGATCTTAGAGATGAGTTGAACTTCATGTTTTACTATTTAGAATACCTCTTGACACCACCACAAGGGCCCTGTTGGAATCACTCCTAACTTATATTTCAAGTGTTAGTATTTAACATGTAATAGGTTGCTTAAACTAGGCTTTTATGTTTGTATTTATGGCAAGGCTTATGTAGAAAGCCCATGAGCCTTGGCCCAAGTACAATAAGGAAGGAAGGGACTAGTAGTGTTGCCCAAGTCCCCTTCCCCTATAAATAGACATGTAAACCTTCATTTGAAGGTTGGTTGTTCACTTTCTAATAATACCTACGCCTAACGTTTTCTTATTCATACGTGTGTGTTATTGTGTGTTCAACCAATCTATCTTCATCTATATTTCTTACATATTGATCTTATGTTAACTTATGGTGACCTAACAGTGGTATCAATCGTCATCTAGTTGGGTGAAACACTTTTGTTTTTGAAGTTATTCACTATACGCGTGGGTTTTAAGGCTACAAACTTTAATACGCTTAAAGCTTTAATTTTTACACTTGTAAACTCAAGATTCTTTTGGTTTAAAGTTTATTTAGTGTTAAAGTTTAAGTTTTTTGCATCAAGTTTCAAACTTTACGTATGTAGAGTCGTTTTTAAGCTTGGTTTTATTCGTGTACCATTTTATACGCGTAAGGGTAAAATTTGTTTTGAATCATCAAGTTTCAAACTTTCTTGTTATTTTGGTGATGTTGAAGCTATTTCATCATTAAAATCAAGTTTCAAAACACTTTTAAGCATAAAAATCAGTTTTGGTAAAAGTTGGTACTTTCTACTCGTAAGAAAACCCTAGTTCTACTCGTATACTCAAAGTCTACGCCTAAGCTGTGTCTACGCATAAGGGATTCTTCACTTGATCTATAAAGCTGTTGGTTTACTCAGTGTTTTCTTGCTTGGATAAGCCTGAAAACACTTCGACTTTGGATATCTTTTACACTTGGGTAAGTGTAAAGGATTTTTGGGTAAAACCCTAGTTTTACGCCTAAGCTTAAACGCTTACGAGTAGAAAATTATTTGCCTAAGCATTTCCTACGCCTAAGCTTGTCTTACGCCTAAGGAAATATTACGCATAAGGTTTTCTACTATTAAGCCTTTGGTTTGCGCATAAGCTAAGTTTTTCTCAAGTCTACGCGTAAGAAGTTACTACGCGTAAACTCTTGTCTACGTGTACTAGGAATCTACGCGTATCTCTACGCCTAAGCTTATTTCTACGCTTAAGGTTACTTTATCAACAAAGTTTCATTCGACTACAAAGATCCATCATCAACACAAGTTTCAAGATGTCTCAACCACCATACTCTCACTACTTTCCTCATGAGTATCCTCAACAACAACAACAACAATATCAACAATATCCCCCACCATCTCAACAACAATTGCAACAATTTCAACAAAAATTTCAACCGCCGTCTCAAATGTACTTTCCTCAAGGAGCAAACCCTCTTCCACCACAGATGGTTCAACCAAAACCTCGTTAACAAGTTCAACATTGTAACTACTTCCAATATCAGTATCCGGCTAAGTATGCTATGAATGTTACAACACAAAAGGAACCTTCTTGGTTTGCAAAGATATGTGAAGCTTTAAGTAGCCAACAATCCATTCATGAAGCTGAATTCCTTGAGAGACCTCCAATGCTCACTCCCGGAAACTAAGATCAATGGGTGATAAGGTTCTTTAGGTTTTGTGATCTCAAGAAGCCACATGGTAAGTTTTTGAAGAAGGTCATCCTTGAAGGTCCTTTTCAGATGCCTACTATCACTGTACCCGGAGATTTGAATGCTAATCCACCAAGAGATGATGTTACCAACATTGTCGGTCTTGATCAACTTACTACTGACCAACTCCTTCACTTAGAAGCCGATGAAATTGCAATGCAATATATCCTTTTGGGATTACCCAATCCGATACTTCGTAGTGTTGATGCTCAGAAGACTGCTAAAGCAATGTGGGAGCACATTCATCTTCTAATGGAAGGCACTGAACTCAATCAACAGGACATGGAATCCAAAATCTACTTACCATATGAACACTTCATGATTGAACAGGGGGAGACATTAGAGTTATATTATCATCGGTTTTTAGACAACATCAATGACTTGGATAAACATAGTATCATTATGCCAAGGATTGCAATCAACACAAAGTTCCTGAGTTGTCTTGGTCCTGATTGGGAGAAATATGTTACGTTTATCCGTCAAGCAAAGAATCTTCATCAAGCTACTTACAGATTGTTGTATGACTATTTGAAGCACCATCAAAAGGAAGTAGACAAAGAAAGAATCATCTATGGAGTCCCTGCTTCGCCTTCACTCTCGGATAATCAAACTCTTGCCTTGTATACCCAAGCATGTTATCCTCAATTTCCAACCTTGCCAACTGTCTTCACAAACCCACCATAACCTACTGCTCATATTACACCATATGATCCATCACAAGAAACTCAATTGGTTCCATACAACAACAACAATGATCAAGCATTCTACAGTGAATCAAATGAGGATGCAGAAGCCTTCGATGCATTGCATCAAGGATTTGTAATGATTGCAAGAGCCTTCGGACGATTTGCTAACAAATCCAACAACCGCATTCACACCTCATCAAATACAAGAAATCAAGCTGTTGTCAACGATGGAAGGGTTGAGGTTCAGAATCGTGGAAATGGTCGTCAGATGAATAGTGGTCAAGGGTTTAATGTTAATGGAAGGAATAACATGGGTGCTCCACAACAACGGGTTCAAATGGTTGATCAGGGAAATGCTCAGACTGGGATTAATGGTCTCCGATGCTATAACTGCAATGAGAAGGGTCATCTGGCTAATGCATGCCCAAATCCGAGAACAAGAGGCAGCGATTATCACAAAGAGGCTTTACTCTTGGATATTGTAGGATCGTGTATTTTATGTTGTTTAGATGATTCGGGTGGTCTAGGTAGATGATTAAACAAGATATCCATGGTTAGAGAGATGAAGAGAGGAGAGGGTATTTTCTAGAGAGAGAAACTAACAATACAAATGAAATGTTAGATTGGAAAGCACCACCCTTCCCTTAGAGGGAAGGGTATTTATAGTTATAGACTAAACAACCTTCTGACGGCATGTGGATCAGGTATACAATGGGTAAAGACCCGTCCTTCCTCCACGGTGTTACACTACGCTAAACTGCACTACAGACTAACTAATAAACTACTAAATAACGTACCAAACAACATGTCTACGAGCTAACTTATGCTAGACCATAATTGAGGTGACCGACACTTTAACATGGAATTTCCAATTCCTAACAATCTCCCTCTAAGGGAGGTCACCCCATTAAATACATTTTGCATTCTAGCATTCTATCTTTGTCTTTAGTTCTGAGCTCGCAGACTTCTATTCTTCAAGTTCCGTAATCTCTGTGGATTAGTAGCGATTCTTCAAAGTCCGCATTGATTTGTACTTTTAGTGGAGGCCTTTAACTGATCCACATCTTTGATGATCTTCGAGCTTTCTTTGAGATCATCAGCACAGTAAATCTCTGGATCACCCTTTGTTGTGTTGCCATCATATGATGTTGTGACTTTTGGACCGACATGCTCACACTTTCTTGATCATGACATCTTTTCATCAGAGTAGCGGAAGCTTTTACTGGTTCAAGATATTTGCAGCAGGGTAGCAGAAGCATAGTATACAAATATCTGAGCCAGGTTATGTAGATAAGTACTTGTTATGATTTCTTCAAATTAAGTGTGGATGCTGTGAGCATGCGCCTTAGGATTGACTTCTCAATTCTGATCAGCTGCAACTGTCCAAATGTACCAGCAAACAACAGTTAGCAATAAAACACACGAAAGCGTCTTTGATCACTTTAATTGAATTGAGGTACACGGACCACGGCTCCCCGTTGATCAGTACAAGTACTGCCTGTGATCAGGTATAATTCCGAAGAATCTCCTTGAAAGGGTTTCGCAGCTGTTCTCAAACCGGAACGTCTCAAAGAAGATAACACGGAGTGAGTGAACCAGCTAATTGAGATTCACTCATTGATGAGAAATTGATTTGAAAACAATCGCGTATTGCTTAGAAGAAAGAGTTTTGCAATACGAAGAAGGTTTTATAAGAAAGATCAATTTTCAATCATAAATACTTTTTGTATTTGAAAAGAGTACACATTCGATGTGCTAGAGAAAAGAAGAGATTCGCACATCGAACGGTTTTTCCAAAAGTATTTTTTTCAATCAGAGATAATTTTTGTGTTTGAAAATATGAATACACATTCGACGTGCTAGAGAAAAGAAGGTTTGCACATCGAATGGTTTTTCCAAAAGTATTCGTCAATTCCAATCCTGGACCAAGGTTGATTCATGATTGAATCGCCCCATCGTTTCTATCCAGTTCTCACAAGCTTGATCTTATGAAAGATCTCACATGTCACCCACCAAGAGCTTGTTTGATGTTGGCTCTAGAAGGATTTCCA
Organism: Chrysanthemum seticuspe; assembly: GCA_019973895.1. Classification (NCBI taxonomy): domain Eukaryota; kingdom Viridiplantae; phylum Streptophyta; class Magnoliopsida; order Asterales; family Asteraceae; genus Chrysanthemum; species Chrysanthemum seticuspe. The sequence continues at coordinate 276,700,964 of BPTQ01000008.1, read as the reverse complement.
ACTTCATCATGAATACTTTTACATATCACTCGGATGTTCTGGCAATACCACAAGGATAATGCGTAGGACTCTGAATAAATACTTACTTTCCACATTGTGAGAAACAACAAGTCTTCATTAATTTTGTGTCCTAATGAGATATTGTGGATGATCTCTTGGCTCTAGACTCAATTGTGCACTTTGGTTTCCTATGTCGGAGACTAGGGAGAGGGCCTCCTTCTTCAATATCAACAATCTCTAAGAGAGAGTCGATAGATAATCTAGGTTCCCCGTGAGAATGAAACAAGTCCTTTTAAGAGGAACTTGAGGAGCTTGGGAAGTTTAGTGCAGTGCGTCACTGGGTCCATGACGTCTTGTCTTCAATACCGGTGTTACCTTAGTAACCACCAGTAGCATTTGTATTGAACCCGGTTACTGCCCTAAGGTTGAGTTATTGGAGGGCTATTTCTTTTCACCCTTTTTCACATTCATTTCTTTTTCATTCTTCAACCTCTTCAATGCTTACCGAGACTTCATAACTAGAACCTTGTTGGGTTTATTCCAGTTCTAGCTCTATCTCAATCCGCACTCTTCCCATATCTCACTTTTCTCCTTTTTTCATCATACCTAAGGACTCTACACTATCTAGTGGATTGTCCCTGGATAGATCCCTCTGGCTCTGGCGGGATCGTGGGAACGAATACCTAACCTAACCATCCTTATAACTCCATGCATAAAGTAAAATGGTCGGTCTTTTGGTACAGTTCATTCTTCCTTGAAACCAATTGAAAAATCATTTGGAAAATCAATCAAGGTACTTGTGATATAATGTTGGAATCACTCCTAAACCATAATCAAGTGTTAGTAATTAATATGTAATAGTTAGCTTTATTATGGCCTTTATGTTTGTTATTAGCCTTAAGCTTATGTAGAAGGCCCATGAGCTTAGGCCCAAGCCCATATAGGAAAGGATGGGAACTAGGAGTGTTGCCCTAGCTTCCCTCCTATAAATACTCTTGTAAACCCTCATTTGAGGGTTGGTTGTTCAAGTTATTCTCTTCACATATGCTCTACGCCTAAACCGTATTTTATATTGTGTGTGTGTGTGTTTTACTTGTTCATCCGCCTCTATCTCTTTCTATATTACTTGTGTTTGTAAAACTAGTGACCTAACAGTGGTATCAATCGCCTACTAGTTGGGTGAATCGTGTTTGTTTTTGAAGTGGGTTTCGGTCCTACGCCTAAAACGCACCTTGATACTTTGGTTCGCTTAAAAACTTGTTTTTTACACTTTTTAATCCAAGATTCTTGTACTTTCAACGTTTTGAGGTGTTAAAATACTTGTTTTTGGCAAAAAGTTTCAAATTTTACGCGTGGATAGTTGTTTTTGATCGAGTTTTTGAACGTGGGTATCATCCTACGCTTAACTGTTTTCAAGGATTTGGTTCATCAAGTTTCACACTTTTGTGTATTTTGGTGTTACTGAAGCTATTTTATCACACAAAAACTGGTTTAGAAACACTTTTGGACAGAATCAAAGTTTTGAGCATTTCTACGCGTAGTAAAACCCTAAAACTACGCGTAAGTGCTTCCTTGGTTTGATCTTCATTTTCCTGGTTTATTCCGTGTTTTCTTACTTGGATAAGTCTGAAAATACGTCGACTTTGGATATCCTTTGCACTGTGATAGTGTAAAAGATCATTTGGGCAAAAACCCTAAAATTACGCATAAGCATAAGCTTACGCGTAGAAATCCTACGCATAAGATTCACTTTACGCGTAAACCTAGTTCTACGCATAAGGAAATCCTACGCCTAAGTTTCTACGCCTAACTTGTGTCTACGCATAACTTTAGAGTCTTTTCCATGCTTACGCGTAAGCTAAATCCTACGCGTAACTCCTTATTGTTACGCGTAACTTTGGTGTTTTTACGCATAAGTGCTAATTGGTTCTTGTCTTTTCTACGCCTAAGGACACTTCATCAACTAAGGTTCATTCGACTACAAAGATCCATTTTTACTACACAAGTTTATCAACATGTCTCAACCACCATACTCTAACTATTTCCCTCACACTTATAATCATCAACAACAACAACAATTAACTCCACAACATCAACAATGGAATCAACAACAAGCTATTTATCAACAACACAATCCACAAATTGGTGCAATTCCACCACCACAAATGGTTCAAACACCACCAAGCCTTCAAGTTCAACCCTACACAAATGATTTCAATCAACATCCATCAAGGAACACTATGAAGGAACCCACTTGGTTTGCAAAGATGTGTGAAGCTTTAAGCAGCCAACAATCAATTCATGAGGCTGGATCACTTGATAGACCTCCAATGCTAACTCCAGGAAACTACGATCAATGGGTGATAAGGTTCTTTAGGTTTTGTGATCTAAAGAAGCCACATGGAAAGTTCTTAAAGAAGGTCATCTTGGAAGGTCCATTTGAGATGCCTACTGTCATTGTACCCGGAGATCCAACTGCCGTTCCACCAAGAGATGAACAAACGAACATTGCTACTGTTGCAGACTTGAACCCTCAAGAACTTCTCCACTATGAAGCAGATGAACTTGCAATGGAATACATCCTCTTAGGATTACCAAACCCAATTCTTCGTAGTGTTGATGCTCAAAAGACTACACAGAAAATGTGGGATCATATTCGTCTTCTTATGGAAGGATCTATACTCAATCAGGAGGATTTGGAATCCAAAATTTACTTGGCTTATGAACACTTCATGATTGAATCTGGAGAGACACTAGAGTCCTATCATCATCGATTTTCAGACATCATCAATGATTTGGATAAACACAACATCATCATGCCAAGAATTGCAGTGAATACTAAGTTCCTGAGTAGTCTTGGTCCTGAATGGGAGAAGTATGTCATTTTTCTCCGTCAAGCGAAGAATATGCATCATTCTACATATGGATTGTTGTACGATTACTTGAAGCCTCATGAAAAGGAAGTTGATCGGGAAAGGATTCTTCGTGCTCAAATTGCTAAATAGTCACATCCGGAAACTCAACAACTTGCCTTGTATGCTCAACAAAATTATCCCTCTCAACCAGCAACTCAACCAACTGCTTCAACCACACCTTCACAAAAACAACCTCAGCAAAATCAATTGGTTCCATACAACAACAACAATGCTCAAGCATATGTCAGTGAAGCTACTGAGGAAATCGATCTGTTCGAAGCATTGCAACAAGGATTTGTTATGATTGCTAATGCATTTGGCCGTTACACCAACAAATCCAACAATCGTATTCGTTTCTCATCTAACACACGGACTCAAGCTGTTGTGAACAATGGACGTGTTGAAGTTCAGAATCGTGATTATGGTCGTCAGATGGGCGGTGGTCAAGGGTTTAATGCTGTGGGTAGGAATAACAACATAGCTCAAGTGGTGGAACAGGGAAATGCTCAGAATCGGTTAAATGGTCTTAGATGCTACAACTGCAATGAGAAGGGACACCTGGCTAATGCATGCCCAAAGCCGAGGACTAGGGGCAGTGCTTATTTCAAAGAGGCTTTACTTTTGGCTCTTAAGGATGAAGCTGGTGGATCTCTCACAGACAAAGAACAGAGCTTTATGGCAGATGCAGACTCAGATGATGATATGGAGGACTTGCAGGCCAATGCAGCTGTTATGTTGATGGCTAATATGCAAGAGTTACACATGAGTGAAACAGGCCCAGTGTATGACACTGATGGCTTGTCTCAGGTACCCGAACAAACCATCATCATATCTGAACTAATATCTCCGTCAATATCTGAATCCGGCATGACTCAGAATGTTCAAAATGAGTCATCTACATCTCATTCTGACGATTTTCAAATAAACCCCGTAGTTACATTTGACGATCCAGATGACCTTATGGTTTCCCTTGATAATCAAATTGACTCCGTGGTTATACTTGAGGATCTAAATAATGATCATGTTATGACTCACGTTGAACACGCTGAACCTTTGCCTCATCCAGATCTTGTCCTGTTACTTAAAGACCAACAATCCCAAATTGCTGAATGTGTTGCATTAAATCAGATCTTAAAAAGTAAAAATGCACTGCTAACCAAGGATTTTGAATGCTTACAAATGCAACTCAACTTTTTCAAAACTCAAGAAAACCGTGAAAAAGGTTTTGAAGCCGCTTTTGCAAAATCTCATCAAAACGAAAAATATTTAGAGAAACAGATGCGTGATCTAGCCGCTTTGAAGAATGCTTTGTTGTCTGAATTAGAACAACTGAAACATGAACATAAAAAGAAAATTAACGCTCTCACCTTGGAAAATCATCAAGCTAAGGCTGAGTTGTTAACTTGTCAAAAACAGTTCTCCGCATACAAAAAGCATTCAACGAATCGGGTCGATGACCTTCTTGAAGAAATTATCGGCTTGCAAAACAAACTTAAAGAGTTTAAAACTGTTGTTTACAAACATGGTGAATCAGTAACAGCTATTGAAAAGTTTACCTTAAAACCCAATCCAAAAGGATATGGAAAAAATCTAGCTGATTACAAACCAAAGCTTTCACTAAAAACATTCAAACCAACTCCTGAAGTTTCCAGTGCAGAATACAAAATTGATAATACTGTTATGAGTGTTGTTGAATATCATCGTCAAGAGGAATTAGATGCAGAAGACGAGAGTCGATCAAAATTAAAAAATGTTGTTTACAACAAACCTTTTAATTATAAAAACGCGGTCACTTTCGTCACACCAACGGATTCTTCTAACACACCAAGGGTCATCATCAAAACACCTGAGTCTTCTAATGTTAACCCCAAAACAGATTATGCACAAACTTATGGTCCTTTACCTTCAATTAGTGAAGTAAACTCAAAACCTGAAAATCGAAATATTCTTAGATATTTTGACATTTTCATGGCTGACCTCAAAATTTTACAACATGAGATAGAATATCGTTCTGAAATCAAAATTGAACACTTTCAATCGCCTCTGGCGCGAGAACAAAGAGACATTTTTCAGAAAAATCTTTTACCTAATGTTAAAAACTTGAAAAGTTGTGCATTAGCCTGGGAACGGGATTTTCATAAGGAACTTGGAACTATGAAGGTCGTTTTCGAGAAAACAAAAACATCTATTTCTAATACTAAACGTAAAAAGAAACTTTTGAGAAAAGATGTTGATCGACTCTTGGAAGACCTCATCTGTGCTGATGTCCATAATGTTGTGTTGTTTCATTCTTTGCCACATGCATCTGATTATATCTCTGCTGATATTGTTGAAAATGTTGTAACTGTTGAGAACACCGATAATGTGCTTCAGATCGAGTCTTTAACAGCTGAAAATAAACGATTACTCAATGAAATTTACAATGTAAAACGTCGTCTTCATTGGTGTGAAAAAGATATTCACAATCATCAACTTAGTTTTCAAAAGAAAATCGCTCAGTTGAGTGCAAAATCTTCTGATCCTAAAATTGAGCAACTGGATGATCAAAATGTGTCTTTGAAAAGTCAAATCTCAAAATATGAACAAGAACTTTTAAAAGTTAAACAGGAATATGGTGTCATATTTGATTTGCTCAATAAGACTCGTCATGAAGCATCAAACGAACTTGATCACTATCTTGCTCACACTAGAGAAGTCATGAATTTTGCTGGTAATATTCGTTCTGAAAATCAAGATTTGATTCACACTATCTCTAAGTTAAGAGAAATGTTAGGAAAGTATGAACAACTTCCGCCTACCGTGATTAAGAGAATAGCACCAGTCACACTTAGTAATCGTGAACCTACAATTCCTACTGCCAAATCACAAGTTGCTAATGTGTTTCCCTCTACTGAAACAGGAATAGTTGCATCTTTTCCAAACGTCCGCACTTCACAGCCTAGGAGCACTCAATCGAAGAATAGGAAGTTGCGACCTAAGAAAAGATCAATAAGGAATGCTAAAGTAGAAGAACACCCTAGGACTCTGAATAAAATTCATGCTGCTTCCACTATAGATGTTACGTCTGGCAAATGTAATAGAAATAGTGATGTAACGAATGCTAAACCGTTAAGTACTTTTGATATTCAGTCTGATGCACCTTGTGTTATTTGTCGGAAGAGTATGAATTCTGATTGTCATGACAAATGTGTTGCTAAAGCTATAATCTCTCGTTTACGGAATCCTAAGAATCAGAATACCTCTAGGCCCACTAATCATTCTAAGTCTGTGTTTGGTAGACCGCCTTCTTTAGATTCTAAGGCAACCATTGCTGTCACAGTAGCTCCCGCTTCACCTCCTAAGAATGTAGTACCACCTAGTGCATTCACTAAGACTAAAGCAAAGAGTAGTTATAGATGGCAGAAATGGATATATAACACACTAGGATTTAAATGGATGCCTAAAATTATTAATGTGTGTATGTCTACTATACCTGCTTCGAAACCCTCTAACAGTTCGGGTTCCACATCTACTTCTATTCCATCTGTGTCGTCTGTGTGTAATGCAGGTGATACAGATCATTCTCTGGATTGTTGATAGCGGATGTTCCCGACACATGACATGCAACCTTAAACTGTTATCAAACTTTATTGCAAAGTTCATTGGCACTGTCAGGTTCGGGAATGATCACTTCGCAGCTATCATGGGCTACGGAGACTATGTTAATGGGAACATCGAAATTAGCAGGGTTTACTATGTGGAAGGCCTCGGTCACAATCTGTTTTCAGTAGGTCAATTTTGTGATGGAGATTTGGAGGTTGCTTTCAGGGAGAAAACTTGTTTCATTCGTGATCTACAAGGAAATGACCTTATGTCTGGCTCGCGTAATTCTAGTCTCTACACTATCTCTATGCAAGACATGGTTGCTTCCTCTCCCATCTGCTTACTTTCAAAGGCAACATCTACAAAATCCTGGCTATGGCACCATCGTCTCTCACATCTAAACTTTCAAACCATCACCAACCTTGCTCGACACAAACTAGTTGAAGGACTCCCACGATTCCGGTATTCTAAAGATCACCTATGTTCAGCTTGTGAACAAGGGAAAAGCACTCATGCTCACTTTCCTTCAAAGGTGGAACACAGCTCTCAGCATGTGCTTTATCTTCTTCACATGGATCTGTGTGGCTCGATGCGCGTGCAAACGATCAATGGCAAACGCTACATCTTAGTAATTGTTGATGACTACTCACGATGGACTTGGGTCTACTTTCTTCGAAGCAAACACCAAGCTCCACAAATGATCATCACCTTTCTCACAAAAATACAGGTTCAGCTCCGCAACACCGTCAGGATAATCAAAACAGACAAAGGAACTGAATTTGTTAACATAACCCTTCGTGAATTCTATGAGAAAGTGGGAATTCAGCATCAAACATCTATTGCACGTACACCTGATCAAAACGGAGTTGTTGAAAGACGAAACCAAACGTTAGTGGAAGCTGCAAGAACAATGTTAATCAATGCTAAACTTCCAGATTACTTATGGGCAGAAGCTGTATCTACTGCATGCTATACTCAAAACCGTTCTATGATCAGAAAACGCCACAACAAAACACCTTTCGAGCTTATCCACAACCATAAACCGAATCTCAAACACTTTCATGTATTTGGATCCCTGTGCTATCCGAATAATGATCGTGATGACTTTGGAAAACTCAAAGCCAAAGCTGATATTGGAGTCTTTATTGGATACTGTGATAATTCTAAAGGTTTCCGAATCTGGAATCGTCGAACTAAAGAGGTAATGGAAACGATTCATGCTCATTTTGATGAACTCTCGGAAATGGCTTCTGAGTATAACAGCTTGGAACCCGGTCACAACCGCTTAAACTTCCCTCAACCCTCATCATCAGCTGAACAAAGCCCCCAGCTCACTCGTCAACAAATGGAACGGTTATTTGATCCTCTGTTCAGTGACGATATTAATGAAAGTGCTCAAGGTGTATCCGCTATTTCCGCTGCTCAACCTGATACTACTCTTATACCTGATACACCTGCTACAACAACTACTGTTGAAGATGCACCTACACCAGTTGACTCAACCACAACAGTTGAACAAACCGCTTCCAACAATGATGAACCGACTGATGATATTCTGAATGAAGTACCCCCACCTGCAGATTTTGATCCAAATGCATTCTTTAACCCGTTTGCTAATGAGACTGCTGCACCAGATATCGCGGAATCTTCAACAAACCATTTGAATCCTCAGAATCTGCACAATGTATACCAACATCAACCCTCCACACATAGATGGACAAAAGACCATCCTCTGGAAAATATTATTGGCAACCCAAAACAACCAGTCGTTACGAGACAACGTCTTCACTCAGATGGTGAACATTGCATTTATGCACTCACCGTCTGCCAATCTGAGCCCAAAAACATCAAAGACGCAATGAAAAAAGACACCTGGATTGAATCCATGCAAGAAGAACTCAACCAATTCAAACGTCTTGAAGTATGGGAACTGGTTGAAAGACCAACAGGGGTTTACGTCATCGGTCTAAAATGGATTTGGAAAAACAAATTGGATGCTGAAGGGAATGTTATCCGAAACAAGTCACGGCTAGTTGCTAAGGGTTATCATCAAGAAGAGGGTATAGACTTTGAAGAATCTTTTGCTCCGGTTGCTCGTCTTGAGGCTGTTCGGATATTTCTCGCGTTCGCAGCTCATATGAATATGACGGTCTATCAAATGGATGTCAAAACGGCGTTTCTCAATGGACAACTTAAAGAAACGGTTTATGTCAGCCAACCAGATGGATTCGTTGATCCTGAGTTCCCGAACCATGTCTACAAACTGAACAAAGCTCTTTATGGTCTCAAACAAGTCCCTCGGGCATGGTACGATAAGCTATCATCTTTCCTCATTGCCAATAATTTCACCAAAGGTTCGGTTGACCCAACTCTTTTTATACAATATCACGGGGCACATATCTTAATTGTTCAAATTTACGTGGATGACATCATTTTTGGGTCTACACATAAAAAGTTTTCAATCGCTTTTGCAAAACTAATGAAGAAAAATTTTGAAATGTCCATGATGGGTGAACTTACATTCTTTCTAGGATTACAAGTTCATCAATCACCCCGTGGTATTTTCTTGAGTCAATCCAAATATGCCCTTGAATTGTTAAACAAATTTGGAATGAAAACCTGTGACACTTATGCAACACCAATGACTCATACCAAGAAGTTAGATGCTGACTTAAATGGGAAATTAGTTGACCCTACAAAATACCGTAGTATTATTGGGTCTCTAATGTACCTAACAGCTAGCAGACCTGACATTATCTTTGCCGTTTATCTATGCTCCCGTTATCAGTCGCGACCAACTGAAACCCACCTCTCTGAGGCTAAAAGAATCCTCCGATACATCAAGGGAACCATTAACTTGGGGATCTGGTATCCGAAGGATTCTGGTTTTGAACTAATCGCTTTTTCAGACGCTGACCACGCAGGATGCTTAGACTCAAGGAAAAGTACTTCAGGAGCTCTACAATTTCTTGGTGATAAACTTGTGTCTTGGCAATCAAAGAAGCAGGATTGTACATCAGTGTCATCAACCGAAGCAGAATATGTAGCCATGTCCGCGTGTTGTGCTCAAGTCATATGGATGAGAACACAACTCAAAGACTATGGTTACGTATTTGACAGAATCCCGATGTATTGCGACAATCGGAGTGCCATTGCGATCTCGTGCAAGTCAGTTCAGCACTTGAAATCAAAGCACATCGATCTTCGCTATCATTTCATCAAGGACCACGTGGAACAGGGTACCGTTGAATTATACTTTGTGGGTACTGAATACCAATTGGCAGATCTGCTCACCAAAGCCTTGCCTCTCGCTAGGTTTAATGAGCTGATCCACCAGATTGGTATGCGGTGTTTGACTCAAGAGGAATTGGATGACCTCTCAAAACTGTCTTAAAAACCTGTCAAACACCAAAACATCTTTTGTAAATAATTTTTCAAAAACAAAATACAAAAATATAAAACTTGATAAAAACAAAAATATTCTTCTAATCTATAATCTTTCAACATGGCAAGTACCTTTCTTCCTTCAACACTATAATCTTTCAAAATTCTGTATTTTTACGATCAAGTGTTGAGGGGGATAAATTTTCACTTAACTTTTTCAAAACATCCGTGTACTTGCATGTTATCATATCCCAGTTGGTTATTTTATCAATGATGGTAAATTTTCTGGTTCAATGACACTCCTCCGACTAAAATTAATAACCTTTCATTATTTTCAAGAGTCGAGGGGGAGTGTCGTTAAGTTTCTTTCCTAAAAACTTTGTTTGGTAACCAAAATGGAAGTTAAATGGCTTTGTTTGAAAAAGGAAAAGCTGGAGGGACCAAAACTGTCAAAACCTTAAAGATATTTTGAATAAAAATATCCTCCACCTAACATTTCACTTCTCATTTATTACTCAAAACCTAAAACATCCTACGCCTAAGAATCGTTCGTCAAAACCATGTTTAAGATCGTCAATTTGCAAGTGATTTCATGTTCCTAACAAGATTTTAAACAATGGTTTTAAATTTTACATGAATCCAACGGTTAAAACGTCGTGTAATCTTGATTTAGTGGTCTACGCGTAAACGTATGAACACCCAATCAAGAATGGGTGTTTGTGGTTAAAAAGAATGTGTCAAAATGTTTTAACAACATCTATGATATCGTTTCTAAGCTCAAAACACACCCAGAAACACGTTGTAATGGTTTGTTATAATTAGGGTTTATGAGTCGAATTTGGGTGTTTTCAAATGTGAAGTGTTTTGGTCAAAAAGGTTGTTGTGTAATGTTTATATGATGATAAATTGATGATTTCCATGCTCTATAACCACCTAGAAACACTAATTGTGTCAGAATTAGAAATTAGGGTTTAAGGTTCTTGAGTTTGGGTACTTTTGATTCACTGCAAACTAAGTGTTAAAACTTGGTCAATATACTCTCACAACATCTATGACATACCAGAAAAACTTTGGTGCATATTCTATGGCTAAAATTCATACGCGTAGATTTAGGGTTTTTAAAACTACACGTAAGGTTTTCTACGCTTAACTGTTTATATGAGCAATTGTGTTTTGATCTATCATAAAATGAATGTTATGTGTCAAAATTGATGATATGATGCTTTGTTTCAGGCTTGCTACACTTAAAATTCAGAATCAAGGTTGTTGTAACTCTACGCATAAGGATCACCTTACGCGTAGCATGTTATGCGTAAGATTAGTCTTACGCGTAGCTTCTACGCATAAGGTTCTACATATGGGACTACGCGTATCCTGTGAAGGATATGCGTAAACAGTGACCTCTACGCATAAGGTCAACTCTTACGAGTAGCCTTACGCGTAAGGTTAATATATGCCTACGCATAACCTCTACGCATAAGGTCTAATTTTTCTTACACGTAATATTTCTTATGCGTAAGTTAGGATCCTACACATAAGTTTACGCCTACGCATATATCATTTCTGTCTACGCATAACTTTACCAATCCTACGCATAAGCCTGGATCATACCTTCGTTATGAATTGTTACGTGTACAAACTTGTAAATAAACTAATCATATCGTCACGAATCCAATAATGTCACTAATAAATCTAAAACGTTTGAGATATTGTGAACCATAAGTGATAACATAAACTTTAAAACTTAAAGTTAACTAACTCACAAAACATTTCACGATGTCATTGGACTATTGGACATACAAGTGACTTACGACTCGTAACAATCATTGACACTGTACATTCAATAACTAGACAATAAGACCTTCTGTTGACTAACATTATGTCTTTCGATATGTTGGTTCTTTGGGCTAATGTTATTTCAGATCACGACATGGCTGAACAAATGAATGTGGATGCATCAGAAGTTCTCTCCATTGCTGATATCTATCCTTATGGCTATCCAATGAGGATAGGAAAGAATGATCTCCGTGTTAACTTTGACACCCTCACTTGCTCTGAGTCTTCGTGTTTAATTGCTATTGATATTCTGAGGACTCATCTGTATCAGAATATGCTCACTCACTCTGCAACTGTTCCTGAGATCTACATCCAACAGTTCTGGAACACTATGGAAAGGGTCAAAGGACAGACTGCTGTGACGGTGACTCTGAATCACAAACAAGTCACCATTACACCTGCAGACTTAAGGGCTATTCTCCTAATTCCTGAAGTCGAACCAACCAAACTATATGCCACACCTGCTGAAGAGCTCACTCTCCAATTCTTAATCGATATCGGTTATGATGAGGCTACAGGAGTAATCACCAAGCATTCTCACGTAGAGCTTAAGATTATTCCTCAACCATGGAGAACTCTCTACATGATCATCACCAAGTCTGTTTCTGGTCGTGACAGTGGCTATGAGCATCCCAAGCTCATGGAACTACAAATATTTTGGGCATTGGTCAACATGAAACACATCGCTATCGAAGCTCTGATTTGGGATGACATGATGTCATTTCTCAACAAGCTTGGCTCAAAGATTCCCTACATCAGATATACTAAACTGTTGATCCAGAGAGCACTTGGGCTTCATCCTGATATTCCCAAGAGGCTCAATGACCCCGACAATCACGATATGTCGACTGAACCTATTCTATCTTTCAGAATCAAGGAATCGTCTACAAAGAAACAAGGTGCTGTGTTGCCAGATTACCTTCTAACTGAAGATGTCAGAAAGCTCGAAACGTACAAAAGGTATCTAGAAGCAGTTAGACAAGGCAAAGTTGGTCATCTCGACGAAAAATCTTCTGGAACACCTGTAAGGAGAACCAGAAGAAGAAGTACAGGATGTGCAACAAGTACTATAAGTCAAAGGAAGTTTCCTAAAAGGAATCCTCCTTCTAAAAGGATTGTTCCCGTAAAGGAAGCCGAACCTATTCCCACACTTGAACCGCAAAGAAAGCTTGTGGACGAGAGCTCTGAAGATACTGATACAGATGAAGAGGTTCATTACTCTGTAACTGCAACCGAAGCACCTGCCTCAGTAGCAAAACCTCCAAGTCCTCCAGTTGTCCAAGGAAAAGGGAAAACTCCAGCAATTGTACCCTATGATGAGAGCTCTGAAGAAGAAGAAGAGCAACTGGATAAATCATACAGGAAGAAGTATAAAATCGTTAGACATCTTCAAAAGGCTAAAGAATTTGCTAAAGACCAAATGGGTGGCCCCGGTGGGTCAAGTGGTGCAGCTCAATCTTCACCAACTCCTGATGCGGTTAATCAACCTGATAAGGGAGCTGGTGCCACCACTCTTGTGCAACAACAAAAGCCTGCAGAGGATACTATTGTATATGATTTTGAGGAACCGAAAACTGAGAAAGATAAAGATGCTGCTTACGACGATGTGCTTCTGGATAGTCCTACACGCTCACAGAAGGAAACTTCTGAACCACCAAAGGACCCGGAATCTCCTCACATCTCATCATCATCGGATTCTTCGTCTCATTCATCACAACCACCATCTAAGAAGTCAACCAAATCATCATCGAAATCCGTGAAGAAACCACCTAAATATTGGGTTTCTCATGCTCATGAACGGATTGCTAAAGTTGTACAACAAGTCAGAAAGAAAAACGTGCTTAACCTCAAGTTGAATTTCTTTGCTGATCACATACAGCATCTGTATAACGAGCATGACAAGATGCAAGAAGAAAGGAAGTTTATCCAGGAATTCATGAAAGATCATCGTAAAGAGGAACTGAATGAAATGATTGAAGGTTACACTCAAAAGTACCTTCAGGATATCATTCCTAAAGTCCAAAAGGAACTGGAGAAGTCAGCAAGAGATCATACCCACAAGTTTCTTCTCGACACTGTCCCCGGTGTGACTAGAGAAGTATTTTCCAGACAACTCACTCCTAACATCGTCGCATTGGTTAAACATACAATGGCCAATGAAGCTGATCTCTCTGAATCTGAGCTAATCGCTAAACTAGTGATGCAAATATCAAAGCGATCTGGAACATTTACTTCGGATGAAGCTAAATTTTTCGAAGGTCTACTTGCTTTTCAACTCAGATCATCATGCAAAGAGTCAGCCGATCCACCCAAACGGCCTAGAGATGACGATGATAAGGACAAGGACTCTGCATCTAAACGTCCAAACCAGTCTGGTGAATCTTCATCTATGCAACCTCCACCTCAACGGACACCTATTCTATGAAGATCTCTTCCTCGTTCTTCATATGATAAACCTCAGGACGATTCTGAGTTACCACCCCTAACTCAAATAACCGGTGATCAATTTGAGCATACGGGTGGTGACGATGAAGAGGTCCTTGAGCCCCTACAACAACCCACCTCTCCCAAACAAGGACAGAAACCAGAATCATCATCTAAGCCTTCGAAAAAGAAGAAGAAGACGCTTCATACTGACGTCGTCTCATGGCTAGATGACGATAAAACTGAAGAATTTGAATGGTTTGCTACACTTGTTAACAACACTCCCTACCCTGAAGAAGGTCAAGAATTGGTAGACGGTAGTACCTTGGAGCATGCAAAGATTTTGCAAGAAAGGTTCCGTGTGAAGAAGATGACGAAATCTGAGTTGAAGCGCATCAAGAATGAAGCATTCCTACTTTTGAAAAACAGCTCGGAAAGTGCAATCGAGGTTGAATATCACCTTGAAAACATTGCTCGAGCCATGTCTAACAACATGGATTGGCTCAACCCAGAAGCAAACATCGACTTCACCAAACGGGACAATCCTCCATATTACACCGACTGGTCTCGACCTCTACCTACCATTGGCCAACCTGACCAGCCTAGGATTCCATTCAGACATTTCTTCAACACAGACTTGGCTTTTCTTCAACACGGTGGCAATGGTTCAAGGAAATACGCTACATCTCTGACACTTCCATTCCCTGCTGCAATATACTCTGATTATATAGCCATTGAGGAACGTGCTACCCACATGTTCTCTGACAAAGTGGTAGCGTATGACCAAGATGCAATGTATGGGATTCACCATTGGCCGGAACGCCGAAGAATCTACTACAGAAGCTGCTTGGTTTAGAAGTCTCAACATGCAGTGTTCAGTACTAAAAGTATCGTGGCCATCCAACATGTTGGTCTATCGTCTAAATGGGACTAAACTTTTCTCAAGAAGATTGTGGTCAAAAGACAAGACGAAAGGGACTATGCATTCTCTGAAGCTGACTTTGAGAATTTGAACATCAACGATATTGAAGACATGTACCTTGCCAAAGTTCAAGGTCGCATGAGACAATTTCCAACTGAAGTACAACGTGAATTCATCAAGTCACTGCTCATCTTCATTAGACGCATAGTCAACAAAGAACGTGTTGAAGATCTTCAGCTTGCCGTTGAATCATATCAGAAACGTGTAAACTTCACTCCACCACAACTTGATCTTCCCGACATCAACCAGCTTAAACAATATACGCTCATCAGCAAACCTTTCGGTGTCGTTTATCGCAGTGAACTTCATCGAAATTGCTTAATGGCGTGTGATGATCTTCACAAGTTTGGGGATCACACCTTGAAGATGGTTAGGGATGGATTAGCTTATCGGTTGAAGGATATACGTAATAAGATTGGGAACCCAAAGCGATGGAACTCTAAGGACAGAAGGGATGTGAGAAGGATCAG
This sequence comes from Chrysanthemum seticuspe, assembly GCA_019973895.1. Classification (NCBI taxonomy): domain Eukaryota; kingdom Viridiplantae; phylum Streptophyta; class Magnoliopsida; order Asterales; family Asteraceae; genus Chrysanthemum; species Chrysanthemum seticuspe. Next base: position 276,685,371 of record BPTQ01000008.1, on the reverse strand, counting down.
CAGAATGATTGATGAAAGGTTGTTTCGAAGGGACCAGTTCAGACGCTTGGAGAGCTTTGTTGGTGGTCGACCCAGGATGAACATTACCGGCTTTCAACGCCCTGTTTGCACTCCTGGAAACATCACTGGACTCCCTGGTACTCCTTGAATTGTTTCTTTTCACTATATATTTGGATGCATGATATAATATATTCAATGGCTTGTGCACACATAACAGTGTACAACCCGTATGTGTCAAGAAAGGACCTTGTGGTACGCTTCAGTGCCACAATCCTTATAAAAGGAGCGAAAGCTTCTTATTTTTTAGTAAAACCTATTAAACCTTTCATCTTTTCAAGGTTTTGCTCAAAAGAACAAGTACTTCCCCGTATGATTTTCAAAACCTCAACTGTTTATATCACTTGTTGAGGGGGAGTATTTGAATTAAAACCTTGTTCAAAAATTGTTCACAGTGGTCACTCTTCCTGCAACACTCGAAATGGTCATATTTATTCTCAAACATTTCAAAAATAACATTTTCATATGCCATTTTTGAGGGGGAGAAAATTGTGTGATAAGAAATATGTTGTGCAAAATGCAAATGAATCTGTGTACCTCAGACTTAACCAACGAATTGACGGTACTAAACTGTTTGTAACTCGAAAAGACTTATCCTGGACGGGTAATAATTTCAAGCTAGTTCGCTAGTAATGTAAACGTGTCTCGCAAAGGACTTGTCCAAGTAGAAAGTACCATTCGAGACACTCTTGGTAGACATGAACTCTGACGGGTATGACAACCTTTCGAGGTTTGTCTACACCTTCAAGGTAGTTATTAGAGCTAGTTGTCACCTAAAAACTGACAATGTAACTCTTTAACTACGCAACGTAACCGTGTCTCGCGGGGGATTGTCTATCTCGAGTGGATCAATTCAAAATGTGCGCGCTCTTTCCTCACTGTGCATTTAACCGTTAAAACTATTAAGCACATGTGGAGGGGGAGTATTTATGCAAAATCCTATCTCTCACAGTGGTTCAAACATGTTTTTCTTTTACAAACCCTTTGAGAGATGTTTCACATACAGTGGTTTTAATGGCAACATAGGTTAGTCATGGAGTTATAAGGTGACTAAGGTTAGGAATAACCGTCCTATGATCCGCCAGAGCCGGAGGGATCTACCCAAGGACATCACAAATAGTTAGTACTTAGAAGTCCTTAGGTACGATTATAAAAAGGAGAAAATGAGAATCGGAGAAAGAAGGAGTTGAAGAATCAAAAAGAAATGCAAAGAAAAGGGTGAAAAGAAACAGCCCTCCAGATTATTCAACTTAGGGCAGACACCGGGTTCAATTCATATGCTACTGGATGTCACTTAGTGACACCGGTATTGAAGATTAAAAGTCGTCATGGACCCAGTGACGCATGCACTAAACCTTCTTAGCCACTCAAGTTTCTCTCAACAGAAGCTTGTTTCATTCTCATAGGGAACCCTACGTAAACTATTGGCTTTCTCTTAGAGATCGCTGGTATTGAAGAAGGAGACCCTCTCCCTAGTCTCCGCTCAGGAAAACCAAAATGCACTATTGAGTCTAGAGCCACGAGATTCATCAAAAGATCTCTTAGGAACACTTGACATATCATCACTTGTTGATCAACAAATAAGATCATCAGTGGTTCATATCGAGTCCTTCACAGATCTTAGCAATCTGTCGAGAACATTTATGAGAGGTTCACAATTGTGATTCTCAGTGATTGAATGGAAACTCCTGCCAGGGTCAACATCAAACAGCCCTGACAGCAGGTCACTTTGGTAACTCCCCGTGGATTACGCGGAGTGTGTCTCAAACGGTCTACAGTCATGAGGTGATGCTTCGGTGTACCTCAGCGACTCATCTGAACTGTAGATGTACCTCGGTACATCGCGTTATCTCACTTGTGGGACTCCAGTTCAGGAACGGCCTTTGTAAGAATTAGAGTTGTGTTTTCACACTATGCTGTTAACACTCTCGAAGTTCAAACTTGTAAGTGCCGGAACTTGCTTATTACTAACCGTTCGAAATGTTTTCTTCTTATGGAAGCTCCGGAGCAGGATGATCGTGCTGATTCTTCTCATGCTCATGCCAACATCATCACTAATGGAAGTTCTATTCAAAAGCAACACAACCGTCAGAATGATTCTTCGTCAAACCAAAGAATCTACAAAGTTAAAGACTTAGAGAACTTCATCAGTATTGTATTCCAACGTCAAAGAGCGTGTGAGCATGTTGAAGAATGACGTGGAGACACTAGAGCAGTGAAGCAGACCTGAGGCAGAATGATGCAGACAACAACATACTATCACTTTCACCACAAAGAACAATGATCAAAGAACAAAGTTAAAGATGACGTCAAAGCATAACTGTTCAAAGATAACTATCTCTCTACACTGGGGAGATTGTTCGAATCAAGGCAATTCCTCTCACAAGAAAGAAGAATGTCAGAAGACGTCAGAGCTACTATTACATCATCGCCTTCACCGTTCATCACCAACACTTGAGGGGGAGATTGTTGGAATCACTCCTAAACCATAATCAAGTGTTAGTAATTAATATGTAATAGTTAGCTTTATTATGGCCTTTATGTTTGTTATTAGCCTTAAGCTTATGTAGAAGGCCCATGAGCTTAGGCCCAAGCCCATATAGGAAAGGATGGGAACTAGGAGTGTTGCCCTAGCTTCCCTCCTATAAATACTCTTGTAAACCCTCATTTGAGGGTTGGTTGTTCAAGTTATTCTCTTCACATATGCTCTACACCTAAACCGTATTTTATATTGTGTGTGTGTGTGTTTTACTTGTTCATCCGCCTCTATCTCTTTCTATATTACTTGTGTTTGTAAAACTAGTGACCTAACATATAATATCAAAGCATTTTGTACCTTAATTGTTTTGATCATTTAGAAATGCTCCCCCTCAACATGTGCATATGATTTTGAAATTGTTTAGCACATGGAGGCAAGAGTTCTTTGAAATAAATTCTTGATCACAATTTCCTTAGAAAAAGACATTTAATTTTCTTGGTAAATTCTCCCCCTCAAAATGTGCGTTGGTTATTTGAATTCATTTAACAGATAGAGGAAGGAGTTCTTTTTGAAGTACATCCACGATCACACTTGCCATTAAGAAACCATTAGAAAACTCAATCAAGGTACTTATGTTAAAACATAAAATCTTTTGTACCTCGATAGTTTTTTTTCTTTTGAAATGCTCCCCCTGAATATGTGCTTCAAGATTCGAAAGCATTTAGCACATATGGGAGAGCTGCATGCACAATAGAATCAAACGATCACCTTTTATCAGATTTCATAATTAAATCACAAATTCTCCCCCGATCAAAAATATCAAACCCTTTGAGATTTTGGATCCCAAGTGATTTAATAAGGTTTGGAAAACATGGGAGAATATGTGGCCTTGTTTAAATACTCTTTTGGTTTTTGGTTAAATGCTCCTCCACAATCATGTGCAGCATGTATATGAAATCGTTTGGCACATGGAGGCAGGAGTGCTTTTAAAGGACTAAAACAGATTTGAGATTTAAATCACAATCTCTCCCCCGATCAAAAATTTCAAACCCTTTGAGATTTGTGATCCCAATTGATTTAAATTATTTAGAAAAGTTTGGGGAAAGACGTGGCCTGATTTAATATATAAAAATGACTGAAATGGATCAATTTAAGACATTTAAAGATTGTTAGTGTCAGGTATGAAAGTTTTAAAAGATCTTTAAGTAAAATAAAACAATTTCACAATCAAGCAAGAACAGAAAAAATTTCATTTTGAAAGATCTTTGAGTATTAAAGAAAATCATACCATGACATAACATTAAATCTTTAGATCACCACATTATATTGTACAAAACGGACTTTTATGAAGAAATATCGATTGAAAATATTTTATTTTAAATCACTCCCCCTCAATCGATGACCGTAGTCGGTGATTGAGTGACTTAAGATTTGATAAAAATGAAGTCCGGTGATTTCAAAAATTAAGTCCAATTTATTTTCAAAACAATATTTTTCCATTTTCAAAACAACATTTTCAGAATTGTTTTAAGAAAAATGGTATCATCTACTATTAATCCTGCACAAAGATACGTTAGGTGGTTGAGCTGCTTTTGTTGTTGTTGCTGGAGGTTTGGAAGAAAACCATTTGCTGATGCAGAAAGACTTCTTTCGTTTCATTTTTTCATGCCAACTCTCCATAGAGGTCAAATTAAGATCTGTTTCTTCATTTGATGATGAAGAAAACCATCTGCTGATGCAGTGAGACCTCTTACGTTGCATTTTATCATGCCAACTCTCCATAGAAGTCAAATTATGCTTCATTTCTTCATTTGTCAACCCAGGATATAGTTACCCTTTCCTTTCGGCATCCAATCATCTTATATTGTGGGATCCGGATCGGGAACATTCTTATAACCATCTTATATGCATACGTTAGTCAACACAAACAGATATATGGTGTTCGACAACACCCAAACAGCAATCGACTAATAAAAGTCAATTCAACATATTAATCAGATCATGTAAAGGCATGGGAATAATGTGTTCATCAAACTCTAATCATCTAATCCTAACAATCACATCCTAGAAACCTAGTCCTTCAACATAGGCAATTATATTTTTTCAGATAAGCACGTAGGATGATTAAGAAAGCCCGTTAGATGATGTAAATTTGAAAAACATTCTCCCCCTCAATCAATGACTCTTTCTTTGAAAAGTTTAAAAGCGCTGAAGTCATTGATTGAGTTTTCAATTTTTACGAAAACTATGAATCTGATTGATTTACAAGCAACTCATTTACCACCATTTTGTTAAAACAAATATTTTTCTGAAGAATTTTAGAAGGAAAAATATTTGAGTAGGAACAGCAGTCCTTCGACATACTTTCCTCATTTTGTTTTAGGATAAGTGCTCGAAATTTTTTGAAAATTGGTTTAGCGCAACACTTTCCTTCCTTGAAGAGCGGGTTGCTATCTGAAATAATAGCAAACCATGGTTTAAGCACGGGTTACGGTATGAAGTAACTGTAAGCCATATTTAGAGACATGATTTAGAAAAAAGAATATTTACACCTCCTGCTCGAACTTCATCTATGGTCCCGTGCCATTATTGAATGACATTTCTAAGACCGTAGATGTTATCGATACCAGAAGACATGTCTTGAGAAAACATATTTTTGGTCTTTTTCAAATTTTCTGATTTTTATGGGTTTTTGTTGGTTTTATATTTTTCTATTTTCTTTTTGTTGGTTTTATATTTTTGTATTTTGGTTTTGATAAATATTTACAGATAGAATAGATGATATAGTTTAAGAAGACGATGATACGAGTATTGAGATAAGGATATCGAACAGCCCCATTGCAGAAGATAGAAATCAACATCTCTTAAATTTTCACCACCAAAGCTTCCGAGGCTCCAGAATAGAAGATAGAACATGAGCCTTTGAGAAAGAGAGACTTTGGCAGCTTCCCCCCAAACCGAAAATCCTTATGTTGAGCAGATTCAAAGCTCTATTTCAAGCTTGCCTTAGCCAGGTGCACAGAGAAGCACACCATTATCATAAATCCCGCTGCTCCTTTTAAGAACGATAGTCTAGATTCTTCGTTCGGGGGTCATCCCACTCTTTAAATTTCTTCTCATATTTCATTACCACTGAAGTCTGAAGCGATCCATACCAAAAGGTGTCAAGAGACCACTTTCCCCCAAGTAGATGAATTGATGCAGTCAGTCTCTTAGACTAGAGCTCACGAACCCGAATACACATATACCCGAAGACAGATAATCTTATACCATCGAAGTAGTAGATTAAGTCCGTTAGCCAAAGAATAACCCCGATGTATACTTTTCTCTCCCGTGATGATAGTGTATGAAGCTCAAGAACCCGAAGTACCCGAATGTCCAAAGAGAGAATAACCGATAACATTGAAGTAGCAAGCCGAATCACTGATTATCTCTGCGGATGACAATCTCTGCGGATGTCAACTCCTGAATAAGTGATTATATCTCTGAATCACTAATTAAGCCCTCAAGTAAAACAGCTGAGGATCCCCAATGTACACAATCTCTCTCCCCTGATGATTGCGATAACATCAAAATCATCAAACACTTGTGTACCTCTTTCATCTTTAGAAACTAACTCTTCCATCTCTTCCCCCACATAGTTGGAATAATAACACTAAAAGCCTTGATGAGTAAAACCTTGAGTTTCTCTGCGGTCATGACATTTGTCTTCCCGGGATATCTTCAATCACTTAGAAGAATTAAGTTCATCAAGTTTACTCGCTTTGTGTTTAGATGTGTGTCTCCTTCCCCTATGCTGGTTTTGATACTTCTGAATCAACAACATATTATAAGGCCAAATACTTGAAATCTTTTAAGAAGATCGCTTAAAGACTTGTGAGAATCAACTTGCTGAAGTGTAATGTGAGCAAGTCTAATTGGGGATTAAATTTGACATTTCACTCTCCCCCAATTAGTGCTCTCCCCTAAACTGACAATCTGTTTGATAAATGCCCAGATTAAGAAGAAGTCTTTAGATAATCAAATGCAACTCGTCTTTAGTCTTCTAACATGCAGCAGAAAATGTAGAACAGACTGTAGACTCGACCTTCTTCAAGATTGTCCAATTGGGGAATAGAAAGTCAACATCTTCAACTCACCAAATGCATTCCTATTAACTTATAATAAGCAAATCCCCTTAACTCAAATCCCTCCCAATCAAACAAGAACAGAAAGATGTTCATTAAGAAAATCAACCCCGCAACTGGAAGTACTTTGTCATTAATCAAATCAACCTGTGTGAAGATGTCAACCAACGACTTTTAGAGAAGAACTCCATGTGAAGATGACCCGATAAGAAGAAGCTCGGTTCTTACATGAGTTTGGAGTCGTTTGACCATTTATTCTCTAATTTCAATCAACATGCAGTAGTTTCACACTTCTTCTCTCCCTCAAGAATTGCATATGGAGATGCCATTCTTGATTAAACAAGTGAAAATCTTTAAAATGTAGTCTCTTCACACTTCTCCCCTGCAAAATTAGCACATGATGTCGCCATCGTCATTATAGTTAAGCAAGTGGAATAAGAGAACAATCAACAGTAGTCCGGTTCACTTGATGACTGAAGCGCATGGAAAAAGCATGAAGCATGTTGATAAGAATGGTCATAAATAAGAAGATTTTTCTTCTTCAGAAGATAAAGCGCACTGAAGCATACACTTTTCTTTTCTTTAGAGTATGAGGCTTGAACTGTTGTGTTCAAACATCATAATCTCTCTCTTTTCATCTACTCTTGGCAAACTTGTAATCATTTCATTATCATTCAGTACGCTCTTTATCGTGACAGCTGATGGAGATAACCCAATATGTTGAATTTGACCCTGAAGTAAAACAACCCGAAGTCGTGACTTAAAATTGCACATATGTAACAAAGAGCGGGGCCGAGAATTCATCCTCCATTGAATCTCTAAGTACTCTATACTCTTCATCCAACCAACCATCAAGTATATGACGTACATCACCTCTTGAAAATCCATAATTGAATGTGACACTGAGCACTACAACGTGACTCCTTAAAGTGATAGTTATTTTGTGGTGGTAAGAGCCCAATTCCCCCAAGTGGTAAAAGAAAAGGAAAAAGTCACCCAACAATAACTAGATTTCCGAGTCTTCATTTTTTTGATAATAAGCTCAAACAAGGATCTTGAAGAATCTTCATCCAACCATCCCCGATACCTTCAGATACTAAGTACACTCGCCCGTGATATTTCACTCCAACCTCAAATAAATAATAGTGAATTAACCCCGTTGTCACATCTTCTGGTTAAAAGCTCAAATCTAGCCTCTTTTGACGTTTTAAGTGAACTATGATAATGGTTTTCATCTCGACCATGGTTAAAAGCACATATCCATGTAAAACCATGTAATAACCAAACTGCCATGACGAATATCCAAACACACATCCAATCCATGAAGTAAATCCTTTTATCCTTTCTTCGAAGTAGAAACTGTAGCACCAGCATCATATAAGATCCCGAAATACGCTCTCCTTTCTCCAGGATGGTTCCATCAATACGGGATTTTACAACTCCATGGTTTAAACCGAGAAATAGTTTCTTTCGCGGGATTTTACAAGACCAAGAATAAACCATAAGATAGATCCGGAAATGCACTTTACTATTACCAGGATGTTTCCATTGTCACGGGATTTTACAAGTCTATGATTTCAACCGAGAAATAGGTTCTTTCGCTGGATTTTACAAAATCAAGACAAAACCGTAAACAATGTCAGCTTGAATGTGTTATGACAACTTTGGTTTCGGTGAATATCTGTTTTAGGGGTACATGCAGCGGTTCATCAACGGTTCATAATCCAACATCAACAACATCATCAACAATTCTTTACCCATATGTAGACAACTTCACAAACCATACTAAGTCGAGTAGTATACACTACTTCCCCCTGAGGTTGACCGTAAAACATCAAAGTACACATTTCTCCCGCATGATGGTTTCGAACTTTCGGAAGCATCATAACTTGTACGACCATTTGCAAGAGAAGTTCTTGTCATAAGAAAACATCTTGAAAAGTTATGACAGACGCTGATGATTCTTGAAAGAATTTGCTTAGACTGTGAAGCATCATTGACATTTTGTAGCGACGGATAATCCATGAGAATTGCTGATCACATATCAAATTTTGAACAATTTTGTAAACACACCATTCACGTATTCAGTCGGCTATAGCAATGGCCACATGGAGAAATAAGCCCGATATACCAAACTTGAGCATGACATAAAATTCCCCAGATTTGTTACTTAAGCATGCACTAATCCTTGTGAAGAAAAAACGGTGTACCCAATGTACTAAACCTCTTGACGTATCCTCAACTGCGTGAGACACCGAAGCGATAGTTACATTGTGGGTTAAGCGAGAAAGAATCACAAAAGTAACTAAATAGCCAAGTCTTTATCACACTCTATAAATGCCCAAACAAGTCATCTTCGCGGAAGGGTAGAAAGAAAGAAGACGAAATAAGTAAATGCCCGGAAAAACCTCACAACAAATCCAAATAAGAAATACCGTATAAACAACCCCGTAGTCAACCTTGTTTAATACGCAATTCAAGCCGTGAAATAGAATCTTTCGTGAAAGTGTATAAATCAAAGTATTACACCGAAATAACCACAAGTCTCATCATTTCATCAACTCTCATCAAATATCATTGTCAAATTTCATCGATAGATCTCATTGTTACATCTCCCAATCACATCATATGTTATTCAGTGTCTGATAAAATCTCAATTTCGAGAAGCCCATCAGAGCATTATCCCAATCCAAGTCAAAAATTTACTAAGTCTATAATTTACTAGACACCAATATCCTAAGTACCAAAAAGTGATCCTATCATGTTTCCACATGTTTGTATCAACGAGATGTATCAAATCATCAAAACGTAATATCCAAGATTAATCACAAATCCAGCTCAAGGTAACATGATACACCTATGCATGGCCCAACTCTTCGGTTCTCATAACAGTACACACAAAGTCCATGTATAGGAGTAAGTGATAAAATGGTTGGCCCATATAAAGAAATTTTGGCCCATAACATCAATCAATCTATTCCATTAATTTGAAGACACATAAACTGCCCATACACAATCAGATTATCACACGGCCCATGTGGTCTAGTATCAAACTAACCTTAAGTTTCAGGGTATAAAGCACCACCCTCATTTTCCCTAATAATATTCCAACAACCCTAATATTTCTCACAAGTCCGCCTCCCTCCTCCATCAGATTATCACATCAGAAAAAAAAATCCTCTCACAATTACAGGAACAATACTGATCATCAACTCAAGCACATATTACAATCCAATCGTGCGTTAGCCCCTATCCACTAGAGTGATGCTTGATCCAAATCAAAAGGTTAATTAAGTGTATTCCGAACCTCCGTGTTTAGATACAACACGATGAAGGTACGCCACAGGGATGGCTTGGTTTGGACGTTGATAAGGCTTCAAGAACACATAGCTAGGTTACGGGTAGGTTTTAATCCTTGTTTTTTTACTGAAATAGATTTGCTTGTTTATTACATTTCATTGAACGAGATTAAAGAAAGATAATAACTTTTGAGTTATATATCTTCCTTTTTGTTCGAAAAATAACAATGAAGCGAGTCATAAGAGATTTGATCAATGATGAGTATCCCCTTGGTTCATTGATGTTAAACACGAGATATTGACATACCAAAAAGGGTGAACTGAGATCAATCTAAGTTTTCGAATCACGTATTAGTGTTAAAACAAACCAAGAAACAGGAATAACAATATTGTTATTATCTTTTTCTTATCTTGTTTCGGATATTACAAAAGGAGCATAAGATTAATGATGATTTTATTTTTCATTTTCGTGCATTAGACCTATGGTCATGATGATACTTATGAGTACCACGAGAATAAAAAATATGAGATCTTGGAGATGGTTGTTAGAGTGAGTCTTGTCGATGGGTCATTGTATAGAAGTGATTTGATACTGAGATGAATCCATTACATGATGAATCTTGCTTCGAACAAAAGAAATTGATTCTGAGATTCGATTAGATGTATATTTGGTTTGTACTAGTGTCTTGTTTGAGTCTTGTCTGAAACACGCATCTTATACTTACAAATCGCTTGATGAGTAGACAAATCGCTTTTTCATTAACATCTCAAATCGCTTACTTTTTAAACACAAATCGCTAAAGTCGTATCAATCATACAAGTCGCATATATCAAACACAAATCGCTTTCAAAAAAGCATTATAGACAAATCGCTTCTTGAACCAGGAAAAATCGCAAAAGATACACTGTACCAGGACATAAAAACAGACAAATCGCTCAAAAGCAATTTGACACAATTCGCATTTAGAACATTGAATCTGGACAATTTATTTGACAAACCGCATGTAAGAGAAACATTAGCTAACAAATCGCATTCAAGAAAAAGACCACAAAACGGAATGAAGCTTCACGTACATTTAAGGACTTAACACCCATCATTAGACCAAAACTGTTTCAAAGCAGTAATAAAACATTAAAAAAAAGTTTTTGACTATGACCTATAAAAACCAATAACCATCATAATCAGTCTAAAAACGGATTCAAACATCAACTCACACAGATTCATACATACGAGAGTCAAACCAATATTCAAACATCCACCCATTAGTATCCAAAAACCATACGACCCAAGCAACAACAAACCGCATCCAAGACAACCACACAAACCGCATACAAACAACCGCTCAAAAACCATAAGAATCATCAAAACAACAAAACCTAGGCTCTGGTACCATTTGTAGGATCGTGTATTTTATGTTGTTTAGATGATTCGAGTGGTCTGGGTAGATGATTAAACAAGATAGCCATGGTTAGAGAGATGAAGAGAGGAGAGGGTGTTTTCTAGAGAGAGAAACTAACAATACAAATGAAATGTTAGATTGGAAAGCACCACCCTTCCCTTAGAGGGAAGGGTATTTATAGTTATAGACTAAACGACCTCCTGACGGCCTGTGGATTAGGTATACAGTGGGTAAAGACCCGTCCTTCCTCCACGATGTTACACTACGCTAAACTACGCTATAGACTAACTAATAAACTACTAAATAACGTAACGAACGACATGTCTACGAGCTAACTTATGCTAGACCATAATTGAGGTGACCGACACTTTAACATGGAATTTCCAATTCCTAACAGATATCAAGGATGAAGCTGGTGGAACACTTACCAACAAGGAACAGAGCTTCATGGCTAATGCAGATTCTGATGATGACATGGAGGACTTGCAGGCTAATGCAGCTGTAATGTTAATGGCAAACATGCAAGAGCTCCACATGAGTGACACATGCCCAGTGTATGACACTGATGGCTTGTCTCAGGTACCGGATCAAAATATACTCATTAATGATCTGATATCTCCGCCAACATCTGCATCCGACGAGGCTCAGAGTGTTCAACATGAATCTTCTACATCTCATTCCGATGATAATCAAATGGATCCCGTAGTTATATTTGACGATCAAGATGACCTTATGGTTAATATTGATAATCAAGTTGACTCCGTGGTTATATTTGAGGATCTAAATAATGATCATGTTGAGACTCAAGTTGAACAAGATGAACCTTTCTCTAATCCAGATCTTGAGCTCATGACCAACTTAATTCAAACCACCCAATCTCAACTAGAAAAGTGCAATGACATCAATAAGAAACTATAAGATAAAATTGCACTGTTGACTAAGGATAATGATTGCTATAAATTTCAAGTCAACATTTTTCAAACAAAAGAGAAACATGAAAAAGGTTTTGAAGTCGCGTTTGCGAAATCATACCAAAATGAAAAATCTTTGGAAAAACATATATGTGATCTAGTTGCCTCTAAGAATGCATTGCTTTCTCAAATAGAACATGTCACAATTCTCATTTTCCGGTCATTCTCATACTCCATATTCATCATTTCATAGCGGTTCATGCATGGTTTTGCATTTTTCATTAAACGTATTTTCATATTAAATAAACGTTATCGCGTAATTTATTTTTTTTAAACATTTAATCCGTTACTTCTAAAAATGATCCCGATATATTTTTATACTTACATTTAGTTTATAAAAACAATATTTGAGTTTACCTAGTGTTTTAAATTTATTTTGTATATAAATCGTTAAAGTTATATTATTACGACGCTTTTCTTAAAAACTATACGATAATCATTATATCACTCAAATTTTACAAGAATTATATTTTTACAATTTATATGACCTCAATATATTTTACTTTGGTCCATTAAAATTTATTTTAACTAAAACTACCCTAGTTACACCAATGTATACAAGTTACAATTTATCTCAAATACACTTACATTTTTACTTACACACTTTATACATATACATAATATAAAAAAAAAAAAAGATATTTGGGAAGACATACCCCCCTAAAATCCGGTCAAGGGGGGGGATAGTCTTGGTTTGGTGATAATTTTTCTTACACAACTATATTTGCACTCAAACTATCTTACTTACACACACATCACAATAATTCACAAGCTATCAAAAACTTTCTCTCCTCTTGTGTTTCCTCTCAAAAACCGGTCACATAAAGAAGAAGAAGAAGGATTCAAAAATTTTCAAGTTCAAGTATTTTACAATCTAGTAATACTCTTATTAAGATTTTGAAATAAAAATCTAGAGTATTTAGGCTAAACCTTGTTCTTTGCACCTCATCATAATACTTGTAAGCATATCATTTATATTTTTTTCATCTTTCCTTTTCATTTCATTAGTATCTCTTCATTTTTGGAGCAAGCATGCATGATTTGTGTTGTTTATACCATTTTTACATGATTTTTAGAAATATATATATATATAAGGTCATCCTATAATTATCCCCTTGGTATACTTTGGTCTTGATGATGTTTAGGAACCCATGACACCCTAAGAAGGTGTATGGTAGGATTAGATTAGCTTTGGAGTTGATTTAGAGGGATTGGAATAGGTTTAGTACGAGAAAAACTATTTTCGATAAGTTATTAAAAGTGTTCTGTCCTTATTTTGATTTTCTGGAAAATCCGACAGTAGGCACGAAATTTTGGCCTTGATATTTAGAAAATATACTTTAAAACGAATCCGTGGCCGCTTGAACGGATAAAAACGGAGTTATAACGAAGAAGTTATGAATTTTTAAAGTTTGACGACGAAATATATAATTTTCAGAAATTTCAGCAACATGTTTTTACTTTGTTCGAGTCAAAAACGAGCCTTAAGCTTTACCAATTATTTCGACTCGTCAAAAATATATTAGTATACTTTGATACGAAGCTAAGGACGTATTATACGTAGAAAACGGAGTTGAAACGACAAAGATATACACGTTTTCCTAAACTTGCCGTAACGATTATTTTTAGAAAACTATATTATTTTTACGAGATAAGTATTACGGTAACTAAAACGACCATGTTTGAGGCTGTTTTTAACTATGATGTGGAACTTTTTGGAACGAGATGTTTTCTAATAAAATTAAGATCATCAAGCATATTTTTCAAAACGACCAACCGTTTGTATAGCGGAGTTTTAATAAACTATTTACGGATGCTTAAACTTGGCCGAAACTCACTTTTTACACAACAATTAGACAAAACCACCATCTTTAACCCTTAATATCTTTATGTTCGAGACCTTTATGTCGAAAACTCCTGAACTGAAACTTCTAGATTTTGATACAAACTTTCCAAAACCGTCGAGTTCGTTTCCTAACGCTCAACGTACACCATTTTACGACTAGTTTTTCGAAGCCGTTTTTGTCACTTTCAAGAAATTTCCAACGACATTATTTTGCGACGAAAAGTGCTAATTTCACTATAAATCATTACAAAACTATTGTAGGATGACATTTTGACGTAAAAACTTGTAAAGTGATTTAAGATTGGTCAAGACGTCAAAAGAGTATTTTTCGACGGCAAGTATTATTTTCAAAACTCGCAAATGGTATAAATAACATACGAAATGCATGCATAACATTACATCATAACTCATTACATATCATAACATTCATTCTAGGTCGCGGATAGTTTCCGACTCTCACTTTCGTGCACTTCATTTTGTTAGCATATCCATCATACCAGGTGAGTTCATACCCCACTTTTACTCGTTTAAATTCTTACAAACTATTTGGGGGAGATACATGCTTAAATACTTGTTTCACTCTTGCGAATACTCAAACCATTTATACAATTGTGTTACAATATACTTCTTATACACTTTGGACATTATGTGTGGTTTATTGCGATATGTGCCTTAATGTGCTAAACTAGTTTTCAATTATGCATCAACATACAAACTTTAGCAACTGGTTAACTCCTGCGGGAGCCGGCGGAGAGGTATTGATAGTACTATCGGGCTGACGCCCCCACCCTTGGTCCATGATGACGTGACCTGGGGTGAATATAATCTGTTATTCAATGAAACATTACAAACAAGTTAGACTCGTCAAGAGGTTCAGTTGGCTGTGATCCTTTGCATTAAGTACATGTATATATCGTATGCACCTATGTCCTACTTACAAACAAGATTGACAATTCTATATTTTGGCAATGGGTTGTAAACACACAGGTTGCAAGTTTTGTATGGGCGGAACTTGGAACTGAGTGGATTTACAATGCCTTTGCTGCATAAACAATTTTTGAAAGGCTTTACATTTCATCACAAACTTATGAACACACCAACCATTGTGTTGACACTTTTTAGCATGTTTATCTCAGGTCTTAAGATGATAGCACTTCATGGAGCTTTTGGGTCGCATGGCATACATTGGAGTCTTGTGCTTTTAACAATTACCATTCGACATATTTTGTAAACTTTTTATGTATTATCAAACCTTGTGATTTCTTGTGGTGTAAACATTAACTTATTTATCGAATGGTAAACTTTTCAAAACGTCTCATTATAGAGGTCGTTTTCTGTATCCATACTTTGTGCTATGATGTCATACCCCAATGACACTATCGTTCCGCTGCGATATTTTGGGGGTGTGACAGATTGGTATCAGAGACTTGGTTATAGAGAACTAGGTTGCATTTTAGTTCCTAGACTATAACCGCTCTCACGTCGATCCTTTCGTTTCCTATTGCCTTACCCACATTTCGTGCGCATATGTTTTCTTAAGTATTTCTTCTAGAACCACCTCATTAGATAGCGTAGTTTCCTTGTACCAATAGGGGAGTCCCAAAATCTAGTTGGGTCATCAAAGATATGGAGCTCAGTAATGAGCACTTATCTAACTTGATCTCGTGACAGTTCTTGTTTGATGAGATGCGAGATCGAGCTAAATAAGTGTTACTATAAAGCTGGATAGATTTGATGATTTTGCCCGAGGATGGGAGTTCTATTGAGGATACTTTGGGAACTGCCGGCGACCAAACCTCGTAGTGACTTTAGCACCTAACGGAATTTCCTATACACCAAGTGCGACTCTTCCTAGATACCTACCCTAAATTCCTCCTCCACCGTTTAGAATCGGATGATAGATTGGCTACCTATTTAAGTAACAACAATCGCCGAGACATGTGTGCTTGGTGGTATGTACACGTGTGGAATGAGGCAATTATAATTATGGTGGCCAACATAATTATAAATGCGTCACAACTCACGTGGACATATGCGACCACGCATACGTAGATCGGTGTGGACACCTTAGGAACCAATTTGTGGCGTGATATTATATTTGAGGACGTTAAGCATAGACATTGGGAATTCAACGGTTCTTTCCCTTGCAGAGATAATGGCACCAAAGAGAGTAACACGCAGTACTGGCCGAGGTGGTGCGGTACCAAGGGGTGGAATGACAGGTGGGCGTGGAGGTAGAGAAGGCGGTAGCAACGTGGGTAACAATGACAACAACACTGGCGGAAACCCTGACTTTGCCGCCATCATCGCTCAACAACTTCAAATCTTGCTTCCCACTATTGTCACACAAGTTGGAAATCATATGAATAACTCGGGAAACCACGGGAACGGTACTGGCGACACCAACAATGTAGCTGGTAGTAACAACAACAACAACACCAACAACAACAACCACAGAATTGGATGCACATATAAGGAATTTTCGGCATGCAAACCTGTGGAGTTTGATGGTATAGGAGGTGCTTTGGCGTATACTCGATGGGTAGAGAAGACAGAGTCAGTGATCGACATCAGCAATTGTGCCACACATCAGAGGGTGAAGTATGCTGCTTGCTTGTTATCAGGAAAGGCATTGACATGGTGGAACACACAACTACAGGCTAGAGGCAGAGAGGCAGCTATAGGTATGACATGGGACGAATTCAAGGAGTTATTGAAAGAGGAGTACTGCCCGGACAATGAAATGCAGAAACTAGAGGATGAATTTTATCACCACTCTATGATAGGGGCTGGTCACGCAGCCTACACTGACCGATTTCATGAGTTAGCTAGACTAGTTCCTCATCTAGTTACCCCTGAGTCCAAGAGAATCTCGAGGTATATATATGGTGTTGTCCCCGAAATCCGTGGAACTGTGAAAACAACTGAGCCGTCTACAATACAAAGTGCGATACTGAGGGCAGGAACCCTGACGGACGAGATGGTTAGAAATGGTACTTTGAAGAGCAGCGATAAGAGGAAGGAAGCAAGTGGGTCGAATAAGCAGATAGACGTGGTAGCAGACAACAAAAGGGCAAGAGTTTTTGTGGCAACTGGTACTGAACAAAGAGAGTATGCGGGTACACATCCCAAATGTGCTAAGTGTGCTTATCATCACCCGAAGACCAAGCCCTGCCGCTTGTGTACAAATTGCAATCGATACGGCCATTTCAAGGAGCAGTGTAAAAGGAATAATCAAAAGACTTGCTTTGAATGTAACAGCCCGAATCACTTCCGGAATAATTGTCCTCAGCTGAATAAGCCACCGATGCAAGCTCCTCTAGCTGTGGCAATTGAAGGAAATAACCCGAACCCTGTACTCAATATCAGTCCACCTCGAGGTCAAGCATTCTATATAGGGACCGAGGAAGCCCGCAATGCGTAACTGGTACGTTTTTCCTAGACCATTAAGTGATCCACCGTATTATTCAGATTCAGTGAGTCTCATTAGATAAGAAACCTAGACGCGTAAGTTTTGACATAAACACTTTGACCATACACTTGATTTCGCGAAACCTAAGGGTAGAACTTTAAGTATCATCGATTGAATCGCGAGGACGCGATTCTTCTATCAGGGGAAGAATGTCACAATTCTCATTTTCCGGTCATTCTCATACTCCATATTCATCATTTCATAGCGGTTCATGCATGGTTTTGCATTTTTCATTAAACGTATTTTCATATTAAATAAACGTTATCGCGTAATTTATTTTTTTTAAACATTTAATCCGTTACTTCTAAAAATGATCCCGATATATTTTTATACTTACATTTAGTTTATAAAAACAATATTTGAGTTTACCTAGTGTTTTAAATTTATTTTGTATATAAATCGTTAAAGTTATATTATTACGACGCTTTTCTTAAAAACTATACGATAATCATTATATCACTCAAATTTTACAAGAATTATATTTTTACAATTTATATGACCTCAATATATTTTACTTTGGTCCATTAAAATTTATTTTAACTAAAACTACCCTAGTTACACCAATGTATACAAGTTACAATTTATCTCAAATACACTTACATTTTTACTTACACACTTTATACATATACATAATATAAAAAAAAAAAAAAGATATTTGGGAAGACATACCCCCCTAAAATCCGGTCAAGGGGGGGGGATAGTCTTGGTTTGGTGATAATTTTTCTTACACAACTATATTTGCACTCAAACTATCTTACTTACACACACATCACAATAATTCACAAGCTATCAAAAACTTTCTCTCCTCTTGTGTTTCCTCTCAAAAACCGGTCACATAAAGAAGAAGAAGAAGGATTCAAAAATTTTCAAGTTCAAGTATTTTACAATCTAGTAATACTCTTATTAAGATTTTGAAATAAAAATCTAGAGTATTTAGGCTAAACCTTGTTCTTTGCACCTCATCATAATACTTGTAAGCATATCATTTATATTTTTTTCATCTTTCCTTTTCATTTCATTAGTATCTCTTCATTTTTGGAGCAAGCATGCATGATTTGTGTTGTTTATACCATTTTTACATGATTTTTAGAAATATATATATATAAGGTCATCCTATAATTATCCCCTTGGTATACTTTGGTCTTGATGATGTTTAGGAACCCATGACACCCTAAGAAGGTGTATGGTAGGATTAGATTAGCTTTGGAGTTGATTTAGAGGGATTGGAATAGGTTTAGTACGAGAAAAACTATTTTCGATAAGTTATTAAAAGTGTTCTGTCCTTATTTTGATTTTCTGGAAAATCCGACAGTAGGCACGAAATTTTGGCCTTGATATTTAGAAAATATACTTTAAAACGAATCCGTGGCCGCTTGAACGGATAAAAACGGAGTTATAACGAAGAAGTTATGAATTTTTAAAGTTTGACGACGAAATATATAATTTTCAGAAATTTCAGCAACATGTTTTTACTTTGTTCGAGTCAAAAACGAGCCTTAAGCTTTACCAATTATTTCGACTCGTCAAAAATATATTAGTATACTTTGATACGAAGCTAAGGACGTATTATACGTAGAAAACGGAGTTGAAACGACAAAGATATACACGTTTTCCTAAACTTGCCGTAACGATTATTTTTAGAAAACTATATTATTTTTACGAGATAAGTATTACGGTAACTAAAACGACCATGTTTGAGGCTGTTTTTAACTATGATGTGGAACTTTTTGGAACGAGATGTTTTCTAATAAAATTAAGATCATCAAGCATATTTTTCAAAACGACCAACCGTTTGTATAGCGGAGTTTTAATAAACTATTTACGGATGCTTAAACTTGGCCGAAACTCACTTTTTACACAACAATTAGACAAAACCACCATCTTTAACCCTTAATATCTTTATGTTCGAGACCTTTATGTCGAAAACTCCTGAACTGAAACTTCTAGATTTTGATACAAACTTTCCAAAACCGTCGAGTTCGTTTCCTAACGCTCAACGTACACCATTTTACGACTAGTTTTTTGAAGCCGTTTTTGTCACTTTCAAGAAATTTCCAACGACATTATTTTGCGACGAAAAGTGCTAATTTCACTATAAATCATTACAAAACTATTGTAGGATGACATTTTGACGTAAAAACTTGTAAAGTGATTTAAGATTGGTCAAGACGTCAAAAGAGTATTTTTCGACGGCAAGTATTATTTTCAAAACTCGCAAATGGTATAAATAACATACGAAATGCATGCATAACATTACATCATAACTCATTACATATCATAACATTCATTCTAGGTCGCGGATAGTTTCCGACTCTCACTTTCGTGCACTTCATTTTGTTAGCATATCCATCATACCAGGTGAGTTCATACCCCACTTTTACTCGTTTAAATTCTTACAAACTATTTGGGGGAGATACATGCTTAAATACTTGTTTCACTCTTGCGAATACTCAAACCATTTATACAATTGTGTTACAATATACTTCTTATACACTTTGGACATTATGTGTGGTTTATTGCGATATGTGCCTTAATGTGCTAAACTAGTTTTCAATTATGCATCAACATACAAACTTTAGCAACTGGTTAACTCCTGCGGGAGCCGGCGGAGAGGTATTGATAGTACTATCGGGCTGACGCCCCCACCCTTGGTCCATGATGACGTGACCTGGGGTGAATATAATCTGTTATTCAATGAAACATTACAAACAAGTTAGACTCGTCAAGAGGTTCAGTTGGCTGTGATCCTTTGCATTAAGTACATGTATATATCGTATGCACCTATGTCCTACTTACAAACAAGATTGACAATTCTATATTTTGGCAATGGGTTGTAAACACACAGGTTGCAAGTTTTGTATGGGCGGAACTTGGAACTGAGTGGATTTACAATGCCTTTGCTGCATAAACAATTTTTGAAAGGCTTTACATTTCATCACAAACTTATGAACTCACCAACCATTGTGTTGACACTTTTTAGCATGTTTATCTCAGGTCTTAAGATGATAGCACTTCATGGAGCTTTTGGGTCGCATGGCATACATTGGAGTCTTGTGCTTTTAACAATTACCATTCGACATATTTTGTAAACTTTTTATGTATTATCAAACCTTGTGATTTCTTGTGGTGTAAACATTAACTTATTTATCGAATGGTAAACTTTTCAAAACGTCTCATTATAGAGGTCGTTTTCTGTATCCATACTTTGTGCTATGATGTCATACCCCAATGACACTATCGTTCGGCTGCGATATTTTGGGGGTGTGACAGAACAAAATTAAAATACGATCATAAACAACAACTTAGCGCTCTCACTTCGGAAACTCAAAAAGCCAAGTCTGAGTTGTTAACTTATCAAAAACAGTTTTGTGAGTACAAAAAGCATTCGAGGAAACAAATAGATGACTATCTTGAGGAAATTGTCGACTTACAACACAAAATCAAAGAGTTTCGAAATGTTGTTTACAAACATGGTGAGTCAATCACAACAATTCAAAAGTTTTCTTTTAAACCAAATCCAAATGGATATGGACCAATTCTTGCTGATTACCAACCAAGTTTTTCACATAGAGCATTCAAACCAAATCCTCAAGTTTACAGTGCATAACATCGAATTGATGACTCAATTATGAGTGTTATTGAATATAATCATACTGAGGAATTAGATGCAGAAGACGAGAGTCGGTTAAAAATGGAAAATGTTGTTTATAACAAACCATTTAACTATTCTAAAGCCATAACTTTCGTCACACAACAGGATACTTCTAACACACCTTGGGTTATCACACCTAATCCTGAGTCCTTCTCCCATGATGGTCCCCACTCCAATGTTGCACAAAATAATGGTCCTTCACCTACTTTTAGTGAAATAAAGCCATTAGCTTAACGATGTCAGGTTCTAAAATACTTTGACACTTTTATGTCTGACATCAAACTTTTGGAACATGCAATTGAAGTTAATTCTGAAATAAAAGCTGAACATTTTCAATCGCCATTTGCGCGACAACAAAGGGATATTTTTCAGAAAGGGCTTTTACCACATGTTCGAAATCTAAAAATGTGTGCCATATATTGGGAACGGGAACTTCAGAAAGAGATTGGACTTATGAAAACCGTTTTTGAGAAAACAGAAACATCAATTTCAAATACTAAACGTAAAAAGAAAATGTTACGAAATCATGTTGACCGACTCTTGGAAGATGTTATTTGTGCTGATACCATAAAGGTTGTGTTATTACATACTGTTGCATATGCATTTGATTATATCACTGTTGATTCTGTTGATAATGTTGAGAATACCGATAATGTGTCACAAATTGAATCTTTCAAAATTGAAAATGAGCGATTGTTAAATGAGCTTTCGAATGCAAAACGTCGTCTTCAATGGTGTCAAAAAGATTGTCAAAATCAAGAACTTGCTTTGAACAAAATCAACTAGTTGCGTTCAAAATCTTTTGATCCAAAAATAGAACAACTGGATGATGAAAACGTGTCTTTACAATGTCAAATTTCAAAATATGAACAAGAAATTGCCAAAGTCAAAACCTAATATGGTGTCATATTTTATTTGCTAAAAAAGACTCGTGCTAAAGCGTTAAAAGATGCTGATGATCATCTTGTATATACCAAAGAAGTTTTAAGAAATAATTGAAACACTCGCTCTAAAAATCAAGATTTGTTACACACTATCCATGACTTAAAAGCAGAGTTGGTAAAACTTAAGCAAGATAAGATTAGTGACACAAGTATACTTGCCCCAGGAATGTTTAAAATTGACTCTAGAACGCCTAATGACAAACCACAAGATACTAATGTGCTTGCTTCCACTGAAACAGGAATAGTTGCCTTTTTTCCAACGTTAGCACTTTACAGCTTAAGAGCAAAACCAGGAAGAATAGGAGGTTGCAACGTGAGAGAAGAACAATAAAGACCTTTGAAGTAGAAGAACACCTTAGCACATTGAATAAAACTCAAGTTGTACCCACTTTAGACATTGCATTAGACAAATGTAATAGCAAAAGTGATTTAAGGAATGCTGAACCTTTAAGCACTTTGAATGTTATGTTTGAAGCATCTTATGTTCGTTGTCGTAAAAGCATGTTTTCTGGTTGTCATGATAAATGTGTTGCTAATGCTATCGTATCTCATAAGCGGAACAATAGAAAACAGAATACCTCTAGGCCCACTAATGCTTCTAAGTCTGTGCTAGGTAAACTGCCCTCTAGTGTTTCTGCAACGATCATTGATGTACCCATAGAACCCACTTCACCTCCTAGGAAGAAAATATCACCTAGTGCATTCACTAAGACCAAAGCACGAACAAGTTGGACTTGGCAGAGATGGTTACAAAACATACAAGGCTTTAAATGGATTCCTGAAATCATTAACATGTGTGTTTCAACTGTAACTGTAACGGAACCCTCTAACTCTTCGGGTCCCACCTCTACTTCTATTTTACCTGTGTCGTCTGTGTATAATGCAGGTGATACAGATCATCCTCTGGATTGTTGATAGCGGATGTTCCCGGCACATGACAGGCAATCTCAAACTGTTATCAAACTTTGTCTCAAAGTTAATCGGCACTGTCAGGTTCGGGAATGATCACTTCGCAGCTATCATGGGCTATGGAGATTACATCAATAGGAACATCGAAATTAGCAGAGTTTATTATGTGGAAGGTCTCGGTCACAATCTCTTCTCAGTTGGTCAATTTTGTGATGGATATTTGGAAGTTGCATTTAGGGAGAAAACTTGTTTCATTCGTGATCTACAAGGAAACGATATTATGTCTGGAAACCGCACATCAAGTCTTTACACAATATCAATGCAAGACATGATTGCTTCATCTCCCATCTGTCTACTTTCTAAGGCAACATCAACAAAATCTTAGCTGTGGCACCGTCGACTTTCACACTTGAACTTTCATACCATAACCAATCTTGCACGATACAAACTCGTTGAAGGAATTCCAAGATTTCGGTATTCTAAAGATCATCTATGCTCAGCTTGTGAACAAGGGAACTCGTGCTCACTTTCCTTCAAAGGTGGAACACAGCTCTCAGCATGTACTTCATCTTCTTCACATGGATTTGTGTGGCCCGATGCGTGTGCAGACGATCAATGGAAAACGCTACATTCTTGTAATTGTTGATGACTACTCAAGATGGACTTGGGTTTATTTTCTTCGAAGTAAAGATCAAGCTCCACAGATGATCATCATCTTTTTTACGAAAATTCAAGTTCAGCTACGAAACACAGTCAGATAAATCCGAACAGACAGAGGAACTGAATTTGTGAATCAAACTCTTCGTGAATACTATCAGAAAGTGGGAATTGAGCATCAAACATAAATTGCACGGACACCAGAACAAAACGTAGTTGTTGAAAGAGGAAATCATACATTAGTGGAAGCTGCAAGAACGATGTTGATAAATGCAAAACTTCTAGATTACTTGTGGCCTGAAGCCGTGTCAACTGCATGCTACACTCAGAACCGTTCTATGATAACGAAACGCCACAACAAAACACCTTATGAGCTTATCCATAATCGCAAACCAAATCTCAAACACTTTCATGTATTTGGCTCTCTCTATTACCCGAATAATGATCGTGATGACTTTGGAAAACTCAAAGCTAAAGCTGACATTGGAGTCTTCATCGGATACTGTGAAAATTCTAAAGGATACCGAATTTGGAATCGTCATACAAGGGATATTATGGAAACGATTCATGCCAATTTTGATGAGCTTATAGAGATGGCTTCTGAGCAAAATAGCTTGGAACCCGGACATAACCGTCTAAACTTCCCCCAAACCCCATCATCAGCTGAAACATGCTTACAACTTACTCGTCGTCAAATGGAACAGCTATTTGCTCCTCTGTTTAGTGATGATATTGATCAACGTGTTCCAGATGTACCAAATGTTTCCGCTGCTCAACATGATAATACTCCAATCCCTGAGACACCTGCAACAACAACAACTATTGAAGAAGCACCTCCAATTGTTTCTACAATAATAGCCGAACAAACCGCATCCAATGACACTGAACCAGCTGATGATCTTCTGAATCATGATGTACCTACACCCGTAGATTATGACCCAAATGCATTCTTTAACCCTTTCGCTAATGAAACTGCCACTTCTGATGTTGTGGAATCATCGACAAGTCATTTGAATCCACCTAATCTGCATAATGTATATCAACATCAAACCTCCACACATCGTTGGAATAAAGACCATCCTCTTGTGAACATTATTGGAAACCCGAATCAACCAGTCATAACTAGACAACGCCTTCAGACTGACGGTGAACATTGCATTTATGCACTTACCGTTTGTCAATCTGAACCAAAGAACATTAAAGAAGCAATGACTTATGACAACTGGATTGAATCCATGCAAGAAGAACTAAATTAGTTTAAAAGTCTTGAAGTATGGGAATTGGTTGAAAAACCAACAGGGGTCTATGTTATTAGTCTTAAATGGATTTGGAAAAACAAGTTGGATGCTGAAGGTACGGTTATCAGAAATAAGTCACGTTTGGTGGCTAAGGGTTATAGACAAGAAGAGGGGATTGACTTCGAGGAATCATTCGCACCAGTTGCTAGACTTGAGGTTGTACGGATTTTTCTGGCATTTGCGGCTCACATGAACATCACGGTCTATCAGATGGATGTCAAAACTACTTTTCTGAATGGTAAACTGAAGGAAACGGTCTATGTTAGTCAACCAAAAGGATTTGTTGACCCAGAGTTCCCTAATCACGTCTACAAACTGAACAAGGATCTCTATGGTCTCAAACAAGCCCCTCGGGCGTGGTATGATGAGTTATCATCCTTTCTTCTATCCCATAATTTCGTCAAAGGATCGGTCAATCCAACACTGTTTATACAATATCACGGGCCACACATTTTAATCGTTCAAATTTATGTGGATGACATCATTTTTGGGTAAACCCATAAAAAGTACTCAAACTCTTTTTCAAAACTTATGAAAACAAATTTTGAAATGTCCATGATGGGTGAACTTACGTTCTTCTTAGAACTACAAGTTCATCAATCACCCCGTGGTATTTTCCTACTTCAGTCCAAATATGCCCTTGAAATTTTAAATAAACATGGAATGCAAAGCTGTGATACCTATGCCACACCAATGGCACATACCAAAAAACTGGATGCTGATTTGCATGCGAAATTGGTTGACCCTACCAAATATCGAAGTATTATTGGGTCTCTCATATATCTAACAGCCAGTAGACCTAACATTGTATTTGTTGTATATCTTTGCTCTCGTTATCAGTCACGACCAACTGAGACACACCTCTCTGAGGCTAAAAGAATCCCCTGATACATCAAGGGAACCATTAATTTGGGGATCTGGTATCCGAAGGATTCTGGTTTTGAACTAGTAGCTTTTTCAGACGTTGATCACGCAGGATGCTTAGATTCTCGGAAAAGTACTTCAGGTGGTTTGCAATTCCTTGTTGATAAATTGGTGTCATGGCAATCGAAGAAACAGGATTGTACATCGCTGTCCTCAACCGAAGCAGAATATGTAGCCATGTCGGCGTGTTGTGCTCAAGTCATTTGGATGAGAACACAACTCAAAGACTATGGTTATGTATTTGACAGAATTCCGGTGTACTATGACAATCGAAGTGCTATTGCGATCTCATTCAACACCGTTCAACATTCGAAGTCCAAGCACATCGATCTTCGATATCATTTCATAAAGGAGCATATGGAAAAGGGTACCGTTGAATTATATTTTGTGGGTACTGAACACCAACTGGCGGATCTTCTCACCAAAGCCTTAGCTCCTGCTAGGTTTACTGATTTGATCCACCGGATTGGCATGAGGTGTTTGACTCCAGAGGAATTGGATGAACTTTTAACAAATTCTTAAAACCAGTCAAACACCAAAACCTCTTTTGTGAATAATTTTTTTTTCAAAAACAAAATAGAAAAATATAAAATCAGATAAAATACAAAAATATTCTTCTATCTAACTTTTTTCAAACATTGCAAGTACAAATCTTCCGTCAACACTTTGCTTTATCAAAACTTTCATTATTTTTCCCGAACAAGTGTTGAGGGGGAGATTGTAAATATTTTTCAGTCTCATAAAACCTTGTACTAGCATGTTACATTAATTGGTTGTATCTTTGAAAATAGTGGTTACGTTTCTTGTTGTACACTCTCCTCAGACTCAAATTTGTAAAATTTCACTATTTCTAAGGTCGAGGGGAGTTTCGTCAAGTGTCTTTCCAAACAATAAAGTTTTGCTTAACCAAAATGAAAGTTATTGGCCGTGGGTGAAAATGGTTGAGGTGGAGGGGCTTACCTTGTTAAAAGTGAAAACTAATTTTACACAAAACCCTCCGCCTAACTTCATTTACTCATTTATTACAAAACATCTAATTTCTCAACAACCATTATCCACGCCTAAGATTAAACCTCAAATCCGTGCTTCATATTTAAAATTTGTAAGTGAAAATCGTTTCTTTGCATCATTTCAAACATAGGTTTTTCATATTAAATGATTCCAACGGTTAGTTCTTGATATATGAGTGATTTTGTGTTCATAAGCATACGCGTATGAACATAAGATTACATAATGATGTTATTGAGAAATGAAATGTGTTAAAAGGCTTTAATATCAATCCTTAAACTATTTCCAACAACAAATCCAACCTACAAACCATATTTAACCATTTTTCAAATTTAGGGTTTATGCGTGGATTTGGGGGTTCTCAATTGTGAGTGTTTCTGTCTAATTAGTTGCTTGAGAAGTGTTTGATACATGTTTAATTAACCTCTAACACCTTTGAATCATACCCAGAAGCATCGAATTTGAAGAATTAGACTTTAAGGTTTAAACACACGTAGAATTGGGTATTCTTGATTCGTGGTTCATTTGATGGTAATACTTGTTGTAAACGTCTCATATAGCTTCTAAGACACCCCATAAATCATTTGGTTGAATTTCCATGGTTAAATTGATTACGAGTAGGATTTGAATGCTTAGGGTTTAAGCCTACGCCTAAACATATCTTACGTGTAACTTGCATGACATGATTGTGATCTTGAAAATGGTTGAAAACATGTTAAAATCAGTGTTATGTTTGATCTATTACAGGATTCTACGCGTACAAGTTTCAGAATCAAGTTTAAATGGCACCTACGCTTATGGAACACCTTATGCGTAGATGTTACGCAAAAGAGAAATCTTACGCGTAACTCTTACGCATAAGGTTCTACAATGGACTACGCGTATCCTGTGAAGGATATGCGTAAACTTGGATTTCTACGCTTTACGAGTAAACCTTACGTGTAAGACACTAACCTAAGCTTACGCATAAGCCTTATGCTAAGAGTCCATTCCTACGCATAAGCTTTCTTACGCCTATGAGTGACTCCTACGCATAAGCCTATTCCTACACTTATGGTTACAGTGTTTACGCATAAGCTTACAAACCTACGCTTAAGCCAATTTGCAACTAAACTTTTGAAATGTTACGCGTACAAACTTGTAATAAGTTGCTCATAATGTCACGAAACCAAAATGTCACTAATAAGCTAAAAAAGTTAAAACGTTGGTTGATTAAGTAAAATTTGGACTTTAACATTCAGAATTAACATACTCACATAACTTATCACGTCAACTTTGGACTATTGGACAATATGTGACTTTGGACTTGTAATATTCATTAACATAACAAATTCAACAATTGGTCAATAAAATCAACTTTTGACTAACGTAATGTCTTTTGATATGTTGGTCTTTTTGTCTCAATACCTTTCAGCTCACGAAATGGACGTCATAATGGAAAATGTCAACGCACCAAATGAGCTCATAATGAATGATATCTTCCCAACTGATTACAGCAAGACGATTGGAAAGAACAACCTCAAGGTTGATTTTGAGAACTTCACGTGCTCAGAGTCATCATGCAGGATTGCTGTGGATGTCCTCAAAACTCATCCTTACAACAATATGCTCACCAACTCAGCAACTGTACCAGAAATATACATTCATCAATTCTGGCATACAATGAAAAAGGTTGATGGTCAAGATGCTGTCACGGTAACTCTCAATGATAAAGAAGTCACCATCACGGTTGCAGATCTTCGAACAATTCTTCTCTTGCCTGCTATCCAACCTGCCGACTATGTAGTAATTCCAAGTAAAGAGGCTACATTGCAATTCATGGTCGATATTGGCTATGATGAAGCTGCTGGAGTAATTACCAAGCACTCCACGGTCGATTTAAAGAACATTCCTCAACCATGGAGGACTTTGTACATCATGATCGCCAAGTCTGTTTCTGGAAGAGACAGCGGTCATGAGCATCCTAAACTCATGCACTTACAAATCTTCTGGGGCATGGTCAAGAAAATGCACATCGACTATGCAAGCCTGATTTGGGAAGAGATGATGTCCCACCTTAAGAAGCCTGGGACAAAGGTTCCCTTCATCAGATACACGAAGCTGTTGATCCAGAATATTCTTGGGAAAAATTGGGACATCCCCTTGAGAATCAATGACCCCAAGAACCACTATGCGTTGTATGAGCCTACATTGAACACTGTCAGTGTTACTGGACTGCCTTCTCACTGACGAAATCAAAAGTCTTCCATCGTACCAACGATATCAAGAAGTAGTGAAAGCAGGCAAAGTCGGGTTTATTAATGAAAAGACTTCAGCCGTTCCAGTCAAGAGGACTAGAAGACCAGGCAGCACTGGAAGCATTGAAAGCACTGGAAGTTCTCACAAGTATCCCAAAAGGAATCCTTCTCGCAAGAAAAGAGTTCCAACTCAGATCGTCCGTTCTCAAATCAAACCTGAAGATATTCAAGAGGACGCCGATTCTGAAGATACTGAGTCTGAAGAAGTGGTTTACCATTCTGAAACTGCTACAGATGAAATGACCTCACTGAGGTCAGATGACAAACCACTCAGTCCCAAATCAGACAAAGGGAAGACACCCGTTGCTGAAGAAGAAAAAGATAGTTCTGATGAAGAAATTGATCCAAAGGTTGAAGAGAGAGCATACCACAAAACCCTTAAGCAACTAAGGCTACAACATGTTGCAACGGAGATCAATCTTCAACAGACTAGAGGCCCTGGAGGTTCCAGTGGTGGAGCACTAACCACACCAGTTCTTGATGCGGTTAATCAACCCGATAAGGGAATTGGTACCACCACTAAGGAATCAACAGAGCAACTGCAACAAGAGTATGAAGTTCCATTTGACTTTGAGGAAGAGGAACAAGAAAAGACTGAGAAGATAACCAATGAAGATGTGGAGAGAGCCGCTAAAGAAAAGGCTGAGGAAGAGGCAAAAGCTCAAGAGGAAGCTGATAACTATCTTCAAGATAACCCTGAACACAACCCAGAACAATCTTCTGAGCCACCTCAAAACCCTAAGTCACCTCAAGACACATCCACAACTGAGTCATCATCTCACTCCTCACCAGCACCATCTGAGAAAACAACCACCAGATCATCCTCCAAATTAATCAAGAAACCCTCTGACACTTGGGCATCGCGTGCCAAAACCAAGATCGTTAAGGTTGTTAAGCAAGCAAGAAAATGAAATGTCGTTAACAAAAAATTGAATCAGCTGGCTGACAGGGTTAACTTACTTAGTGATTTGATGAATGAGTTCTCGGAGGAAAGAGACCAGATCCAGCAATTCCTCAACCGAGACATTCAGGGGGAAATGGACAAGAAAATTATGGAATACACTCATAAGTTCCTTCTTGACACCGTCCCTAGAGTCACAAAATAAATGTTCGCAAGAAAACTCTATCCATATCTGATGTTATTGGTCAAGCAAACACTTTCAACTACACCAGCAGTTATGCAAATCCGACCAGTTCCGCCTCCTGTTGTCACTGAAGCTGATTTGATTTCAATGCTGATTATGGAGATGTCACCCCGATCTCCAACTTTCACTTCTGATGAATCAAAATTTTTTGAGGCATTACTTGCATATCAACTAAAAACAACTTGCAAGGAAGGAGCTGGTCAAGAAAAGCGACCAAGAGACGATGATGATGCAGACAAGGATTCAGAGACTAAACGTCAAAAGAAAACAGGCGAATCCTCATCTATGCGACCCTTAAAGACCACCACCACAGAGAGATCATCTCAACGACCTCCTGCTTCTGATAAACCTCAGGACTCTGAGTCTCCACCACCATCGGAGAAAACTGGTGATCATTTCCAATACACCGGTGGTGATGACGAAGAGATTCCTGAGCCCCAACAACCATCCTCATCTACAACATCAAGCAAGAAACAAAAGGAATCATCCTCCAAGCCAATAAAGAAAAGATCAACCTCCGTTTTATCATTGTTGGATGAAGAGGATACTGAAGAATACAAATGGTTTAGCAAGCTTGTTGATGCCACTCCTCGATTATCGGAAGGCCAAGAACCGGTAGATGGTCGTACTATGGAGCAGGTTAAGCTTATCCAGGATGAATTCAAGGTCAAAAAGATGACGAAGAGGGAGTTACACCGAATCAAGAACGATGCTTTCCAATTGCTAAAGGACAGATCCGGTAGTGCCATTGAAGTCGAATATCATCTCGATAACATTGCACGTGCTATGTCCAACAACATTGATTGGCTCAACCCTGAATCGAACATTGACTTCACAAGACAAGATAAGACTCCATACTACACAAACTGGACCAAGCCACTACCAACCATTGGTTGACCAGATCAACCCAGGATTCCCTACCAATACTTCTTCAACAACGACCTAGAATTTCTGCAACACGGTAGCAAAGTCAGCAAGAAATATGCTACGTCACTCACCTTCAACATACCAGCAACATTCTTCTCCAACAATGCAGCCATCGAAGAAGAAGCCACCAGGATGTTCGTTGACAAAGTGGTGGATTATGACATCGATGCTCAATATGGTATTCACCATTGGCCGCCAAGGAGAAGTCTGTACTACAGAAGCTGCCAAGTTCTCAAGTAGAACAAAGAAGTGTTTAGTGATAAAAGAATCATTGCTATAATGAATGTCACTCTGGCTACTAAATGGGATTAATCATTCCTGAAGAAAATCACAGTCAAATTCCAAGACGAACTGGAATATGATTTCATAGAGGCTGATTTTCTGAGATTGTCGCTCAACGACATTGAAGACATGTACCTTTCTAAGGTACAAGGTCGGATGAGACAATTCTCCACCAACATCCAGCTCCAGTTCATCACAACATTGTTGATATTCATTAGAAGCAGAGTGATCTAAGAACATGTTGAAGATCTTCAACTTGCTATGGAATCATACCAGAAACAAGTCAATCTCACTAAACCATTGCTACACTTTCCCGATATCAACCAACTCTCTCAGTACACCATTGTGAAGAAACCAAAGTTTGGAGTTGTTCACCGAAGTGAACTTCACCACAACTGTTTCATGGCGTGCAATGAGCTTCACACGTTTTGTGATCACACTCTGAAGAAGGTTCGTGATGGGTTAGCGTATCGGTTGAAGGAGATTCAAGAAGGAATTCGGTCGAAGAAGCGGTGGAATTCTAACGAAAAGAGGGATGTTAAGAAGATTATCAAGAGGATAGATGAAAGGTTGTTTCATCGTGATCAGATGCGGAACCTTGAGAGCTTTATGGGTGGACGACAAAGTTTCCCTCTTACGGGTTATCAACGTCAAGAGAGAACTCCTGGCTTTATTGAAGGATTGACTGATACTCCTTAATCTATTTCATTGATTGATATTTAGATGATATCATTTGTATAATTGACTATGGCTTGTGCACATATAACAATGCACAACCCGTACTTGTAATGAAAGTACCCTGTGATACGCATCAGTTCCACAATCCTTATAAAAGGAGCGAAAGCTTCTTACTTTTGAGTAAAACTTATCAAAACTTTCATTTTTCAAAGTTTTGCTCAAAAGAACAAGTATTTCCCCTTATGTTTTTCAAAACCTCAAAAGTTAATATCACTTGTTGAGGGGGAGTATTTGCTAACAAATCTTTGTTCATAAAATTTTCTTCATGGAAATCTTCCCACAAAACTCGAAATGGACATATTCGACATCAAAATTTCATCAAAAATAACATTAATATGCCATTTTTGAGGGGGAGAAAAATTGTGTGATACAAATATGTTGTAAATATGATGAAATCTTTGTGTGCTAAGACTTAACCAATGAATTGACGAGATCTGAACTGTCATACATCAAAAATATTTGTCTTCCAAGACTGATCCAAATAGATTGTACCTCTTCTAGAAACTCCTAATAGACATGAACTTTGACGGGTTTGACAACCTTTCGAGGTTTGTCCACACATTCAAGGTAGTTATTAGAGCTAGTTGTCACCTAAAAACTGACAATACAACTCTTTAACTATGCAACGTAACCGTGTCTCGCGGGGAATTGTCTATCTTAAGTCGATCAATTCAAAAGTGTGAACTCTACCCTCACAATGCAGATTTCTGTCAAAACACTTGAGCACATGTGGAGGGGGAGTATTTCTGAAAATACAAAACTCTCGAAGTGTTATCAAATGTTTTCACTCATAAACACTTTGAGAGATTTTTGAGAAAATGGTTTTATGGCAACGTAGGATAGTTATGGAGTTATAAGGTGACTAAGTTTAGGAATAAACGTCATATGATCTGCCAGAGCCGGAGGGATCTACCCAAGCACACTACCAATAGTAGAATTTAGAAGTCCTTAGGTATGATTATAAAAAGGAGAAAAAGAGAATCGAAGAAAAAAGGAGTTGAAGAATTAAAAAGAAAAGTAATAAAAAGGGTGAAAAGAAATAGCCCTCCAAATTATTCAACTTAGGGTAGACACCGGGTTCAATACATATGCTACTGGTTGTCACTAGATGACACCGGTATTGAAGATTAAAGTCGTCATGGACCCAGTGACGCATGCACTAAACCTTCTTAGCCACTCAAGTTTCTCTCAACAGAAGCTTGTTTCATTCTCACAGGGAACCCTATGTAAACTATCGGCTTTCTTTTAGAGATTGCTGGTATTGAAGAAGGAGACCTTCTCCCTAGTCTCCGCTCAGGAAAACCAAAGCCCACTATTGAGTCTAGAGCCATGAGATTCATCAAAAGTCTCTTAAGAACACTTGACATTTCATCACTTGTCGTTCAACATTAAGGACGCAAGTGATAACATTATCGAGTCCTTCACAGATCTTAGAAATCTGTCGAGAACATTTATGAGAGGTTCACAATTGTGATCCTCAATGATTGAATGGAAACTCCTGTCAGGGTCAACATCAAACAGCCCTGACAGGAGGTCACTTCGGTAACTCCTTGTGGGTTACGCTTAGTGTTGTCTCAAACGGTCTACATTCGTGAGGTGATGCTTCGGTGTACCTGAACTGTAGGTGTACTTCGGTACATCTTGTTATCCTACTTGAGGGACTCCAGTTCAGGAACAGACTTTGCTAGAATTAGAGATGTGTTTTCACACTATGCTGTTAACACCCTCGAAGTTCGAACTTGTAAGTGCTGGAAATCCTGCTAAGGAGATTCCTTTCAAGAATCGAGTCCTGAAGATGTGGGTCATTACTTAAACTTGTTCAATGTAATGCCAACCGTCCCTTATGGGATTCGGACGACTGATTCGCTCGACCAAGGTGAATGGAATCAAGACATTCATCAGAAGAACAATCGTAGTGGTCAATTCTTTAAGAAACGACCACAGTGATTGATTGGTGTTTATTACTAACCCATTCTTTTGTTTTCTTCTTATGGATGCTCCTGGGAGATGATCGTGTTGATTCTCCACATGCTCATACCAACAACAACACAAATTAAAGTTCTCTCGAAAGGCAACACAACAGTCAGAATGATTCTTCTTCAAAGCCAAAGAATCTACAAAGTATAAAAACCAAGAGAACTACATCAATACTAAAATCCAACGTCAAAGAGCGTGTGAGCATGTTGGAGAAGGACGTGGAGACACCTGAGCGATGAAGCGAACCTGATGCAGACAACAACAACATAACATCACCATATCCACACGAGAACAAAGAACAAAGATTACGAAGACGTCAAAGCTAAAAACTACAAAAGAAACAAGATCCTCACACTGGGAAGATTGTTGGAATCAAGGCACTTTTTCTCACAATAAAGAAGAATGTCAGAAGACGTCAAGGCAACTATTACATCAACCCCAACAACTTTTCAAGATTGTTGGAGTCATCATTTATTAATTACCAACACTTAGGGGGAGATTGTTGGAATCACTCCTAACTTATATTTCAAGTGTTAGTATTTAACATGTAATAGGTTGCTTAAACTAGGCTTTTATGTTTGTATTTATGGCAAGGCTTATGTAGAAAGCCCATGAGCCTTGGCCCAAGTCCAATAAGGAAGGAAGGGACTAGTAGTGTTGACCTAGTCCCCTTCCCCTATAAATAGACATGTAAACCTTCTTTTGAAGGTTGGTTGTTCACTTTCTAATAATACCTACGCCTAACGTTTTCTTATTCATACGTGTGTGTTATTGTGTGTTCAACCAATCTATCTTCATCTATATTTCTTACATATTGATCTTGTGTTAACTTATGGTGCCCTAATAGGCCCGTCATACTACCTCCTCCACCAACCAATAGTCCAACCAGCTAAACATGTTCATGTTTAGTTTTTGAGAATAAATGTCTAGGATCCCTTTTGAATTTGAAGCAAATCTTAGGGACTTTCAAGTCACTAGAGATTAATATATGCTACATGTAGTTTTAAACTTTCTTGTCTTTATGTTTTACTCACAGCTTATGTGTGATCATCTGTCATATATGAATGCATGGGCTTGTTTCTTATCTTATGGTTGGATTATCTTTTTATTTTGGCTACTTAGCCTCCCTTTTATTCTTTTTTGTTTGATATATTTCTTGGTTGTTACATGTTAGATATTGTATTTGTGTTATCTAACTTTGTTTTGTAGCAAGAGCCATTGCTCGATTCCTTGGTGCCCTCCAAGCGAGGGAGAGTATACATCAAGGGGGAGCCTTACCACAGTCTAGACATTCTTTTTGCTTTGACAAAAAGGGGGAGAAATGGGATACAAACTAAAATTAAAAACTTGTTAAAATTAATTTTCACCTAAAATGAGTTTATGTTTTGTCATCATCAAAAAGGGAGAGATTGTTGATGCAAATGATGTCTAAAAACGTTATTTCTATCTTTCGATATCTCTACGTTTTGATGATAACAAAATATAAAAACACGTTACGTCAAAATTAACGCAAACAAGTTTTTAGTCAAAATATCCCGTTTCTACATATATCACTCTAGGTATGAAGAAACAAATTTACAACTTGCAAAATGATCAAAGAAATGAATTTGTGTTTCAAACTTCACATTTTTAATGTGACAAAACATTTTTTCAAAAATACATTTTACAAATTATTTTTGAATAATAAAGAAATGTTTTAATTAGAAAAATAAGTTTAAAAATCCCAACACCTATTTCCCCCCAAATCAGCTCCAAACTTCCCCAAATAAACTTTCACCACTAAAAACAAAATTTGGAGTGTCCTTTTTTGGGATGCTACCACGGTACCACTAAACTGAGTGGTACCGTCGGGTATTTAGTGTTACCGTCCCCCTGTAACGGTCAGACTTTTTCTACCTATAAATACCAGCCCACTTCACAGTTTTTGGGTATCCTTTTTCACACAAAATTTCTAGTGATTAATTCCTTTAACACACTTAGAATCCTTTGATCATTTAGATAGTTTTTTTTTGTTTAAGAGTGATCCTTTCTTCCAACCAATTGATCACCTTCATTCCTCTCCTAGTGCAAGAGAATAACACATTGTATCAAAAAGATACTAAGTGTTGTAGTTATAGTAGTGTGCACTTGTAACACTTGTTACATACTTGTTGTATCTTGATATATGTCAAGTATTCTAGTCTTGTTTTGATAGCTTGTGTGGATCATTGTGATTGTGTTGAGATCTTACTATTAAAGAATAATATTGGTATTAAGTGTTCTTGAATTATTCTTGGATTTGAATATTAAAAAATAAATATTTTTGTGACAAGTAAGATAGATATCTAATGAAACCGTCGTTGGAATTGAGATATTATTCAAAGTGAAAGATGCAGATCTCTTGTAGTTTATGTGATAGTGTGTTGATCAAGTGGATCAAGTCGAGATCATGTGGATATATTAGGTTGTGTGATTAACAAGGATCGTGTAGATAGTGAGTGAGATTGGTACTAGCTAGATTATTACTCGACATTTAGCTTAGTATTGGAAATTGTGATAAGCGACGTTGTACGGTTTTCTCCGCCTGAAGGGAGTTTGTTGACATAGTGCTTATAACTCTCGAGTTGGGTACTCGGGGAGTGGAGTAGGGCGAAGAAGAGCTCATTACCGAACCACTATAAATCTCTTTGTGTCAGTTTGTTCTTTCCATCTCTTACTCTTTAAATTCATTACTTACTTTCACTAGTTGTAGTGTTTTTATTGTAGTATTGTTAAGTAGGATTCATATTATTGTTGTTTTATTTCACAAAGGATTGAATCGAAGTTTTTCGCAAGTAAAATTTTATAACTAAATTAAAAAGCGGTGAAACTATTCAACCCCCCCTTTCTAGTTTCCCACAACAGTCATGTTTAAGAAATGGTTCTAAATGTGGTGAAGAACAATGCTGTTTTTTTTGGAATTGAAGTGTGGATTTAGTAAGTTGTATTATTTGGTTTCTGGGTATAAGCTAATAAGAATAGCCTATAAGTCGTTAGAAATAGTTGGCCAGTTAATGTAAGTGTTTTGGGTTAGATCTTTAGTATTTCATCTGTTGTAAGCGTGCAAGTTTCAATGAAACTTGTTTGCACAACGTTGGCATAGGAATAGGTTTTCGAAGGGAAGCTCAAAGTATCAAGTTGTGTAAAAGCTCAAATTATTGAACCTTGAATTGCTAATGGTATTTCAACATAGCAAAAAATGTGGCGGTAGTGAGCCTAGGAAGCGTAACAATAGTTTACAGCTGATTAGTTTATAGGTAAACTATATAAGGAATAAACAATGATGGTGTATGGTGCATTCAATATAAAACTATAAAATATTACAATGATGATGATAAGGCTAAATGTATTTCTATTTTGAAAAGAAAAATTAGTTACCATATTCATTTGATTAGTTTCTTTATTGTTCCTTCCTTAAAATACTATAATTTTGTATAACGACGAATGGGCTACATAACACTGCATGGCAAAAGGAATTTTAAAAAATTCACTTCTACAATATTTTATTTTGTAGTGCATCTGTCGTTGAAGAAAAAAAATACCGATAATAATTTTGCTTTTCAAAAAAAGAAATAGATTTGGTAAAATGGTCATCGGTGGCACATTTTCTAGTTCATCACCGTAATATGGAAAAAATATATGAGCATCGTACTTTGTGGTTTTTTTACTACTATTAGGAATTTATAAGCTGTAGATGGTTTCTTGCATCCATTAGTACGTTCTTTGCTGCTATTCCTAAAAACTATATTATTGATTAGTGTATCGAGGTAGAATTCATTAACGAAGATCCAGAAATTGGTAATTTATTTTTTGATTGTTTTGATGTCAGCATATACTATGTCATAAAGCTGTTAAAGATGACACTGACGATAAAAGAACTAAATGTATCCCCACTTTGAAAAGTAACATCATGTATTATGGTATTTTATAGTAACATTTGTTAATTTTCAAAAGAAGTTGAGACTGTTAGCAAAGCAGCAAGATATAATTTAAGTCGTGCAACGTGACAGGATATTGCAGTTCAATTTGTTTCATATTTATTTGTACAATATTCTTTCATGTTTCACTACCGTTACTTAGTCATGTAACACCCCAAATTAGTGCTGCAAAATGGTAACCGGTGGTGCGACGTCATGGGATAAGATCACACAATAATAGAGAATGACCTACATGAGTCATTTTTGAAAGTACGTTTGTTTTAAATAAAATTAAGTTTACAACATAGTTAAATAAAAAAAAATTGTTTCATTACAAATCATAAATGTCTGTGTAAAAACACTTCTTGTAATGAAAATGGATAGATGCCATGCCTCAAGGTATAGTCAAGCAGGAAATCAACAACCTAAGAAACACATGCTTAAAAGTCAGCAAAAAGCTAGTGAGTTCATAGGTTTAAGTAAATATAGTAAAGTAGACCACAAGATTTCAAGTATATGACTATTACAACACAAATAACATGTCATACAAAAAGTATTATGATTGCACTAAGTCTCATAACACTAAAGCTACGACAATTAAGTATGCAAGTAAGTGCACCTATTATAAAAGACCAAGTAAGTGTCTAACCCTCGACACTTAGAATTCTGACATGGTATATATTTATTTTCCTATCTGGTCAACCCAAATGGGGGAGTCACCCTGTTGGGTCAGTGAATTCCCAAACTCCCTTAAACTAGGATGTGAAGATAAAATAACTAAAGTGTTTAATAACCTTAAACATACGCAAGTCACATAATGAAAAGTTATTCAGTGAGTCATCCTTAAGAAGCTCAGGACGAGCCTAAAAAGAAAAGCTTCTCCATAGAGTGAGGCGGGACTCAGTGAATGATACATAGGCCAAAGAAGAAGATGATGGTTTTAGTGAGTGATGAGAATAACTCACCGAACCCCAAGTATCCTCAACAACTATGAAGAGTGAAGAGTTAATGACTAAAGAGACTGAAGGCTAAAAGACTGAAGTAAAGGCGGGACAAGGTGGGATAAGTTTGAAGCAATTAAGGGGGCGTCCTTATAAGGAAAAGTTCAAATTTTCCCTGAAAGGCTAAAGACCAAGATCAGTTTCATCACTACTACTTAGAAAGCACCATTGTCCCATGTCTAAAGTAGGCATTGTCACAAAGACAAAATGTTATTCCCTTTAACTTGGTTAGAATTAACTACAAGTTAATTTATCCAAGATCCGTGACTTAGCAATATTTTTTGAAAAACAGTTTAACAAGTTAAAAATGTGAAGTATAATAAAGAAGAGTTTTTCAACATTTATATTCTTATTAGAAATTTAATCAAAGAATATATTACCCAAGTGTTTGCGGAACAACACTTGGGATTCAATGAAAATGTATGGTGTACTCCTCACTAAACATAAGCTAAGCTTAAGTACCACTATGCTAACCAACTAAGCTAACCTCATGGACTTAGTTGTATTTGGAGGAGTAAAAGGGCTTGTGAATGTCTAAGCATTTATTTCACAAGCTTAACCCTTTTACTCTACCTTATAGGAGTTATTTATACAAGTATAGAATACAACCTTTTTCCTAAAAGACAAGAATAACATAAGCTTCATATGACAAAATACCTTACATATTTTGTCTCTGTTACACAAAGTTATTTCTAGTAAGGAACATGTTTGCTTTCCTTGTGTCAGTGTTAACACACTCTTAGTATTTTATCCATTCAGGGTAAGTTGATCTTTGTAGATAAGGACACTCTCTAATCCTTCAAACTTATCCTGCTTTATCACGCCTTTACTTCAGTCTTCATATCTTCAGGCTTTATGTCTTCAGTCTTCATAGTTGGTGAGGATTCTGGGGATTCAGTGAGCTATTGTCATTACTCACTGAATCCATCAACTTCTTCTTTGGCTCGGGTATCATTCATTGAGTCCGCCTCACTGAATGGAAAACCTTTCTTCTTAGGCTTGTCTTGAGATTCTTAAAGATGACTCACTGAACAACTGTTCATTCAGTGACTTGTGTATGTTTAGGGTTATTAAACACTTAGGTTATTTTATCTTCAAATCCTTGTTTCATGGAGTTTATGAATTTATTGACCCAACAGTCTCCTTCTATTTGGATATAAACATATCTTAAGTGTTCTAAATTTAGTGTGAGTGAGCAAAGGTCTTCTTCTCACACTGAAGATTCTACAAAGAAACTAAAGGACACTGAATAACATAAAACATCATTGTTTATTAAAAATATATTACATGGTCCTAAGTTACAATGTGAAAATAAAAGATAGTGGTGGTACAGCAGATGTTGTTCTAATCCAACTTGTTTCTAAGGGCTTCAAGCTTTGGTTTCTTGGACTTCAGCTTCTCTTGATCAGGGTGTGCATTAATCTTGGTCCTTAGGTCGTGACTGAAACTTTTATTCTCTTAAATTTGAATCTGGGTGGCCATCACCAAAAAGCCAACCATTGCTTCAATTCCTGCTAAGTCTATGTCGCTCTACTTTTGGAAGGATGGATCACCTAATTCATCAGTAAAGAATAGACCTCTCTCAGGTTGTTCGATGGCTAGGTGGTTCACAAATCTAATTCCTTTAGGGAGGGCTTTGTTGCAGTCTAAGCCATGAATTTTTACCTCTGGTTCATGCTCCAAGGTCTTCCTCTTTCTTCTATAGGGCTGAGAGGGGGTAGGTTGATTCACTGGGCCTGGAACAAGAGAGTAGATGCCAAGATCTTCAGGCATTTTCTTTAGTCTATTGTAACAATTGTATTCTTCTTATTCTGTATGATAGGACCCAGTTCATCTAGTTCAGTGATTCCAAAGTCAGAAAACTTAAAAAGATCATGAACCTTGAATGTTTTTTGTCAGGCCCTCTATATACACTGAGGACTGAAGGTTTGGTGTTGGGATGAATCTAGATATTAGAAATAGTTTTAGGCCTCTTTCTACTTGTCATCACCCAATTGTAATAATCAATCCTTTTCTGTCTCATTTCAGCCATCCTCTTTTCCCTTTCATCCTTTTTCTTCTTGAAGGCAAGCAGTTCAGCATCCTGAGCTTTTTTGAACTTTTTACCAGCTTGTCTACATGCCAGTGCCTTAGGATCAATACCAAACTTTTTAGCTTCATTATTAAAAACCTTAATCAGGGAAGCTTTACTTATCCTTTCTTCCTCAGCTACTTTCTTTGTTAGTTCTTCCTTGCAAGATGAACATTCATCTCTTTCGCAGTCAGTAGTCAGGGTGATAGAGTTTGTTGTTGATCACATAAGGTATTATTATAGGTTCATCAGGATCATGTTTGATGATTCTGGAAGCAGGTACCAATTGAATTTGTTGCCCAAGCTCAGTTGTTATGAGGATACCTTTGCCTTTATCTTGAGGAGGATCTGATGATGATGGTGTTGTTGCAGTAAGTTAGACTTATGGTATTGGAACAGCTAGTGCTGGCTCCCTCTCAGTGTGAGAAGGAGTTGGTTTAGTTGAGATGCTTTAGTGACTTTCTCCCCCTCAAGTGTTGCTTGGAACTCAATGAGAGTAAGAGTTGGCTCGGGCACTGAAGTTGAGGGAGCAAATTGACCCTTGAATGCTTGATAGATTTCAATACCATGGACTTGATATCTGAAGTGTTCTTCTAATGACTAGTAAACTTGACCTCAAGATTGGCCTGAGAGGTCTCAAGAGCTTCCATTCTAGGCCCAAGATTCCAGGCCATAGAATTTGAAGACTTAGCCAGATCTGCCACATTCTTTTCCAACAAACTGATAGAGGACTTGATCTCCTCCATAGATGAGCTTAGACCCTGAACATTTGAGTTTTTCAGCAGGTGGATGAGTTCTGTGAGGCTTGATGAATTCTGGACATAAGTGTCAGTAGCCTCAAGAACTTTCTTGTTTAGTACAGGGTCATCTTTAACAACTTTTGTGATTGTGTCAAGTTTGGTGTGAGTATCCTTAAAAGATTTAAGAGAATTATTCAAATGATCATCCAGGGTGTCAAGAGCAGTATACATGAGTTCCTTGTTTTCACCGTTATCCATGAAATTTTCTTTAGCAGAAGCCTTGAGATCAACATAACTAGCAATAGCTTCCACATGCTGATCATATAGTTCATCAGTAACACCATCATACATCTTCTGAGTAGCCTTCCTTAGGAACTTGACAAGTTGTGTTTCAGTGAGAGGAAGAACATCATCATATTTCCTTTGTTCTTCAGGGCACGAAGATTCTACAGAGTCGGAAGAATCATCAGTAGCTTGGAAGGGTGACACTTCAGACTCTTTTGGAGGAGACTGATACTCTTGTTTAGTGGGTTGAACATCAGTGTCCATTTCATCGCCAACAGCAAGAACTTCCTCATCACTTTCAATATCAAGCTCCTCATTTGATTGGAGAATAGCCTGAACATCTGCCACAAATAGAAAACCAGAGGGGGTTATGGGTTCCATATCAGCGGGTGGTTTTTGTACCCCTGAGTCTTTATCCACCAAAGACCCTTTAAACACTGATGGGTTTTTCCCAGTGTCATCACTAGGATTAATGGATTTAGTTGTGAGTTCCATATCAGCGGGAGGTATGTTTCCCTCTGAGTCTTTTTTTCTTAGTGTCCATTAAAGCACTAGGGGTGGTGGAAGTGAGATCCCTATCAGTGGGTTGTTTGTTTCCCCCTGAGTCTTTGGGATCAGTTTTTGTACCCTCAGATAAAAGATTTGATTTACGAATGTCCTCATCAGGCTTGGTGGAAAGCACTCCCCAACCAGCGGGTTGTTTGTTTCCCTATGGATCTTGGGGATTAGTAAGTAGGACCAAGGGCATTTACCATGATGTGTAAGTGTCCTTTTTTGTCACCGGGGTTATTTTTGCTTGGTCACCCAAGGGTGTCTTGTCAGTCAGGGGTTTTCTTTGCCTTTTGTTTTATGTTCCAGAAACTTCAGGGCCCTGGGACTTAGGTTTGGTTTTAGTCCCAGTCTGAGACTTCCCCTTTTTCTTTTTAAAAGTAGGGTTTAGAGATACTGAGTCCCTCTTGTTTTTTACATCAACCATATGGGCCGTCAATTCTATTTCAGGGACTAAGGATGGGATCCTTGTAAAGTTTGAGGCACTCAGGATGACAGGTAAAGCACCAAAAAGTAAAGTCCCTAGTGTAGTTGCATCCCAGCAACTCTTTTAAAGCCCAAGATACAAATCTAGGGTATGAAATGTATTTCACCCCAGACTTGCCCTAGATCTTGGTTACGAGATCACTATAAATGATATATCCTATGTCGACAGTGGTTCCTGTTATCAAGCAGTATGCCATCATCAACTGAATAGAATTAATCTATTCAGTGGATGAGTGGTTCCTATCGAGAACCTGAATCACAAAAGTGAATAGGATCTTCCAAGCCATGGGAAAAGAGTTCTTGGTAACAGGGGTCAGGGTGGTCAACATATTTTCCATCATTATAGTCCAGCC
The DNA here is from genome assembly GCA_019973895.1 of Chrysanthemum seticuspe. Classification (NCBI taxonomy): domain Eukaryota; kingdom Viridiplantae; phylum Streptophyta; class Magnoliopsida; order Asterales; family Asteraceae; genus Chrysanthemum; species Chrysanthemum seticuspe. Next base: position 276,641,542 of record BPTQ01000008.1, on the reverse strand, counting down.
CTGTTGACGAGCAAAAAGTTTTAAAGTCCAAAGTGAGTTGTTTCTCCCTATTTATGACAGAAAATTTGATGAGAAACTCCCTGAGGGGTCTTGGTCTGTTCTCATCAGTGGAGGGTGTCGGGTCAAAGGCCACAACGGTTTCCCAAAACTCCCTGAGGCAGTTTTGGTACAATATATAGGGTGATTTTACAAAGGCCGTTTTCAATGAGCAGTTGAACAAAAACTTTATGATTCCCTTATAGGCTGAGACTTCATTTGGGTATTCAAAATTTCCTATAACATTATTTGTTTTAAATTCTACATTTTCTAGACTTCCTACCCATTGTGGTGCAAACATAATGCTTTGAGTTCTTGCCATTTTTCTGAAGATGAAAAGCTTTTTTTTTTGTTTTGATGACAAGAAAATCAAAGAGGTTTTACCAGATGTTTTTGAAGTAGGATCAAGAGTAGAAAACCTTTTAATGTGTAGTAAATATGAAAGAAGTTTTATGTCACATATAAAAAACACACAGAGTTTTTATGAGTTTTGAGGGAAGATTTTAGGTTTAAGAAGAGGGTATTTATAGAGTGGTGAAAAGGGTTAATTTTGCACATGTAGAATTTTGGAAAACTATTTTTGACACATTTGATATTCCACCTTAAATGTTACCACTCCATTACCCAGAGTATTTTGCGTGTTTCAAGGAGAAATAGTTGCACAACAAAGTAAAGTGCTTTTGCAATGGTGATATCACCAATAAAATATCCTTAGGTTATTTGATGTGTGTATTGGCATTTAATGCCAAGTGGGATAAGGTGAGGGATGTGGGGGGCTTGTTTACCAACCTAGGACATTAAGTAATTGAACACTTAGAGCATTTAGTTACTAATTTAATGTGTTCTACATCTAATGTCAGGGACCCTGAATGAGTTTTACTCATTTAGTGGGATGGATTTAGGTGTTTGTTTTGTTCAGGGACCATTATTTAGTGAATATGTACAGTATGTGGAACATGATCAATCAGTGGATTGATAGTCAATGTTCAACATCCTAAGTTTTGTTTTCAGTCTTGTGAAAGTGGGTTCATCCAGGGGTTTTGTGAAGATATCAGCTAGTTGATATTCAGTGGGGATGTAGTGTAGTTCAATATCACCTTTCATGATATGGTCCTTGATGAAATGATACCTAATGTCAATGTGTTTGGTTTGTTGATGGAGTACAGGGTTGTTGGAGATGGCAAATGCACTTGTATTATCACGAAAGATGGGTACCATCTTTTAATGAATGTCATAGTCACTGAGTTGACTTTTCATCCATATTACATTTGCACAACAGCCTGCAGCAACTACATATTTAGCTTCTGCTGATGACATAGCCACTGACTGTTGTTTCTTAGTGCTCCAATACACTAATTTTCCTCCAAGGAATTGGCAAGAACCTGAGGTGCTTTTTTATCCATGTTACAGCTTGCGTCGTCTGAGTATGACTATCCTTTGAGGTTAAAGCATGAACATTTAGGGTAGTAGAGCCCAAGGTTCGGTGTACCTTTTAGGTACCTGAGGATTCTATTGGCTGCAGTAAGATGAGACTCTCTTGGATCAGACTAATATCTTGCACATAGGCAGACTGTAAACTGAACATCATGCCTTGAGGCAGTGAGATACATCAGTGAGCCAATTACTCCACAAAAAAAAGTTTCATTTACTGACTTTCCTGCAAGGTCGGGCCCTCAATTTTTTAAAGGAACCATGGGAGTTTTAGTTGAATAGAAATCAGAGATCTCATATTTCTTTATTAATTGGTGGAGATTCCTTTATTAGTTTTTTTTATTTGAAGTCCAGGGAGGTATGTGAGTTCTCCCATCATACTCATTTCAAATTCCTTTGTCATCAGTTTCTTAAAATGTTTACAAAGTTTGTAATATGTTGCGCAAAATATGATGTCATCAACATACACTTGGACCAGTATCACATCTCCTTTAGTCCTATAGATAAATAAGGTGTTGTCTATCTTTCTACTGACAAATTGTTTTTGAATAAGAAAGGCTAAGAGAGTTTCATGCCAGGCTCTTGGAGCTTTCTTCAGTCCATAAAGGGCTTTGTCAAGCTTGCAGACATGGTCAGGAAACTCACTGCTTTCAAATCTAGGGGTTGTTGGACATAAACTTCTTCCTCGAGTTTACCATTGAGAAATGCACTTTTGACATCCATTTGGTATACTTTGAAGTTCATGTATTTTGCATATGCAAGGAAGATCATGATGGCTTCCATTCTAGCAACATGAGCAAATATTTCTTCATTGTAAATTCCTTCTTGTTGATTTTATCCTTTTGCAACAAGTCTAGCTTTGTTCTTAATGACTATTCCAATTTCATCAGTCTTGTTCTTGAAGACCTATTTCATGCCAATGACTAGAACATCTTTGGGACATTTGACTAAGGCCATAACCTTGTTTCAGTCAAATTGTTCTATTTCAACTTGCATGGCTTGTACCCAACTGATGCGCGTACAAGGCGCGTTCGGGATCAAAGGAACTTCCTTTTCGTCGAGCAAGTTTTTCAACACCCTAGGCAGTGAACCTAATCGTTGTAGTGTAGTATTGGGTAAGCCTCGGGAATTGATATCGTTCTCTAGGGGAATAGGAATGCTAGTAAGAAGTGTACTACACTAAGGTTGAGGTTGAGGAACATTCTTTTTTATCTTTTTATATTTTTTTTAGAAAGCTAAGGGTAAAATCTCGGGGACTGGATTTGGGGGGGTGGTACTTCTATCGATTACTTCTATTATCTAATTATCTAAACTATGGGCAGTTTATGTCTTTTTGATGTGTTCTCGTATGATGATTAAAAATGTGTTTACCTAGATACTATTACTCCCTATTTATCTTTTATTGGTGGTTGAATTGTCACGTCCTTATTCTTAACGCGTTGTGTTTTCTAAGGTCGTAGGGTGTGCCTTTTTCCCTAACTCTTTGAGACTACCTTAAGGTTATTGCCTATGAAATCCTCTAGATTAATCATAAACTAACTTTAAAGTTATCTTTGGATGTTTAGACTACAAAATCCGCTAAGTGATTCATAAACTAAGGTTCACAAAGATTACTCAAGCATTTAAACACAACGATAGCATAATTGCAGTCCTAAGCCAATTACAATTAAGATAAGAGACAACCAATCAATAATTAATAACTATGTTTCATAGATCTAAGCAAACACACAATAAATTTAGCCGGACATGTTAAACATGCAAGCATACACACATTCAATGGAAGACATAATGAAATTAATGAAGTAAAACACTTATATTGATGTAAAATAGGGTTTGGGAACCCTAAGATACTGTCTAAGTCGGACTACAAATGTTTAGGGTTTTTACTCCACAAGTCTACCTCCTAAAATTCTTAAAATTCAATTTCTATATATAATTTTACACTTGCATGGCGTCGCCTTATAGGTGGGATGTCGTCAGATCACCGTCATTAGGGTTTTTTTCTTGGCCAAGTTATCGTTGGGACGGCGTCACGTTGTAGTTGTGATGTCGTCGGGCTTCTGCAAGGACATCGTCTGATTCTGGATCTGGGTCGTTTGAGATGAAAAGTCTTAGTGACGCCCTTCCTCTTCAAAGCCTGACGCCGTCAGGTGTATTTTAGCAAAAATTCTACTGAGCCGTCTGAGATTATAATTTGTATAAAGGGACGGTGTCGCCCTTTGAATTGGACGCCGTCAGGTTCAATTTCAGCAGCTTGATTGCCTTCGATCTTGACTCAACCATTTTCTTCATATATTCACTCCTTTTCGTCCAAATATGCATCATTCCAGGATTTTGCTTCCAAGAGACCTAAAAATAAATTAAGTAGTAACGTATATAAAAGTGGGTGATTAAGGGCTTAAATGACCCCCTAACAACGTACGTTTTAAATCCTTATCAAATATCCCTACACTTGGTATTTGCTTGTCCTCAAGCAAATGTGCTTTTGGCCAATAAATTTATAAGTTAGGGGGCATGAAGCAATGGTTTAACTTAATTCACAATAAGTAAAAGCACCGCAATAGTCAGAAAAAGCACAGAAATTATATATTGGCACCTCACAAGGGGTGTTCGGATTCTCTCATCTCTCGGGTGTATATGAAATATAGTAAATGGAAATGGAAGATAAACACTCATTACCTGGTCATAGTACATAGATTACCATAGGATTAAGAATAGATCAAACCTCCAACGCTTTAGCGTAAGCACCTAGGAACAACTATCTAAGAGGTCTTTAAAAGGGTTGTAATGTTAGGGAAACAAAGGGTTTGGTTGGATAGGCGATTTAGTGGTGGCAAGTCAAAAATCTTATGTTACAAGCATGAAAAGAATGGCGTTGCTAAACCAAGACTCGACTCACTAAACTCTAGATAACTTGAAACAAACAAACATAAATATAAAGATAGATAAAGGAAGGTAGCCCGTATATATATATATATATATATATATATATATATATATATATATATATATATTTTCATACACTTTTACTTTACCATCCTCTAAAATAACATAAAAATATAAGGGATTTATTGGAGCATCCCTACACTTGATTTTTTATTACTCTAACACTAATTTGACCCAACTTGAAAAGATCAAAACACTTGGAGTACTTAATTACGTAAATAAAGGAAATTTGAATTTAAAGTTCTTTCCCGTCACTCCATAAAATATTACTTTTACCCGTGAGTCCCAATCATCCCAAAACTGTGTGCAAAAGATATGACTCAAGTTAGCAACCATGCAAGTAACTAGATAATTGAGCTAAGGGTTTAGTATGATAACAATAATGCACTAAAGATGAGTGCATACAAGGTAGGCTAAGGCGATTTGGGTGTACATTTGGGGGTGGATTGTAAACAATGCTCTTCATTGATATTCCGGAAAACCGAAAGATCACGAGAACCGCGAAAAGGATATGCTCTGAGGGGTTAACTAGGGGTATCGTGTACTAAATATGAGTACATCGCAAGGGTGTGCGGTAATTACTTGACCGATGTGGAAGAAGTAATTATAATACGGGTTTCAAACAAGGGTTATCCTAATGCCTCTTATCATTTAGTTATTCATAACTACACAAGTGTAATCTCACTAGCGATCTCGGAATGCATCACAAAACAAGTTCTAGAATCTATTATACTACCGGTACACTCTCGAAGCATTAAAGGTGAATGCTTTAATTCCTATAGATCTAGGGGCAAACCTCACATTTTTGGGGTGGAATTTGAGTGGTAAAAGGTTTTTGTGCTAGTCATATAACTCCTATCCATTAGACGCTTTATTAAGACTAAAGTCCCACTCATACATGTCATAAAAAAATTTAAATTTGGTGCTAAAATTTCCCTAACAAATATCTCTCATAGCTTATTGCACAAATGAAATAGGACAAGACAAATAATCAAGGATAAGCATAGTTATAAAGTTCCCGTTTTATTCTCCCTCCCTACACTTAAACAGAACATTGTCCCCAATGTTCCCCGAAAGTATCAAAGTTATGATAAAGAAGGGTAATTAAAAGAGAAAGAAACCAGTACTCCCCTGATTAGCTCGGTAGGATCCGTGTGAAGTAGTGGTTAAATTCTTTCCCAAAAACAATGTATGCGTGATAAGCTTCATCCAACATTATGTTTCTTCTTCTTGATAAATAAAACCTGCACACTTTAATAAAATAGACGAAACATTCGCGTAAAATCGACGGTAAAACTATATATGACTCAACTACACTAGGATATAATGCTTGTGGAATGGATGTTTGCAGTTTTTCTGGAAAATTAAGACCTGAGAATTTCCAAAAATTTATACTTAGCACAGAAAACGAGAAAAATTTTATAAGCTGTTTCTGCACCTCCTGACGTTGTCAGGTTCTAATCCTGATGTCGTCAGGTTGTCCTGACAGAAACTAGTCTGCTGTGTTTCCCTTGAAAAATTATGGAAAAAATTATACCTTTAAAATCTAGAAATATTCCTGCAAAACATCCATCATGACTCGATACAAGCATTTGACTCTAACAAACACACATATATATCAATTTCATTAATTGTAATTCTCATGTTCACGTTCTTTTAAAAACGTGTGTAAAGCTCTCTACACTTATCTTATTGTAAAATACCTTTATATGTAATAAAGACGAGGTTAAAGACAAAATAAAGCATTTTCACAAATTCAAACATGAGAACATACAATAATGAAAAGATATATGACACACAAACAAGCAAACAATTAAGCATGGGTTGCCTCCCACAAAGCGCTTTTCTTTATTTATGAGTCTTATAGCTAGACTCGAAGTCGTGCTCCTACGTGACTTCATTTCCGTCACCTTCTCCATCATGACGATCTCTATTGGGATTTTCCATGTTATAGTAATGTCCTATTATGCATCTTTCTAAGAAGTCATTTTCCCCCCAATCGGTTCTATATTCCGGTCCTAATTTCAAACAATCTTTATAGAACCCAAAAATCTTATTCATCACATAATCTAATCCTTTCTCTTTATCCTCCTCATTCCTATAGTAGACCGATAGCTTAAGTTCCTTTTCATCATTGGATAGTGATGAAAATTTCTCAATCTTAAATAGCATTTGGTAAGCTACGTCATTGGTCTCATCTTTGAATCTAACTATTCCTAATGACCGATCATAAGTCATCCCGGTGTTTTCTATGAAAGGCTTTCCTAGAATTACGTAGGACAAGCTAGGATCTATGACCGTACTAATATCCTTCATAATTATGAAATCCATAAGGTACGTGAAACTACCTACATAGACGGGCAATCCCTTAACTCTACCAAGAAAATTACAACTAACTCTAGGATCATCGGGATCTCGCCTATTTGGGATAGGTGTCTTCATTACCCAATTATAGTATGTGCTAGTCATGATGTTTATTGGGGATTTTCGATCAATGTAGGCCGTTGCCACGAATAGATGTCCTATGCAACATGGTATGGTTAGATTCCAAGGATTTCCAAATTTGATTCGAAGGCTTCTCCTAACATACATGTGACGAAGGTCGCATACTAAGTATGGGTGGCGTGAAAGTTCCTCTTCCGTAGGAAACTTATTGAAGTATTCATTACCTACTTCCTCTACTTCGTTGGTCGATTCTTCCTTAGGAGTTTCACTAACCTCAAGCATAGTCTCATGGTTCGCTTCGTCACTAGTCCTATTTGGTTTCACTAAGGTGATGGCAGTGACAAATTGAACGTGCTTGGATAACTTACTTGGGTCCTTAATTTTCACACCGGAAGCTTCAGGAGAATGAGTCGAGATGGCATTAACCTTTTTGGTGGTCTTCCTATCACTATTGGTCATGGCTTTCAAAAGGTTATCTATCTTCCTATCCATCTGGGCTTGTTGTTGGTGAAAGCGGTCCGAAAGCTTGGCTATTTGAGCTTCTTGGGATGTAACTAGGTGTTGCAATATCCCTTAAATGTTTTGTTTGCTAGGGCCTTCGGACCATAGGGAATCATTAGAGGTTAATTCTTTGGTTTTCCCCAATTGTAGTCGGGTTTGCCCCTCCATGCTTCTCGGGCATCATTGAAAGTCCTAGATCCGGCTGTTGTGGGGAATCTCCCTCCCATTCCATTAGTACGCGAGGATTCGTAGTCAACGGAAGCTTGTTCGGGGAATCTCGTCCAAGTACGAGTGTCATAGGGCCACTACATAGCTCACACAAGGAAGAGACTTTGTTCACTTGGCGTGAAGACTTAGCATTATTGTAGGAGCTCATTAGGAATTTGACTTGATCTTCAAGTTCGAGCATCCTACGATTGGAATTTTGTGAGTCAATGGGAGGCAAGGAGATTTCCTTGACGGTTTTGGGCAACTCACGGGGGTCATTCCAACTTTTGTTGTCATAGAGGGCAAGGTCATCTATTGTATCTCACGATTCTTCCACGGTGAGATCACTAAGTTTGCCACCGGCTGCTTGGTCGATGGATTGCTTAGTTGAGAAGTTGACATTATCATAAAATATTTGGAATTGAAGCCAAAGATTGATGCCGTGATGAGGGACTTTATGGAGCAAGTCCTTGAATCAAGTCCATGTCTAGTAGAGAGATTCACCTTGACATTGTTGGAACATCAAGATTTCATTCCTAAGTTTAGTAGCTCTCCTCGATGGTTAAAAATGGGCAAGGAAACGAGTAGTAAGATCATCCCAACTTGAGATGGATCTGACGGGAAGTCGCTCAAGCCAATTACTAGCTTGGTCCCGTAGAGAGGATTGGAAGAGACACAAGCGCGTGGTGTAAAACCCCAAAATCTCAATCGCGTGATATGACAATTTTGCCCTCAAACTTAAAATTATGCAAACTCGGGAAACACTTCAACATCGTTTAACAAATTATATCATCAATAATATATACACATTATGAAAATAATTAACTTATGATATCAATTAAAAAGAACATGAATGATTAAATCCTGAGTAACAATTAAACATATCATAATGTACCAAATTAACTCGGACTAAAAAGGGGACTAAATACATTATGAATAGATAAGTTTGGAAGTTACAAAATTTGGTCTCCCCCCCCCTATGTGGCCGGCCTAATGGAGGCTCCTCCATTTAATTCTCAATCAATTATAATAAATCACAATTATCATTTCCCTTCTCATTTCAAAAACACAAGAAACCCTAAAGTATTTCTCTCCTCCTTCTCATTGGCGGCACACATTGTATTCCATCATTTCCATCCGAAAATTCTTACAATCAAAGGTTCCTTGGAGGCTCGTGATAGTGTTTGATCGATTGGTGGACGTGGGGATTGTGTTTGGTTCGAAAAGAAGCTAGGTCGTGTGGTTTGGTTGTAGCCGTGGGTTTTGGATTAGCCAAGGAGGCTTGGTTTCGACTTTGGTGCTTTGATTCTTGTTCCTTGTCACGTACACGCTACTAGGGTAACGTATCAACATCTCACATCTTTTCCTCTTTATTTCTCATTCAATTCGTGGCCTTGGAGATGTGTTTCTAGGGCTTGTTTTGTCGAATATATCACATAAAATCATGACTCCATTTGTTACATAAAATGGTAAAACAAGAGTAAATAAAAACCTTGATTCTTAATCTTTGTAAATCGTATGATATATGGTATGAAACATGAATACGAAACTGATTTGGGTCTCTCTTTATGTCGACTTATATGTATGTTAGTAAAGGGTTTAATGTGCTTGTAAAACTATACGAATACGTATGTGATAAATGGATTCGATAACGAATGAATTACGGGTTTGTTTTGATTTAATCATGGGGCGTACAATATGATATTCGGAAGGGGTGTCTCGAATTGAAATGGACATCTCATAGGAGTCGTATAATCTTTTGATAAACAAGTCTACATGTGTTAAAACCTATACGTAATTATAATCTAAAACTAGGGTTTTATAATTCATGATTTAATAAAGTTAATGGGTTATTTTGTAAATTATGAAACTTGATGGATTAACTTGTTAATATAGTAACTAAATGGATTTAATGAGTAAAATGAGTAAACTTGCTATATTTACACTTTTAACCCTATACTTTACATTATTGACATTTTAAATCCTAAACTTTTGTAACTTGTCATAAATGATCCTTAAATCATAATAATACTCATTTTCATTATTTAACTTTGGATAAGTGACTAAACTTGCTAAATATGGAAACTTACTAATTATGGCAAAGTTGCTAATTATGGAAACCTGCTAAATATGGAAACCTGCTAATTATGGAAAGTTGCTAAATATGGAAAGCTACCTAAAATAGAAAGTTACCTAAAATAGAAAGTTACCTAAAATGGAAAGATTACTAAAAATGGAAAGCCGTCTTAATCGAGTAATCTTTTTCTTATAGAACGTTATTTAATTCATATAGGTTCCGGGCGACGGGATTGATCTTCCTTTTGATTTTACTTTCATTGTGATTTGCTTCGAATAAGGTACAGATATTCTGACCTTACCTCTTAAGGTTTCTCATGATTCGTATTCATCCTTCAATGCTAGCTTGATATGTTATGCGTTACTCTAAGCCTCTTATTTAGGGCTTCCCTATGACTCTGCTATGCTCCCTTGATATGAAACTATATGAACTTTTGATATGAAAACTTCGATATGAATTTTGATATGAACTTTGATATGAATTCTGATATAAACTTCGATATGAATTTTGATATGAACTTTGATATGAATTATGATATAAACTTCGATATGAATTCTGATATGAACTTTGATATGAACTATGATATGAACCCTTATGATATGATTATGCTTTGACCCTTCAGTTTGATACCCGAGCCAAATATGTTTCCTAGTCAGGAAGGTAACCTGACCGTGTCATTGATGCACCAATGGCATGACTCCAGTGTGTACGAGTGATGATACACACCGTCCCCATTCTGATATGATTATGAGCTCACTATATGTATATGATTTGGCCACTATGTTTCCGGGGGGGGGGGTATGGATGCATCCTAGATATGATATGTTTCGAGGGATTTGATCTGATTGGAGCTTTGTCTGGTGAATGATGTCGGGTGCAATCCGCGTCTTCACATTTCTGGGAGCTAGCTACTCCATTTGTTACTGAGGTCTCCCCTCCTATTATGTATGGTATTCCGAGGTCACCCCTCCGAATACAATGGCTACTTATGATATGATATGATATGTTTCTGGGCTCGGGTAGATTTCTGATCACCCTTACACCTTTAATAAACCTATATTGTACCTTCTGTATTCCCCAACGCACCATAATCTGTATTACTTGTTCATTACTCAATACCCTTATATGATTTACTTGTACCAAGATATAGATACTCCATTACATTGATCTGTCACACTTTCATTACGTTACTTCCGACTATGGTTCCATTCACGTACCGGGTTATTATATGTCATTGGATTGATTATGATATTCATGTTTATACGACTACTGTTTATTCTGTATGATATGTATGTATGCGATATAAGATGTACCTGTTGTCATCTGATGATATGCCATCTTACTGTTATGTGATCTTTTGAATTGTCTGATGACCATGCTACTGTGTAATCGTTAGTTTTGTTTGTTTATTATGTTTACTTCGTTCAGTTAATCTCGTGGACTATGACTATCCGTTGTATCCTTATCTGCTTGTTGATTGACCTGCCATGTTTACATTTCTGTCTATGCTACCGTTTGCTTGGGTAAATGGTTGAACATATGACGTCTGGCTTGTTAACTTGTTTAATTGCCCTGCTATGTCCCTAATTCATTTAATTATAGTGTTCATATTGTATTCCTACTTGTTATGTATGACTGCCATGTTTTTGACTGCCATTATGATACTGGTTATGTTTTCAACTAAGGGTTTTGACCTGTGTGAATTGCCATGCTCACTTATTATTAACTGCTTCCGCTTTTCCTGTAGACATTTGTTTGGCTTGTATGTCTCCTGATTTCTTGAATTGATTGTATGACATATATGTTGTGTGGATGCTACGCCTGCTATGTTGTTTATGTTTCAGTCCTTGTATGTCTGGTTTATATGTGCTTGTTTAATGTCATCGATGCTTTGCTTTGCTTCGTTCTTCTTGTTATATGTTCATTTTGGATATATGTATAATTGTGTTCTGCAGGATCCTCATTGACTCATTGTTCTCATTCCGTTGCGACTTTGTTATCTGTTTCCTTTGTTTCATTTCGCATTTCAGATTTTATTTAGCTTTCGTTTTGTTATATCTGTTCACTGGGCTTTTTAAGCTCAGCCGCATTTCTTTTCCTGTGGCAGGTGTTAGGTTGAAGATGGGTTTTGATGGGCTGAGAGTTGGATTATTTGAGTGGACCAACCCTAGATACCTTATTATTTGGATTTATTTACGTTGGGCTATTGTTGGGAGATTTCATTTTATTTTAGACATATTGGATTTTGTATTTTTCCTTGTAAGTCATTCGTCTATATGACTCGGTATTTTATTCTTTAAGGCTTTCGCTTATAAAATTTTATTTGTATGTTCTGATATGACACCAGAATGTGACACTTCTACCCTTGTCGGGTTGGGGTGTTACACGTGGTCTCCCATGTGGTAGCATCAAGGTCGATGGAATCAACGATTTTAAGGAAGTCCTTGAGATGCTGATTAGGATCTTCAGAATGAAGTCCATGGAATGCACATCCGGTCTGCACCAACCGGATTGTGTCAGATCGCAGGGCCGTAGTTTGAGCTTGATCGGGGAGCTCAATGGTGTTCCTATAGCCTTGGTGGCTTGGTCTACAGTATTCACCAAGAGTACGGCCTCTTGGTGGGTCAATGAGTGGTGGCGGGTTATCACCTTCCATGATGAAAAGTGATGGGGCTACGAACAAATTCACGAAGAAGGGGGATAGACTACAAGGAAGCAAAAAATGATAAAAAATCTTACTTGATAGGAATCAAGCAAGGGAACCTAAACGAGATAGAAATATAACTAGCTATTCTATTCCCCGGCAGCGGAACCAAAAACTTGATGTGCGTATAAGGTGCGTTCAGGATCAAAGGAATTTCTTTTCGTCGAGCAAGTTTTTCAACACCCTAGGCAGTGAACCTAATCGTTGTAGTGAAGTATTAGGTAAGCCTCGGGAATTGATATCGTTCTCCAGGGGAATAGGAATGCTAGTAAGAAGTGTACTACGCTAAGGTTGAGGTTGAGGAAACTTCTTTTTTTATCTTTTTTTATTTTTTTTAGAAATCTAAGGGTAACATCTCGGGGCTTGGATTTCGGGGGCGGTACTTCTACTGATTACTTCTATTATCTAATTATCTAACCTATGGGTTGTCTATGTCTTTTTGATGTGTGCTCGTATGATGATTAAAAATTTATTTACCTAGATACTATTACTCCCTAGTTATCTTTTATTGGTGGTTGAATTGTCATGTCCTTATTCTTAACGCGTTGTTTTTTCTAAGGTCGTAGGGTGTGCCTTTTTACATAACTCTTTGAGACTACCTTAAGTTTATTCCCTACGAAATCCTCTAGATTAATCATAAGCTAACTTTAAAGTTTTCTTTGGATGTTTAGACTACAAAATCAGCTAAGTGATTCATAAACTAAGGTTCACAAAGATTACTCAAGCATTTGAGCACAACGATAGCATAATTGCACTCCTAAGCCAATTACAATTAAGATAAGAGACAATCAATCAATAATTAATAATTAGGTTTCATAGATCTAAGCAAACACACACAAAATTTAGCCGGACATGTTAAACATGCAAGCATACACACATTCAATGGAAGACATAATGAAATCAATGAAGTAAAACACTTATCTTGATGTAAAATAGGGTTTGGGAACCCTAAGATACTGTCCAAGTTGGACTACAAACGTTCAGGGTTTTTACTCCACAAGTCTACCTCCTAAAATTCTTAAAATTCAATTTCTATGTATAATTTTACACTTGCGATGGCGTCGCCTTATAGGTGGGACGCCGTCAGATCGCCATCACTAGGGTGTTCGTCTTGGCCAAGTTATCGTCGGGACGGTATCACGTCTGAGATGAAAAGTCTTGGTGACGCCCTTCCTCTTCAAAGCCAGACGCCGTCAGGTGTATTTTAGCAAAAAGTCTACTGAGCCGTCTGAGATTTTAATTCGTATAAAGGGACGGCGTCGCCTTTTGATTGGGACGCCGTCAGATTCAATTCCAGCATCTTAATTGTCTTCGATCTTGGCTTAGCCATTTTCTTCATATATTCACTCCTTTTCGTCCAAATATGCATCATTCCAGCATTTTGCTTCTAAGAGACCTAAAAAGTGAAAAGGAACGAAATTAAACAGTAACGGATATAAAAGTGGGTGATTAAGGGCTTAAATGACCCCCTAAAAATGTACGTTTTAAATCCTTATCACCAACTTGGGTATTTCAGGGCTTCTTTGACTGATTTTGGTTCAACATCAGAGAGAAAGTCAACAAACAAATTCTCATTAGCTGAGGTAACAGTTAACTTAGTAGCCATGCTTTTAGTGGGCAAGCCTTCAGTGGGTTCTCCAATGATGTTAACAAGTTCAATGTCCTGAGACCTTATCCATTTATCATGGGGTCTGGGATATGAGCTTGTTTAGGTTTCAAGGGTTTGAGGAACAACTTTAGTAGCTAGAGATTCATTGATGGTAGCCTAAGATTTTACGGGGTTTTAGGTTTCAGCTTGTTCAGCTTGAACAGAGGGAATCTCAAGTTCTTGAACATTTTGTTCAGTGTGATCTGTCCCATTGGGGACTTGTAGAGTATCAATGATTTCATTGATAGTTGCTTGGGGAAGATTGTGAGGAATGCTGTAGTAAGAAACATCAACATCAGCCTGATGCTGAGTAGAGGAATTGCTTTCAGGATGATATTCATCAGGAGGATATCTTGATGAGTCATTAATTCCTATTTATTCCACAGAGGTGTTTGAATAACTGATTGCCTCAGTGCTTTCATCTAAGGTTATATGAAAGGTTTCCTCAACTTGTTGTCTTCTGGTGTTGAACACCCTGAATGCTTTAGACATTAGTGAGTAACCTAAGATGTAACCATCATCATCTTTGGCATCAAATTTGCCCAAATGGTCCTTGTGATTGTATATAAACACAGGATATCCAAATACATGGAAATAGCTGATGTCAGGGAGTCTTCCTTTGAAGATCTCATATGGCGTTTTGTTATGTCTTTTAACAATTACTGACCTGTTTTGTGTATAACATGGTTCTTGCAGCCTCCTCAACGAGAGTTTTGTTTTTCCTTTCAGCTACCCTATTTTGTTCAAGGGTACAGGGAGATGAGAAATTTTGGAATATTCCATTTTCATCACAGAAACACTCAAGCTCATGATTTCTGAACACTCAAGGACATTATTGTTTCAGTTGCCTGACTCTTTTTGGTGAGGAAGTATACCCATGTATATCTTGAAAATTCATCAACAATAACCAGGGTGTACTTCTCATGCTGAATAGATCTTGGACTGACAGGTCCAAAATGATCCATGTGAAGGAGCTGAAGGCAGCTTTTGATTGAGAAATTTTTTTTTGTTTTAAAGGAAGCTCTATGATGTTTTCCTTTTTCAAAGGCTGAGCAAGGTTTATCCTTTGAAAACACAAGGGATGGTAGGCTAAGGACTTTGTTTTGTTTGGCAAGGTTGTTTATATTTTTGAAGTTTAAATAGGACAGTCTTTTGTGCCAAAGCCAACTCATGGTTTCAGTGGCTTTGGTAAAAAGACAAGTTCCATTTTTTTAAGTTAAATTTGACATTTCCAAAACATAAACATCCTCTCTTTTAGGGGGTATAAGAACAACTTCTTTATTAGCATTGAAGATTGTGCCTTGCTTATCATCAAACTGAACAATGTACTTAACATCACATAATTGACTGACACTTATAAGATGGTACTTAAGACCATTTACACAGGCTATTCTAGTAAAAACTATTCCACTATAGTTTATTGAACCATAACCTTCAGTGGTACATGATGAATTATCAGTAAATACTACCTTAGGTCCTGGCTCTTCTACATATTTGTGCAGATACTCTTTCATACCAGTCATACTCTTTGAGCATCCACTGTCTAGATGCCAAACAGGCTCCCTAGTATGTCTCTAACAAATAGTAAACTGAGTTAGTTTTTATTGTGAACCCACTTTCTTGTGGGTTTGGCCTTATAGGTCTTTTTAAATCTCTCAACAGATTCATGGTCAGTGGTTGAGTTGACAGTGCTTCCACATGTTTTGCATTTGGTGTTATAAGATTCCTTTGATTGAGAGGATTCAGTTGTGGATCCTCTTCTGGCATGAATAATCATGTCATGTGAAGGGTCACTACAAATGTCACAACAATGATACAATAGACAATCATTAGTGTGATGGTCATTGAATCCACAGTGTGTGCAGGGTGGAAAAGTCTTAGCCTTTTGTTCAAATGCGTGCGTGTTTGTTGAAGCATACTGAAGGGGTTGAGTCTTGTATTTTGCATGCTCATTTAGAGATGCCATATGTGATTTCTGATATGAGGTTATGTGATCTTCCTTATTGAAAATCATTCAAAATAGAATCCTATAGCAATCATCAATTGTATGATTTGTATAATTGCATAGTTCACATTTCATTGTGGGTTTTGGTGTTGTTTTGGGTTTAGGATTACTTAAGGAAAGCTGGTTTGGACTCCTTAATCTTAGATTGAGGACCTTTTTCAGAGGATTCTAATTTCTCACTTACATTCCTGACAAGTTCCGCTAACTGATCAAATTTCAGGTCAGTGTCATTGGTCCTTTCATTTGAAGGGATCGAAGGTTTGGAAGATTCAGTAGGAACTAAGTCTTTGTTTTAGTTGCCAGAAGGTCTTTTCAGGATGGTCCTTCCAAGTCCTAATCTCTCTTTTAGAGAGTGTTGGTGATAGACCAAAGGTGTGAGGTCTGAACTGGGTGAGGCTTCCTGAAGGACTTTTAATAGAGGCAAAGTGGGTGTGAGATTCTGGTTCAGACTCATTATTGGATTCAGTTTGACTAGGTTCATTAGTGACTCCAAGCATTTCTTTGATGGCCTGACTTTCAGGTTCCAAGATTTTTTTCAGTGTTAAAGTTAGGCAACTTATTTCGTGGGTTGACTCTCTCAACCCAGTCACTGGATTTTGTTTTAATTAAGATTTAGTGAGTTGATCTTCTCCTATGACTCTCTTTCTATTACTAGGAATAATATTGACAGACTCATAGACTCTAGGATTTTTGGCTTTCCAGCTTTTAATTATGAGCTTTTCTTTCTTAAGTTCCTCTTGAAGAGTATGATTTTGTTTTTCCAAGTTCAATGTTTTGAATTTGAAGTGTGACAGCTTCAAATTTAGCTTGTTTTAAAGCAAGAAGTTCATCTCTACACTTATTTAATTCAAAAGTGAATTTTTGTATTTTAAAAATAAATTTAGTCTTTGCTCTTCCACAAACTTAAGATCCACATTAAGGTAACTTAAATAAGATTGCCAATCAGAATCATCATCCATAGATAGTAAAATATTTACCTTTTTTATGGTGATGTTGACCCATTCTCCATTTCTTGCATGATTCTTTCCAACAGTCAACTTTTCACCTTCTGTAAGTTACATCAGTGCACTGACTGTCACTTCATCATCAGAGGAAACATCTTCATCCCAATAAAAGGTTTCAGCAACAAGACCTTTGTTTTTTTCCTAAGAGAGTTTAGAGCTCTGTGTGGATTGAGGGGTCAATGGTGCAGCCTCAAAGAGTGCAAGTTTAGCTTTAGCTTTTCTATACTTAGCTTCAAAGTCTTTATGATCCTTTTGATTAGTTTTGTTTTGAAAATGTTGCGAAGACTAAAGTATTTTTGGTTGAAACTTGCTAGTTCCGGAGGAAATGTTTCCAAAAAATTTGTATGAAGGTTCTAAAGTGGTTTTAGAAAAACAGTCTTTTGCAAAGTGACCCTTTTTACCACATTTAAAACATTTAGTACTTTCACTTGCTTTCGAACCAGAAAAGTTTAACTTATTTCTTTTGATATAACGTTTTGAGTTTGCAAGGAGTTCCCTCGCTTGAAATTCAATTTGTAAATCATTTAGGTATTCCTCGCTAATTCTTTCATCAGCCTCATCATCAGAGTTTTTTTGAAATTCCTAAACAACACCATTTGAATAGAATGCATTAGATATGGGTGCAATGCTCAGGGTCTTTTTGGTTTCTTGAGCCTTTTTTGAAACAGGGTATCTCCTAGAGTTTAAGTTGTCTTCATAGACAAACTTCCCATAGATTTTAGGGAGCTCAAGATTTTGAATGTGATTAGTATTCCTGAGACCCTGAGAGAAGCTTAACAACTTCTCAGGGAGACTTTTTACAAAGCCAACATTCATCTCATGCTTAGATAGGGTGACACCAGCATTGGACAACTCAGAAAGTGTTATACTCAGGTTTCAGGTCCATTATCCTATTTTCCGTGGTATCTGAGGGACCCTCATATCTATGAACCAAGTCAGTCCAAGTTTGTTTGGCTATTTTAAAATTAATGATTGATTCCATTATATCGTCAAGGAGACATGATATAATGATGCTTTTGAGGCGTTGGTCCTGATTGACCACTTTCTCTCATCAGGATTCCATTGAGCTTCAGGCTTGGGTAAACCTTCAACAATTTTAGGGACAAATGGACCATCAATAATAGATTTGATGTAGTATGGTTCCATTCCTGTTAAGTAGGAAAGCATGCGCTTTTTCCACTTATTGAATTTTCCAACTTCCAGTCATGGAGCAACAACTGAATAGCTCCCTCCGTTTTGGTCGACTAGTTGGGGCACATCACTATCAGCCATGGTAAGATCTTGATTTTAAAAACTTTAGACACTCTGTTATTAAATGTTTTATAAACCAGAGGCTCTAATACCATTTTTTGTTCCCTTTAACTTGGTTAGAATTAACTACAAGTTAATCTATCCAAGCTCCATGACTTAGCAATTTTGTTTAAAACTTTTTAACAAGTTAAAATCGTTAAGTAAAATAGACAATAGTTTTTCAATGTTTATATTCTTATTAGAAAGTTAATCAAGGAATATATTACCCAAGTGTTTGCGGAACAACACTTGGGATTAAATGACAATGTATGGTGTACTCCTCACCAAAATAAGTTAAGCTTGAGTATAACTATTCTAACCAACTGAGCTAACCTCAGGGACTTAGTTGTATTTGGAGGAGTAAAAGGGCTTGTGAATGTCTAAAACCCTTTTACTCCACCTTATAGGTGCTATTTATACAAGTATAGAATACAACCTTTTTCCTACAAGACAAGACTGGCATAAGCTTCAAATGACAAAATAACTTACCTATTTTGTCTCTGTTACACAAAGCTATTTCTAGTAAGGAACATGTTTGATTTCCTTGTGTCAGTGTTAACACACTCTTGGTATTTTATCCATTTAGGGTAAGTTGACCTTTGCAGATAAGGACACTCTCTTATCCTTCAAACTTATCCTGCTTTATCCCGCCTTTACTTCAGTCTTCATATTTTCAGGATTTATGTCTCCAGTCTTTATAGTTGGTGAGGAGTCTAAGGATTCAGTGAGCTATTTTCATTACTCACTGAATCCATCAACTTCTTCTTTGGCTCAGGTATCATTGACTCAGTCCTGCCTCACTGAATGGAAAACCTTTCTTCTTAGGCTTGTCTTGAGCTTCTTAAAGATGACTCATTGAACAACTAATCATTCAGTGACTTGCGTATATTTAAGGTTATTAAACACTTAGGTTATTTGATGAGTGTCTAATCACTTATCATTTTATACCCGTAAAAATAACTAAAAACAATCAAATATACCAAATTATATTGCAAATATCCTTGGATTGTGTTTTATGGCGAAAACGGACATTTTTGGATGAACTCAACAACGTTGTGCATTTGATCAAGTCAAGACGGAGTCAAAGTCAACCCCAAGATATTGCCTTGGAATGAGTATGAAAAAATGAACCTGAAACCTAAATTACCCATTAACCATTTTCACCTAAACCCTAATTAATCCTTTTAACCTAAACCTAAACTTAACCCTAAATTAATCCTTAACCTAATTTTAACCTAAACCTATTAATATTAAAAACTCATCAAACCCAGATCCAACCTAAACTAATACCAACCCAAGCCCATTACCTTTTATTTACCCAAGCCCAATCTACCCTTATAACCCCTTTAACCCATACCTGGTATAAACCTTTTTATCCCTACCCAGTCAACCCAGTCAAACTCAAACCAAAGCACAAAAAAATGCGCCAAAGCTCTTCCTTCCTCCCCCTGTCACTCTCAGTTGATACCCAACATAGGAAACAAACAAAACAACCTCACATGCTCATATCCACCCTGGCAATCCCATCACTTCTCATTTGTTGATGGAAAAAAACCCAATCAAAGGCCGTGATCATACTACATGGGCTCCAAGCTATTTCAATGGTTTAGATGAAAGCTAAGGAAGCACAAGAAGTCACTTCTCATCTTCCACTCACATAAAAAGTACAAGTGATGAAGAAACCCTAGATTCTTAGTGCTATAAATAGGAATCGTTGTAAGCCTAAAGAGGCAGTTAGTTTTGAGTAGTTTTTTTTTAAGTTTTATTTTAAGTTTCAAGTTTTTAGTTTACAGCTTATGTTTAGTTCAACAGTTTTAAGTTTTTGATTTGTCTTTTCAATTCAAGTTCCCATTATTTGTTAAAAGTGTTTTATAAGCTACTATAAGCTCATATAAATTGTTCCCTTAAGCCATGCAAGCTTTTTCCATAACTTGCAAGGTTTAAGGATTTTTTCCTAAAATTCACTCAAAAGAATAAAAAAAAGCTAAATGGATGATAAGCTAGCCATGGAAGAGCTTATGGGTGTTTATTAGCTTGTCTATGACAATCTAGAGCTTGTAGAATAGCTCTAAGAACATCATTTGCCCTTTTTGTGTTAGGGCTTGTGTAAGTTCATTTTTTAGCTTATTTCTTAAACTGCTTATTTACTGTTCATACTGCTTATTATCTTCCTATTATTTCCTTTTATAGCTTAATATAGTTTTTGGATTGCTTATTAATGTTTGCATATGATTAAGAGTCTTTTGTTTAAGCTTGTCATTAATTTATCTTACATAACTTAAATCGCTTATTCTTGTTTGCTTAATTAAAATGCTTATTCAGTCTTGTCTTTTGCTTTTTAAGTGTTTTAAAACTTAGTTAATACATGGTCTTTGCAAAATTTAGCTCAAAAAGATTTGAATCAAGTTTAAAATGCAAAATCAGTTTCTAAGGGGGAGTTGGCATTAGCTGTTTTCAAGAGTTTTGGTCTTTTATTCTAAATCATAAAGTTTTAATCAAGTCTTATTAGTAGTTTACAAATTAATTAAAGCAGTTTTATATAGTTCTTTAGCTTATCAGTTAGTCTACAAGGTTTCAAGTTGCAAAGCTGTCTTAATCTTCTTATTTTGAAAAATCTTTTAAAGGTCTTTTGGTTATTGTTTTTGGTTCAAAATCAGTCTAAAATACATGTTTCCAAGTTACGTTCTTGTTTCCATAAGGTTTTGAGTCTTAAATCTTTAATTGCAAGTCTATGTCAAAACCAGAAAAACTAAAAATTATGTCTGATCAGTCATTTTCTCAGCTTATTTTAAGCTGTTTTTTTTGTTCAATTTCCACAAAAATTGGTTTTATGAGTTGATTGAATAGTAGTATTTATCTGTTTTTAGGTCTTAGTCCTTTTATTTAGCTTAAAGTAGCTTAATTTGTGCTTAGAAAGTAGGTGTTAAGGTTTGAGTGTGACTCAGAATCACTCAGTCACAAACAGCCTAATTGGCCTCCTTATAAGCTAGTTTTTATGTTTTTAATGAGCTCACAAATATCTTAATTTTGTTTTCATGTTCTGTGGTAGCTTATTAATGCAGCTTTATGGTTTTTGAGGACTAGCTTTTAGGATTAGTAGCTTTTGGATAAGCTCAAAGTGCCCCACTTAGGTTGTTTGGATCTGCAGTTATCACAACAGCTTCTTTGTATTTTTGAGCTTTTAGCCTTTTGCTCTATGCTTATTCTTGGTTCCTTAGTGGTTATTGTATATTATAGATTAGGTTAGCTAGTTGGTAGCTTATTTAAAGTGCTTTTTAGCTTTTAAAAGTCCTTAGCAGCCTTAGCTTAACACTAGCAGCACATTCTTAAAGTTAGTGTTGTTGTACTTTAAACAGCTTATTTCCCTGCTTATTTAGTTTAGATTAGCTTATTAGCTTTTCTTTTAGCTCTTAGTAGCTTATTAGGTTAGTTCAAGCTTGTAGAGGCTTACTTGTTCAATATCAGTTAAAGTGTGTTGGATTTTAGCAAAGTTCCAAATCTGTTAAGCATTTACAACTTTTCCAAGCTTATTTTAAAGTTTTAAAAATTTTGGTTTTTTAAAAATCACTTATTTTTAGCTTATTTAAAAGTTACAAAAAGAAATTTTCAAAGAAAAAGGAAAATCAGGAAGTCAGGGGTGAGCAGGCTCGAACCCTTGACCTCAACTGGCTTAGTACCCCACACACACACCTCTTAACCAAAAGCGCCCTATGTTCTTACGTTTGTATTCTTACACAATCTATTATTTAAGTACACTTTGGACCTTTTAGCTTAATTCTCTTTTCTGCTTATTTGTAGTTTATTTCTAAAAGTTGTTTTTCCCTTTTATTTTTCCTTGAATCCTAATACATTAAAGTACTTTTTATAAAAATTTTAGATTTTTCCGATTAAGTTTAGTATTTTATAAAAGAAGGAAGTCAGGGGTGAGCAGGCTCGAACCCTTTACGTTAACTGGCATAGCACCCCATACATACACCTCTTAACAAAAAGCGCCCTAGGGTCTTACGTTTGTATTCTTACACAATCTATTATTTAAGTACACTTTCGACCTTTTAGCTTAATTCTCTTTTCTGCTTATTTGCAACTTATTTCCAAAAGTTGTTTTTCCCTTTTTATTTTTCCTTGAATCCTAATACCTTAAAGTACTTTTTACAAAAAATTCAGATTTTTCCGATTAAGTTTAGTATTTTTTATAATTTATTTAGATTAAAAGTGTTTTTAAATCATAAGAAATAAAATAAAAGTCAAAAAAAATATCTAGATTTTTTCTAAAATTATTTTTAGTCATTTAGGACTTAAGAAAAATAAATTTGCTCTCGTAGGGTTAAAATTTGAAAATTTTGTTTTTCCAGGCTCGTTACGTTCCCAGTTAAGCCCGTTTTTAGTTTTAAGTGCGTTAGGACTTAATTGAGTTTCATTTTCTTAGTTTATGTGCTTATTAATAGCTTATTTAGTAGTTGCTTTTGTTTCTTGCGTTATTTAAATACCCGTGTCTTAATTAAAATCTAGAAAACAAACCAACAACGTAAAAACCCGAATTTCAAGCATTTTAATAACAAACCTCAAACGAAATCCTCGATTTACACCTCATTGGGAAATGACCCGTGCATCACTTGCCCGGTATCATATATCGTATTTGCGAGTTTTTTGTGTTGACCTTTTTCCTAAAGGGTTGACTCGGCGATTCGCGCACATATTTTATTTGATATTATTATATATACTATTTCAAACGAATCAAATTTTTGGCGCCGCTGCCGGGGAGGTTGTGTTGCGACAATATCATTACGGTTTGACAATTAGTGACTTGAAGATCCTTCCTCGTGAAGTTATTGCTTTACAAAAAACAATATAAAATACAAAAAAATATTTTTCTTTTCTTTTTCAATATATATAAAAGATAAAAATACAAAAACATTTTCTTTTTTATTGTGTTAAATAAAGATAAAAGACATAAAAAATATAACACTCTCAACTTGAGTATTATCATTATAAGTTCTCAAACTATAGAGTCAAACCTTGCCTTTGTGTCACTTACGGAAATCGACTCACCTTTAATTGATAAACATACTATAAGAGGGGTTTAAGGAGGGTTGTTCCAACGAACAACGACCGAAAGGATAAGGTTTTTAATAGCTTCGTGCTCCTCCGCTCTTTTGTGCATTTTTCTTTTAGAGAGCTACCGTACGCTTGTTGATTATTGGTTTAAGTCAGTTGTTTATTTTTCTAATTCGGTCTCGTTTTAATTGAGTTGTTTTAAAGGGCATGCGCACTCGTTCTTCTAATTCATCGAGTCCCTTACTTGAACTCGCCACAATTCCGAGAAGACTTAATAGACGTACCACCTCAATAGTCGAACTCGAGATTCTTACTAATCCCGATCCTCCCATTGTCGAAATGGCGGAAGATAACCGTTCCATGTTGGAGTTACTCCAAGCACCCACTGAGGGTTATGGAGATGCTATCCTTATTCCAGCAATCATTGCCGATAACTTTAAGCTTAATCACAGATTTCTATCCTTAGTATCCTCGAGTCAATTTTTCGGATTTGAGAGGGACGACCCTGATTCCCACATTCGATGGTTCAACAAGATGACATCCACTATAAAATATAGAAATGTACCTCAAGATGCAATCAAACTACTTCTTTTTCTCTTTCCTCTCGAGGAGGCTGTTGGGACTTGGCTTGAAAAACAACCCCCTCGTTCGATTACAGTATGGGAAGATTTAGTGTCAAAATTTGTGAATGAATTCTTTCCCCTGTCTAAAACCGCAAGCCTTAAAAATGAAATTACAAAATTTACTCAAAAGTTTGATGAATCATTTAGTGAAGCTTGGGACTATTTTAAAGACTTACTTTGTAAATGTCCTCACCATGGTTTTTCCGAGTTACATCAACTTGATACTTTTTACAATGGCTTGAACCAAACCGATCAAGACTTTCTTAATGCCGAGGCCGGTGGTAACCTTTTGAGTCGGACTCCGAAATATATGCTTTGTCCATCCTTAAGAACAAGTAAATGGTTCGCACTACACGAAGCAAGTCGGTTGTTTCCCGAGTGAGTGCTTCTCCTCCTACTTCTTCTCCGGTGAATATTTCGAGCACAAATGCTAAGATCGACAAACTCACGGATTATATCCAAGCTTTGATTCTCTCTGAACAAAAGAGACTTTCTAATGGCACTTGTGGTGGAAGAAACTAATGGCACTTGTGGTGGTCCACATGCATACTACAATTGTACTGCCACCGATGGCAGACCTTTTGAAGCAAATGTCGTAGCCAGGACTCACAACCAAGGAGGTAACCAATATTTTCCTCAAGTTGACTCGAACTATTTTGCTAACAATGAAGTAGGACCACCCATATTTTCTCAACCTAACAACTAAAAGAGGTTCAATCCAAATCAAAAAAGAGGGCAAAATGTTCAAAACCATTATCAAGCCCCGATCAACCAATACCCAACCCAAGGAGTCAATTTCAATCAAGGGTATCAAGCTCCTAATAACCAAGCCCCGATTATTCCCTCTAATGAACTTGCTAATTACATCAATTAAAATGAGGCTAACATGAGGTGCAAAACCAAATTACAACTTTGAAAAATGATTTCCAAACTTCATTGTCTAAGCAAAGTAGTGAGCTTAAAAATGAACTTAGGACCACAAACAACAAAATTGATTCGTCTCAAAACAAAATTGATAACATGTTTAATAGTCTTATGTGTCAAATGAATCAAGCTTCAACTTCGAGATCCCTTCCGGGTAATACCGTTCCCAACCCGAAGGGAGAGTTGAATGCCATCGCCACTCAAAGTGGTAGAACATATGATGGACCCACGATTCCTACTCCCTCTCCGGTGAGGGAAGTGGAATGAGAAACCGAGGTGACAAAGGAAAAAGTGCATTCTTCAAGCCCACAAAGTACCGCACCCGTCCAACCTCCGGTCGTCCATGTTGTCTACTTTGGGACGCTCTGTTTTGAGAATGGCTAGTACAAGCGGCGAAACCCTGTCAAGGAGATTCTTCAGAATTCTACCCCTGCCAGAGTAAATCTCTGAATCATCCTTGGTTGTATTGTCTACTTTCGTGTGTTTTATTGGTAATTGATGTTTGCAGGAACATTTGACAGCTGTAGCTGGTGGAAATTGAGAAGTCAATCCATAACCACATGCTCACACTTCAAGCTCGCAATAAAAGAAATCATGATCATTGAAAGACATACAATGATGCTTCCGCAACTCTGATGCAACAAATCATGAACTAGATAAGTGTGAGCATGTCGGTCCAAAAGTCACAATATCACATGAAGGCAATACAACCAAGGATGATTCAGAGATTTACTCTGGCTGATAATCTTGAATAAAGCTCAAAGATCACCAAGTCAAGGAACATTCAAAGATCACCACTAGAAGTACAAAGAATGCGGACTTTGAAGAATCAAAGACTACGAGCTTGAAGATCAAGAACTTGTAATAGAGTGCTAGAATTCAAAATGTATTTTATGGGGTGAGCTCCCTTAGGGGGGATTGTTAGGATTTAATAAATCCAGAAGTAAAAATACTCGGTCACCCTGGGTATTTGTTAGCATTAGAATGTTCGTAGTCTTAAACAATTAGTTATTAGTAAGTAGTTAGTTAAGTAACACCGTGGAGGATGGACGGGTCTTTACCCACTGTACACCCGATCCACAGCCCATAGGAGGCGTATTTTGTAAGACTGATAAGGATTTAAAACGTACACTTTTAAGGGGTCATTTAAGCCCTTAATCGACCACTTTTATATATGTTACTGCTTAATTTCGTTCCTTTTCACTTTTTAGGTCTCTTGGAAGCAAAATGCGGGAATGATGTACATTTGGACAAAAAGAAGTGAAAACATGAAGAAAACGGCAAAGTCAAGATCGAAGCCACTCAAGTTGCTCAAATTGAACCTGACGGCGTCCCAATCAAAGTGCGAAGCCGTCCCTCTATACAGACTTGATAAAAACATGCACCAGACGGCTCAGTGGAATTTTTGCTCATACAACCTGATGGCATCAGGCTTTGAACAAGAAGGGCGTCACTCAGACTTTTCATCTCAGATGGCCCAGATCCATAACCAAGACGACGTCCCATTTGAAGCCCGACGGCTTCACAACTCTAAGGTGATGTCGTCCCATCAATAACTTGGCCAAGACGAAAACCCTAATGACGGTGATCTGACGGCGTCCCACCTATAAGGCGACGCCGTCGCACTTGTAAATCTATATATATAATTCGATTTTTCTGCATTTAAAGAGGTAGACTTTTGGAGTAAAAACCCTAAATGTTTGTAGTCCGACATGGACAATATCTTAGGGTCCCAAACCCTATTTTACACTTCGAGGTAAGTGTTTTAATCCAATAGTATCATTATGTCTTCCATTGATTGTGTGTATGCTTGCTTGTTTAACATGTCTAGCTAAATTTCTTGTGTGTTTGCTTAGATCTATAAAACCTAGTTATTAATTATTGTTAGGTTGTCTTTTATATTAATTGTAATTGGCTTAAGAGTCCAACTAGGCTATCGTTGTGTTTAATGCTTGAATAATCTTTGTGAAAGTTGGTTTATGAATGAATTAGTGGATTTCGTAGGCTAAACCTAAAGGTAACCTCAAAGAGTTAGGGCATAGGCACACCCTACGACCTTAGGAAACACAACACATTAAGAATAAGGTGTGACAATTCAACCATCAATAAAAGATAACAAAGGAGTAATAGTATCTAGGTAAACACGTTTTTAATCAACATACGAGCACATATCAAATAGACATAGCTACCCGTAGTATTAGATAATTATAATAGTAGAAGTAATCGGTAGAAGTACCACCCCCAAACCAATTGCCCTGAGATTTTACCATTAGCTTTCTAAAAAAAACTAAAAAAGATAAAAAATAATCATCCTCAACACCCACCTTAGCGTAATACATTTCTTGATAGCATTCCTATTCCCATGTAGAACGATATCAATCCCCGAGGCTTACCCAATACTACACTACAACGATTAGGTTCACTGCCTAGGGTGTTGAAAAACTTGCTCGACGAAAAGGAAGTTCCTTTAACCCCGAACGCGCTTCGTACCCGCATCAAGTTTTTGGCGCCACTGCCGGGGAATAAAATAGCTAGTTAGATATTTATCTCGTTTAGGTTCCCTTGCTTGATTCCTATCAAGTAAGAATTTTTCTCAATTTTTAGCTTCGTTGTAGTCTATCCCCCTTCCTCGTGACTTTGTTAGTAATCCCATCACTTTTCATCATGGAAGGTGATAACCCACCACCACATAAGCCAATTCACATCGACCCACCACCAATTGACCCGCCAAGAGGCCGTACTCTTGGTGAATACTCTAGACCGAGCCACCATGTTAGGAATTAGAAATTCCAGGTATTAAAGAGTCGGTCACCTCAAGTATATGTAATCGTTAGAAAGCTCGTAGTCGTAGTTATTTCAAGCTAAGTAGTATTTAGTTAAGTAACACCATGGAGGACGGACGGGTCTTTACCCACTGTATGCCTGATCCACAGCCCGTTGTGTGGCGTTTTATGTAAGACTATAAATACTCTCTACCTCCCAAGGTAGAGAGTTGGAGCTCATAATAATATTTTCTTTCTCTCACTATAGTTCCCAACTCTCTTCCTTTCTCTCACTAGAACTTTCTCTCTCTAACATACTTATACGCCTACTTTGATCATGGTTTAGTGTGTTTGTGAAATCCAATATCTTACAATTGGTATCAAGAGCCATGGTTTGATCACTCATCTTTCATGCTCTTTGTTTTGGTGGATTTCATAAGGTTTTTGGTGTATTAAGGGTTTAGGAGAGTTTGATTCATTTGGACAAATTCTAGTGGTAAAGTTTGAATTTTGCTTGTACTTTTGTGTTTAGGATCATCATAAGTGTTTATGTTTTGAATTGGAAGGCTTAAATCATTGTGGTTTGGTTGTTTTGGATTGATAAAGTGGTTATTTGTGAAAAAAGGACTAAGCGAGTTGAGTCTCTGACTTGTGTTTCTTCAAAGCGTGTTGCTTTGTTATTTAATGCGAGTTGGTACATGCGACTTAGCTGTTTAGCGAGTTGATACTTATGTGACTTGGGTTCTAAGCGAGTTGTTTCTTTAAGCGACTTGAGATCTAAAGCGACTTAGCTATTTAGCGAGTTGTAACGCTAGCGAGTTTCTTTAAGCGACTCAGTGTTCAAGCGAGTTGATTGTGTTGCGAGTTGATACTAAAGCGAGTTGGCTATTTAGCGACTTGATTCATTAAGTGAGTTGACTGTGTTGCGAGTTGATGCTGATGCGACTTGGCTATTAAGCGAGTTGATTACTTAAGCGAGTTGTTAATTAAGCGAGTTGTGTGGTTAGGTACTTATTCATTTAGGCTTGTTACTTCTTGGTGATACATTCTTACGGTTGTTCTTTTGGTTTAGTAAAATCCCGTGAAAGAATTAATTTCCCGGTTTAATCAATGAATTGTAAAATCCCGTAGAGCTTGAAACATGTCTACAAACGTTCCTACTATCATCTCCACTGTTGCCGAGGATGTTCAAGCAGCTGGTTCAGATACTCGTTCACCCATGCTTGACAGAACTGACTACGACTCTTGGGCTCAACGAATCAGATTGTACTGTCTTGGAAAGGAAAATGGAGTCAACATTCTCAAATCCATTGATGAAGGACCATATCGGGTTGAGACGACTAGAGATGTACTTGATACTGCTGAAGATGGAACTCTGATTTACGGAATGGACAGACCAAAGATGTATGATGAGCTTGATGATAAGGAGAAAAAGAGATTTGATGCTGATATCAGGGCTTCTAACATTGTTCTTCAAGGTCTTCCAAAAGACATCTACAAGCTGATCCATCACAACACCGAAGCAAAGGCAGTATGGGATAATGTCAAGATGCTTCTCTCAGGTTCTGAATTAACTATGGAAGACAGAGAATCACAACTCTATGACGAATTTGAACACTTCAAGATGAAACCAGATGAGAGTGTCTATGAGTACTATGTGATATTTCATAAGCTGGTGAATGATATGAGGAACATCAGAATGACTATGCCTAACATTCAGCTGAACTCAAAATTTGTGAACAACATGAATCCCGAATGGCACAAGTTTGTCACCTCTATGAAGCTCACTAAAGGATTGAAGAATACAAACTATGAACAACTCTATGCCTTCCTCCTTCAGAATGAGAGACATGCTATGTTTGAAAAAATGATTCTTAATCAGTTCAAAACCAATCAGGGAGAGACAAGCTCATCTAATGTCTCAACTGCCTTCTACTCAAACATCGGAATCACAACCAAAGCCTCACAAGTCATACCCATGGGTAATGGTAATCACAAACTCATTCCTGATCCTATGTTCAAACAAGCTGATGCTGATGCACACGTGGGTAACATCATTAATCAACTAGCTCTTCTGATTAGTCAAAACATGAATTCTCTCCCACAAACCAACAACAACCTCAGAACAGCATCTAACCTACACAATCAAGCTACTGTTAAAGATGGGAGGATCGTGGTGCAACCAGTTCAGGAAAGACAGTATGATCATGGAAGAGGTGGAGCTGGTAGAGGTTATGTTGGTAATCAGAATCGAGGAAGGAATGGTAATCAAGGTCAAGCTAAGCCGATCAAATGTTATAACTGTGGTGGTGAGGGACACATTGCAAGGAACTGCACATCTCCAAAACGTCCACAGAATGCTGATTACTTCAGAGATAAGATGCTGCTTGTACAAGCTCAGGATAATGGTGCTGCTTTGGATGAAGAGGAATTGTTGTTTCTTGCTGAGGGCAATGCCAAGACCTATGATGCAGATGTGGATGAGCAGCCTATTCAGGAGATAGGTCACAATCATCAGAATGCCTTTCAAGTCGCTGATTGTGATGCATACGACTCTGATGTGGATGATGGACCTACTGCACACACAATTTTTATGGCTAGCATTTCTCCAATGGTTTCTCCCAAGGTATCTTCGTCACCACAAGCTGGCCCATCCAAAGACAAACTCATCTCAGAGGTATTAAAACTATACGATGATGCTGATGTGCAAAAGATGTATGACAAAGTACAATCAACTGAAACTTTTGAATCAAATATTGAAAATATGGGTAATATCAATGTTGTCCCATATGATCAATATGTGAAACAAAGTGAATGTGAAGTTGTACCAAGTGATGCATCTTCTGCAGTCAACAATGACTATGTTTTTGATGAATACACTGCATGTGCCCCTGATGATTCTGTAATTTCTGAACTAAATGCCTATAAAGAACGTGTTGCTATTTATGAACAACGTGCGAAATTTGAGTTGACCACTCGTGAGCAGGAAATGGATGACCCAGTGCGTACAATCATTAGAAAAAGTAATTTTAGAGAAGAAGTATTAAAACAAGAGTTAAATTCCTTGCAAGAAAAGCTTTCTAAAACTGCTAAACAAAAACAAGAACTTCAAGAAAATGTGAAAATGCTTAAGCAAGAATTTAATGCAAAGGAATCAAAACTCTTGAAAGATTTTTCTAATCTTAAAACTTTGAAAAACAAACTTGAAACAAGTTGTACATACAAGGGAACACCATTCAGACTGCTCACATGATCACTAAGCATAGAGTTCTAAGCGATAAGCATAGTGTTCCCATTATAGATAAACCCAACCCTGAGTATGGGAAGATAGCAAAAGCAGCTCAAAATGTGATCTATGATGGCAATGAGATTCTTAAACCTAGACAAAAACCTAGTTGCTCTGAGTGCACAGAGGAAGATAAGAAATTAGATGAAATCACTAGGGAGAAGATGAATAAGAAACTAAATGATCCTAAATGCAAAGAGAAGAAAGTAATTATCACTCCCCATGACTACAAAAAGGAGAATTGGATCTCCTTGAACATGTTTAAGCCTCAAACATTGTTGACTCCCGAACAAGTGTTCTAGAAAATGGACTTAGATAAACAGAAAGTAGAAAATATTGTTGAAACAAACCCTCCCCTTTGGAAAATGCCTAGAGCGACTGTGTATCCTCCTAATACACCAATGCATCTAGTTCCTAGAACTATTACTACTAAAAGCAAGACCTTAATCAGTCAATATGTTATTTTTCAACTATTTGTTGATTTTAAGAAAACTTGTAAGAAAAGGATCACACCCACTGGGATAACTGAAGGTGAAAGGGGTTTTGAACAAACAAAAGAATGCTATTTAACTGAGGTCATGCCTTTCTTTAAACTTCTAAAAGATCTCTTTGAGAGTCTTAAAAAGGGGATAGATACTGATATTAAGGGAATGGAAAAGGAGTTTGATGCAATGATAGTTGAGGTTAGTGACTATGAGCGAGCACTAAAATATAATGAGATTGAGAGAAAGAACTTGCATACACTAAATGAGAACCTGATTTCTGAATGTATTGCTCAAGATGTGTTCTACACTGCTACTAACTGTTCTATTACTGCTTCTCGATTCCATGAACTGTCTGTTGCTTTGAAAGTCTCCCATGATCGTGTCATTGAGCTTGAAAAAACCAATTCTGAACTAAATGAGAAAATTGAACTGGATGATCACGACAATTTGGTTAAACATTTTTCTAAACTAGAAGTTGAGCATTTTAATTTACAACTAAAATATCAACATCTTAAAGAAAATGTCAAAACTTCAAATATCAAGACATCCTTAGATGCTCCAGAGTTTGATGCAGTTTTTCAAATTAACAAACGTGATGAACAAATTCAAGCTCATTGCAACACGATCAGAAAGTTGAAAGCCCAAATCTCTCAATTAAAGGGTCAAACGAACAATATGACAGGCTCCCAAATGCCTCCTCCTCTAGATTCTCAGAATTCTTAAACGTTTCATCTTCAAAACCTAGTAAATGCATTACAAAAGGAAAATGAAAGTTTTCTAGAAGAAAATGAAAAGGTTAAACGTCATTTCAATGAGTTATTTGAATCAATAAAGGTCACTCGTAACAAAAATAACGAACAAATAGCTTCATTGCAAAAGGAAATTGAGAATCTGAAGAGTCAGGTAAAAGGGAAAATGCCAATGACCAATGGGGAGAATGGTGTATCAAAGGTTCACTCTTGTAATAAATATGCTTTGTCTGTGAAATATGTCCCTCCTCATCTCAGGAACAACAAACTTGCTGTTCAAACATACTTCTCATCCCTTAAGGATTGCCTAGAATGTCTGCGTGAGATTGTTGAAGAGGATAAGTTAGAGAAACCTCATGATAATGCAATTGGACATGCATGCTTATATGCCAAACGATCTCAAGAGATCCTAGAATGCTTGATCACAATATGCCCAAAGTCCTTAGGTGAGAGAGTTAATCCTTTGATTCCATGTTCGATGCTTAATGCCAAGTATGATATTCATTCGATGCCCAATGTTTTGAATGTGAACCTTAGTGTGCCTTCAAGTAGTTCAGATTTCAAATCTGTTAGTGCTAAGAATGTAAACTCGAGTGTGCCCTCTAGGTGTTCAAATCCCAGCTATTCAAGTGTTAAAAAAGTTAATCTTAGTGTGCCTGCATGTAGCTCAGATCCCAGCACATCTAAACAGGTGAAGCAAATAGTAGCCAAACCAACTAATGTTCCCATTCCCTCTACAGGAGTAATCAGTGACATTAAAGAAAGCAGGTCAAAGTCTCAAGACAATACAAGGAAGGACACGACCTCGCAAGCTAAGAATGTGCATTGGAAGAAAGTAGAAGACCTACCTAGGAACTTTAAGTTTGAGCCGAATAAAACGAATCGTGTTGATTCTAGTATTAGCCATAGGCGTACTGTAATTAATACGAATTCTGATACTATTTGCAAACCTTGTATTGATGTCTGCTTGAATTCTGTTTTTAATCATGAATGTGGTGTTAATGTTTTGCCTAATGATTTTAATTGTCCAGTTAATATTGTTAATGCTAAAAATCATGCTAAGAAGGCTAAAAGGCATAAACGAAAGAAAGTTAGAAAACAGTGGAAACCCACAGGAAGAACATTTAGTAAGATAGGCTATCATTGGATGCCTGTTGGTCAGAAGACTAATCAGACAATGCCCACTAGAAAATGGATGCCTACTGGTAGAACTATTCCCTTAAGAAGTGAGCACACTTTGAATAGGGCTAATACAGACACTAGTACTACATCTATTCATAATGATTCCATTGCCTTAATTTCTGATATGAATGCTTCTATTTCTGATGTGGGTGTTCCAACCATTGTTACTAACCAAATGGAACCCATTCTTGCATGGGGATCCCAATTATCCAGTTATCCATTCTTGTCTATGTTCAACTGCAGATCGTTCAAATCGTTCTGTGGTACCTGGACTCAGGCTCTTCCAAGCATATGACTGGCGACCGATCGCAGCTCATGAACTTCGTGAGCAAATTCATCGGGACAGTTAGATTTGGGAATGATCATTTCGGTGCAATCATGGGTTATGGAGATTATGTTGTCGGAAAAAGTGTTATCTCCAGGGTTTACTATGTAGAAGGTCTTGGTCATAACTTGTTCTTTGTTGGTCAATTCTGCGATTCTGATCTAGAAGTAGCCTTCATAAAACATACCTGCTTCGTTAGAGAACTTGATGGTAAGGAACTTTTAAGAGGTTCTCGTGGTTCTAATCTATACACCATCTCTATCGAAGATATGATGAAGTCTTCTCCAATTTGCTTGCTGTCAAAGGCTTCTAAAACAAAGTCATGGTTATGGCATCGTCGTCTCAATCACTTGAACTTTGGCACCATCAATGATCTCACCAGAAAGGACTTAGTTGTAGGTTTACCTAGACTCAAGTATGAAAAGGATCATCTTTGTTCAGCATGTCAATTTGGAAAAAGCAAGAAGTATGCCCATAAACCCAAACCTACTAACTTTGTCACAGAAGTTCTTCATACAAATTCATATGGATTTATGTGGACCAATGAGAGTGCAGAATATCCTTGGGAAGAAATATGTGTTAGTTGTGGTTGATGATTACTCTAGATTCACCTGGGTCAAGTTCTTAAGGACAAAGGATGAAACTCCTGATATCATCATCAAACTCATCAAACAGCTGTAGGTTCGACTTAACAAAACCGTCAGAATTATCCGAACAGAAAATGGTACTGAGTTTGTTAACAAACAACTTAGTGAATTTTATGAAAGCATTGGAATCAGCCATCAAAGAAGTGTTCCACGAACTCCTCAACAGAACGGTGTAGTTGAAAGACGAAATCGAACTCTGGTAGAAGCCGCTAGAACAATGCTGATTTACTCAAAGGTTCCAATGTTTCTCTGGGCTGAAGCTATTGCCACTGCATGCTACACACAAAATCGTTCCTTGATTCACACTGTTCATGGAAAAACTCCATATGAACTTATCCACAACAGAAAACCTAATCTCTCTTTCCTTCGTGTGTTTGGTGCATTGTGTTATCCAACTAATGAGGGTCAAGACTTAGGCAAACTTAGAGCTAAAGAAGACATTGGAGTATTTGTAGGGTATGCACCAAACAAAAAGGGACAAATCAGTTCAGGACCCGCACTTCAAAACAGTCCCATTGGTTCATCCCTTGTTCCAAACTCTTCTCAAGAAACTCCATATGTACCTCCATCTGAAGATGATTTAAAGAAATTTTTTGATCCTATGTTTGATGAACTTTATGATCCAAGTACTAATGAGGTGTCGAAACCTACAACAGAGGTTGCTTATATTCCTGTGAATGAAGCCAATCCCTCAGTCTCAATATCTTTAAGTCAAGAAGCACCTGCTGCTAATCCTTCAGTCTCATCAACAAATCATCATTCTTCAAATGTACATCACGGAACTGTTTCTGGCATCAATGATGAAGTTAATCCCTTTGCTACTCCTGAAGATGCTCCATTTGAAAACATATTTGCTCCTGAATCTTCATCAGAACCATCTTCTTCAGGAGACATCGACTCTGCTACTTCAGTCCCTCAACAACTACCACATGAATGTTGGGAATTATGTGAAGTAGGATTTCTGCTGTCATTACTGCCGAAGGAATCTGCTGAAGTAGAAGCAGAATCTGCT
The DNA here is from genome assembly GCA_019973895.1 of Chrysanthemum seticuspe. Taxonomy (NCBI): domain Eukaryota; kingdom Viridiplantae; phylum Streptophyta; class Magnoliopsida; order Asterales; family Asteraceae; genus Chrysanthemum; species Chrysanthemum seticuspe. The sequence goes on along the minus strand of BPTQ01000008.1, from coordinate 276,606,198 downwards.
GAAGAAGACATTCTACTAAAGAGTAAAAGCTGTGCTGTGTTTCTGCTGAAGGGTGGAAGCTGACTAGGATCAGCATGCGCTGTATTATTTAAATGCTAACCCATCATTATCTTTGAACGGCCCGAGGTTAGCATGGGTATTATTGTACTGCTCAATATTTGTTTAATGTATTAGTCATTAAATGCATGCTTGCATGTTTAGTTGATTGGGTAGTAATAGATTAGGGTTCCTTGTCTATAAAAGGAACCTCATAGTTTGTAATAAAAATAACTTGAAACATAGAGTTTCAGTGAATAAAAGATCCATAGAGGATCTAAGTGTTCTTAGTTATAACAACTTGTATATACTTTCCGCTACAGAATACGAGTTGTAGAGACTGTCTATTAGTTTGCTTATGATTACATAGGCAACACTAACGATCCACGAGTGCTAAAGATCTGTCAAGGTCTGAGAGTTTTTAACAGGTGGTATCAGAGCCTCGGGAGAGTCTCTACGATACTGAGAACCTTATTTACCTCACCCCCATACAACCAAAAACATATTCACCATGCCTGGAACTGATGATGAATCAGAAGTCACCACCAACAACAACATAAAAACACCACCTCTATGCAGCAACTTAGTCTCTCCAACAGTAATGGCAAGTTTCCTTATCTGAAAAAGGAAGAGTATGATCTGTGGACCATGAAGATGCAGAACTGGATCTCCAATATTGATTGGAATCTATGGGAGATTGTGAAGAATGGTAACAGTCTAAAGAAGACCATCCCAGATCTTGATGGTAAGTTTACCATTGCTCCTCCCAAAACTGCTGAAGAGGTTTTAGCTGTGCAAAGAGAGCACAAGGTAAGAACCATCCTCCTTCAATCTATTCCTGAAGATCACTTGGGTGATTTTCACCACATGGTTGATGCAAAGGACATCTGGATGGCTCTTAAAGCAAGGTTTGGTGGAAATGAAGAGTCCAGGAGAATGAGGAAGTCCATGCTGAGACAACACTTCCAAGAGTTCAATATATCTGAAGAAGAAGGTATCCACAAGGGATACGACAGGTTTCACAAGATTCTGAGTCAGCTAAACCAGCTGAATGCAAAGCCTGACAATGATGATAGCAATTCAAAGTTCCTACAATCTTTGCCTCCGTCATGGTTACATGTGAATATAGCCATGAAAGCTAAAGGTGGGCTGGACATGCTCACTTTTGATGAGCTGTAAAACAAACTCAGATCTCTTGAACCTGATGTCAGATCTCCCTACCGTACTTCCTCCTCTGGTCATTCAGCCTTTGTTGGGACATCTCACTCCAATATGATGATGCATACTTCAAGTCCATCTTACTTGCAATCATCATCCTATCGTCCCACTCCATCACATCTTCAAACTAAAACTGGCAGTATATTGGAGGATGTTCTTCATTCATTTGTTGCAGATTATGATACTCAGCAGCATCTGGTATATGAAGACTTTGATCAGGTGGACCCACTTGAAATGGAGGAGATGAAACTGAAATGGCAGATGGCCATGCTTTCAGTAGATATCAAGTGGTTTGAGGAGAAGGCTGGAAGGAAGTTTGGATTCAAGGGAAAGGATCCAGCTCGTTTTGACAAGAGAAAGGTCAAGTGTTTCTCTTGTCACCAGATGGGTCATTTCTCAAGGGAGTGCAAAGACAGGAAGAGTGGAGAGGGAGCTAACTACCATTCATATCAGCAGAATCAGAAGGGAGCTAGCACTTCAGCAGCTCTTATCAACATGGATGAACAGGTCAACTGGGCTGCACATGAACCTGTGACTGAGGCAGCTGCTGATACAGAGAAGCTTGGATTGCTGGCCAGATGCACTTCAGCAGATAGGCATGATCAGTTTGCCTTAATGGGACTTTCTCAGGTACACAACTGTATATTTGGTTGTAGTGATAGATACAATGAACTTAAAGAAGCTTATGATAATATGAAACCTAAATACAATGAATACTATGTTGATAATGAAGCTTATAAACTTTTGTTAAAAACATTAGAAAGACAAAAGGTTTGGTTTCAAAAGAATCAGATAGCTTATGAAGAAAAGATTAAGGTGCTTCAATTTGATCTAGATATTGCAAACATTAACTTTAAACGCACTAAAAAAGAAAAAGCTGATACTATTACAGAGAATCTAGAGCTCAAAGAGAAACTTGCAGAGGAAATAGCTAGACATAAATAATGGTTGATATCTGGTGACAATCTAGCTAGAGAACTCTATAATAGTCAGTCTGTGAACTCAGGAATAGGTTTAGGTTTTCAAAAGTATGTAGGATTGGAAGCTAGGCAAGATGGGCGTAAATCTACACCTGCAGGCTTAGAACATTTTAAAAAGGAAGGTGATTTACATGCTGTCCCTGGACCTATTAGAGGTGAATTCATGCCCACTGACTTGTCTGTTGCGGTTGACTTTGATGGATCACACCATCTGTATGGCAAAAAGTCAAAAGACTTGCCAGAAAATGATGCTTCATCTTATGATTTTGTCTCTTTCTCTGACAGTGACAATTCATCGGATCAAGGATCTACTTACAGCTGTGATTCAAGTGATAAGTCAGACCTTCCCAAGCCCTTACCTGAGCCTACACCCAAGCCTGCACCCAAGACTATCTACAAGCCTTCTAGGATAGCTGCTGAGGAATTGTCTTCCAAGCCTGTTTCCCCTGAAGACTTGTCTTTTAAATCTTTGAATAATATGTCTGTTAAAAATAATTCCTTTAATGTTTCTGGTTTAAGTACTTCTACATGTAATCGAACATCTTCTTTGTTGAATACATCTTCCAAAAGGAAGACTTGTTTTGTTTGTGGAAGTAAACTTCATTTAATTAAGGATTGTGATTTTTATGAGCAAAGATTGGGTGCATGTGCTCTTCAGCAGAAACCTAGACCAGTGTGGACCAATGTTAAGAAAATTCCACCTTATGTCCCTCAAGCTACTTATACTGACTCTTCTTGGAGGAGGTCAGCCGATAGACCTTATGTGCAACCAACTAGCCCATACTTTAAACATGGTTATTGGCCTACATATGTTGACTCTATGAATAATAGGAAAGGATGTTGGGGCACTACTGACAAATCTGTCAAAACTTCAGCAGGTTGTTCTTGGAAGGATAAAGGACCAAAATTTTACTGGAAACCCAAGAACAATGGTGGATCTTTCTTTTCCCTTAACTGCAAAGTTTAAGGGGAGGCATAGGCCTCAGGGGAGGATTTCATAGTAAACTTTGTGTATATGTTGTTTGCTAACACCTTTTTGTTCATAGTTTTAGTTTGTTTTGTCTCGGTTTTTGTTCTTGTGTTTCTTTGAGTTTGTTTTGCAGAATGCCCTGTTCAGTTAAAATTCATCAAATGTGGTCCTTTGGTATATGGTCTAGTAAGCTCAAAGCTTGTTTCCTCTGAAAGCTAAGTAATGGAGTGAGCAATTGGTTTCCACTAAAGATAGTAAGCTCAAAGCTTGTTTCCTCTGAAAGCTAAGTAATGGAGTGAGCAATTGGTTTCCACTGAAGATAAAATACTGAAGACAAGTATTGAAGTTAAAATTGTTCATTCATTCATTCAAATTACAGCTTACAGCTTACAGCTTACAATCAACTTCAATGCAACTACAAGAAAAGAGCTATACTACTTATCCTAATCTAGTACATATCATCTATTCCAACATCTAACATAATGTTGGATATGCATGATCGCTCACATCTTTCACACTAGATGATGGATATGCGTTTGTGAAGTCTTGCATAACCACCCATTCGTTCTGTCTCGATGGCTGGAGATGCATAACTACTATGACGAGGATTCTAAGGATCAAAATGGAAAGGATGGATTGATGCAAATCGTGATGATGAAGAAAAATAATATGTCCTTTGTGCTTCATCTATTGATTTCAACCAAAATGCAATCAATCCACCATCTATAAGCATTTCCTCTATACGATGTGTGTTGATGCACCAAAACCTGGTGGAGAAAGACCGAGAACCACCTCTCTATCCTTAGAAAGTAGTGGATTTCTGGCTCGTGGCCTTCGTGGAGGCTGAGGTGCTGGAGGTTGGGAGTAAGATGTTCTCTCCTTACAGGAGTCATCAGAATCATCAACGGCAAGGGAAGGCTCATTCACAACAGCAAGGGGAGGCTCTTTCACTCTCTTTGAAGTTGCTTCCTCATCTGAGTCTTCATAAGGTGATACATAAGAACTTAAGGATTATTTGTCTTCTCCACCCCCTGGATTGCTTGTCAAATAATTCTTCTTCCACCTCTCAAGACTGCTTATGGAGGATGCATTGTCATCTGATGAAAGAGTGATTGGGATGGAACTACTCATGGTTGATTGTGATTATTTTTAGAGCATTGAAGAAACTAGGGTTTGTTATGATATTTGGGGATCTTTGATGAAGAGTTATGTGTGCATTGGGATCATTTTATAGACGGATTCGAAGTTCAATGGGAATTAATGCGAGTGGTTGGCACAGTAACACTCTAGAATATTACCGAAGACATTTTTATCTTTGATGGTTGCTGCTGAAGTGTATAACTTCAGCAGATTGACCATCTGTTTCTGCTGAAGCGTTACACTTCTTTGGTCAAGTTGAAATACACGTAAGCTACGGTCAACCAAACGGTCTAATTCTTTTGACTATAACTTGGGCAACAACTACCACTCCACCATTCACATTCTTCCACTTCAAAACAAACCGTTTCCCTCTCCTTCATCCAATAACACTTCATTACGAGCATCATAACCCTAAGATCTCAAATCATCACATGGCACTTGAATTTAAGAAGGATCACAACAAAGTTGCCTTTCTAGGAAAAGCTAAAGATGATGAGTTGTATGAACCAATGGTGGAATTCTTAAAAAGGTCCAAGATTTGCTATGCTCTAACACATTCTTCGAATGCAATATATGAATCAGTTGTTACTCAGTTTTGGGCATCTGCTTCAAAACGAAGTGAAACAGAGATTGTGACTACGATTGACGAAACAGAGCATGTGGTTACGGAAGAGATGATAAGGAGGAAGCTTCGCTTGGAAGATGCTGATGGAGTATATCACTCTAATCAGATGGAGGTGCTTACTGGGCTGAGAGCGGTTGGCTATCGAGGTACGAGGACTGACATTTGGCTGAAGAAGCATCTTTGCCCAATGTGGAGGTTCTTGGTTCACACGTTGCTTTAGTGCATAAGCAACAAGTCAGGAGGATGGGACCAGTTCTCTACCCAACTGGGATGTGGTATTGTGTGTCTTTCCCAAGGGGTAACTTATAATTTTTCTAAGTTTATTTTTGAAAACATGATTGAGAATATTCAAAGGAAAAAGACTAAGTTTTTAATGTACCCTAGGTTTCTGCAAATGATTTTAGACACCACTACCCAAGACCAATCCTTTTATCCCATAGGTATTTTAACTGCTAAATTGTTTGCAACAATGAGAACTCACTTTGAGGGGGCACATCATCCGTTGTCAGCAGCTATGTTGCCTCATGGCAATGAGGCTGCTGATGAGGAAAATATTGCTTATACCCCACCCTCTTCAAATGTTGCTACTGATGGCAATCCATCAGTTAATATAGATGAGGGTCCCTCCTTTACTGCTGACGCATCTCATATTGCTCCTGACCATTCTCCACCTGTACCATCACCCAGACCGAGTCCACCACCCACACAGGTTACTCATGCTGAGTCTGAGACTGATCTCAATAGTCTGGCCTCACCTAGTCCTGTTAGGGATCCTCTCAATGAAGATCCTCCTCTTTCTTAGCAAGACCATGTTTCTCCTGAAAGGTCCAATGAAGCTCCCATTTCCACTGTGCAATCAGGTGGTAGAGCTGAGGACCCAATTACTCTTACATCAGTCTATACTCTTGTGAACAAGTATGCAGCCGAAGTGGCAGATCTCGAAAAGGAACTTGCTCAGACCAAATCTAGTCTTGGTAATGAGATTTTGGAATTGAGGAATAAAGTTAAGAGCTTGGAAGAACAACTTGGGCATCTGTCCAAAACGAAGCTTGTGGTTTCCTCTGATGAGGAGGAAGAAATTTCTCAGTTTGGGCCTCTTAACATGTTAGCAGATGTGGTTCAGAAGACAACTGTTCCTTCATCAGTGGTTGCTGAATCCTCAAAGAATAAGGAACCTGTTCTTTACAAAAGAAGAAAGAGCTCTTATTTAAGTAAGGTTTCTTCTGAAGCTTCAAAGGAACCTGGTGTTGACAAGGCTGCATCTGCTGATGTGCAAATGGAGGATGTATCTTCTGATCATGGTCAACCTTCGTCTGTTCAAGAACCAACAGGCCCTTCATCCTCAGCAGATCTTTCTGCTGATATTGTCTTGACCACTCAAGTTGAAGATCTGCATCAACATGTTTCTCCTAAAGTTGACTTGGGTATCTCTACTGAGATTCCTGCTGTCATTACTGCCGAAGACCAAGTTAGTTGAAACGGTGGAGAACTTTGATGCTGTTCCACCTAAGGTGATTTCTCCAGTTGTTTCTGCTGAGGCAACTACTGAAGTTACTCCCTCATCTGACAAGGCCTCTTTTGCTGAAACTTTTGTTGTTTCTTCTGATACAAAAGAAGAAACTTTGGTTAAAGAAAATATCAAGGTTCCATCTGCTGAACCATCTACCAATTCTCCTGAAGCACCTAATGTACCAGCTCCCACTGTGGCATCTGTTGACTCAGAAGAAGATACTAAATTTAAGGAAACTGATATTGCAGGTGTAAAAACTAGAAAGGCTAGAATCTTGGTAGCCAGGATGAACGCCATTCGTGATGGTGCTACTCCTAAGTTCTCATCTACTTCCTCTAGTCCTGCTAGCAAAACTAATGAAGAGTCTGAAGCTGTACCTTCTTCGGATATCTATAAGCCTGGTAGGAGGAAGAAGAGGATGGCCAAAAGAACTCTCTTGGATCTTGAAGCTGATGACGCAACATTCATTATAGAAGGTTCTGCTATTGATTTTCTTAAGGGAGATCAAAATGTGTTGGTCAATTGGACTCTGAAGCATGATGAGATGAATGTCATTCATCGAAAGGATAAAACTTTAATGGAATTCACCTTTTTTAAGGAAATACTCCATTTGGTAGACATGACAGATTTGCTTACTCTGTACACTCTCGTTACCAGCCATTACTGCAACATTGCACCACAAGGTTCTGGGATGTTCTTACTAGGAGATCTTCAAGTCCTATTTAACTCTCATTCTCCCAATAGTAGAGGACATTCCATTTGGGAGAACTCACATTTATGGCGAGTTGTGTCCTGGAGACTCTATCCTCTCCCTCGTGTGCATGTGCTTGAGATTAAGGGTGGAATCACAGTCTGCATGTTTGCTGAAAGAAAGTATCCATTGCCCAAGAGACTTATGGAAAGGATGCTTTGTCAGAAGTTGGAGTTTCCCCAGAGCCAGTGGGAAATGAAAAGCTAAATGCTGAACAACTGGTTAGTTTAATCAAGACACAACTTCTGCAAGAACAAACTGCCTCTTCTTCTTCATAATGGTACCATTTTTATTTTTTACAGTATTTGTTTTATTGGTTAGTTTTGTATTTCTTTATTTGTTTGTTAGTTTCTTAGTTAAAAAAAAAAAAGGTTTGTTGCACTTTTTGATGGTTTTTAACTTACCAGATATACATTGTGTGTATCAAAGAGTTGACTAGTCCAAATGGTATAGCTTTGGTAAAGACATGTCAAATCTGTTGATAGTTGTAATGATTTGCTCAAAATCATAGGGTCTGCATCCACCCATGCTTAATTGCTAAGAGTTGTATGGTCATCAATTGACCATGGTCTATTCCTTTTTGGAATCCAAGAATTGACTAGCCCACAAGTATATGGCATGTGGTAAAGGCAACTGCATCCATATTTGGTTATCAATTCACCAATTCTAAGAATTGACTAGTCCTGAGGAAAAGGCTACAGGTAAAGACAAGTCAAATCCGTTTATATAGTTGTTGATTTGCTACTAAATTAGATGGTTATCAATGTACCATAGTTTTCGGACTTAAACATCTGGCTACTCCAGTAGTGATGGCTGTTGGTAAAGAGACATCAAATCCATTATTTTCAATGACTCACCTATCTCAGGAGATAACACACCTGGATGTGATGAGAATAGTTTGCAACTGATAAGTATTGATGTACATTATGTCATTTGTTGCTGCAAAGACCTGGCATTTCAAAGCTTGATCATCATAGAGATGAGTTTATTATTGGTTCTTTGCTACTGATATGTGAAAACAATCCTCTAGTACTGAAGTCTCAAAGATCTTTCAAGGTCAGAAAACTAGAACTTAACCAAGTCAAATTCCAGTTTAGGGGAGGATTGTTGGGAATTATGTGAAGTAGGATTTCTGCTGTCATTACTGCCGAAGGATTCTGCTGAAGTAGAAGCAGAATCTGCTGAAGAAGACATTCTACTGAAGAGTAAAAGCCGTGCTGTGTTTTTGCTGAAGGGTGGAAGCTGACTAGGATCAGCATGCGCTGTATTATTTAAATGCTAACCCATCATTATCTTTGAACGGCCCGAGGTTAGCATGGGTATTATTGTACTGCTCAATATTTGTTTAATGTATTAGTCATTAAATGCATGCTTGCATGTTTAGTCGATTGGGTAGTAATAGATTAGGGTTCCTTGTCTATAAAAGGAACCTCATAGTTTGTAATAAAAATAACTTGAAACATAGAGTTTCAGTGAATAAAAGATCCATAGAGGATCTAAGTGTTCTTAGTTATAACAACTTGTATTTACTTTCCACTACAGAATACGAGTTGTAGAGATTGTCTATTAGTTTTCTTATGATTACATAGGCAACACTAACGATCCACGAGTGCTAAAGATCTGTCAAGGTCTGAGAGTTTTTAACAATGAACACCTCAGAAAATGGACTCATGATCATCCATTAGACAACATCATTGGAAATCCCTCTCGTCCTGTATCAACACGGAAACAACTTGCAACCGATGCCTTATGGTGTTTCTTCAACTCCGTACTCTCAAAGATCGAACCAAAGGATGTTAAAACTGCCATGAACAAAGACAGCTGGTTCAATGCTATACAAGATGAAATTCATGAGTTTGATCGACTTGATGTATGGGAGTTAGTACCTGCTCCAGAGTGTGCCATGATTATTGCTCTAAAATGGATCTTCAAAGTGAAACTTGATGAGCATGGTGATGTATTGAAGAACAAGGCTCGATTAGTTGCTAAAGGATACCGTCAAGAGGAGGGTATTGACTTTGAAGAATCTTTTGCTCCAGTTATTCGAATCGAGGCAATCAGAATCTTTTTGGCTAATGCTGCTAGTAAGAACATGGTAGTCTATCAGATGGATGTAAAGACGGCATTTCTGAACGGAGATCTTAAAGAAGTCGTCTACGTCAGCCAACCTGAAGGATTTGTGAATCAAGAGCATCCTACTCATGTTTATCGTTTGAAGAAGGCTCTTTACGGTTTAAAGCAAGCTACAAGGGCATGGTATGATACACTGTCAAAGTTTCTTCTATCTACCGGATTTGGCAAAGGATCAGTTGATCCAACATTGTTCACCAGGAAGTCAGGAAAACATTTAATTCATGTTCAAATTTATGTTGATGATATCATCTTTGCCTCGACTGACCCCAATGAGTGTGACCATTTTTCAAATGAAATGAGTTCAAAATTTCAAATGTCAATGATGGGACAAATGTCATTTTTCTTGGGATTACAAATTTCACAAAGTCCCGGAGGCATTTTCATAAATCAATCTAAATATGCAACAGAGATCTTAAAGAAATTTGGATTTGATTCAAGTGACCCTGTTGACACCCCCATGATTGATCGAACCAAACTAGATGAGGACCACTCAGGGATCATGATTGACCAAACGAAATATCGTAGTATGATTGGATCCCTGATGTTCCTCACTGCTAGTAGACCAGACATCTTGTTCGCTGTTTGCATGTGTGCTAGATACCAGGCTAAGCCTACTAAAAGGCACCTTGAAGCGGTTAAACGGGTCTTTCGGTATCTCCAAGGAACCATCAATATGGGTCTTTGGTACCCGAAGGACACCGGTATGTCACTAACAGCCTATGCAGATGCTGATCATGTAGGGTGTCAAGATACTCGTCGAAGTACATCTGGAGGTGCTCAGTTTTTGGGTGATAAGCTTGTGAGCTGGTCCTCAAAGAAGCAAATGAGTACTTCTATTTCCTCTACAGAGGCTGAATACATAGCCATGTGATCTTGTTGTGCTCAAATCTTATGGATGAGATCTCAATTATCTGACTAAGGCTTTGAATTCAACAAAATCCCTCTTTACTGTGATAATAAAAGTGCTATTGCTCTCTCATGCAACATCGTTCAACACTCAAGAGCAAAGCATATCGACATTCGACATCATTTCATCAGGGAACAAGTGGAAAAAGGTGTGGTGGAACTCTATTTTGTGAGGTCTGAATATCAGTTAGCAGACATCTTCACCAAAGCTCTTCCAAGAGAACGTTTTGAGTTTATTCTTCCACGTCTTGGCTTGAAAAGCCTTCAACCAGAAACGCTCAAACGTCTTCAGGAGGAAAACGAGGAGTAAAGGTCTATCTTCATCTATCTCTTGTATATATCTATTCGAAAAACAAAATACAAAATTATAAAACCTTCAAAAATCAAATAGAAAAATATAAAACCTTCAAAATCCATAAAAATCTGAAAATTTTGAAAAATCTTCAAAAAATATTGTCAATTTGTTATGTTTTTTCTCGGTTCGACAATATCTACGGTCTTTGTGCTGTCATTCAAAGAATGACACGGGACTTTAGATGTTGTTCGAATTCTTAAAAATATATATATATATATATATATATATATATATATATATATATATATATATATATATATATATATTTTTGGGAGAAAGAGAAAATATGGTTTATTGTCATTTCAGGCAGTAACCCGCTTTTCAAAGAAAGAACAGAGCCATGCTTTTTCATGTTTTTTCAAGATTTGAGAATTTGTTTGAACATTCATCAAAAGCCTTCGTATCAACCAAATTCCATGCTCTGATTCTATTAACATGTTATCTGCTGAAAACAAATTGTTTTTGAAAAATAACTCGGACTCTATTTTTGATAATCATCTGGACTTATTTGTCAAAATATCAATCTCTCAATCAACAACCTATGTTATTGATTGAGGGGGAGAATGATTTCAATTAAATTAAAAAGTTATTTGGCATTAAATTGTTTTCAAAAGATATACATGCATGTGTTATCAATGGAGTTTTAAAGTCTTAAAAGCCGATCCTTATCAGTTAAAACTCTTTCATAATCAAGACACAATTCCCCTTAAAAGCTTTCAAAATCAATTTAAATCTATAAGAGATCACAAATCTCAAATGATTTGATAATTGTGATCGGGGGAGAATGTGTGATTTAAATTGGATTTAAACTGATAATTCGGTAAATGGTTTTATAAGGATGTACAAGCTCTCCTTCCCACATGTGACAAACGATTTCAAATTTTCCATGCACATGTTGAGGGGGAGCATCTATCTTAAACCTATGATTTGAAACGTGATCACTTATCTCAATGTGCAGGTTTCCTCTAGTAATTGCAAAACTTTTTTCAAATCTCGAGGCACATATTGAGGGGGAGCAAACTTATTGAAAACCTCATCCTTCCCGGAAATGCTTTATCTACTTGATTTGATCAGGGAAGTGATGTTGATATCTTTTAGAAAATGGTAATCAAAGAAGTAAATTCTTCCTCTTGCCTCCGTGTGCAAAATGATTTCAAACAATTGATGCACATGTTGAGGGGGAGCACTTGTTCTAAAAATATCAAAAACAATTCAGGTACAAAATGTTTTGATAATATATCACAAGTATCTGGATTGATTTTTCAAATGGTTTTCAATTGGTTCCAATGGCAGAGGAACAATACCAAATTGACCGACCAACTTTACTTTATGTACGGTGATATAAGGATGATAAGGTTAGGTATGTGTTCCCATGATCCGTCAGAACTGGAGGGATCTACCCAGGGACTATCCACTAGTTAGTGTAGAGTTCTTAGGTATGATGATAAAAGGAGAAAAATGAGATTTGGGAAGAGTGCGGACTGAGACTGAGCTAGTACTGGAATAAACCCAACAAGGTTCTAGCTATGAAGTCTCGGTAAGCACTGAAGGGGTTGAAGAATTAAAATGAATTGAATGAGAAAAGGGTGAAAACAAATAGCCCTCCATATATTCAACCTTAGGGCAGAAACCGGGTTCAACTCATATGCTACTGATGGTAACATCGGTATTGAAGACAAGACGTCATGGACCCAGTGACGCACTGCACCTCAACTTTCCAAACAACTCAAGTTCCTCTTAAAAGGACTTGTTTCATTCTCATGGGGAACCGACATTATCTATCGACTTTCTCTTAGAGATTGTTGATATTGAAGAAGGAGACGCTCTCCCTAGTCTCCGGCACAGGATCCAAATATGCACATATTGAGTCTAGAGCCACGAGATCATCAATAAATCTCATTAGGACACTTTCATTAAAGACTCTCTGTTTCACACAATGTGGAAAGAGAGATTTTATCTTGAGTCCTACGCATTATCCTTGTGGTATTGCCAGAACATCTGAGTGATATGCAAACATACTCACAATGAAGATGGAAAGCCTTCTGGAGCCAACATCAAACAAGCTCCTGGTGGGTGGAATGTGAGATCTATCAAATAGATCAACCATGTGACAACTGAACAGAAACAATGGGGCGATTCAATCTTTTGAATCAATCCTGGTTCAGGTTATGGATTGACGGATACCTTTGAAAAACCGGTCATTGTGCTTAAAAACTCTTTTCTTTAGCACATTGACCGTGTTCGAATATTTCAAATCAAAAGGTGTTTATGATTGATAATTGATTTTCATTAAAACCTTCGTTGTAATGCAAAAACAATTTCTATTGAGCAATACACGATTGTCTTTCAAATCTCTTTTCATCAATCAGTGAATTTCTACTTCGCTGGTTCACTCACTCCGTGTTGTCTTCTTAGAGATGTTCCGGTTTGAGAACTGCTAGAGCAGCTGCGAAACCCTGTCAAGGAAATTCTTCGGAATTATACCTGATCACAAGCAGTACTTGTACTGATCAACGGGGAACCGTGGGCCATGTACCTCAATTCAACGAAAGTGATCAAAGACACTTTTGTGCGCTTTATTGCTAACTGTTTTATGCAGGTACACCCGACGTTTGCAGCTGATCAGAATGAAGCGTTCAATACATAGACGCATGCTCACACTACACATTCATCTCAAAAGAAATCATGATAAGTGCATCAATGACTCTGATATTTTCACTCCATGCTTCTGCTACGCTGCTGCCAATATCATGAATCAACGAAAGCTTCCGCTACTCTGATGAGAAGTTATCATGATCCAGAATGTGAGCATGTCGGTCCGAATGTCACGACATCACAAAATTCCAACACCACAATGGATGTCTCAGAGATTTTTGTTAGCTGATGATCTCAAAAGCTGGCTCAAATTTATTATCATGTGGATCAGTAAAAGACCTCCACCTGGAGTAACCAAACATGCAATGTGAAGAATCAATGACTACGAGCTTAGGAGCAAAGTACTACATCAAGAATGCAAGAACAACTGTTAATATAATATCTGTTTGTATTCAATGTAATTTTAGTACATGATTGAGGTGACCTCCCTTAGGGGGAGATTGTTAGGAATTAGAAATTCCAGGTATTAAAGAGTCGGTCACCTCAAGTATATGTAATCGTTAGAAAGCTCGTAGTCGTAGTTATTTCACGCTAAGTAGTATTTAGTTAAGTAACACCGTGGAGGACGGACGGGTCTTTACCCACTATATGCCTGATCCACAGCCCGTTGTGTGGCATTTTATGTAAGACTATAAATACTCTCTACCTCCCAAGGTAGAGAGTTGGAGCTCATAATAATATTTTCTTTCTCTCACTATAGTTCCCAACTCTCTTCCTTTCTCTCACTAGAACTTTCTTTCTCTAACATACTTATACGCCTACTTTGATCATGGTTTAGTGTGTTTATGAAATCCAATATCTTACACACCAAGGCTATAGGAACACCATTGAGCTCCCCGATTAAGCTCAAACTACGGCCCTGTGATCTGACACCATCCGGTTGGTGCAAAACGGATGTGCATTCCATGGACTTCGTTCCGAAGATCCTAATCAGCATCTTAAGGACTTCCTTAAAATTGTTGATTCCATCGACCTTGATGCTACCACATGGGAGACCACGCTCTTGCGTCTCTTCTAATTCTCTCTACGAAACCAAGCTAGTAAATGGTGTCACACCCCCAAAATATCGCAGCGGAACGATAGTGTCATTGGGGTATGACGTCATAGCACAAAGTATGGATACAGAAAACGACCTCTATAATGAGACGTTTTGAAAAGTTTACCATTCGATTTCATAAGTTAAAGTTTACACAACAAGAATTCACAAAGTTTGATAATACATAAAGAGTTTACAAAACATGTCGAATGGTACTAGTTAAAAGCACAAGACTCCAATGTATTCCATGTGACCCCAAAAGCTCCATGAAATGCTATCACCTTAAGACCTGAGATAAACATGCTAAAAAGTGTCAACACAAAGGTTGGTGAGTTCATAAGTTTGTAACAAAATGATTTGGAATACTTTGAGAAATGTTCACACAGCAAAGGCATTGTAAATCCACTCAGTTCCAAGTTCCGCCCATACAAAACTTGCAACCTGTGTGTTCACAACCCATTGCCAAAATATAGTATGTCAATCATGTATGCATATATCATAGTAGTTAAAAGTATAAATGTCACCACAAGGGTCTTGCAACAACTCGTGTTGGGATGTTCCTCCAACGCTCACGTTGGGATGTATCCATAAAAATGGCCTTCCAACATATAAATGCCGGGATGTTCCTCCAACGACTCACGTTGGGCTGTATCCAAATTAATGGCCTTCCAACATATAAATATTGGGATGTTTGTTTAAGTCTAATCACTACACGCACCAAGTCTAGAGTATATGTAATGTTGTTTGGCAATAGAGTTTAAATGTTTTGATAAATAAGCATGTATCTCGCCCCAAATAGTTTATAAGAATTTAACGAGTAAAAGCGGGGTATGAACTCACCTGGTGTGATTAATATGCTAACAAAATGATGTGCACGAAAATGAGGCTCGGAAACTATCCGCGACCTAAAATGAATGTTATGACTTGAGTTATGATATGTAATGAGTTATGGTGTTATGATATGCATGCATTTCGTATGTTATTTATACCATTTGTGAGTTTTGAAAATAATACTTATCGTCGAAAAATACTCTTTTAACTTCTTGACCAATCTTAAATTACTTTACAAGTATTTACGTCAAAATGTCATCCTACAATGGTTTCGTAATGATTTATGGTGAAATTTTTACTTTTCGTCGTAAAACAAGGTTGTTGGAAATTTCATGAAAGTAACAAAAATGGCTTCGAAAAACTAGTCGTAATATGGTGTACGTCAATCGTTAGGAAACGAATTCGACGGTTTTGGAAAGTTTGTATCAAAATATAGAAGTTTCAGTTCAGGAGTTTTCGACATAGAGGTCTCGAACATAAAGATAATAAGGGTTAAAGATGGTGATTTTGTCCAAGTGTTGTGTAAAAAGTGAGCTTCGGCAAAGTTTAAGCAACCGTAATTAATTTATTACAACTCCGCTATACAAACGGTTGGTCGTTTTGAAAAATATGCTTGGTGATCTTGATTTTATTAGAAGACATCTCGTTCCAAAAAGTTCCACATCATAGTTAAAAACAGCCTTCAACATGGTCGTTTTGGTTACCGTAACACTTGTCTCGTAAAAATAATATAGTTTTTCTAAAAATAATAGTTACGGCAATTTTATGAAAACGTGTATATCTTAGTCGTTTCAAATCCGTTTTCTACGTATTATATGTCCTTAGCTTCGTATCAAAGTATACTAATATATTTTTGATAAGTCGAAATAATTTGTAAAGCTTAAGGCTCGTTTTTGACTCGTACAATACGAAAATAAGTTGCTGAAATTTCAGAAAATATATATTTCGTCGTCAAACTTGAAAAATTCATAACTTCTTCGTTATAACTCCGTTTTAATCCGTTCAAGCGGCCACGGATTCGTTTTAAAGTATATTTTCTAAATATCAAGGCCAAAATTTCGTGCCTACTTTCGGATTTTCCAGAAAAACAAAATAAGGACAGAACACTTTTTATACTTATCGAAAATAGTTTTTCACGTACTAAACCTATTCCAATCCCTTCAAATCAACTCCAAAGCTAATCTAATCCTACCATACACCTTCTTAGGGTGTCATGGGTTCCTAAACATCATCAAGACCAATAACTAACAAGGGAATAATTATAGGATGACCTTTATATATATAACTCTAAAAAATCATGTAAAAATGGTATAAATCAACATAAGTCTTGCATGTTTTTGCTCAAAAATGATGAGATGAGTATGAAATGAATATGTAAGATGAAAATAAACATGAGATGCTTACTAGTGATATGATGAGGTGATTAGAACAAGGGATTAACCTAAACACCCTAGGTTTTTATTTCAAAACCTTAACAAGAGTGTATACTAGATTGTGTTTAACACTTGAGCTTGAAAATTTTATGAATTCCTTGCTACTCCTTGTAGTGGCCGGTTCTTGAGAGAGGAAACAAAGAGAGAAAAGTTTTTCTACTTGTTGAATTATTTGATGAATGATTGAGGTGAATGAAAGTGTGGAGTGTAGACTTATACTATCAAAGAAAGAAAATTACCAACTTCAATAAATGCTTACCCTCCCCCCCTAGAACCGGTTTTGGGGGAGATATGTCCACAAAATATATATATATATATATATATATTTTTAATGTATATGTATAAAATGTGTAAGTCAAAATGTAAGTGTATTTGAGATAAATGGTAACTTGTATACATTTGTGAAACTATAGTAGTTTTAGTTAAAAATAAATTTTAATGGACCAAAGTAAATTATATTAAGATCATAAAAATTGTAAAAATATATTTCTTGCATAATTTGAGTGATAATATAATTATCGTGTAGTTTTTAAGAAAAGCTTCGTAATAATATAAACTTAATGATTTATATACCAAATAAATTTAGAACACTAGATAAACTCAAAATATTGTTTTTATAACTAAATGTAAGTATAAAAATATATTGGGATCATTTTTGGAAGTATCGGATTAAATTTTCAAAATAATAACTCACGCGATAACGTTTATTTAATATAAAATTTACGCGTTTAATGTGAAATGCAAAAATCATGAATGAACCGTTATGAAATGATGAATATGGAGTATGAGGAATGACCGGAATTTGAGAATTGTGACAAATGGCTTTGGCGTCTTCCCACGGGATCTATTTCAAGTTGGGAAGATCTCACTACCCGTTTCCTTGCTAAGTTTTTCCCACCCACTCCAAGTCAACCACTTGACCATCATTCCTTCAACCTTCTTCACAACCAAATCACTAGTGAAATCAATGAGCCTAAAGGATTGCATGGGATAAATAAGAATGTGGAAAATAGTGCCTATTTCAATTGCTACCCCACTAAAGAAGAAGTTGCTTACCACGAATACATAATCGACAATCCTCGATCACCCATCATTAGGATATGCCTAAAGATTAGGAGGGACCCTAAGTATCCCGGTGGGGTTTGCAATTTTGTGGGAAGAGTCAAGGATGTACATGTCTTTGTAGGAAACTTCACCTACTTAGTTGATTTTATGGTCCTAGAAGATATTGGATGTGTCATCGACTATAGCTTATCCCACGTTGTGTTAGGAAAACCGTTTGTTGAAAAGTCTAAACTAAGCTATAACAAGTCTGAGGGAATGGTTAGATTTGTAGAAGGGGACGATGAAATTACATATAGCATGCCTTGGAAGATGAACGATTATGGCCCTCTATCCCTTTATGAACGAGATAACATTAGAGCTTTTGAGGAAAAGAGCGAAGAAGATGTTGAAAAAGGCTTGAACTTTATGTGGGAGAAAAGGAGGCTTTACTATAGGGATTGTTTGACCCTAGGAGCTAGGTATAGAGTAGATGAGAATTTTGTCAATATGATAGAGTTTTCATTGAGGATGAAAACGAGACAACGTAGGAGCACGACTTCGAGTCTAGCTACAAGACTCATAAATAAAGAAAAGCGCTTCATGGGAGTCAACCCATGCTTAATTGTTTGCTTGTTTGTGTGTCATATATATTTTTCATTGTTGTTTATTCTCATGTTTGATTTTGTGAAAATGCTTTATTTTGTCCTTAATTACATATAAAGGTATTTTACAAAAATATAAGTGTAAGGAAGATTACATACGTTTTTAAAGAACGTGAACATGAGAATTACAATTAGTGAAATTGATATATATGTGTGTTTGTTAGAGTCAAATGCTTGTATCGAGTCATAATGGATGTTTTGCAGGAATATTTCCAGGTTTTAAAGATGTAATTTTTCCAGGAAAACGCAGCAGACCAGTTTCTGTCATGACAACCTGATGGCGTCAAGACTAAAACCTGACGACGTTAGGTCAAGCAGAAACAACTTATCAAATTTTTTCGTTTTCTGTGCTACTTATAAATTTTTGGAAATTCTCAGGTCTTAATTTTCCAGAAAATCTGCAAACATCCATTACACAAGCATTATATCCTAGTGTAGTTGTGTCATATATAGTTTCACCGCTGATTTTACGCGAAGGTTTCGTTTGTTTTTGTTGGAATCACTCCTAACTTGTATTTCAAGTGTTAGTCATTAATATGTAATAGGTTGCTTAATTAGGCTTTTATGTTAGTAATTAAGGCTAGGCTCATGTAGAAAGCCCATGAGCCTATGCAAAAGCCCAATAAGGGAAGGAAAGGACTAGATGTGTTGCCCTAACTCCCTTCCTCTATAAATACTAATGTAAACCCTTATTTGAGTGTTGGTTGTTCACTTTACATAATTCCTACGCATAACCTTTTATCATTATCGTGTGTATTGTGTTCATCCCTCCTTCTTCATCTCATCTACATACTTGTGTTTACTTATGGTGACCTAACAGTGGTATCAATCGCCATTTAGTTGGGTGAAACATCTTTTGTTTTTAAAGTTTTACTCGTACGAGTAAGGTTCTCGGTTTAAAACTTTTCATACGCATAAAAGCTCTGATTTTTATACTTGTAAACTCAAGATTCTTATGGGTTAAGGTTTATTTAGTGTGAAAGTTTCTGTTTTTTGCAAAAAGTTACAAACTTTACGTGTTTACTTTAGTTTTTAAGCTTGGTTTGTATCGTGTTTTATTTGTTACGCGTAAGGTTGAAAGTTTCTTTGGATCATCAAGTTTCAAACTTTTGTGTTATTTTGGTGATTATGAAGCTGTTTCATCATTAAAATCAAGTTTACAAAACGTTATAGTGCATAAAAATCAAGCTTGGTTAAATTCTGTGTTTTTTTACGCATAGCAAAACCCTAGTTTTACGCCTAAGCTTTATGCATAATTCATTGTTACGCCTAACAGTTTCTTACGAGTAAGGATTTTCTTCATTGATTTTCGAAGCTGTTGGTTTACTCAGTTTTTTCTTGCTTGGAAAAGCCTGAAAACACTTCGACTTGTGGATATCTTTTACACTTGTATAAGTGTAAAGGATTTTTGGGTAAAACCCTAAGTTTACGCTTAAGCTCAAAATTTTACGAGTAAAAACTCTACGCCTAAGACTATCTTACGCCTAAGGTTCTTACTTATAAACATTAAGTTTACTCATAAGCTTACGTTTAACCTAAAGCTTACGTGTAAGAAGTATTTACGCCTAAGTATTTGTTTACGTGTAAAAGGAAGTTACGCGTAAGGATAACAGTTTACGCCTAAGCCTGGTTTACGCCTAAGTGTACTTCATCAACAAACATCAAGTTTCATTCGACTACAAAGATCCATCATCAACACAAGTTTCAAGATGTCTCAACCACCATACTCTAACTACTTTCCTCATGAGTATCCTCAACAACAACAACAACTACAACAATATCCTCCACAATAATTTCAACAACCATCACAAATGTACTTTCCTCAAGGAGCACAACCTCTTCCACCACAAATCCGTCAACCAAACCCTCGTCAACAATATCAACATTGTAACTACTTCCAATATCAATTTCCAGCTAAGTATGCTATGAATGTCACAACGCAGAAGGAACCTTCTTGGTTTGCAAAGATGTGTGAAGCTTTAAGCAGCCAACAATCCATTCATGAAGCTGGATCCCTTGATATACCTCCAATGCTCACTCCCGGAAACTATGATCAATGGGTGATAAGGTTTTTTAGGTTTTGTGATCTCAAGAAACCACATGGTAAGTTTTTGAAGAAGGTCATCCTTGAAGGTTCTTTTCAGATGCCTACTCTCACTATACCCGGAGATCCAAATGCTACACCACCAATAGATGATGTTACCAATATTATCAGAGTAGATCAACTAACTACTGAACAACTTCTTCACTTAGAAGCTGATGAAATTGCAACAAAATATATCCTTTTGGGATTACCCAATCCGATACTTTGTAGTGTTGATGCTCAGAAGACTGCCAAAGCTATGTGGGAAGACATTCATCTTCTAATGGAAGGACCATAACTCAATCAAGAAGACATGAAATCAAAAATTTACTTATCATATGAGAATTTCATGATTGAACCAGGGGAATCATTAGAGTCATACTATCATCGGTTCTCAGACATCATCAATGACTTGGACAAACACAACATCATTATGCCAAGGATTGCAATCAATACAAAGTTCCTCAGCTGTCTTGGTCCTGATTAGGAGAAGTATGTTACATTCATCCGTCAAGCTAAGAATCTTCATCAAGCAACGTACGGATTGTTGTATGACTATTTGAAGCACCATCAAAAGGAAGTAGACAAAGACAGAATCATCCGTGGAGTCCCTGCTTCTCTAACTCTCCTGGATAATCAAACTCTTGCTTTGTATACTCAAGCATGTTATCCTCAATTTCCGAACTTGCAAACTGTCTTCACAAATCCACCACAACAAACTGCTCAGCTTACACCATATGATCCATCACAGCAAGCACAAGAAACTCAGCTCGTTCCTTACAACAAAAACAATACTGATTCAGCACTCTACAGTGAAACTCAAGATGATGATGCTGAGGCCTTCGATGCATTGAATCAAGGATTTGTAATGATTGCTAGAGCCTTCGGGAGATTTGCTAACAAATCCAACAATCGTATTCGTACCTCATCAAACACAAGAAATCAAGTTGTTGTTAACAATGGAAGAGTTGAGGTATAGAGGTTCAGAACCATGGAAATGGTCGTAAAATGGGTAGTGGTCAAGGGTTTAATGCTAATGGAAGGAACAACATGGGTGCTCCACAATAACTGGTTCAAATGGTTGATCAGGAAAATGCTCAGACTGGGGTTAATGGTCTTCGCTGCTACAACTACAACGAGAAGGGTCATTTGGCTAATGATTGCCTAAAGCCGAAGACAAGAGGCAGCGCTTATCACAAAGAGGCTTTACTCTTGGCTCTCAAGGATGAAGCTGGTGGAACACTTACCAACAAGGAACAGAGCTTCATGGCTAATATAGAATCTGATGATGACATGGAAGACTTGCAAGCTAACGCAGCTGTGATGTTAATGGCAAACATGCAAGAGCTCCACATGAGTGATACAGGCCTAGTGTATGACACTGATGGTTTTTCTCAGGTACTCGATCCTAACATATTTCTTATACATGATCTGATATCTCCGCCTGCATCTGCATCCGAAGAGGCACAGAGTGTTCAACATAAGCCTTCTACATCTCATCACGAAGAGAATCAAATGGATCCTGTAGTTACATTTGACGATCAAGATGACCTCATGGTTAATATTGATAATCAAGTTGACTCTGTGGTTATATTTGAGGATCTAAGTAATGATTATGTGGGGACTCAAGTTGAACAAAATGAGCCTTTGTCTAATCCAGATCCCGGGCTCATGACCTTATTTCAGACCACCTAAGCTCACTTAGAGAAGTGCAATGTGATTAATAAGAATCTTAATACTAAAATTGCACTGTTAACTAAGGATAATGAATGCTATAAGTTACAACTCAACAATTCTGAAATAAAAGAGAAACGTGAATACAGTTTTGAAGTCGCTTTTGCAAAATCATACCAAAATGAAAAATCTTTGGAAATACAGATACGTGATCTAGTCAAATCCAAGAATGTATTGCTTTCTCAAATAGAACAAAAAAAATTGATCATCAACAACAAGTTAACACTCTAACTTCGAAAACTCAAAAAGCCAAGTCTGAATTCTTAACATGTCAAAAAACAGTTTTCTGAATACAAAAAACATTCGGGAGACAAATAGATCAGTATCTTGATGAAATTGTCGATTTACAAAACAAAATCAAAGAATTTCGAAATGTTGTTTATAAACATGGTGAGTCAATCACGACAATTTAAAAATTTTCTTTTAAGCCAAATCCAGATGGATATGGACCAATTCTTGCTAATTACAAACCAAGTTTTTCACATAGAGCATTTAAACCAAATTCTCAAGTGTACAATGCAGAAAATAGAATTGATGATTCCATTATGAGTGTTGTTGAATATAATCGTGATGAGGAATCAAATGCTGATGCTGAGAGTCGATTAAAAATGGAAAATGTTGAATATAACAAACCATTCGATTACTCAAAAATCACACCTTTTGTTAAACAACAAGATAATACTAACACACCTTGGGTTATCACACCAATTCTTGAGTCCTCTTCTGATGTTGGTCCCCTAAACAATGTTGCACAAATAAATGGTCTTTTACCTTCCCTCGGTGAAATAAAACCATTACCCGAAAGATGTCAAATTCTTAAATATTTTGATCCATTCATGTCTGACATCAAACTTTTGGAACATGAAATTGAAGTTAATTCTGAAATAAAAGCTGAACATTTTCAAGCAAAATCAAAGAGATATTTTTCAGACAAGGATTTTACCCCATGTCCGATATTTACGAATGTGTGCAATATATTGGGAACGGGATCTTCAGAAGGAGACTGGTCTTATGGAAATAGTTTTTGAGAAAACAGAAACATCGATTTCAAATACTAAACAGAAAAAGAAAATATTAAGAAATCATGTTGATCGACTCTTGGAAAATGTTTTATGTGCTGATACCATAAATGTTGTGTTGTTACATACTGTTGAATATGCATTTGATTGTTGATTCTATTAATTTTGTTGATAATATTGAGAATGTCGATAATGTGCCTCAAATCGAGTCTTTGAAAGTTGAAAATGAGCGTTTGTTAAATGAGCTTTCGAATGCAAAACGTTGTCTTCAATGGTGTCAAAAAGATTGTCAAAATCGAGAAGTTGTTTTGTAAAACAAAATCAACCAGTTGCGTGCCACACCTTTTGAACTAAAACTTGAACAACTGGATGATGAAAACGTGTTTTTAAAATGTCAAATTTCAAAATATGAACAAGAAATTGCCAAAGTCAAAACTGAATTTCGTGTAATATTTGATTTGCTCAAAAAGACTTGTGCTAAAGCATCAAAAGATATTGATGATTCTGTTAATATAAATAAGCCGTAAAAACGTTTATTTATATTTTACGATCTTCTAATGTTTTGTCGATAAAAAACGTAAAATCATTTTAACGAAACAAATAAAATACGTAATTGGTTTGAGCCAATAGTTTACTAACACACTTACGTTTTCACATAAAACACCAAACAAGTAATAGTGTTTTCATAATTTAGTAATACATATGTACAACAACTAGTGTTTATATATTGGATAGATATATACATAACTAGTGTGTATTATAATGGGTAATATAATGGGTAGAAGTTGAAGTATTTGATAACGCTCAAAATGAGCATGTTTTTAGTAGCGTTATTGTTAGTTTTGTGTATGATAATCGATTATATTTACACATAATTGATGCAAAAGTGCAAACGAAGCGTATTTATATGTGAATTTAGCCAGGTATCGTAAAAGGTGAAGAAATGAAGATTTCATGCACATTTGGATAATTCCCGAGGAAGAAGAATAAGTGAGGAAGCTCAAGGACTCAATGATTGGAAGCACAAGGATTTCTAAGTGTCTACATCAAATAAATATCAAGTTTCATCTTGGAAATCAGCATCGAAAGCAAAGAAAAAGGCACGAATCGAGAAAAGTCAAAGAAAGTCAAGATTTGCTGTATGGAAGGCTCCCAGCCGATCGGTCAGAGCCCGCAACCGGATCGGCTGGGGAATGGACAAACACACAACCAGATCGGCTGCGTCGCAACCGATCCGGCTGGAGAACCTGCAGTTACACTTTTACTCATTTATTGATGCCTTAACTTCTATTAATCATGAGACTCCAATCATTTCCAGTTAATAACTTATTGAGGACGTTTTTGGCTTGATAGTAAAGGGTTCCTAGCTATATAATGCACCTAGACTTAGTAGTTTAGTGTGACACATCCAAAAGAGTAATAGTTTACACCAAAGCTATTACCAACCCATATTATTCATCCCAAAAGTCTTATATCTGCTGTAAAACTTCTAGGAGAGTGGTGAGACCAATTCTCAACCATTGTGTAATCATTTGGAGTTATACGGTTAGGCTAAGACGATTGGAGGCGTGTGGTTTCTATATTCCACAATTTTCTAGTTCTTGTAATCCGAAGTTTAGGTATTCTATTAAACTTTGTCATGAATCTCTATTCTAGTGAATTATATGAATTACCTTATTACTACTTGTGTTTTGTTATGATTTTCATGGAGTAATTCTTGAATATATTTGTGTGTAAAGATGTAGGAAATTGTAGGAGTGTTCTTATATGTGATGCATGTAAATGATCTTGTTTAATGAGTTTGTTGGAAAAACTACTAGTCTTGTTTGATTTCTTGGTAAAACATTTTCAAGATAAAGGACCAAAAGGATTTCTCTTATGTTTTATTCCAAAACGTTAAGTGAAAAACTAGTATGGGGATATGGTGATTGACACTCATCATGTTTACTTGTTAAAACAAGACTAGAAACGATTTAATCATAAAAAGGTCGAAAGATTCTTAGGAACAAGTTGAATAAGAACCTTTTACAAACAAATGGATTTTCTAAAGAATAATCATTAGGCTAAGGAACGAAAGGATTAACTATATGTTTTTATTCTTAAAACGATTTTACAAAACATAAACCATGGATTGGAAATCATTTGCATATGATTTGTGCATTGCATCAAGTTTACACCAAGCTCTCATGAACACTCTTTATAATTGACTATGGACTTCACACAAGTATATATTTCTTAAATTTGGATTTTTATAAAACCAACACTTTGAAGGAAGCCTTGACAAGCTTTCTTGTCTAAAACACTTTAACAAATTAAAACGCAAATCCCTTGGGATGACCTCGACTTACCCACCTTTGGTATCACGAACGAGTATACTTGCTCGTACGTGTTAAAGTAATTACCCGGATAAATCGTGTTTATAGATTTTAAAACTTGCACACGGTTGACACACATCAAGTTTTTGGCGCCGCTGTTGGGGATTTGAGTTGTTTTTTTATTTGTTTCTTTCTGTATATTTGATAGTTTTAAGTTTAGTTTCAAGTGTTTAAAAAAAGGTTTGTCCTCTATGTAAAATTTTATGTTTTTCTTTTTCTAGTTTCTTGATAATCTAGTGTCTTGTGTTTTAGTTTGTAGCTTATTTCCTGTTATTTCTGATTTTTTAGGCTCGTTTAGATGCTTGCTTATGATTGTTTTTTATTATTTTTAGATTTTTGGTTATATTATTCTTAGTTTTATTTAAGTTCTAATTAATTATGTTTTGATTAGTCTAATTATCTAGTTAATTTTCAGTTTTAGATGTTTTAGTTAGTTATAATGATTAGTTAATTAAGTCTAGTTAATGTTTGTTTATGCTTAATTAGTCTAGTTAATGATTTTATTTAATAGGTAAATGAGTAGTCACATTTATTAGAGTTTAATTTTTAATTAAGTGTCTTTTATTAAATTTTTAATTATTAAAAAAAATAAAAAATAAATAAAAAAAAAATTATGGAAATTCACTCCAGCCTATCAGTCGAAACCCGTAACCGTTTCGGCTGGGTGAAATTGGTCTTAAGGCATACCACCAACCGAATCGGTTGGAGGGCTAACCGATCCGGTTGGAGCTCTCGATAACATTTTTTTATTTTCCTAATTTCAAGTTTTAGCTTTTGTTTTTAGTTTTAATAAGTGTCTTTACTTGTTTAGAATGTATTTCTGTAGTTTGTTTTGATTGTAACTAACTCTAACGCTAATAATTTGGATGATTTGTTCTTGTTTTGTTTTGTGTTGTTTAGATAAGTTTGATATGGATAGTTTGAGTGGTATTTCCGAGTATCGTCGCAACATGGATGAAATGTTCACAGAAACCGGTAGTTCTTTGGAGAAGATTGGAAACATCTTGGAGGAAAGCAAGAAAGAGTTATTCGTTGGTACGGTATTTTGGAAGAAGTTGGGGAAAACAAAGTTCATGTTCCCAAGAAGAATAAGGTCATGATTTTCATGCAAGCACCTCTCACGGGGTACGACTCACCTTTCATGAGGTTTGGAACACCGTGTAGTGTTGAAGAAGTAAGTGCTTGGGATGCTCAGCTTAACATGGCTTATGGGGACAACTACATTGTGGAAAAGGTACTTGACAAAATTGGCCACGCTCGGTTAGACTATGAAGCTTACGGAAGGAAAATTATCAAGAATCTTCGGATCAATATCCATGGTCATATCCTTGAGGCCAATTTTGTGGTTTTGGAAGAAGGGAATGCGGATGAACCGGATGTATGCTTTGGATGTGATTTCCGCGTGACAACTAAGTGCCAATTGGACTTTGCTCTAGAAGAAATGAGAATTAATATTACGGATTTGGAGGAAGAGAAGGATGTGAACGACATGCTCGCGGAGTTGTGTGAAAACATGGAGTATGGGAAGAAGGAAAATGTAGTGGTTGTGAAGATGGGAAAAGCAAGTAGGAAGAAGACCTCATCGAATAAACTAACTCCAACCACTACCACCACCAAAAGCCATGATTACACACCATCACCACCAAATTCACCAAACACCTTTAAGCCCTTTACACACGAGCAAAAGGAAGACATTCTAGCAAACCTATAACAAAAATTCCTTGAGCTTAATGAAAAGAAACCCGTGATCAAAGTATTACAAGATTATGTTGTTTACCGTAAGAAGCTCGATGCGGTAATGTTGGCTAGAGCACATTTGGAAGACAAGAACCTTACGGATGAGGATAGGGATAGAATTTTGTTTCGAGGGATGCAGCGAAAAGAGAGTGACCCGGGTAACTTAATTTTACCAATAAAATTTAACGGGACCACTCCGGTTTATGCTTTGGCGGAAACCGGATCAAGTGTCAATGTGATGCCATATCCGCTATTCAAAATTTGGGACTAAGAAATCCTCAACCAAATCAATCGAAGCTAACCATGGCCGACAACTCTCAAGCTAAGGCTATGGGGGAAAGTTAAAAATGTGAGGGTACAAATTGGTTATCAAACTTATTTAGCCGATTTCCTAGTCTTGGATATTCCGGTTGACAAAAGTTTGCCTCTCTTACTTAGGAAGACCTTTTCTTCGAACATGTGGAGCCAAGGGGTAAAGTTCTAGAGTTTGTTAATACAAATAAGCCGTAAAAACGTTTATTTACATTTTACGATCTTCTAATGTTGTTGGAATCACTCCTAAACCTTACTTCAAGTGTTTGTAATCAATATGTAATAGTTAGCTTAATTAAGGCTTTTAAGTTAGTAATCAAGGTTAGGCTCATGTAGAAAGCCCATGAGCCTATCCAAAAGCCCAATAAGTAAAGGAAGGGAGCTTGAGGGTTGCCCTAGCTCCTTCCCTATAAATACGTTGTAAACTCCCACTTGGGAGTTGGTTGTCCATTTTATCATATCACATTTACGCATAAACATTTCTTATTTAAATTCGTGTGTGTTAACTTGTTCAACCGATCACTCTCTTATCTCATTTCTTATATTGATGCTTGTGTTACATAAATGGGAACCTAACAGTGGTATCATTCGCCAAATAGTTGGGTGAAACGATTTTGTTTTTGAAACATAGTGTCTACACGTAAGTCTCGGTACTCAAATCTTTATACGCTTGAAAAACTTAATTTTTACACGTTACAATCCAAGATTATTGTACTTTAAAGGTTATTTGGTGATAAAGTTTAAGTTTTTGGCATAAAGTTTGCAACTTTACGTGTGGAGAAGGTGTTTTAAGCTTGGTTTCACACGTGTAGTTCTGTCTACGCGTAAGGTGTATAAGGGTTTTTGATCATCAAGTTTCACACTTTTGTGTTATTTTGGTGATATTAAAGCTTTTTCATCCTAAAAATCTGGTTTTGAAACACATTTGGGAAGAAATCTAAGTTTTGGCAAATCCTACGCGTAACTAAACCCTAGTTATACGCGTAAGATATCAAAGTCTACGCATAAGCTTTCCTTGGTTTGATCTTCAGTGTTATTGGTTTACTCCGTGTTTTCTTGCTTAGATAAGCCTGAAAACACTTCGACTTTGGATATCTTTTACACTGGTAAAGTGTAAAGGAATTTTGGGCAAAAACCCTAGTTTTACACCTAAGCAAAAACTTACGCGTAGAATCTTTACGCCTAAGCATTGTCTTACGCCTATGCCTTGTCTTACGCATAAGCAAACCTTACGCATAAGCATTCTACTACTAAGCTTTTTAATTACGCATAAGCTAAGGTTTCCTTAACCCTACGAGTAAGCTAATCCTACGCATAGGCATCTTCTCACGCGTAAGTTGGTGTTTTTACGCATAAGGTTATCTTTTCCTAAACTAGCTTTTCTACGCATAAGGACTCTTCATCAACAAAATTTCATTCGACTACAAAGATCCATTTTACAACAAAAGTTTCAAGATGTCTCAACCACCATACTCTAGCTACTTCCCTCATGTGTATCCTCAACAACAACAACAACAACAACAACAACAACAACAACAACAACAACAATAACAACAACAACTCAATCAACAACAAAATTTTTATCAACAACAACAACAATTTCAACAACAATTTCCACAAAGAGCAATTCAACCACGACTGATTCAACCACCCCCTAGTCTTCAAGTACAACCTTACACAAACTTTCACAATCAACATCCATCTAGGAATACTATGAAGGAACCGTCTTGGTTTGCAAAGATGTGTGAAGCTTTAAGTAGTCAACAATCCATTCATGAGGCTGGATCACTTGATAGACCTCCAATGCTCACTCCCGGAAACTATGATCAATGGGTGATAAGGTTCTTTAGGTTTTGTGATCTAAAGAAGCCACATGGAAAGTTCTTGAAGAAGGTTATCCTGGAAGGTCCGTTTCAGATGCCTACTGTCACTGTACCCGGAGATCCAAATGCTAATCCACCAAGAGGTGATGTCACTAACATTGCAAGTCTTAATGATCTCACTACTGATGAACTTCTACACTTTGAAGCCGATGAACTAACAATGCAATACATCCTTTTGGGATTACCCAATCTGATCCTTCGAAGTGTGGATGCTCAAAAGACTGCTAAAGTAATGTGAAAACATATTCATCTTCTCATGGAAGGCACTGAACTCAATCAAGAAGATATGGAATCCAAAATCTACTTGGCTTATGAACACTTCATGATTGAACCCGGAGAGACATTAGAGTCATATCATCATCGCTTCTCATACATCATCAATGACTTGGACAAACATAACATCATCATGCCAGGAATTGTAGTCAACACTAAATTCCTGAGTAGTCTTGGTCCTGATTGGGAAAAGTATGTCATTTTCATCCGTCAAGCAAAGAATCTTCATCATGCTACCTACGGATTATTATACGACTATTTGAAGCCCCATCAAAAAGAAGTTGACAAAGAAAGAGTTATCTGTGGACAAATTGTTTCACCATCCCTTCCGGATAATCAACAATTAGCTTTGTGGGCTCAAGCTTGTTATCCTCAATTTCCAACTCTACAAACTGTCTTCACAAATCCTCCACAACCTACTGCTATAATTACCCCATATGATCCATCAAAGCAACAACCTCAAGAAACACAATTGGTTCCATACACCAACAACAATGATCAAGCACTTTACAGTGAATCAAATGAGGATACATAAGATTTTGATGCATTGCAACAAGGGTTTGTCATGATTGCTAGAGCTTTCGGCCGATACTCTAACAAATCCAACAATCGCATTCGTACCTCATCAAACACAAGGAATCAAGCTGTTGTTAACAATGGACGTGTTGAAGTTCAGAATCGTGGTAATGTTCGTCAGATGGGCGGTGGTCAAGGGTTTAATCAAATAGGAAGGAATAACATGGGTGCTCCACAACAACAAAGGGCTCAAGTGGTTGAACAGGGTAATGCTCAGAATGGGGTGAATGGTCTTCGTTGCTATAACTGTAATGAGAATGGTCATCTAGCGAATTCATGCCCAAAGCTGAGGACAAGAGGCAACACTTATCACAAAGAGGCTTTACTCTTGGCTCTTAAGGATGAAGCTGGTGGAACTCTTACCAACAAGGAATAGAGCTTCATGGCAAATGCATATTCTGATGATGATATGGAGGACTTGCAGGCTAATGCAGCACTTATGTTGATGGCAAACATGTACGAACTCCACATGAGTGACACATGCCCACTGTATGACACTAACGGCTTGTCTTAGGTACTGGATCAAACCATATTCATTACTGATATGATATCTCCGCCTACATTTGTATCCGACGAGGATTAGAGTGTTCAACATGATCCGTCTACATCTCATTCCGATGCTAATCAACTAGATCACGTAGTTATATTTGACGATCAAGATGACCTTATGGTTACCATTGACTAATGATCATGTTGAGATTCACGTTGAACAAGCTGAACTTCCGTCTGAGCTCATGCCCTTACTTAAAGACCAAGAATCTCTCCTGGAATTATGCATGGGCATCAATAAGCAATTAAAGGACAAAAATGCACTATTAACTAGGGATATTGAATGCTTAAAAAACCAATTCAACGTTTTTCAAACTCCAGAAAAATGTGAAAAAGGTTTTGAAGTCGCTTTTGCTAAATCTTACCGAAACGAAAAATCATTAGAACAACAGATACGTGATCTAGTCGCATCCAAAAATGCTTTGTTGTCTCAAATTGAACAACTGAAATATGATCATAAACAACAACTTAACGCTCTCACTTTGGAAACTCAAAAAGCCAAATCTGAGTTGTTAACTTGTCAAAAACAGTTCTCTGAGTACAAAAAGTATTCAACGAAATGAATAGATAACTATCTTGAGGAAATTGTCGACTTACAAAACAAAATCAAAGAATTTTGAAATGTTGTTTATAAACATGGTGAATCAATCACAATGATTCAAAAGTTTACTTTCAAACCAAATCCAAATGGATACTTGCTGATTACAAACCAAAGTTTTCAAATAGAGCATTCAAACCAATCCTGAAGTTTATAGTGCAGAACATAGATTTGATGATTCCATTATGAGTGTTGTTGAATATAATCGTCAATAGGAATTAGATGTAGAAGACGAGAGTCGGTCAAAATTGGAAAATGTTGTTTATAACAAACCATTTAACTATTCAAAAGCTGTTACTTTCGTGACACAACAGGATTTTTCTAACACACCTTGGGTTATCACACCTACTTCTGAGGGTCCCCTTTCCAATACTGCTCAAATTATTGGTCCTTTACCTTCACTTAGTGAAATAAAACCATTAGCCGAACAATGTAAAGTTATAAAATATTTTGAAACATTCTTATCGGACATCAAATTTTTGGAACGTGAAATTGAAATCAATTCTGAAATAAAAGTTCAACATTTTCAATCGCCTCAAGCGAGAGCCCAAAGAGATATTTTTCAGAAAAGAATTTTACCACATGTCCAAAATTTGGAAAATTGTGTAATATATTGGGAAAGGGACTTTCACAAGGAACTTGGACTTATGAAAAGAGTTTTCGAACAAACAGAAACATCGATTTCAAATACTAAACGTAAAAAGAAATTGTTGAGAAAAGATGTTGATCGACTCTTGGAAGATGTTATCCGTACTGATATCCATAATGTTGTGTTACTACATTCGGTTGCATATGAATTTGATTATATCTCTATTGATTCCGTTGAAAATGTTGAGAATATTGATACTGTGTCACAAATCAAGTCCTTAAAAGTTGAAAATGAACGTTTGTTAAACGAGCTCTCAAATGCAAAACGTCGTCTTCAATGGTGTCAAAAAGATTGTCAGAATCGAGAACTCTCTTTGCAAAACAAAATCCAACAGTAGCACACTAAAACTTTTAATTCAAAACTTAAGCAACTGGATGATCAAAACGTGTCTTTGAAGTGTCAAATTTCA
The DNA here is from genome assembly GCA_019973895.1 of Chrysanthemum seticuspe. Classification (NCBI taxonomy): domain Eukaryota; kingdom Viridiplantae; phylum Streptophyta; class Magnoliopsida; order Asterales; family Asteraceae; genus Chrysanthemum; species Chrysanthemum seticuspe. The sequence goes on along the minus strand of BPTQ01000008.1, from coordinate 276,573,716 downwards.
AAATATGAACAAGAAATTTCAAAAGTTAAAAAGGAATATAGTGTCATATTTGATTTACTCAAAAAGACTTGTGCTCAAGCGTCAAAAGATATTGACGATCATCTTGCATATACCAAAATGTTTTACGACAAAATGGACTCACTCGTTCTGAAAATCTAGATTTGTTACACAAAATCCATGATTTAAAAGCAGAGTTGGTAAAACTTAAGCAAGATAGGGATAGTAACACTGTAGTAACTGCACCTAAACAGTTTCAAAACGACTCTAGAACATCTAATGACAAACCACAAGAAACTAATGTGCTTCCCTATGCTGAAACAATAATAGTTGCCTCTTTTCCCAACGCCCGCACTTCACAGCCTAGGAGCAATACAAGGAAGAATAGGAAGTTTCGACATAAGAAAAGAATAATAAAGAATTCTGAAGTAGAAGAACACCCTAGAACTTTGAATAAAACTCAAGTTGCACCCACTTTAGATATTGCGTCTGACAAATGTAATGAACAAAGTGATGTAACGAATGCTGAATCTTTAAGTACTCTTAATGTTTTCTTTGAAGCTTTTTGTGTTGGTTGTCGTAAAAGCATGTTTTTTGGTTGTCATGATAAATGTGTTGCTAAGGCTATCTTATCTCGTAAGCGGAATACTAGAAAACGTAATACCTATAGGCCCACTAATGCTTCTAAGTCTGTGCTAGGCAAACCGCCTTCTAGTGTTTCTGCAAACATCATTGATGTACCTGTAGCACCAACTTCACCTCCTAGGAAGAACTTATCACCTAGTTCATTCACTAAGACCAAAGCTAAGACTAGTTGGAGATGGCAGAAATGGTTACATAATACACTTGGCTTTACATGGATACCTAAAATCATGAACATGTGTGTTTCATCTATATCTGCATCGGAAACCTCTAACTCTTTGGGTTCCACATCTACTTCTATTCCATATGTGTCGTCTGTGTGTAATTGCAGGTGATACAGATCATCCTTTGGGTTGTTGATAGCAGATGTTCCCGGCACATGACAGACAATCTCAAACTGTTATCAAACTTTATTTCAAAGTTCATTGGCACTGTCAGGTTCGGGAAGGATCACTTCGCAGCTATTATGGGCTACGGAGATTACATCAATGGTAACATCGAAATAAGCACAGTTTATTAAGTGGAAGGTCTCAGTCACAATCTTTTTTCAGTCGGTCAATTTTGTGATGGAGATTTGGAAGTTGCTTTTAGGGAGAAAACTTGTTTCATTCGTGTAAGATATGGGATATCACAAACACACTAAACCATAATCAACATGGGGCGTTCAAGATAGTTTAGAGAGAGAAAGTTCTAGAGAGAGAAAGGGAAGAGAGTTGGGAACTATGTGAAACAAAGAAAAATAGTATTGAAGCTCCAACCCTCTACCTTGGGAGGTAGAGGGTATTTATAGTGTCTTACAAATAAATGCCACCTACGGGCTGTGGATCAGGCTTACAGTGGGTAAAGACCCGTCCGTCCTCCGCGGTGTTACTTAACAAACTACTAACTAACATATCATAACTACGACTACGAGCTTTCTATTGAATGCTTATACTTGAGGTGACCCACTCTTTAACGACTGGATTTTCTAATTCCTAACAATCTCCCCCTAAGGGAGGTCACCTCAATTTACAATGACTACAAACAGATATTACATTAGATTGTTCTAGGATTCTTGATTAAGTACTTTGCTCAGTAGCTCGTAGTCTTTGATTCTTCAATATTGCATGTTTTGGGAATTCGAGTGGAGGTCTTTAACTTATCCACGTGAGAGTGATTATTGAACCTGTTTTGAGATCATCAGTCATATTAAATCTCTGACTCTTCCTTTGTGATGTTGGTATTATGTGATGTTGTGACTTTTGGACCGACATGCTCACATTCTGGATCATGATTTCTTCTTATCAGAGTAGCGGAAGCTTTCGATGATTCATGATATTGGCAACGGCGTAGCAGAAGCATGGAGTGAAAATATCAGAGTCATTGATGCACTAATCATGATTTCTTTGGAAATGAATGTGTTGTGTGAGCATGCGGCTATGGATTGACCGCTTCATTCTGATCAGCTGCAAACGTCGGGTTGTACCTGCATAAAACAGTTAGCAATAAAGCGCACGAAAGTGTCTTTGATCACTTTCGATGAATTGAGGTACACGGCCCACGGTTCCCCGTTGATCAGTACAAGTACTGCCTGTGATCAGGTATAATTCCGAAGAATTTCCTTGACAGGGTTTCGCAGCTGCTCTAGCTGTTCTCAAACCGGAACGTCTCAAAGAAGACAACACGGAGTGAGTGAAACAGCGAAACGAGATTAACTGATTGATGAAAAGAGATTTGAAAAACAATCGTGTATTGCTCAATATAACTTGTTTTTGCAATACAACGAAGGTTTTAATGAAAATCAATTATCACTCAAAACACCTTTTATTTTGAGAAATAAGTACACAGTCGACGTGCTAAAGAAAAGTGTTTTTAAGCACAACGACCGGTTTTTCAAAGGTATCCGTCAATCCATAACCTGAACCAGGATTGATTCAAAAGATTGAGTCTCTCCATCGTTTCTGTCCAGTTGTCACATGGTTGATCTATTTGATAGATCTCACATGCCACCTACCAGGAGCTTGTTAGATGATGGATCCAGAAGGCCTTCCATCTTCATCGTGAATATGAATGCATATCACTTAGATGTTCTGGCAATATCACAAGGATAATGCGTATGACTCATAAGATATAATCTCCCTTTCTACATTGTGTGAAACAGAGAGTCTTCATAGAAAGTGTCCTAAAGAGATTTATAAGATAATCTCGAGGTTCTAGACTCAATTTGTGCACATTTGGTTCCTGTGCCGGAGACTAGGGAGAGGGTCTCCTTTTTCAATATCAACAAACTCTAAGAGAAAGTCGATAGATAATGTCGGTTCCCCGTGAGAATGAAACAAGCCCTTTTAAGAGGAACTTGAGTAGTTTGGGAAGTTTTAGTGCAGTGCGTCACTGGGTCCATGACGTCTTGTCTTCAATACCCATGTTACCATCAGTAGCAAATGAATTGAACCCGGTTTCTGCCCTAAGGTTGAATTGTTGGAGGGCTATTTATTTTCACCCTTTTCTCATTCAATTCTTTTTCATTCTTCAACCCCTTCAGTGCTTACCGAAACTTCATAACTAGAACCTTGTTGGGTTTATTCCAGTACTAGCTCAGTCTCAGTCCGCACTCTTCCCATATCTCATATTTCTCCTTTTATCATCATACCTAAGGACTTCTACACTAACTAGTGGATTGTCCCTGGGTAGATCCCTCCGGTTCTGGTGGATCATGGGACCTCAACCTAACCTTATCATCCTTATATCACCATACATAAAGTAAAGTTGGTCGGTCTTTTTGGTATAGTTCATCTGCCATTGGAACCAATTGAAAACCATTTGAAAAATCAATCAAGATACTTGTGATATAGAATCAAAGTATTTTGTATCTTAATTGTTTTGATATTTTAGAAATTCTCCCCCTCAACATATGCATAAAAATTTGAAATTTGTTTAGCACATGGAGGCAAGAGATCTTTGAAATCGTTAGATTAAGAATGAAAGGTCCAATCTTTTGATTAACATTTTCTAAAATGATCATCATCACTTCCTAATCAATTTGAGTAGATAAAACATTTTAAAGAAGGATGAGGTTTTCACAATTTTGCTCCCCCTCAATATGTGCCTCGAAACATGAAAGAGATTGCACGTATTAGAGGGAACCTGCACTTAGAGACAATTCAGTCACGTTTCAATAATTTGAGGTTTAAAATAGATGCTCCCCCTCAACATGTGCATGAAAAAATTTGAAATCGTTTGTCACATGCGGGGAGGAGAGCTTGTGCATCCTTATAAAACCATTTATCAAATTATCAGTTTAAATCCAATTTAAATCACAAATTCTCCCTCGATCACAATTTTCACATCATTGGAGATTTTTTATCTCTGTAGATTTAAATTGATTTTGAAAGCTTTTAAGGAGAATTGTGATTTGATTATGAAAACGTTTTAACTGATAAGGATCGAATTTAGAGACTTTAGACTCCAACGATTTACATTAAACATGCTTGAATATCTTTTGAAAACATAATAATAACCACGGTCTGGTACCATTGTTTGAAAAATACATTTTTTTTATTTAATTGAAAAATCATTCTCCCCCTCAATCAATGACATAAGTTGTTGATTGAGAGATAGATATTTTTGACCACCGATAAGTACAGATGATTTTCAAAAATTAAGTCCGAGTAATTTTTCAAAGCAATTAGTTTTCATTAGATAGTAAGAAATTGTTTTTAGAATCAGAGCATGAGATTTGAAAAACAAGATAAAGCATGGCTCTGTTCTTTCTTTTATAACGGGTTACTGCCTGAAATGACAATAAACCAATATTTTTCTTCGCCTCATTTTTTTTTTTTTTTTTTTTTTTTTTTTTTTTTTTTTTTTTTTTTTAACAAAAATCTATGTACATTCGAAGAACATCTAAAAACCCGTGACATTCTTTGAATGTCAACACAAAGTCCGTAGATGATATTGAATAAGGAAAAACATGACAAAATAACAATATTTTTGGGAATTTTTCAAGATTTTTCAAATTTTTTAGGGATTTTTGAAAGTTTTATATTTTTCTATTTGCTTTTTGGAGGTTTTGTAAATATATATATATATATATATATATATATATATATATATATATATATATATATATATATATATATATATATATATATATATATATATATATATATATATTTAAATAAATATATACAAGAGATAGATGAATAAAGACCTTTACTCCTCGTCTTCCTCCTGAAGACGTTTGAGTGTTTCTGGTTGAAGGATTTTCAAGCCAAGTCGTGGAAGAATAAACTCAAAACGTTCTCTTGGAAGAGATTTGGTGAAGATGTCTGCTAGCTGGTATTCAGTCCTCACAAAATAGAGTTCCACCACACCTTTTTCCACTTGTTCCCTGATGAAATGATGTCGAATGTCGATATGCTTTGCTCTTGAGTTTTGAACGTTGTTGCATGAGAGAGCAATAGCACTTTTATTATCACAGTACAGAGGGATTTTGTTGAATTCAAAGCCATAGTCAGATAATTGGGATCTCATCCATAAGATTTGAGGACAACAAGATGACATGGCTATGTATTCAGCCTCTGTAGAGGAAATAGAAGTACTCATTTGCTTCTTTGAAGACCAGCTCACAAGCTTATCACCCAAAAACTGAGCACCTCCAGACGTACTTCGACGTGTATCTTGACAACCTGCATGATCAACATCTGCATAGGCCATTAGTGACATACCAGTGTTCTTCGGGTACCATAGTCCCATATTGATGTTTCCTTGGAGATACCGAAAGACCGTTTAACCGCTTCAAGGTGCTTTTTAGTAGGCTTAGACTGATATCTAGCACACATGCACACAGCGAACAAGATGTCTGGTCTACTAGCTGTGAGGTACATCAAGGATCCAATCATACTACGATATTTCGTTTGATCTACCATGATCCATGAGTGGTCCTCATCCAGATTGGTTCGTTCAATCATGGGAGTGTCAACAGGGTCACTAGAATCAAATCCAAATTTCTTTAAAATCTCATTTGCATATTTAGATTGATTTATAAAAATGCCTCCGGGACTTTGTGAAATTTGTAATCCCAAGAAAAATGACATTTGTCCCATCATTGACATTTGAAATTTTGAACCAATTTCATTAGAAAAATGGTCACACTCATTGGGGTCAGTCGAGGCAAAGATGATATCATCAACATAAATTTGAACGTGAATTGAATGTTTGCCTGACTTTCTGGTGAACAAAGTAGGATCAACTGCTCCTTTGCTGAATCCAGTAGATAGAAGAAACTTTGATAGCGTATCATACCATGCTCTAGGAGCTTGCTTCAAACCATATAGGGCCTTTTTCAAGCGATAAACATGAGTAGGATGCTCTGGATTCACAAAACCCTCTGGCTGGCTGACGTAAACCACTTCTTTCAGATCTCCATTAAGAAATGCGGTTTTCACGTCCATCTGATAAACAACCATGTTCTTGCTAGCAGCATTAGCCAAGAAGATTCTGATCGCCTCGATACGAGCATTAGGAGCAAAAGATTCCTCAAAGTCTATACCTTCTTCTTGACAATAACCTTTAGCCACTAACCTAGCATTATTTTTCAAAACATCACCATGCTCATCAAGCTTCACTTTGAGGATCCATTTAAGAGCAATGATCATAGCACAATCTGGAGCTGGTACTAATTCCCATATATCTAATCGATCAAACTCATGAATTTCATCTTGCATGGCATTGAACCAGCTGTCTTCATTCATAGCAGTTTTAACATCTTTAGGTTCGATCTTTGAGAGTGCTGAGTTAAAGAAGCACCATAAGGCATTAGTAGCAAGCTGTTTACGAGTGGAAACCAGACGAGAAGGGTTTCCAATGATGTTATCCAATGGGTGATCATGTGTCCATTTTCTAAGATGTTCATGTGGTTGTGGTTGTGGAACTGAAGTAGCAGAGTCGATGTCTCCTGATGAAGATGGTTCAGATGATGATTCAGGAGCAAATATATTTTCAAATGGAGCATCTTCAGGAGTAGCAAAGGGATTAACTTCATCATGTGAATCAGAATCATTTCCATGATGTACATTTGATGATTGAAGATTTGTTGATGAAACAGATTGATCAGCAGCAGGCGCTTCTTGGCTTAATGACATCGATGCCGAAGGGTTAATCTCATTGACAGGGATAGAAGCAGCCTTTGTTGATGGGATTGACATATCGTTTTCGCTTGGCTCAAATTGTTCATCAAACATTGGATTAAACAGTTTCTTTAAGTTATCTTCTGATGGAGGTACATATGGAGTTGCTGGTGATGAATTTGGAACAAGCGATGAACCAATGGGACTGTTTTGAAGTACGGGTCCAGAACTGGATTGTCCAGGAGCCATATGACCAGTCAGCTCATCAAACGTAACGTGAATAGTTTCCATGGTATTTCGGGTCCTCTTATTGTAGATTCGGTATCCTTTTATGTTTGGTGCATATCCTACAAAAACTCCAATGTCTGCCTTAGCTCTTAGTTTACCTAAATCCTGACCATCATTCGTAGGATAGCACAAAGCACCAAATACACGAAGGAATGAGAGATTAGGTTTTCTGTTGTGAACAAGTTCATATGGAGTTTTTCTATGAACAGTGTGAATCAGGGATCGATTTTGTGTGTAGCATGCAGTGGCAATGGCTTCTCCCTAGAGAAATATTGGAACCTTTGAGTAAATCAACATTGTTCTTGTGGCTTCCACAAGAGTTCTATTTCGTCTTTCAACTACACTGTTCTGTTGAGGAGATCGTGGAACACTTATTTGATGACTGATTCCCACACTTTCATAAAATTCAGTAAGTTATTTGTTAACAAACTCAGTTCCATTGTCTGTTCGGATGATTCTGACAGTTTTGTTGAGACGAACCTGCAGCTTTTTGATGAGTTTGATGATGATATCTGGAGTTTCATCCTTTGTCCTTAAGAACTTGACCCAGGTGAATCTAGAGTAATCATCAACCACAACTAACACATATTTCTTCCCAAAGACATTTTGCACTCTCATGGGTCCACATAAGTCCATGTGAATTATATGAAGAACTTCTGTAACAGAGTTTGTAGGTTTGTGTTTATGGGCATACTTCTTGCTTTTCCCCAATTGGCATGCTGAACAAAGATGATCCTTTTCCCCAGGTATGTTTTCTGAAGGCTACTTCTAGATCAGAATCGCAGAATTGACCAACAGAGAACAAGTTATGACCAAGACCTTCCACATAATACACTCTGGAGATAACACTTTCACCAAAAACATAATCTCCATAGCCCATAATTGCACCAAAATGATCATTTCCGAATCTAACAGTCCCGATGAATTTGCTCACAAAGTTCATGAGCCACGACCGGTTTCCAGTCATATGCTTGGAACAGCCTGAGTCCAGGTACCACAGAACGATTTGAACGATCTGCAGTTGAACACAGACAAGAATGGGTAACTGGATAATTGGGATCCCCATGCAAGAATTGCTTCCATTTGGTTAGTAACAGTGATTGGAACACCCACATCAGAGATAGAAACATTCATATCAGAAATAGAAGCAATGGAATCATTATGAATAGATGCAGTACTAGTGTACGTATTTGCCCTATTCAAAGTATGTTCACTTCTTAAGGGAATATTTCTACCAGTAGGCATCCATTTTTTAGAGGGCATTGTCTGATTAACCTTATGGCCAACAGGTATCCATTGATAACCTATCTTACTAAATGTTCTTCCTGTGGGCTTCCACTTTTAACTGGGCAATCGACACCATTAGACAAGACATTCATACCACATTCATGATTAGTAACAGAAACCACACAATCATCATTACAAGTTTTTTCAAAAGTAGCAGCAGAATTCGAATTAATTACAGTACGCTTATAGCAAATACTAGAATCAACACGATTCGTTTTATTTAACTCAAACTTAGTGTTCCTAGGGTGATCTTCTACTTTCTTCCAATGCACATTCTTATCTTGCGAGGTCCTATCATTCCTTGTATTGTCTTGAGACTTTGACCTGCTTGCTTTAATGTCACTGTTTACTCCTGTAGAGGGAATGGGAACATTAGTTGGTTTTGCTAATTTATGCATTTCCTGTTTAGATGTGCTGGGATCTGAACTATTTGAAGGCACATTAAAGTTCACTGTCTTAACAGTAGAAGTGCTGGGATTTGAACTCCTAGAGGGCACATCTGAACTACTTGAAGGCACACTAAGGTTCACGTTCATAACATTTGGCATTGAATGACTTGCATGCTTGGCACTAGGCATTGAACAAGGTATCAAGGGATTGACTTGCTCACCTAAGGTTTTAGGGCATATTGTAATTAAGCATTCTAGAAGTTCTTGAGATCATTTGGCATATAAGCATGCATGGCCAATTGCATTATCATCTGGTTTCTCTAACTTATCCTCTTCTACAATCTCACGGAGACATTCTAGGCTGTCCTTAAGGTATGATAAATATGTTTGAATAGCAAGTTTGTTATTCCTAAGATGAGGAGGAACATATTTCACAGTCAAAGCATATTTATTACAGACATGCACCTTTGAAGCACCATTCTCCCCATTGGTCATTGGCATTTTCCCTTTTACCTGACTCTTCAGATTCTCAATTTCCTTTTGCAATGAGGTTATTTTTTCGTTATTTTTGTTACGAGTGACTTTAATTGACTCAAATAACTCATTGAAATGACGTTTAACCTTTTCATTTTCTTCTAGAAAACTCTCATTTTCCTTTTGTAAGGCATTAACCAAGTTTTGAAGATGAAAATTTTGAGAATTCCGAGAATCTAAAGGAGGAGGCATTTAGGAGCCAGTCATATTGTTCTTTTCACCCTTTAATTGAGAAATTTGGGCTTTCAACTTTTTGATCGTGTTACAGTGAGCTTGAATCTGTTCGTCACGTTTGTTTAGTTCAAAAACTGCATCAAACTCTGGAACATCCGAGGATCTCATGATGTTTGAGGTTTTAACATTTTCTTTAAGATGTTGATATTTTAGTTGAAAGTCAAAATGTTCAAGTTCTAGCTTAGAAAAATGTTTTACCAAATTATTGTGATCATCCTGTTCAATTTTATCACTTAGTTTAGAGTTTTTGATTTCAAGTTCAATGACACGATCATGGGAGACTTTCAACGCAACAAATAATTCATGAAATTGAGAAGCAGTAATAGAGCAATTAGTAGCAGTATAAAACACATCTTGAGAGATACATTCAGAGATCAGATTCTCATTTAAGGTATGCAAGTTCTTCCTCTCAATTACATTATATTTTAATGCCCGCTCATAGTTACTAACTTCAATTATCATTGCATCAAATTCTTTTTCCATCCCTTTAATATCTGTATCCATCCCCTTTTTAAGACTCTCAAAGTGATCTTTTAATTGTTTAAAGAAAGGCATGATTTCAGTTAAATAACATTCTTTTGTTTGTTCAAAACCCCTTTCCCCTTCAGTTATCCCAGTGGGTGTGATTCTTTTCTTACAAGTTTTCTCAAAATCAACAAATAATTGAAAGATCACATATTGACTGATTAAGGTCTTGCTCTTAGTGGCAATAGTTCTAGGAACTAAATGCATTGGTGTATTGGGAGGATACACAGTCGCTGCATGCATTCTCCTAAGGGGAGGGTTTGTTTCAACAATATTTTCAGCTTTTTGCTTATCTAAGTCCTTTTTCCAAAACACTTGTTCAGGTGTTAACAACGTTTGAGGCTTAAATTTGTTTAAGGAGATCCAGTTTTCCTTCTTGTAATCATGGGGTTTGATCATTATGTTATTCTTTTTACATTCAGGATCATCTAGCTTCTTATTCATTTTCTCCCTAGATGCATCATCTAATTTTCTATCTTCCTCAGTGCACTCAACGCAACTAGGTTTCTGTCTAGGCTTAAGGATTTCATTACCATCATAGATTACCTTATGAGCACTTTTAGCCTTTTTAATGACCTCTGGATTTGGTTCCTCAACAAGGGGAGTACTATGCTTATCACTTAAAACTCTGTGCTTAGTGATTAAGTAAGCAGTTTGAATGGTATTTCCTTGTACGTACAACTTATTTTCAAGCTTGTTTTTCAAGGTTTTTAGATTAGAAAAATCATTCAAAAGTTTCGATTCCTTAGCACATAATTCTTGCTTAAGCATTTTAACATTTTCTTGAAGTTCTTGTTTTTGCTTAGCAGTTTTAGAAAGCTTTTCTTGTAAGGAGTTTAACTCTTGTTTTAATACTTCTTCTCTAAACTTACCTTGTCTAATATTTGTACGCATTTGGTCATCCATCTCCTGCTCACGAGTGGTTAACTCAAACTTAGCTCGTTGCTCATAAATAACAACACGTTCTTTATAAGCATTAAGTTCAGAGATAACAGAATCATCAGGGGCACATGCAGTGTATTCATCAAAAATATAGTCATTGTTGACTGCAGAAGATGCATCACTTGGTACAACTTCACTTTCACTTTGTTTCACATATTGATCATATGGGACAACATTGATATTACCCATATTTTCAATATTTGATTCAATAGTTTCAGTTGATTGTACTTTGTCATGCATCTTTTGCACATCAGCATCATCGTATAGTTTTAATACCTCTGAGATGAGTTTGTCTTTGGATGGGTCAGCTTGTGGTGAAGATGAGACCTTATGAGAAACCATTGGAGAAATGCTAGCCATAAAAATTGTATGTGTAGTAGGTCCATCATCCACATCAGAGTCGTATGCATCACAATCAGCGACTTGAAAGGCATTCTGATGATTGTGACCTATCTCCTGAATTGGCTGCTCCTCCACATCTGCATCATAGGTCTTGGCATTGCCCTCAGCAAGAAACAACAACTCCTCTTCATCCAAAGCAGTACCATTATCCTGAGCTTGTACAAGCAGCATCTTATCTCTGAAGTATTCTGCATTCTGTGGACATTTTAGAGATGTGCAGTTCCTAGCAATGTGTCCTTCACCACCACAGTTGTAGCATTTGATTGCTTTAGCTTGTCCTTGATTTCCATTCCTTCCCCGATTCTGATTTGCTACATATCCTCTACCAGCTCCACCTCTTCCTTGTTCATACTGCCTTTCTTGAACTGGCTGCAACATAACCTTCCCATCTCTGACAATGGCTTGATTGTGTGGATTGGATGCAGTTCTGAGATTTTGTTGGTGTGTGGAAGAGATTTCATGTTTTGACTAATCATGAGAGCCAGTTGATTAATGAAGTTTCCCACGTGTGCATCAGCATCAGCTTGTTTGAACATAGGATCAGGAATGAGTTTGTGATTACCATTACCCATAGGTATGACTTGAGATGCCTTGGTGGTAATACCAACATTGGTGTAGAAAGCTGTAGAATCATTAGGTGAGCTTGATTCTCCCTGATTGGTTTTGAACTGCTCCAGAATCCTTTTCTCAAACATAGCATGCCTCTCATTCTGAAGAAGGAAAGCATAGAGTTGCTCATAGTTCGTATTCTTCAATCCTTTGGTTAGCTTCACAGAGGTGACAAACTTGTGCCACTCGGGATTCATGTTGTTTACGAATTTTGAGTTCAGCTGAATGTTTGGCATGGTCATTTTGATGTTCCTCATATCGTTCACAAGCTTATGGAATCTGACATAGTACTCATAGACACTCTCATCTGGTCTCATCTTGAAGTGCTCAAAGTCATCATATAGTTGTGATTCTCTGTCTTCAACAGTTAATTCAGAACCTGAGAGAAGCGTCTTGACATTATCCCACACTGCCTTGGCTTCAGTGTTGTGATTGATCAGCTTGTAGATATCCTTTGGAAGACCTTGAAGTATGATGTTAGAAGCCCTGATATCAGCATCGAATCTCTTTTTCTTCTTATCATCGAGCTCATCATATGTCTTTGGTCTTTCTATTCCATATATCATTGTTCCATCTGCAGTTGTATCAATTAAGTCTCTAGTAGTCTCAACCCGATAAGGTCCTTCATCGATTGACTTGAGAATGTTGACCCCATTTTCCTTTCCAAGACAGTACAATCTGATTCTTTGAGCCCATGAATCATAATCAGTTCGGTCAAGCATAGGTGGATGAGTATCTGACCCTGTTGCTTGAACGTCCTCAGCTACGGAAAAAACAATAGTAGGAACGATGTTTGCCATGATTACAAGTTCTACGGGATTTTACAATTCTTTGATTAAACCGGGAAATTGATTCTTTCACGGGATTTTACTAAACCAAAAGAACAACCGTAAGAATGTATCACGAAGAAGTGACAAGTAGCAAAACACACAACTCGCTTAGTTATCAACTCGCTAAACAACCAACTCGCTCAAGGAGACAGTTCGCTTAAGGAATCAACTCGCTAAATAGCTAAGTCTCATTAGCATCAACTCGCAACACTGTCAACACGCTTAATGGAACAAGTCGCTAAATAGCTAACTCGCTTTAGTATCAACTCGCAAGACACACAACTCGCTTAGAACCCAAGTCGCATGAAAATCAACTCGCTAAATAGCCAAGTCGCATATACTAACTCGCATATAGAAACAAAGCAACTCGCTTTGAAGAAAAACAAGTCCGAGACTTAACTCGCTTCGTCCTATCTTCACAAATAACCACTTTATCAATCAAAAACAACCAAACCACAATGATTTAAGCCTTCCAATTCAAAACATAAACACATATGATGATCCTAAACACAAAAGTACAAGCAAAATTCAAACTCTAACACTAGAATTAGTCCAAATGAATCCAACTCTTCTAAATACTTAATACCCCAAAAACCTTATGAAATCCACCAAAACAAAGAGCATGAAAGATGAGTGATCAAACCATGGCTCTGATACCAATTGTAAGATATGGGATTTCACAAACACACTAAACCATAATCAACATGGGCCGTTCAAGATAGTTTAGAGAGAGAAAGTTCTAGAGAGAGAAAGGGAAGAGAGTTGGGAACTATGTGAAACAAAGAAAAATAGTATTGAAGCTCCAACCCTCTACCTTGGGAGGTAGAGGGTATTTATAGTGTCTTACAAATAAACGCCACCTACTGGCTGTGGATCAGGCATACAGTGGGTAAAGACCCGTCCGTCCTCCATGGTGTTACTTAACAAACTACTAACTAACATATCATAACTACGACTACGAGCTTTCTATTGAATGCTTATACTTGAGGTGACCGACTCTGATAACGCTACACGCGTCGTTCGGGGTCAAGGAAACTTCCTTTTCTTCGAGCAAGTTTTATAACACCCTAGGCAGTGAACCTAATCGTTGTAGTGTAGTAATTAGGGTAAGCCACGGGTATTGATATCGTTCTCTAGGGGAATAGGAATGCTAGTAAGGAGTTACTATGCTAAGGTTAAGGTTGAGGAAGATTATTTTTGTATCTTTTTATATTTTATGAAATGGAAAGGTACGAATCTCGGGTATTGGATTTTGGGGGTTGGTATTTCTACCGATTACTCTACTATTATCTAATTATCTAAACTAAGGTTGTGGGAGTCTATGTCTAATTAATGTGTGCTCGTATGATAGTTTAAAGATGTGTTTACTTAGGTTGTATTACTCCTTAATTATCTCCTATTGATGGTTGAGTGTCACGTCTTATTCCTAGTTGCGTTGTGTGTCTAAAGTTGTAGGGTATGCGTTTCTCCCTAACTCTTTGAACTTACCAAAGGGTCTTGTCTACAAACCCACTAGGGATTATAAACTCCTACTCTAAGGCGCTCTTTGGATGGTTTAGCCTACAACTACTCAGGTAATTATATTCTAAGGTTCAAAAAGATGAATCAAGCATTAAGTACACAACGAATGACCTCTCGCATTACTAGATCATTAATCAACTAAGATAAGAAACAACCAATCAATGTTCAATAATTAAGTTTCATACTTTCTAAGCAAACACACAAATAAATTAGCCGGACATGGAGAACATGCAAGCATACACACAAATAATCAAAGACATAATTGAATTAATGAAGTAAAGACTTATCTTGATGTAAGATAGGGTTTAAAACCCTAAAATACTGTACAAGACACCTTAGGTTCGGTTTTAGGTTTTTACTCCAAAGACTCTCCACACAAAGACTGAAAAATCCAGATTCTATATATAATATTACAATTGCGACGGCGTCACCTTATGTTTAGTGACGCCGTCGTGTCGCCGTCATTAGGGTTTCGTCTTGGCCACGTTAACCTTGCGACGGCGTCACCTTATGTCCGTGACGCCGTCCTCTTCAGCTTCTGACGTCTTCTGGATTGCATCTAGGCCATCTGAGTAGCGACGGCCTACTCTTTCACAACTAGACGTCGTCACTTGAAAATACGAGTTTTGGGTTCTGGACCGTCACAATAATTTTGGGACAGCGTCGCCATTAACACCTGACGCCGTCGCCTTCTAGTTTCAGCAACTGTGAGTGTCTCGATTTTGACTTTGGCCATTTTCTTCATATATTCGCCCCTTTTCGTCCAAATAAGTGCCATTCCAGCATATTGCCTTCACGAGACCTAAAAAGTGAAAAGGAACGATATTAAGCAATAACGGATACAAAAGTGATCAGATAAGGACTTAAATGACCCCTCAAAATGGTACCTTTTAAAACCTTATCAAATATTCCTACACTTGTTATTTGCTTGTCCTCAAGCAAATGTGCTTTTAGGCAATTAATTTATAAGTTAGGGGTCATGAAGCATTAATTCAAAACGGTCCACAACACATATAAGCCCCACAAAAGTCATAACAAGCATGGAAATTACATACTAGCACCTCACATGTGGTGTTTGGATACTCACATCTCTCTCGGGTGTATATATGAAATATAACAAATAGGAAATGGAAGATAAACACTCATTAACCGGTCCTAGTACATAGATTACCATAGGCTTGAGAATAGATCAAACCTCCATCGCTTTGGCGTAAGCACCTAGGAAAGACTATCAAAGAGGTCTTTTAAAGGGTTTTAATGTTAGGCTTACGGTAGGGAAACAAGGGTTTGGTGGGATAGGCTATTTAGTGGTGGCAAGTCAAAAATCTCTATGTTAAATGCATATGAAGAATGGCGTTGCTAAGCCAAGACTCGACACTCTAAACTCTAGATAACTGAAATAAATAAACATAAATTTAAAGATAGATGTAGGATGGTAGCCCGTTTTTTTTAACACTCTATTTTTTTTCTTTTTCGCTTTTTCTATTTTTTTTCGATTTTTTTTTTTTTTCATACACTTTTACTCTACCATCCTCTAAGATAACATCAAAATACTAGGGATTTACAGACATATCCCTACACTTGAGTTTTTATTACTCTAACACTAATTTGACCCGAATTGAAAAGATCAAAACACTTGGGGTACATTATTATGCAAACAAAGGGAATTTGAATTTAACTTTCCCTTCCCGTCATTTCATAAACTTTAACTTTTCCCACGAATCCCAATCATCCCAAGATTGTATACAAAGGATATGACTCGACTTAGCAACTTATGCAAGCAACTAGATAATTGAACTAAGGGTTTAGGGTGATAACAATAATTTGCACTAAAACTGAGTGCATAAGGGGTAGGCAAGGCGATTTGGGTGTATATTTGGGGGTGGGGTGTAAACAATGCTCTTCATTGATATTCCGGAAAAACCGAAACATCACGAGAACCACGAAAAGGATAGGCTCTGAGGGGTTAACTATAGGTATCGTGTACTAAAGATGAGTACAACGCAAAGGGTGTGGGGGAATTACTCAACCGATATGGAAAAAGTAATTATATTACAGGTATCAAACAAGAGGTTATCCTAATGCCTCTTATCATTTAGTAATTCCTAACTACACAAGTGTAGCCTCACTTGCGATCTCGGAATGCATCACAAAACAAGTTCTAGAATCTAATATACTACCGGTTCACACTCTAAGCATTAAAGATGAATGCTTTAATTCCTACTAATCTAAGGGCGATCCTCACATTTTGGTGGAATTTGGGTGGTAAAGGGTTTTGTGCTAGTCATATAACTTCCTATCCATGAGACGCTTTTGTTAAGACTAATGGCCCACTCCTATGTCATAAAAAAATTTAAATTTGGTGCCAAAATTACCCTAACCGACATTTTCTCATGGTTTATTACACAATCACAATTGGACAAAGCAAATAGTCAAAGATAGCATAGTTTCAAAGTTCCCATTTTATTTTCCCTCCCTACACTTAAACTGAACATTGTCCCCAATGTTCCCCGAAAGTATCAAAGTTATGATAATGGAAGGTAATTAAAAACGAAAGAAACTAATACTCCCCTGATTAGCTCGGTAGGATCCGTGTAAAGTGGTGGTTAAACTCTTTTCCAAGAAGAATTATTGCGTGAAAAGCTCCTCCAATCTTATGTAACTTCTTCTTGACAAACTAAACCTGCACACTTGAAGAAAACAAACGAAACCTTCGCGTAAAATCGGCGGTAATAATATATATATAAGACTCGATTTAAACTAGGATATAATACTTGTGGAATGGATGTTTACAGAATTTCTAAGAAAATTAAGACCTGGAAAATTCCAAAAATTTATAAGTAGCTCAGAAAACGAGAAAAAAGTAATCTGATGTTTTTACTCCTTCCAGACGCCGTCAGGTTGCAATCCTGACGCCGTCAGGTTATCCGGACAAAAACTGGTCTGCGATTTTCTGGAAAAAATTCTGGAAAATTTACATCTTTAGAATCTGGAAAAATTTCTGCAAAAACATCCATTATGACTCGATACAAGCATTTGACTCGAACAAACAAACATAAATATCTTTTAGTTAATTGTTATTCTCATGTTTACGTTTCTTTTGAAAACGTGTGTAATCCTCCCTACACTTATCCCTTATGTAAAATACCTTTATATGCAATTAAGACGAGGTTAAAAACAAAATAAAGTATTTTTACAAATTTAAACATGAGGATAAACAATTAATAAAAAATATATGACACTAACAAGCAAACAATTAAGCATGGGTTGCCTCCCACGAAGCGCTTTTCTTTATTTAAGAGTCTTGTAGCTAGACTCGTAGTCGTGCTCCTACGTTTTCTCATTACCGCCCTCTTGACGGTCTCTAATGGGGGATTCCATGTTGTAGAAGTGCCCTAACATGCGCTTCTCTAAGAGTTCATCCTCTCCCCAATCGGTCCTATATTCCGGTCCTAGGCTCAAGCAATCCTTATAGAATCCGAAAATCTTAGCCATAACGTAATCAACACCTTTTTCCCTATCCTCATCATTCCTATAATAGACCGACAGTTTAAGTTCCTTTTCATCATTAGAGAGTGATGAAAACTTCTCAATCTTAAACGGCATTTGGTAAGCTATGTCATCGATCTCATTCTTGAATCGCACTATTCCTAACGAGGGGTCATAGGTCATCCCGGTGCTCTCTATGAAAGGTTTTCCTAGAATAACATGGGACAAGCTAGGGTCTATGGCCGTGCTGATATCATCCACAATTATGAAGTCCGTAGGAAACGTGAAACTACCTACATAAACGGGCAATCCCTTAACTCTACCAAGAAAATTGCAACTAACATTAGGATCATTGGGGTCTTGCCTAGTTGGAATAGGCTTCTTCAATATCCAATTGTAATAGGTGCTAGTCATTATGTTGATTGGGGATTTGCGATCAATGTAGGCTTTTGCCACAGAAAGGTGTCCTATGACACATGGTATGTTAAGATTCCAAGGATTCCCAAACTTGATTCGAGGACTTTTCCTAACATACATGTGACGGAGGTCACGCACTAAGTGAGGGTGGCGAGATAGTTCTTCTTCCGTAGGAAATTTATTGAAATAGTCAATGTCTACTTCATCTACTTCCTCGGGTGTTTCATCATCCACAAGTGTATAGTCCTCTTCGTCATTTGTTTCATTAGGTTCAACTAAGGCGATGGTATTGACGAATTGGACATACTTCGTTAGCTTGCTTGGATCCTTAATCTCTATACTTGAAGGCTCGGGAGTTGAGATAGCACTAACCTTCTTATCACTATTAGCTATGGCTTTCAAAAGGTTGTCTATTTTCCTATCCATCTCGGCTTGTTGATGGTTAAAGCGGTCCGAGAGCTTAGCCATTTGGGTTTCTTGGGATGCAACTATGTTTTGCAACATCCCTTCGACATTTTGTTGGTTAGGACCGTTAGGTGGGGGCCATGAGAAATCATTAGAGCTGAATTCTTTGGTTTGTCCCCAATAGAAATCGGGCTTGCCTTTCCATGCCTCTCGGGTTTCATTGAAATTCCTAGGTCCGGGTGTTGTAGGGAATCTTCCTCCCGTTCCATTAATACGCGAGGATGCGTAGTCAACAGAAGCGTGTTCGGGGGATCGGGTGCTAGTGCGCATGTTATGAGGATCACAAAACGGCTCGCACGAGGAAGAAACTTTGTTCACATGGTGTGAAGACTTAGGATTTTCGTAGGAACTCATGAGGAATTTAACTTGATCTTCAAGTTCGATCATCCTACGGTCGGAAGGAGGCAAGGAGATTGCCTTAACGGTTTTGGGCAGCTCACGGGGGTCATCCCAACTTTCGTTGTCATAGAGGGCGAGGTCCTCTATTATTTCCCATGATTCTTCTGCGGTGAGATCACTAAGTTTTCCACCGGCCGCTTGGTCAATGGATCGCTTAGTGGGGAAGTTGACATGATCATAAAAGATTTGGACTTGGAGCCAAAGATCAATGCCGTGCTGAGGGACTTTATGAAGTAAGTCCTTGAATCGGGTCCATGCTTCGTAGAGAGATTCACCTTGACGTTGTTGGAACATCAATAAGTCATTCCTAAGCTTAGTGGTTCTCCCCGGTGGGAAAAATTGAGCAAGGAAGCGAGAAGTAAGATCATCCCAACTTGAGATGGAGCCGGCGGGAAGTCGCTCAAGCCAATTACTAGCTTGGTCCCGTAGAGAGAATTGGAAGAGACGCAGGCGCGTGGTCTCCCGAGTAGTAGCATCAAGGTCGATGGAATCGACAATTTTGAGGAAATCCCTCAGATGCTGATTTGGATCTTCGGAACGAAGTCCATGGAATGCACATCCGTTTTGCACCAACCGGATGGTGTCGGATCGCAGGGCCGTAGTTTGGGCTTGGTCGGGAAGCTCAATGGTGTTCCTATAGCCTAGGTGGCTTGGTCTCGAGTATTCACCAAGAGTACGGGCTCTTGGCGGGTCATTTGGTGGTGGGTTGATGAATGGTAGTGGGTTATCACCTTCCATGGTGAAAAGTGATGGGGTTACAAACAAAGGTTACGAAGAAGGGGGATAGACTAAGAGAAAGTTAAAAATGAGAAAAAAACTTACTTGATAGGAATCAAGCAAAGAACCTAAACGAGGTGGACTACTAACTAGCTATTCTATTCCCCGGCAGCAGCGCCAAAAACTTGAGAACGCTACACGCGTCATTCGGGGTCAAGGAAACTTCCTTTTCTTCGAGCAAGTTTTATAACACCCTAGGCAGTGAACCTAATCGTTGTAGTGTAGTAATTAGGGTAAGCCACGGGTATTGATATCGTTCTCTAGGGGAATAGGAATGCTAGTAAGGAGTTACTACGCTAAGGTTAAGGTTGAGGAAGATTATTTTTGTATCTTTTTATATTTTATGAAATGGAAAGGTACGAATCTCGGGTATTGGATTTTGGGGGTTGGTATTTCTACCGATTACTCTACTATTATCTAATTATCTAAACTAAGGTTGTGGGAGTCTATGTCTAATTAATGTGTGCTCGTATGATAGTTTAAAGATGTGTTTACTTAGGTTGTATTACTCCTTAATTATCTCCTATTGATGGTTGAGTGTCACGTCTTATTCCTAGTTGCGTTGTGTGTCTAAAGTTGTAGGGTATGCGTTTCTCCTTAAATCTTTGAACTTACCAAAGGGTCTTGTCTATAAACCCACTAGGGATTATAAACTCCTACTCTAAGGCGCTCTTTGGATGGTTTAGCCTACAACTACTCAGGTAATTATATTCTAAGGTTCACAAAGATGAATCAAGCATTAAGTACACAACGAATGACCTATCGCATTACTAGATCATTAATCAACTAAGATAAGAAACAACCAATCAATATTCAATAATTAAGTTTCATACTTTCTAAGAAAACACACAAATAAATTAGCCGGACATGGAGAACATGCAAGCATACACACAAATAATCAAAGACATAATTGAATTAATGAAGTAAAGACTTATCTTGATGTAAGATAGGGTTTAAAACCCTAAAATACTGTACAAGACACCTTAGGTTCGGTTTTAGGTTTTTACTCCAAAGACTCTCCACACAAAGACTGAAAAATTCGGATTCTATATATAATATTACAATTATGACGGCGTCACCTTATGTTTAGTGACGCCGTCGTGTCGCCGTCATTAGGGTTTCGTCTTGGCCACGTTAACCTTGCGACGACGTCACCTTATGTCCGTGACGCCGTCCTCTTCAGCTTCTAACGTCGTCTGGATTGCATCTAGGCCGTCTGAGTAGCGACGGCCTACTCTTTCACAACTAGACGTCGTCACTTGAAAATACGAGTTTTGGGTTCTGGACCGTCACAATAATTTTGGGACGGCGTCGCCATTAACACCTGACGCCGCCGCCTTCTAGTTTCAGCAACTGTGAGTGTCTCGATTTTGACTTTGGCCATTTTCTTCATATATTCGCGCCTTTTCGTCCAAATAAGTGCCATTCCAGCATTTTGCCTTCACGAGACCTAAAAAGTGAAAAGGAACGATATTAAGCAATAACGGATACAAAAGTGATCAGATAAGGACTTAAACGACCCCTCAAAATGGTACCTTTTAAAACCTTATCAGACTCTTTAACGACTGAATTTTCTAATTCCTAAAAATTTGAGATCTACAAGGAAACGATATTATGCCTGGTCAACGCACATGAAGTCTCTACACAATCTCAATGCAAGACATGATTGCTTCATCTCCCATCTGTCTAATTTCTAAGGCTACATCTACAAAATCTTGGCTATGGCACCGTCGTCTCTCACATTTAAACTTTCAAACCATAACCAATCTTGCACGGTACAAACTTGTTGAAGGTCTCCCAAGATTTAGGTATTCTAAAGATCACCTATGCTGAGCTTGTGAACAAGGGAAAAGCACTCGTGCTCACTTTCCTTCAAAGGTGGAACACAACTCACAGCATGTGCTTCATTTTCTTCACATGGATTTGTGTGGCCCGATGCGCGTGCAAACGATTAATGGCAAACGCTACATCCTGGTAATTGTAGATGACTACTCAAGATGGACTTGGGTTTATTTTCTTCGAAGTAAAGATCAAGCTCCACAGATGATCATCACCTTTCTCATGAAAATTCAAGTTCAGCTCCGGAATACAGTACCACAAATCAGAACAGACAAAGGAACTGAATTTGTGAATCGAACTCTTCGTGCATTTTATGAGAAAGTGGGAATTGAGCATTAAACATCAATTGCGCGAACACCGGAACAAAACGGAGTTGTTGCAAGACGAAACCATACGTTAGTGGAAGCTGCAAGAACGATGTTAATTAATGCTAAACTTCCAGATTACTTGTGGGCTGAAGCTGTGTCAACTGCATGCTACACTCATAATCGTTCAATGATTACCAAACGCCACAACAAAACACCTTATGAGCTTATCCACAACCGTAAACCGAATCTCAAACACTTTCATGTATTTGGATCCCTTTGCTATCCGAATAATGATCGTAATGATTTTGGTAAGCTCAAAGCCAAAGCTGACATTGGAGTCTTTGTAGGATATTGTGAAAACTCTAAGGGTTTCCGGATTTGGAATCATCGTACAAGGGAGATTATGGAAATGATTCATGCAAATTTCGATGAGCTTACAGATGGCTTCTGAGCATAACAGCTTGGAACCCGGTCATAACCGTTTAAACTTCCCTCAAACCCCATCATCAGCTGAACCTATTCTACAACTAACTTGACGTCAAATGGAACAGATATTTGCTCCTCTGTTTATTGATGATATTGATGAACGTGCTCCAAGTGTATCCAATGTTTCCGCTGCTCAATGTTAGGAATTAGAAATTCCAGGTATTAAAGAGTCGGTCACCTCAAGTATATGCAATCGTTAGAAAGCTCGTAGTCGTAGTTATTTCAAGCTTAGTAGTATTTAGTTAAGTATCACCGTGGAGGACGGACGGGTCTTTACCCACTGTATGCCTGATCCACAGCCCGTTGTGTGGCGTTTTATGTAAGACTATAAATACTCTCTACCTCCCAAGGTAGAGAGTTGGAGCTCATAATAATATTTTCTTTCTCTCACTATAGTTCCCAACTCTCTTCCTTTCTCTAACTAGAACTTTCTCTCTCTAACATACTTATACACCTACTTTGATCATGGTTTAGAGTGTTTGTGAAATGCAATATCCTACAATTGGTATCAAGAGCCATGGTTTGATCACTCATCTTTCATGCTCTTTGTTTTGGTTGATTTCATAAGGTTTTTGGTGTATTAAGGGTTTAGGAGAGTTTGATTCATTTGGACAAATTCTAGTGGTAAAGTTTGAATTTTGCTTGTACTTTTGTGTTTAGGATCATCATATGTGGTTATGTTTTGAATTGGAAGGCTTAAATCATTGTGGTTTGGTTGTTTTGGATTGATAAAGTGGTTATTTGTGAAAGAAGGACTAAGCGAGTTGAGTCTCGGACTTGTGTTTCTTCAAAGCGAGTTGCTTTGTTATTTGATGCGAGTTAGTACATGCGACTTAGCTGTTTAGCGAGTTGATATTTATGCGACTTGGGTTCTAAGCGAGTTGTTTCTTTAAGCGACTTGAGATCTAAAGCGACTTAGCTATTTAGCGAGTTGTAACGCTAGCGAGTTTCTTTAAGCGACTTAGTGTTCAAGCGAGTTGATTGTGTTGCGAGTTGATACTAAAGCGAGTTGGCTATTTAGCGACTTGATTCATTAAGCGAGTTGACTGTGTTGCGAGTTGATGCTGATGCGACTTGGCTATTAAGCGAGTTGATTACTTAAGCGAGTTGTTAATTAAGCGAGTTGTATAGTTAGGTACTTATTCATTTAGGCTTGTTACTTCTTCGTGATACATTCTTACGGTTGTTCCTTTGGTTTAGTAAAATCCCGTGAAAGAATCAATTTCCCGGTTTAATCAAAGAATAGTAAAATCCCGTAGAGCTTGAAACATGTCTACAAACGTTCCTACTATCATCTCCACTGTTGCCGAGGATGTTCAAGAAGCTGGTTCAGATACTCGTCCACCCATGCTTGACAGAACTGACTACGACTCTTGGGCTCAACGAACCAGATTGTACTGTCTTGGAAAGGAAAATGGAGTCAACATTCTCAAATCCATTGATGAAGGACCATATCGGGTTGAGACGACTAGTGATGTACTTGATACTGCTGAAGATGGAAATCTGATTTATGGAATGGACAGACCAAAGATGTATGATGAGCTCGATGATAAGGAGAAAAAGAGATTCGATGCAGATATCCGAGCCTCTAACATTATACTTCAAGGTCTACCAAAAGACATCTACAAGCTTATCAATCACAACACCGAGGCAAAAGCTGTATGGGATAATGTCAAGATGCTTCTCTCTGGTTCTGAGCTAACTATGGAAGACAAAGAATCACAACTCTATGATGAATTTGAACACTTCAAGAAGAAACCGGATGAGAGTGTTTATGAGTACTATGTGAGATTCCACAAGCTTGTTAATGATATGAGGAACATCAGAATGACTATGCCTAACCTTCAGCTGAACTCTAAATTTGTGAACAACATGAATCTCGAATGGCACAAGTTTGTCACTTCTGTGAAGCTCACTAAAGGACTGAAGAATTCAAACTATGTGCAACTCTATGCCTTCCTCCTTCAGAATGAGAGACATGCTATGTTTGAAAAAAGGATTCTTAATCAGTTCAAAACCAACCAGGGAGAGACAAGCTCTTCTAATGACTCAACTGCCTTCTACTCAAACATCGAAATCACAAGTCATACCCACGGGTAATGGTAAACACAAACTCATTCCTGATCCTATGTTCAAACAAGCTGATGTTGATGCACACGTGGGAAACATCATTAATCAACTAGCTTTTCTGATTAGTCAAAACATGAATTCTCTCCCACAAACCAACAACAATCTCAGAACAGCATCTTACCTACACAATCAAGCTACTGTCAGAGATGGGAGGATAGTGGTGCAACCAGTTCAGGAAAGACAGTATGATCAGGGAAGAGATGGAGCTGGTAGAGGTTATGTTGGTAATCCGAATCGAGGAAGGAATGGAAATCAAGGTCAAGCTAAGCCGATCAAATGCTACAACTGTGGTGGTGAGGGACACATTGCAAGGAATTGCACATCTCCAAAACGTCCACAGAATGCTGATTACTTCAGACATAAGATGCTGCTTGTACAAGCTCAGGATAATGGTGCTGCTTTGGATGAAGAGGAGTTGTTGTTTCTTGCTGAGGGCAATGCCAAGACCTATGATGCTGATGTGGATGAGCAGCCAATTCAGGAGATAGGTCATAATCATCAGAATGCCTTTCAAGTCGCTGATTGTGATGCATATGAATCAGATGTGGATGATGGACCTACTGCACACACAATTTTTATGGCTAGCATTACTCCAATGGTTTCTCCCAAGGTCTCTTCTTCACCACAAGCTGGCCCATCCAATGACAAACTCATCTCAGAGGTATTAAAACTATACGATGATGCTGATGTGCAAAAGATGCATGACAAAGTACAATCATCTGAAACTATTGAATCAAATATTGAAAATATGGGTAATATCAATGTTGTCCAATATGATCAATATGTGAAACAAAGTGAAAGTGAAGTTGTACCAAGTGATGCATCTTCTGCAGTCAACAATGACTATGTTTTTGATGAATTCACTGCATATGCTTCTGATGATTCTGTAATTTCTGAACTAAATGCCTATAAAGAACGTGTTGCTATTTATGAACAACGTGCAAAATTTGAGTTGACCACTCGTGAGCAGGAAATGGATGACCAAGTGCGTACAATCATTAGAAAAAGTAATTTTAGAGAAGAAGTATTAAAACAAGAGTTAAATTCCTTGCAAGAAAAGCTTTCTAAAACTGCTAAGCAAAAACAAGAACTTCAAGAAAATGTGAAAATGCTTAAGCAAGAATTTAATGAAAAGGAATCAAAACTCTTGAAAGATTTTTCTAATCTGAAAACTTTGAAAAACAAACTTGAAAACAAGTTGTACATACAAGGGAACACCATTCAGACTGCTCACATGATCACTAAGCATAGAGTCTTAAGCGATAAGCATAGCATTCCCCTTGTTGAGGAACCAAATCCAGAGGTCATTAAAAAGGCAAGAAATGCTCATAAGGTTCTTTATGATGGCAATGAAATCCTTAAACCTAGACAGAAACCTAGTTGCGTTGAGTGCACTGAGGAAGATAAGAAATCAGATGAAGACACTAGGGAAAAGATGAACAAGAAATTAGATGATCCTAAATGTAAAGAGAAGAAAATAAAGATCACACCCCATGATTACAAGAAGAAAAACTAGATTTCCTTGAACATGTTTAAGCCTCAGACATTGTTGACTCCCGAACAAGTTTTCTGGAAAATGGACATAGATAAGCAGAAAGCTGAAAATATTGTTGAAACAAACCCTCCCCTTTGGGAAATGCCTAGAGCGACTGTGTATCCTCCTAATACACCAATGCATCTTGTTCCTAGACAAATTGCCACTAAAAGCAAGACCTTAATTAGTCAATATGTTATCTTTCAACTATTTGTTGATTTTGAGAAAACTTGCAAGAAAAGGATCACACCCACTGGTATAACTGAAGGAGAAAGGGGTTTTGAGCAAACGAAAGAATGTTATTTAACTGAAGTCATGCCTTTCTTTTAACTGCTAAAAGATCATTTTGAAAGTCTTAAAAAGGGAATGAACGTAGACATTAAAGAAATGGAAAAGGAGTTTGATGCAATGATAGTTGAGGTTAATGACTATGAGTGAGCACTAAAATATAATGAGATTGAGAGAAAGAACTTGCATACATTAAATGAGACTCTTATTACTGAATGTGTTGCTCAAGATATGTTTTTCACTGCTACAAATTATTCTATTAATGCTTCCCAATTTCATGAACTATCTGTTGCCCTGAAAGTCTCCCATGATCGTGTCATTGAGCTTGAAAAAACTAATTCTGAACTAAATGAGAAAATTGAACTGGATGATCACGACAATTTGGTTAAACATTTTTCTAAACTAGAAGTTGAGCATTTTAATTTACAA
The DNA here is from genome assembly GCA_019973895.1 of Chrysanthemum seticuspe. Taxonomy (NCBI): domain Eukaryota; kingdom Viridiplantae; phylum Streptophyta; class Magnoliopsida; order Asterales; family Asteraceae; genus Chrysanthemum; species Chrysanthemum seticuspe. The sequence goes on along the minus strand of BPTQ01000008.1, from coordinate 276,546,848 downwards.
CTAAAATATCAACATCTTAAAGAAAGTGTCAAAACTTCAAATATCAAGACATCCTCAGATGCTCCAGAGTTTGATGCAGCTTTTCAAATTAACAAACATGATGAACATATTCAAGCTCATTGCAACACGATCAGAAAGTTGAAAGCCCAAATCTCTCAATTAAAGGGTCAAACGAACAATGTGACTGGTCCCCAAATGCCTCCTCTTTTAAATTCTCATAATTCTCAAAACTTTCATCTTCAAAACTTAGTAAATGCTTTACAAAAGGAAAATGAGGTTTTTCTTGAAGAAAATGAAAAGGTTAAACGTCATTTCAATGAATCATTTGAATCTATAAGGGTCACTCGTAACAAAAATAACGAAACGGTAGCCTCGTTACAAAAAGAAACTGAGAATCTAAAGAGTCAGGTAAAAGGGAAGATGCCAATGACCAATGGGGAGAATGGTGTATCAAAGGTACATGTCTGTAATAAATATGCTTTTTCTGTGAAATATGTTCCTCCTCATCCTAGGAATAACAAACTTGCTATTCAAACATATTTCTCATACCTTAAGGACAGCCTAGAATGTCTCCGTGAGATTGTAGAAGAGGATAAGTTAGAGAAACCAGAAGATAATGCAATTGGCCATGCATGCTTATATGCCAAACGATCTCAAGAACTTCTAGAATGCCTAATTACAATATGCCCTAAAACCTTAGGTGAGCAAGTCAATCCCTTGATACCGTGTTCTATGCCTAGTGCCAAGCATGCAAGTCATTCAATGCCAAATGTTATGAATGTGAACCCTAATATGCCTTCAAGTAGTACAGATTTCAAATCTGTTAGTGCTAAGAATGTGAACTCAAGTGTGCCCTCTAGGTGTTCAAATCCCAGCTATTCAAGTGTTAAAAAAGTTAATCTTAGTGTGCCTGCATGTAGCTCAGATCCCAGCACATCTAAACAGGTGAAGCAAATAGTAGCCAAACCAACTAATGTTCCCATTCCCCCTACAGGAGTAATCAGTGACATTAAAGCAAGCAGGTCAAAGTCTCAAGACAATACAAGGAAGGACAGGACCTCACAAGCTAAGAATGTGCATTGGAAGAAAGTAGAAGACCTACCTAGGAACTCTAAGTTTGAGCCGAATAAAACGAATCGTGTTGATTCTAGTATTAGCCATAGGCGTACTGTAATTAATTCGAATTCTGATACTATTTGCAAACCTTGTATTGATGTCTGCTTGAATTCTGTTTCTAATCATGAATGTGGTGTTAATGTTTTGTCTAATGATGTTAATTGTCCAGTTAATATTGTTCATAATGATTCCATTGCCTTAATTTCTGATATGAATGCTTCTATTTCTGATTTGGGTGTTCCAACCATTGTTACTAATCAAATGGAACCCATTCTTGCATGGGGATCCCAATTATCCAGTTATCCATTCTTGTCTGTGTTCAACTGCAGATCGTTCAAATCGTTCTGTGGTACCTGGACTCAGGCTGTTCCAAGCATATGACTGGCGACCGGTCGCGGCTCATGAACTTCGTGAGCAAATTCATCGGGACAGTTAGATTCGAGAATGATCATTTCGGTGCAATCATGGGTTATGGAGATTATGTTGTTGGCAAAAGTGTTATCTCTAGGGTTTACTATGTAGAAGGTCTTGGTCATAACTTGTTCTCTGTTGGTCAATTCTGCGATTCTGATCTAGAAGTAGCCTTCAGAAAACATACTTGCTTCGTTAGAGAACTTGATGGTAAGGAACTTTTAAGAGGTTCACGTGGTTCAAATCTATACACCGTCTCTATCGAAGATATGATGAAGTCTTCTCCAATTTGCTTGCTGTCAAAGGCTTCTAAAACAAAATCATGGTTATGGCATCGTCGTCTCAATCACTTGAACTTCGGCACCATCAATGATCTCACCAGAAAGGACTTAGTTGTAGGTTTACCTAGACTCAAGTATGAAAAGGATCATCTTTGTTCAGCATGTCGACTTAAAAAAACCGTCAGAATTATCCGAACAGACAATGGAACTGAGTTTGTTAACAAACAACTTAGTGAACTTTATGAAAGCATTGGAATCAGCCATCAAAGAAGTGTTCCACGAACTCCTCAAAAGAACGGTGTAGTTGAAAGACGAAATCAAACTCTTGTAGAAGCCGCTAGAACAATGCTGATTTACTCAAAGGTTCCAATGTTTCTCTGGGCTGAAGCTATTGCCACTGCATGCTACACACAAAATCGTTCCCTGATTCACACTGTTCATGGAAAAACTCCATATGAACTTGTACACAATAGAAAACCTAATCTCTCTTTCCTTTGTGTGTTTGGTGCATTGTGTTATCCAACTAATGAGGGTCAAGACTTAGGCAAACTTAGAGCTAAAGCAGACATTGGAGTTTTTGTAGGGTATGTACCAAACAAAAAGGGATACCGAATCTACAACAAAAGAACCCGAAATATCATGGAAACAATTCACGTTACGTTTGATGAGCTGACCGGTCAAATGGCTCCTGGACAATCCAGTTCAGGACCCACACTTCAAAATAGTCCCATTGGTTCATCCCTTGTTCCAAACTCTTCTCAAGAAACTCCATATGTACCTCCATCTGAAGATGATTTAAAGAAATTGTTTGATCCTATGTTTGATGAACTTTATGATCCAAGTACTAATGAGGTGTCGATTCCTACAACAGAGGCTGCTCATATTCTTGTGAATGAAGTCAATCCCTCAGTCTCAATATCTTTAAGTCAAGAAGCGCCTGCTGCTGATCCTTCAGTCTCATCAACAAATCATCATTCTTCAAATGTACATCATGGAAATGTTTCTGGCATCAATGATGAAGTTAATCCCTTTGCTACTCCTGAAATGCTCCATTTGAAAACATATTTGCTCCTGAATCTTCATCAGAACCATCTTCTTCAGGAGACATCGACTCTGCTACTTCAGTCCCTCAACAACTACCACATGAACACCTCAGAAAATGGACTCACGATCATCCATTAGACAACATCATTGGAAATCCTTCTCGTCCGGTATCCACTCGTAAACAGCTTGCTACTGATTCCTTATGGTGCTTCTTTAACTCTGTACTCTCAAAGATCGAACCTAAAGATGTTAAAACTGCTATGAATGAAGACAGCTGGTTCAATGCCATGCAAGATGAAATTCATGAGTTTGATCGATTAGATGTATGGGAATTAGTACCAGCTCCAGATTGTGCTATGATCATTGCTCTTAAGTGGATCTTCAAAGTGAAGCTTGATGAGCATGGTGATGTTTTGAAAAATAAGGCTAGGTTAGTGGCTAAAGGTTTATCGTCAAGAAAAAGGTATAGACTTGAGGAATCTTTTGCTCCAGTTGCTCGTACGAGGCGATCAGAATCTTCTTGCTAGGCTGATAATTCACGTTCAAATTTATGTTGATGATATTATTTTTGCCTCGACCGACCCAATGGAATGTGATCGTTTTTCAAATGAAATGAGTTCAAAATTTCAAATGTCAATGATGGGACAAATGTCATTTTTCTTGGGATTACAAATTTCGCAAAGTCCCGGAGGCATTTTTATAAATCAATCTAAATATGCAAATGAGATTTTAAAGAAATTTGGATTTGATTCTAGTGACCCTGTTGACACTCCCATGATTGAACGAACCAAGCTGGATGAGGACCACTCAGGGATCATGGTAGACCAAACGAAATATCGTAGTATGATTGGATCCCTGATGTACCTCACAGCTAGTAGACCAGACATCTTGTTCGCTGTATGCATGTGTGCTAGATACCAGGCTAAGCCTACTAAAAAGCACCTT